>OZ024743.1:169042832-169220332 GCA_964016885.1 Eledone cirrhosa
GTATGTGTATGTATATATATACACATATATATGTGTATATGTGTGTGTGTATGTATGTGTGTATGTATATATATATATATATATATTTATATATATATATGTGTATGTATATAATCGTGTGTGTGTGTGTGTGTGTTTGCATGTGTGTTTTTATTTTATTTTTCCTTTCCTTCTTCCTTCTCCCGCCTAACTTTCATATAGATTGCATTTTTGTTTTTTAAATTCCAATTCAATAAATAGACCAGGATTTTTTCATTCTGATGATTGAAAGCAACGTTTTTTGCTTTTAAGAAACCACTGGTAAATGGAATAATTGCCTTATGTTGTTTATTACCTCCTTAGTGATTTTTATTATATATTTTTACCCATAATCTTCCAATACTTTAGTGTATGTACACTCCATATTCTTCGGAGTTTTCGGCTTGTATTGGCCGATAGTGCTTCTTCTAGTTTTAATTGCCCTGATGAGTCCTTAATAGGACGAAACATTGTTGGCTAATAAAGACTTTTGATGTATTGAAGGCTTCTTTGTTTTATTTTCATAATATATATATATATATATATATATATATATATATATGCAAAGTTTTATTTAAATTGTTGGGTTGCAACGAGTAAATATTTATAACTGATATAAAAGCACTCAAGTATTTGGAGTATATGTACGATATTAAATTATAGAAACTATATTTATAAAACCATATCTATTTCATTATATATATTTCAGGGATATCATATTAAAAATATGGTATGCCTTCATCAGACAAAATACAATATAAACAGTCTTATAAATAGATAGATTTGACATACCTTACACTTCAAACTTCCATTTAAAAAGTTGATTTGGTAGTGAAAAATGTTAGGGACAGTTATAGAGAAAAAAAAAAGAAAAGAAAGAAAGAAAGAAAGCGAAGAAAAAAAGAAGAAATGCATGCAACGAAAAACAGAGAGAGATAGATATAGAGAAGAAATTCATGTAAAGAAAAAACAGAGAGAGATAGATAGAGAGAGAAAAAACAGAGGGAGATAGATAGAGAGAGGGAGAGAGATAGATAGAGATAGAGAGAGAGAAAAATAGGTAGTTGGGCACCAGTTGAATGACGTATCAATGATATATTTATTTATTTATTTATTTAGTTATAGTATTAAGGTAGAGAGAGATATATGTGGTTAGGAGAGAAAACAGCCGTTACATAGAGAGAAAAGAAAAATATCCAGAGATAAACGAGGCAGATTCAAAACATCATGTTTCATCAATCTAAAATATCAATTCGTATGAATTATGTATTATAATGTAAATATCAGTATTCATGAATGAGACACGTATCAATAATGTGTGAAAAATAATGATCATATGATTAGTTTAAAATTCCTAGGTTTATAATCAAAACTGAGTTAAACTTCAAAAAAAATTGAAATACATAAGTATATATGCACTTTCATGAAAAAAGAAAAAGAAAATAGAAGGTTATCCCAGATTCGATACTATAGACATCCATGTGAATTTACGTGATCAACTCTGCAAATTCCTATTTCACATGAAAACATTCTCATTGTGCTATAAAAATTCTAGTATACACATATGTGTACATACACACAAATATATATAGAATCTACATTAATTTTAACAATAATATTCTTGTCTTTACTCTACATGATTATCGTTCAAGCATAAAATAGACAACAGATATCAATATATCAATAAAAATATTAAAAATATTAAAAATATTTAAAAATATTTAAAAATATTAGAAATATTAAAAAATATTAAAAAATATAATTAAAACGCCAAGAAAATTCCCAGAGTATCTCGGGCCGTAATAAAAACACAGTATGCCCCGCAAATCAACCACAGAAATCTACCCTTCAAATTTATTTGACAATATATTGCCAAGTTCATTTTAAGCATCAGAATCAAAAGCAAACAAAACCAAAATTATTCACCAAATCCTGTCTAGCAGAAATCATTCCAAAAGTTTAGGATACCCATTTGATTTACAGATGGTCTTATATTTATTATAGAAGTTTATCTAGTGTAAAATTTATTCGATATATTTGGAGCATCATCTTTTAGGGTAGTTTAATTATTCGTGAAGAATGTTAAAAAAAAAAAGAAATCGAAAGATTTATCGGCGAGTTTCAAAAATAATTACAAATCTTAAGTAAATATACTACATTTTAAATTTATATTTATATTTAAAAGTTGAGTTCAATCTATGGCTGCAACAACTGAATAAATTTGACCGTAAATTAAGGGAATTTTTAGATTTTAGTATAAAGAATATATATATATATATATATATATATATATATATATATATATATATATATATATATATATATATATATATATATATGTATATGTATATATATATATATATATATATATATATATATATATATATATATATATATATATATGTATATATGTATATGTGTGTGTGTGTGTATGTATTTGTGTATGTGTATGTATGTGTTTATGTATTTGTATATGAATATTTATGTGTGAGAGTGTGTGTATGTATTTATTTTTACGTATGTATGTGTATGTGCATTTGTGTGTATTGCTTACCACGTGTGTTTGTTCATTTATTTGTTGCCTGTATCGCTGTCAACATTATAATCGTCTTTATATTTATTTTTATGTTTTTTATTATTATATAGTTTTTCTTATATTTATTTGTGTGTGTGAGTATGTAGAGGTGTGTGTATATATTTATATTTTTGTGCATGCGTATGTATGCGTGTATATATGTGTGTATGTATGTGTATGTATGTACGTGTGTATATACGTATGATTGTGTGTATGTATGTATGTATATGTATGTGTGTATGTATATGTATGTGTGTATGTATATGTATGCGTATGTATATATATATATATATATATATATATATGTGTGTGTGTGTGTGTGGTTGTATATATGTATGTGTATGTATGTATATGTTGATATTTATGTGTGTATGTATGTATGTGTATATGTATGTGTATGTATATATATATATATATATATATATATATATGTGTGTGTGTGTGTGTGTGTGTGTGTGTGTGTATATGTGTGTCTGTATGTATGTGTGTATGTATATATATATATATGTGTATGTATATAATTGTGTGCGTGTGTGTGTGTTTGCATGTGTGTTTTTATTTTATTTTTCCTTTCCTTCTTCCTTTTCCAGCCTCACTTTCATATAGATTACATTCTTGTTTTTAAAATCCAACGTCAATAAATACGCCAGGATTTTTTCATTCTGATGATTGAAAGCAACATTTTTTTGCTTTTAAGAAACCACTGGTAAATGAAATAATTGCCTTATGTTGTTTATTACATAAATATATATATATATATATTACGCTTATTTATTTGTTCTGCAAGATTCTTCGTGTGGAATCGTTTGTTGAAACCACTATACTTATATTTGGGGATGGTCCTGTTGCCAATGCTGCTAATAGAAAGAAACACACACACCGCATAACTTTCACTCCATCTTTATCTTTATTGTTATTCATTTGTCAAAGTTCTTTCGTCACACAATATGTGACCTCCTCAATTACTATTTACTTGTGCCTCTTGTTTTTTCTGGTCTTAAACTTCTACTCCATCTTGTCTTTGGATTGTGGTGATTTTCTCGTGTTTCGTGTTTACGCATGTGTTTGCACCAGCGTCTCTCTGTGTTTGTATGTTTTTGCAGTAGACATCTGCCAAGAGGTCGCCGAACAAGTCTGGCATGTACGCATAAAGCTCGTAGGGCAGACCATCCAAACCTGGCTATTTACCCCTCGTAGACATCGCTTCTCTTATTTCACCGGCTGTTATCGGCTTTTCGCAGCATTGCGCTGCGTTTGTCGAGAGCCGCGGCAGTCGGTCGAGGTATGCACCGAAGTCCATACTCCCGTCCGGCCCGCCGCCTCTCCCGAACAATTGAGCAAAGAGCTGTTGAAAAGCCACACACATCCGCTCTTGTTCGAGCAACATGCGCCCGTTTTGATCAGCCAAAGACCGATTTGTGGATTTGTTACCATGTTGCGCCTCCACCGTCCGGGCCTATTGAACGGCTTTCGACCCCTCGTGTTCAAAATGTGTGAGCAGGTTGTTGAGGCTTTTACACCCTCCCCCCTGTCTACTAGCCCCACATAATCCCAAAGATACCGTTCCAGTCGCACTAAAGAGCGGGACGTTCCAAGAAAGGTCTCTAGACGTCTAAAGAAATCTGGCCGTCGTGTACGCTGCCGGCCACGTCCAACACCACCGACTTACCTTCTGGGTTCAAGCCTCTCCGATAAAGCACAGCAACTCCTCCCCCCGATCCCGGACGGCTGGGAAGTGGGTATACATCGTAGCCGCCGAAGATTGGTGGTGGTGTGGTTGTTGTTGGTGGTGGTGATGCTTGAGGTGGTATTGCTGCAAGTCTCATTGTAGCCTTTACCCCTCTTTCTTTGCCTTCGCTTTTGGAGTGAGAAGCTGTGGTGTTTTTGTGTTTGTTTTTTTGTTTTTTTGACAACCGGTTTCCCCTCCTCAGCCGACTCATACTCCATGTCCAACTGTGAGATGTCGGGGATGGGTATGAGTTCTCATTTGTCTTTGCTGTTGTTGGTGGTGGTGGAACCTGGTCTGCCGTTCTTGGCACAGGTGCAGCTAGTGCAACTGTTTCTGTTCCTGCAGTTGCCGCCGCTGTTTCTGTTGTCCATTGCATTGGTGTGGGTGCCACCGACATTGTCCTCCTACTCTCTGAAGAAGCTCCCGACTCTTTCGCTGACTGCTCTGTTTCTGATGGCAGCGGTTCCGGCGTTGGAAGGTGTTATTTTTAATACTGCCGCTGCTGCTGCTACCTCTTTTGTTGTCAAATGCATCAGCAGCAGCTGATACTCGGCCGCCGCCTGATGGAGAAGAGAATGAAATGCCTGACTTTCACTATGAAGAAGACGAAAAGGAAAGCGAGACTCCACGCTGACAGCTTAGCGAAGAAAGAAATTGTTGTGAGGGAAGAAAAGGTAGAGAACGATAGCTTGGTGAAGGAGTAATTTGTGTGTTGAGACATGGTAGAGAAACAGATTTTTTTAATGTCGCCATTTTTCTTTTTTTTTGTGGGCGTATTAGCTAAATGCAAAGTTCAAATTAGAATTTAGCCCCGAAGGGCTAAATACCGATTAATTTCGACCACCTCAAAAGAAGCCGGGTGTGTTTAAATACAAAACAATATCAATTTTTACAATAAGTTCGCAATAAAAACTTCAAAAATTACAAACATATGGAGCAAAATTTTCCTGTGACGTGTATACTTCCACAATAATAATAATAAAGCTTTCTTTATTAACCACAAGAGTTGACATAAAGTGTAACATTAAGGACAGCACAGGATGGTACAAATGGGCGTTTCTGCTTGTATAAAAAACAAAGACAGAGGAGGTAACAAAAAAAGAAACAATGAAAGATTCTCCCAATAGGGGGGAGATTCCGAGGAACATTCGTGGAGAAAGTCCATTAAAAAAGCCACGGCAACCCTGACCACCAGGGCAAGTGCCCTCTCCCAGTTTTCTACCATCAATTCACAGGTTCACACTCAGAGTAGGCCCATTCACTCGGGCCATGCTTGCCTCTCTCACCCATCTTTCAAGAAAATGCTGGGAAGAGAGTACTTCCCTCTCTATCCTGATTTTTCTTTTCAAATGAAATTTGAAAAAGTTACTCAGGCATCACCGAAGAGCTCGTCTTCAGGCAATCTACAAACTCGTCCACCACACTATCTCTTTCGCCATGGCCACCAGACAGATAAAAACTTCCTGCCCTTCCCGGCAAAAGGAAGGGGGAGGGGCAATCCTCACGATGGACTCAGCTAATAGCCGGATCCGTCGAACACGCAACAGCAGGTGTTCGACATAAACCCACAAGTCAGCAATGCTCGGACACTGGACGAGTTCGTTCAGGAAGGTTTCGTCGCTCTGCGCGCATCTCGGACATGCCCGGCTTACGGCACTTCCATGCCTGCGTTTATCCCGAACTGGCAAAGCTCCTCGGTAGCACTGCCAGGCCAGGGATTTCTGGAAGTTGTCCATAGGCCCCGGCCCGAAAATTCTCCCGAAGTGATTGACTAGTTGATTTTCGTCGATGCCCAGAGTTTCCCCAAGTACGTCACCGCTCTTCCCCTCCACTAATCCTCTATAGAATGACAAGGAGGAGTTTCGACCTATCGCATTGCCCGACTGGTCGAGGGCTGTAAGCGCCTGAAGACATTTCACTCTCCAAGCGCTCACTCTCGGTCTTCGCTTGATCCAGAACAGCAGCTCAGTCAAGGAGGCGAGCTGGGGAAATACGCGTCTAACAAACGGCGACCACGCCTGATCACCGCCGAGGAAGAGGTGGAGATGCTGTAGCCTGAACGCAAGTCTGTGCATCATCAGCCACGGCATGCCAGGCCTCAACGTAATGGGTGTTGACAGCAGATGGACCGCCTGACCATTGAGGCGCGTCCCTTCCACAAAAAGCCAAAGAGCAAACGCTCCAACGTAGTCAGGCGAGGGGTAGGACAAGGCACGATGGTAAGGCGTTAATAGATGACGGACGCGATGTACGCATTCGCCACCTCCGCTCGACCTTTCAGGGATAGCTTCCTCTCGGCCTATTTCAGGGTGAGAGAAGCCACCTGGTTCGTCACCTCGTCCCAGCTTTTGTCAGTCTGGAAGTCCGGACCGAACCAGACCCCTAGCAAATTAACCGGTCCGTCTGTCCAGTGCATGACGATGCTGTTGGACGGTATGGACCTGCCTCTCCAGGTGCCGACTTTTCCTGGTTGATCATTTCTCCCTTCATCGCCTCGTATTCTCTTAGTGTAGTGCCGATCGACTCGGTGTGTTTGGCGTTCGACACCACTACGTTTTCATCGTCTGCATATGCTGACACGGGTCTTCCGCATCCCAGTTCGCGCGGGACCCCTGCAACATCTCCGTTTGTGCGTTAATGGTTCTAGAGTCAATACGTACAACAGGGACGAGAGGGGACATCATTGGCGGACCGAGCGCATGATGTAGAATGGTTCCGAAAGGTGACCGTTCACTCTCACCACAGAGCAGATGTCGCTGTGCATGGCAACGATCCAGCCTCTGAAGACGAACCCAAAGCCAGCCACCCTAAGGACTGCCAGATAACCCTATCGAAAGCTTTCGCCTGATCTAAATTGCCAGGTTACCTAGCTACCCTCTCCTCGATGTATCGCATGAGGTGGAGTTGTCATAGATGGATCTCTCTGGAATGGCGCACGTTTACACCTCTCCTACCAGACCACCAACGACAAGCGCCAACCTCTTTGCTAGGACCCTGGGTCTGAAAAAGATATGGGTCTGAAATTATCCCCCTTGTTCGGATCCTTTCTCAGCAGTGTCACCGATCCTCGGCTCACAGAGCTGGGAATTCTCCCGTTTTGCTGCCAGTTGCAGTAGACGTGGGCCAAGAGATCACCGAACAAGTCTGGCATGTGTACATAAAGTTCGTAGGACAGACCATCCAAACCAGGCGATTTACCCCATATGCAGCCAGTCATTGCTATGCGTACTTCAGCGGTTGTTATCGGCTTTTCGCAACACTCCGCTTCAGAGGCCGAGAGCCGCGGCAGTCCGTCGAGGTAGGCACTAAAGTCCATCCCGCAAACCGGCCCACCACTGCCCCCGAACAGCTGAGTGAAGTGTCGTTGAAAAGTTTCACACATTTGCACGGGATAGAATAGCATGCCCCTGTCGTGGTCCGCAAAAGACCGGATCGTGGATTTGTTGCCACGACGCGCCGCCGCTATTCGGGCCCATCGAACGGCTTTCGTCCCCTCGTGTCTGAGAGCAAGCACCGTCGTGTCTCAGAGCAACGCATCCTTCGTACTTTGCATTGAAGAATTGGTCGAGGGCCAATTTCGCCGCAAGCACATCGGTCGCGATGCCTTACTAGCGCCTCCTCTAATTTTCTAACACGTTCTCCCTCTGCTATATTTTTTCTCCATTGCTAACGCCTTACTAAACCTAAAGGACTCTATTCTAATCGCTCTTTTCAGAGCAAACCACAATTTGTTCTGACGATGGCCTCCGTCATCGCCTCCTTAACTGCTAATCCGGCCTCTGTAGGCCTGGTTAGCTGTTAACTATGCGTTTAGCTACCAGTAGCCGGATCGATGTCTATGAAGCCCATCTAAGTCAACCACACAGATCACGAATTTGTGGTCCGTGTAGTCGACTATTTTGACTTGTGGACAGCCTATGCTAGACCTATCTATTTCCCTACAAAATACCCTATCTAGATATGATCTGGATGACCCGATGCGGTTTGTCCATGTCCACATTGGCACATTCGGGAAATCCAGACGGTACCTGTCAGACAGTTGAAAATGTCTGACCAGTTTTGCGAGACTTTTACACCTTCCTCCCCTATCCGCTAATCCCACACAGTCCCAGCGTGCATCTAAGATCTCGTTCCTGTCGCCCACTAACACTAAAGAGTGGGACGTTCCAAGAAAGGTCTCCAGACGCCGAAAGAAATCAGGCAGCCCTGCTCCTGTCATGGCATAACGGCCAGTAGCTTTAAAGCTTGCCCTTCTCCGCTCGTCACGTCCAGCACCATCAACTTACCTTCTGGGTCCAGGAAGATGATCCGTATTACGATATCCAGGCCTCTCCGAAACAACACAGCGACTCCGCCTCCCGATCCCGGCCGGCTTGGAGATGCATACACATCGTAACCATCGTAGATGGGTGTGAAAGCATGTGCTTCGGAGATTCTGGTCTCGCTCATGGCCACCACATCTATGTTCATTGACCTGAGGTCGTTGAGAAGGTGGCCCTACTTCCATAACGACCCCAGGCCACGCGCATTTATGTTGCCTATTCTGAGTAAGGTCATGTTGAAAAGGAGTGGAAAAAGATGGGAAAGACCACTTACCTCACTTCTTGTGGAGGAAGGATAGTTTTTCCGTCCTTCTCATCGTTTGTGCCCCCCTCCGGAAGGATGTCTTTATATATCCTCCTGGAAAGTGTGTCGGAAATCTCCGATGTCCTTGAGGAATTTTAAGTTTAATGTGTTGTATGTTTTCTGTGATACGAGTTATTTGTATGTGTGTGGGTGGTGTGAATTTTGGGGTGTTGTGTAGTCTTTTTCTGAGATGCTGGTGTTGTGTTGGATGTAGTGTAATATTTGGTTGTTGTTCAAATTTAATGCTGTGCAATGTGTATCGGTTTGGCTGCTTTGTCTTGTTTGCGTTTGTTGTGGGTTTAGTTTCTGTTTCGACTGTTGGTGATTTTTGTGTTGTTGGTGACGGTGGTGTTGGGGCTGATGATGGTGATGGTGTTGGTGTGGATGGTGGCATAGTTGTCTTAACATTTTTGTTAGTTTGTTTGTTTCGCCCTGCATTTTTTATGTGTGTGTGTGTGGGGGGGGGGGGGGGGGGCGAAGGAAGAAGATTTGTTTTCTTTTCTGGTTTCTCTTTTTCCAGATACAGTTTCCCACTCCTCCTCGTCGTCACAGTCTGTCTCCAGTTGTGAGAGGTCGGAGAGTGGAAGGTCCGCCACAGGCGTTGGTTTGGTTGTGGTGTGGTGGATGGTGGAGGCGCTGGTGCTAATTCTGGCCTGCTGGGTGCTAGTGGTGTTGGTCTTGCTACTGTTGCTGCTACAGTTGCGGTTGTCGTTACTGCCATTACTGCTGATGGTTTTGATGGTTGAGTCTCTGGGTGGGCAGGAGAGGTGGCCTCAACGTTATAGCCTGAGGGCAGAAGGTCTTTAGGTGTGATTCTTCGCCACAAACGACACACCTAGGCCTTTTATCCTCAACGATCAACGATTACGGTGAGGTGGCTGCCGTCATTGAGGTCTATCACCTCTGGAATTTCCTGTGTTTTTTTGGTCCACTTGGATTAGGGGCTCCATCCCAGACCCGGACCAGTTCTCCTGTTTTACTTTGATCACCTCGATTACTTTTGTGTCAGCCTCGATGTCGGTGAAGACGGCAGCCATTAGACAGGGAATTTCAATGGCCGGCAGAACTTGGGTCACCCTGATCCTTACCAACCTCTGACCACAATAGCTAGGGACGAGTGTGAACTCGTCACTTTTTAATGGGGCATGGAGTGCTCTCTGGCTTCCTGTGGGGTTCCAAAGAAAACGTCCACCGTTCCATATTTTTGTCCACGTCTGATGTGGGTTTTTTGAGCCTACACATATCCCAAAGCTTTTGGATCTGGGATTGGAATTCCCGTTCCACTCGGAACGTGTTTTAATATTTATTGCGCGAAATGATACACTGCATAGGCACCGATGCTCCATGGTATTTCATATGTGTGTGTGTGTGGGTGTGGGGGGGGAGGCTGACCCTGTAACCATATTTGTTTACCATTCGCTTGGCTTCATTCAATTCTTCCTGCCTTACCACAATCTTTTCTTTTTTGTTTGCCAAGATGGCGAGGCACGAACGGGGGCAAGGGACGACTGTCAGACGTCCCTAGATGACAAACGCGATGTACGCGTTCAGCACCTCCGCCCGACCTTTCACTGATAGCTTCATCCCAGCCCATTTCTGGGTGAGACTGGCTACCCTGCCCTTCACCTTGTCCCAATTCTTATCCACCTGGAGTGTTGGCCCGAACCAAATCCCTAGCAACTTTACCGGTCCCTCCGTCCAGTGCCTAACGACGCTGTTGGACGGCATGGACTTGCCTCTCCAGGTGCCGAGTTGCAATCTCACCGACTTTTCCGGGTTAAGATTTACTCCCATCAACCTTTCTTATTCCTCCAATACGTTGCCGACCACCTCGATTTCTGAGGTGTCCGATACCATCACGGTGATGTCGTCCGCATAAGCCGATACAGCCTTTCCGCATCCCGGTTCGAGCGGGATGCCCTGCAACAGCTCCAGCTTCCGCAATAAAGGCTCGAGAGTCAATACGTACAGAAGGGAGGAGAGAGGGCACCCTTGACGGACCGATCGGAAGACCTGAAACGGTTACGAGAGGTGGTCACTAATTTTGACCATCGAGCAGGTGCCGCTGTGCATCGCAGCGATCCAGCTTCTGAAGACGGGGCCGAGGTCAGCCGCCTTGAGGACAGCCTCCAGGTACCGATGGTCGACCCTATCGAATGCTTTCGATTGATCTAAATTGATCAGATCCCCACCGAAGCCAGGTTTACCTCCTACCCTCTCTATGATGTATCGCATTAGGTGGAGGTTGTCGTGTATGGACCTGGTTGGGATTGCGCAAGTTTGCGCCTCCCCAACCAAATCCCCGACGACAAGCGCCAACCTCTTCGCTAACACCCTGGCCAAAATCTTAAACTCTTTGTTGACCAGAGTTATGGGCCTTAATTTGTCTAATGCGTCCCTTTTGTTCTCGTCTTTCCTTATCAGCGTCACTACGCCACGGCTCACAGAACTGGGAATAGTCCCGTTTTGCTGCCAGTTGCAGTAGAGGGCTTCGAGGAGATTGGAGAACAAGTCTGGCATATTTACCGAAAGCTCGTAGAACAGACCATCCAAACCGGGTGACTTGCGCCTCATGCAGCCGACAAGGGCATCCTGAATCTCGGCTGAAGTAATTGGCCTTTCGCAGCGCCCAGTGTCAGCCGTCGAGAGTTGCGGCAAGCCTTCGAGGTAGGGACTGAAGTCCGCCACCATCTCTGACCCGACACTTCCCCCAACAACCGAGCAAAATGTTGGCGAAAGGCCTCACACATCCGCTTGGAATCGCTCAGCTCATGTTCGTCTCGGTCCATCAAAGATCGAATCGTGGTTTTATTACCACGCTGCGCCTCTGACACGTGGGCCCATCGAACAGCTTTGGTTCCCTCGTTTCTCAGAGCACGCGCCTTAGCTCTGACAATGCAACCTTCGTGTTTCGCATTGAAGAAATGGCCTAATGCCGTTCTAGCCTTTCAGCTTTTTCTTATCTAAATTGTTGACCTGGTCCCTGTAAGCCTTACGTGCCGGAAATGACATGTTTAGCTTCCAGTAACCAGGTCCTAACCTACGCGTCTTATCTAGGTCGACCATACAGATCACAAATTGTGATCTGAATAGGCGACCGTTTCAAAACGTGGACAGCTTACACTATTTCTGTCTATTTTCCTAATGAATATTCTGTCTATATACGATCTACATGACCCTATGCGGTTAGCCCAGGTCCACACTGGCGCATTAGGGAAATCTAGTCGGTACCTGTCAGACAGTTGGAACTGGCTGATCAGGTTCTTGAGGCTTTTGCACCCCCGCTCCTATCAGATACTCCCACACAGTCCCAGCGTGCGTCTAAGATGCCGTTCCAGTCCCCCGATAACAGTAAATGGCGAGACGTACCCAGAAAGGCTTCCAAGCGTCTAAAGAAGTCCGGCCGTCCTGCCCCAGTCGGAGCATAGACGGCCACCAGTCTAAAGGCACCACCTTCGTTGTTGTTCACGTCCAGGTCCAACAACTTCCCGTCCGGGTCCCGGAAGATCGACCTTACCTCGAGATCCAGGCCTTTCCTAAACAGCATTGCCACTCCGCCTCCCATTCCCGGCCGGCTAACAGATGCAAAGATCTGATAGTCGTCGAAACTGGGGGATACTGCGCGCGTGTCAGAAATCCTGGTCTCGCTGACAGCAATTACATCCATTTCTGGAGACCTGAGGTCATTGAGCAGGTGACCCTGCTTCCAGGACGATTCCAGGCCTCATTTAAACATCCTACTCTTAATACGGCCATGTTGGCAGGTTAAACAGAGAAAGAGGAAAGGTTTACTTACCTTCCGGGCTCTTGTGAAGGTCGGGTTGTTCGACCGCCATAGTTGGTGGGGTTTCTTTTGGGAACCCCTTTAAAAGTCTTGAAGTTGGTTTTACGTTCGCGGTTCCCACGTCCCGAGGAAAGCTGTCTCGTATTTCTTTGTATAATTCGATTTACATTCGCACCAGAACCAAATCTTCCGGCACGCGAAATGTGCTCGATTTAAAAATTCCCCCTCTTTTTGTATATTTTGTGTGCGGTGTCTGTGGTTTCAGATGTTTGTGTGTATATTTGTTCTTGCGTCTGTTTCGGTTGTTTGCGTTTGGGGGATTCTGGTGATGGTAATGTTTGCATGGTTCGTGTCTGCGTTTTTTATTGTGGGTGATTTTGTTCTTTGTTGAGTTTTTTTTTCTTTTTATGTTTCCTTTTTTGTATTTTGGGGGATGTTGGTTTTCCCTCATCTTCACTACTGGTAGATGAGGGGTCTGTGTCTGTAAGTGTGTCTGTATGTATGTTTATGGTTTTATTGGTGTGTGTATTTTGGGGGGGAGCTAGAATTTGACAGCTTTCCTCGTTTCCCCCCTGGGTTGTCATAGTTGTTGGTGGTCTTTCTATTGGTGATGTTGTTGGTGGTTTTGCCGGTGCTGGTGTTGGTTGTGGTCCTCGCCCCGACGTCGACAGCAGTAGAGCCTTTCGACCCCTTGCCTCTTTCAGCAGTTGAGGCCAGAAGGCTCGCAAATGGGTTTTTTCCCCACAAACAAAACACTGCGGCCTTTTGCCTTCGGTCATAATGTGAATGACCGACCCATTCTGAAGGCAGATGTGGTCCGGGATTGTCTTCACATTCTCGGGCCTGATCTGGAGAAGGATCTCCAGGTCAACCCCGGACCAGTCCTCTCCGGCCGTTCTGGTCACTTCTATAGGGACGGTATCCGTCCCCTCCACAATCACACATCCCAGAAGCCACCACGTCAAGTCCTGGTGGGATTCTGGGAATGCGGAGACGGGCCGTTCTTTTTCCTATGTGGGAGGGGTACATTATGACCTTGCTGGTTTTGCAAGGAGTCATAGCGTGTTTCATAGCGAGGGCTTCTGACTTGAACAACACCGAAATGGTGCCGTACTGTCTGCCGTACTGTCGGTGTCTTCTCTGATGCACCTCAGCGCGACTTCGACATCTTCTTGTGGGATTAAAGCTGCCCTTTTGTGGTTTGTGCTGAGATGCATCTATAATACACCGTTCTGCGCTCCACTGCCTGAATAGCTTCTACCGGGACAGTTAATTTGGCCCAGGTTTGCTTTTGCTTGATGAGCTTCCATGCCTGGGCCAAAATTTCATCTTTATTTGAGAGGTCCATGCTGAAGCATGGCCTTTTTTTGCTGCTGCCGCAGCGAAAGGGTTCTTCTTGTTTTCGTTGGGGGTGTTGTTGTCGTTGTCGTTGTTCTTGTTGGTGTTGTTGTTATCACTGTCGCTGTTATCATTGTTGTCTTTGTTGCTACCGTTGTTCTCGGTGCAGTTCGTATTGTTGCTGTTGGTGTTGTCGCTATTTGTTTTCATGTTAGTGGTGTTGATATTGTTGTTGCATTTGTTATTTTTTTTTGTTATCTGTATTTTCGTTGTCGCTGTTACTGTAATTCTTTTCAAAATTAGAGTTCCCATTGGTATCATTGGTTTCTTTGTTTACATTGTTTGTGGTGGTGTTTGTGTTATCAATGTGTGTTAATTTCGCTGTAGCGCTCCTCTCAACTTCTACGTCGTTGTCGCACGACAGCAGACATATCGCTGGGGGCCGTGGCTCAGCCATGTTTTCTCCGTAAATTTTTTAACATGTAAAAAAAGTTCAAATATTTGGGCCAAAAGGCCCAAATATTATACTTTCCCCTTCACAGGGCAAAGTCTAAGGGCTTATATCCCTTACACAACAAGAAATATTTAACAACAAATAATTTTAACAGGCAAATAAAGCGACTTACTGGGAGCGAGTCAAAAAGACGTCCGAACGGACCAATAATAATAATTTCTTTATTGGCCACAAGGGCTGACATCAAGAAAAACATTACAGACGGCACAGGACGGTACAAGATGGTACGATGTGGGTTTTGTGCGTGTAAAGATTTTTATTATTTATATAAGAAACGAAAAAGACAGAAACATATATATATATATATAAACAATAAGAATGAAAATTGAAACAATGAAAAATTCCCCAATAGGGGGGAAACCTCCGAGGGTTACTCGTGGCGAAAACCACACAAAAGACCACGGCTACCCTGACCACCGGGGTAAGCGCCCTCTCTCAATTTTTCCATCTCTCAAACTAAAGACGTATTTTCAGAGCGGTCCCGTTCACTCGGGCCTTTCTCGCTACATTCATCCACCTTTCAACAAACTTGCTAGAAGGCAGCAATTTCCTCTCCACACTGATTTTCCTCTTCAAGTGAAACTTGAAAAAGTGAAATTAGGGATTCGCCGAAGAGGAAAGTGTGTGTCTTTAACCCTTTCAACCTTGTCCACCACACAATCTCTTTCGCCATGGCCACCAGGCAGATGAAAACCGCCTGCCCTTCCTCCTCGAAGGAAGACGGTGAGACCATCTGCACAATGGACTCAGTCGATAACCGGATCAGTCCTACACGCGACAGCAACTGTTCGACAGAGCTCCACAAGTCAGCAATGCTCGGGCACTGAACGAGTACATCTCGGACATCTCGGACAGGCTCGGCTGACGGCACTTCCGTGCCTGTAGAGCTTATCTCGGACAGGCAGCGCTCCCCGGTAGCACTGCAAGGCTAGGGATTTTTGGAAGTTATCCATAGGCCCTGGGCTGAAAGTTCTCCGGAAGAGAGCAAACAGCTGATTTTCTTCGACGCCCAGGATCTCTCCCAGAACGTCGTCGCCCTTCCCCTCCACTAGTCCTCTATAGAACGCCGGAGTGGATGTTCCACCGAACTGGTGCCCAGCTGGCACAAGGCAGTGAGCGCCTGGAGACATTCCAGTTTCCAAGCGCTAACCATCGGTCTTTTTCTGACCCAGGACTTCAGTTCCGTCAAGGAGACGAGCTGTGGGAAAACGTGCCTGGCGAATGGCGACCACACCTGTTCACCGTCAAGGAAGCACTAGAGATGTCACAGCCTCAGCGTATGTTTGCGCATCATAAGCCATGGCATGCCCAGTCCTCCATGCAACGGGTGTTGACAGCAGATGGATCGTCTGACAATGGGAGCGCGTCCCTTCCACAAAAAGCGGAAGAGCAGGCGCTCCATTTTGGTGAGAGTTGGGCCGGGGAAAAGGACGACGGTGAGGCGGTAGCAGATGACGGATGCGATGTACGCATTCGCCACATTCGCCCGGCCTTTCAGGGACAGTTTCCTCTCGGCCCATTTCTGGGTAAGGGAGGCCACCTTGCTCGTCACCTCGTTCCAGTTTTTCTCCATCTGGAGGTCCGGTTCGAACCAGACCCCGAGCAATTTAACCAGTCTGTCCGTCCAATGCCCCACGATGCTGTCGGACGGCATGGATTTGCCTCTCCAGGTGCCGAGCTGCAAGCCCACCGGTTTCCTGGTTTATCTTTGCTCCTGTCACCGCCTCGTCTTCCTTGAGAGCGGTGCAGAGCATCTGGACGTGTCTGGTTCGCGACACCACCACGGTGGTGTCGTCGGCGGAAGCCGACTCAGATTTCCCGCATCTTAGTTCGCGAGGGACGCCCCTCATCGCCCCCAGTTTGTGCAGCAACGGCTCGAGAGCCAATACGTACAAGAGGCACGAGAGAGAAGAACCCTGGCGGACTGAGCGCATGATGTTGAACGGCTGTTCACCCTCACAACGGGCCTGAAAACGGGCCTGAAACCGGCTGCCCCGAGGACCGCCGCCAGGTACCGATGGGCGACCCTATCGAATGCTTTAGATTGATCCAAGTTGATTAGGGCCCCACCCAAGCCAGGTTCCTTAACCACCCTCTCTATGATGTATCGTATGAGGTGGAGGTTGTCGTGAATGGATCTGTCCGGAATGGCGCATGTCTGCGCCTCTCCCACCAGACCCTTGACGACAAGCGCCAACATCGTTGCTAACACCTTGGCCAAAATCTTGAACTCTGCGTTCAGCAGAATTATGGGCCTGAAGTTATCGATAATATCCCCGTTGTTCGAGTTTTTTCTCAGCAGCGCCACCGCTCCCCGGCTCACAAAACTTGGAATGCTCCCGTTCTACTGCCAGTTGCAGTAGACGTCTGCCAAGAGGTCACCGAACAAGTCTGGCATAAATGCATAAAGCTCGTAGGGCAGACCATCTAACCTGGCGATTTACCCCTCGTGCAGTTCGCCATCGCTTCCCGTATTTCACCTGCTGTTATTGGCTTTTATCAACACTGTGCTGCGTTCGTCGAGAGCTGAGGCAGTCCGTCGAGGTATGCACTGAAGTCCATACCCGATCCGGGCCGCCACCGTTCCCGAACAGTTCAGCAAAGTGCTGCTGAAAAGCCTCACACATCTGCTCGGGTTCGAGCAGCACGCACCCGTTTCGGTCAGACAAAGACCGAATTGAGGCTTTGCTGCCACGTCGCGCCTCTGCCACCCGGGCACATTGGACGGTGTTTGTCCCTTCGTGTCTCAGAGCACGCGCTCTAGCTCTGACAACGCAGCCTTCATGTTTTGCGTTGAGGAATTGGTCGAATGCCAATCTCGCCGTAAGCACGTCGGTTGCGATACCTGCCCTAAACGCCTCTTCTAGCTTTCTGACTAACTCTCAATCTACTCTATTTTCCTCTATAGCTACTCCTTTAATTGCCCTTTTCAGGGCGATCCCCCACCTCCTGTTGACGACCGCTCCCGTCAACGCCCGCTTAACTAATACGCTAATCCGGTCTCTATAGGCTTTGCGCGCTGGGAAAGACGCGTTCAGCTTCCAGTAACCAGGTCCTTTTCTATGAAGTCTGTCTATGTCAATCTCGCAGATCACGAATTTGTGGTCTTTGTAGTCGACTATTTTAAATTCCCTGCAGAATACCCTATCTAGATACGATCTGGATGACCCGATGCGGTTTGTCCATATCCACATTGGCACATTCGGATGATCCAGTCGATACCTGTCAGAGAGTTCAAAACGTCTGAGCAGGTTGGTGAGGCTCACGTCGAATGGGGTACTATTAGATTTTTAATTCAATTAGAGTCGTCGAAATTTTCACCGACTTACGGGCATTGAGGATGACATCAACTTCGAAATCCTTAACCACCGTGAGCGTTTTAGCGAAAATTGATAGCTCTAAGAAGAAGTGGTGAAGTGATGGAGGAGTAGTAATTATTGACCTCAAATTGGATAACACGGCAATGTTCCTTGTTGCATATACCATTGAACCAATCAATCACCGCGAAAGAATTTTTTCACAGTGCGAGAGAGGCCAAGCTTTTAATTTCATGTAAAATAGTATCTAAAATCATTTTACTAAGTCTACCTAAATCGAACTTCGTTGGGTTAATAAGCCGAATAGAGGGATTGTTGGCGAAATTGGGTTTGTGATCCTTCAGGGTAAAGTGGGGAGAAATAGGGTCCAGATTTACAGTCCGGTCCTGGATGTTGAGTTCAGAGGTGATTTTAAACCCAGCATCGTTGATGTCTTTAAAAACACTCCGATTTGTTTTCCGGTAATCCTTAGTTACAGCATTATGTAGCAGTTGATGGTAAGTACTTCGCTCCAGTTGATATAGATTGCCAGTTATACATATATATATATAGATATAGATATAGATATATACACATATAATTATATATATATATATATATATATATATATATATATATATATATATATATATATATATATATATATATATATGTATATATATATATATATATATATATATATATATTGGTAAATGGAATAGAAAATGCTGAAATATTGTTCACAGTTGAAAAATGGTTTAATTAGGAATAAAAGAGTATTAGTGATTGTATGGGTTAGTATTCAGTTGTGGTTTTAAGTTTTTAAGTTTTTACCGGTTGCGCATTTCTAAATGCTTTTCAAAAATAATTTTGAGATAGAGTGTCCGTGTTGTTTGCTCTGATCTGAGCAAACAACACGGACACTCTATCTCAAAATTATTTTTGAAAAGCATTTAGAAATGCGCAACCGGTAAAAACTTAAAAACTTAAAACCACAACTGAATACTAACCCATACAATCACTAATACTCTTTTATTCCTAATTAAACCATTTTTCAACTGTGAACAATTTGTCAGCATTTTCTATTCCGTTTACCAATATATAATACCTTGTGTGTTACACCTCTATTCTTTTAACTATACACATATATATATATATATATATATATATATATATATATATATATATATATATACACACACATATGTATACATATGTATACATATATATATATACATATATATAATAATTGTTTCTACTTTTGGCACAACGCCAGCAATTAACCAGTGTATTACTGGTACTTTATTTTATCGACCCCATAAGGATGAAAGGCAAAGTTAACCTCGGCGAGATTTGAACTCAGAATGACAAGGGCCGTAACTCTATGCGTCAAAGCATGGTGAAGACCCTCTACCGATACTGCCAATCCACCATATAATAATTGTTTCTACTTTTGGCACAAGGCCAGCAATTATTCCAGTGTATTACTGGTACTTTATTTTATCGACCCCGTAAGGATGAAAGGTAAAGTTAACCTTGGCGGGATTTGAACTCAGTCCGTAAAGGGACGTAAAACGAACGATAGTTATTTTAGATCATCTCTGTTTATACATATTTCGAAGATGCAAGGCTTAATTATAACATAATCCAAAATTTGTTCTCGTCAGACAAAATGCATAGAAGATGCAGGATTCATATCATATTCTGGCGGTTAAACGAGATGAACAGATCGGTGACAACTAAGCATATGATTAGAAAAAAAAACAACGCAGGAGATGTTACGTGAGTCGGAGAAAAATACAGTTGAACTTTGCGTTTTTGAAATTATTTAAAATATGACATAATTAGATTGGTAAAAAAAATATATGTTACTTATATTAGCTTAAAATAGATACTATAACAAAAAATATATATATTATACCTAAGAAAAATTAGGATTACAAAAAGGTAAATTATCTATGTGTAATTTAAATTGGTATTATATGAATGGAAAAATATTTAACAATTGGAATGGTTTTTTTAATATAACTTATTTGGTTATAATGCTATGAGAAAAATTTATTTAGTTCAAAAGAAGAGATGCAATGGCGTAATTTATCTTTTCCACAATTACCAACAATTTATATTTTCATTTTATCTTTTCAATTTATCTTTTCAACAATTATATTTAAGTAGGTATTAACTATTTGTGTAACTATTATTATGAGAAAAGATCGTGCCTGATTGTGGGTGTGGCCTGCCCATTCGACACGAGAGTGCAAGGGATGGAGGGGGAGAAAATTAACCGATACCAGGACTTCAAGTGGGAGGTAAAAAGGATTTGGAACTGCCATGAAGTCATAGGCGCACTAGGTACTATCTCAAAGAGTTTCCAGGGATGGTTAAAGAAAATTGGCCCCGCCCCACTTTTTGGAACACTTCAAAAGGCATGCTTGCTGGGAACAGCAAGAACCCTCCGATACGTCCAGAATATCTGAGGCTGAAGGTAGTGGCTTGATATTCATTTCAACAAACTTTCCAGTTAACTAACATCAATGACTGAGACTCAAAGAACAATAATAATAATAGGATGAAATTATAACCGAATGGATGAAAATTAAAGAATCTGACATGGGGGAACGAGACACCCTCCCTAAGATCCAGAACTCCAAACAGAACCAAAAGATAATGCACAAGACTAACATAATTCTCAAAAACATTATCATCACAAACAAACTAAACATTACTGATTTAAATCATCTCTATTATGCACCGGCTAAAGTCACCACTCACTTATGTGGAGTGAAAATGAAAAAACAAAGGAATTCCTACAAGAAATCTACTTGGCAAGAGAACATCAATCGCCAAATAAACCTTCTCCGGACTGACATAGAAATTTTAACAAACTACAAAGTAGGTGAACATGTTAAACAAACTAAACTTAGAAAATTGAAAAGAAAATACAGTATAAAATCAACAAGTGACATAGACAAGCTGATAGAAATAATCAAGCAAAAAGTGTCGGCCAAAGCTGCTCATATAAGGCGCTTTGAAAAACGATCTAGATTCTATAAGGACAATAATATGTTCAAAACCAACCAATGAAACTTCTACAGAAAAATTGGCAGGTCAACAATAACTGTTAAATCAATACCACCCAAGGAGGAAGTGCAAGAATTCTGGGAAAAGATCTGGGCCGAAGAACAAGTTCATAATATACATGCCCCATGACAGACAAATGAAAGATACAGCTCACCTTGAGTAACAAATATGGAAAATATAACAGTTGAACAGTTGCGTTTGGCTCTTAGAAAAACCAGCAAATGGAAATCCCCAGGAAAAGAAAAAGTACCAAATTTGTGGATAAATGCTTTCACAGAATCTCATGAACTGTTAGCCCAACTTTATAATGAAATAGGTAAGGAGCCAGAAAAGATACCATCATGGCTAGTTAACGGCATTACATTCCTGCTTCCGAAGAATGATGAGACAAACAATCCCCAAAATTACAGACCGATAACTTGCTTGACCATAATGTATAAAATGTTAACATCAGTCCTAACTGAATATACATATGACCACCTGATAACAAATGACCTATTTCCACATGAGCAGAAAGGGTGTAAACGAGGCTCATATGGCTGTAAGGATCAGCTTTTGGTTAACGAAATGATACTGGAAGATTGTCATAATAGACACAAAAATCTATCAATTGCTTGGATAGATATAAAAAAAAGCATTCGATAGTTTGCCACACAGTTGGATTGAAAAATGTTTAGAGATTTTCAAAATCTCCCGTTGTCAGGAGGTTCTTGTCTCTCAGTATGAATACATGGAAAACGACACCTATTTGAATAGTGAAACAAAATCACTGGAAGCTGGAGAAGTTAATATTAATTTTGGAATTTTTCAGGGTGACTCTTTATCACCGCTTTTATTCTGCATCGCACTTATACCATTAAGTAAAATGCTCAATGAAACAAAACATGGATATAAAGGCTATGACAAAACCATTAATCACTTGTTCTACATGGATGACCTGAAACTATTTGCAAAAAATGATTAATCTTGATCGGGGGAATGTGATAAGAGAACTTGATCAAGAAAAAACTTACAAATATCTAGGTGTTTGTGAAGGAGACGGAATCAAGCACTCGACAATGAGGGAAAGGATAAGGAAGGAATGTTACCGCAGAGTAAGAGCAATCTTAAGAACGGAATTGAATGCAAGGAATAGGCTCGATGCCATAAACACGCTTGCCATACCAGTAGTAACCTACAGTTACAATGTCATCAACTGGTCAAGCACAGAGATCCGTAGGCTCGATACAAAAATTAGAAATTTCTTAACCATGCACAGAATGCATCACCCTAAGGCAAATACAGATAGAATATATCTCCCTAGGAAAGAAGAAGGACGTGGGTTAATCCAGTTAGACATTGCGTTGAAAACTGCAACAATTGGATTGTCCACATATCTAAGGGAATCACATGATTGGATGATCAAACTCGTTTTGAAACACGAAAGCACCAAAAGATCATATTCCATTACAAAAGATGCACAAAGATACAGTAATGGACTACAAATTTCAGAAGTCCCATTTACTGCTGAAATGGAAAACACAGAAAAAGCAAAGCAGGTAAAAGTAACTGCAAAGAAAGAACTGCTACAGAAACTGGCTAAGAAATGGCAAGAAAAGCCTCTGTATGGAAAATACCCAGAGCGAGCTAACAATCCTGATGTTGACAAAACTTTAACCCATCAGTGGTTGGCATCCTCTGGACTGAAATCGGAGACTGAAGGACTGATTATATCGGCACAAGATCAGTATCTGCCAACAAAAAAATTACCAAGCCAACATAATAAAAAATGGGTGCAGCCCATTATGCCGTGTATGCAAAAAAACAACCAGAGACCATTGATCATATAATTTCAATGTGCAGTCCTATAGCTCCAACCGAATACCTAAACAGGCATGACAGAGCTGCACAATACATACATTGGATAATGTGTAAGCATTTTGACCTGCCCCATCAAAAGAATTGGTGGGAGCATCAACCACCTCCCATACTTGAAAAAGATCACATCTCAATCTTGTGGAACTTTAGCATCCAAACAGACTGAAAAATAGATGCAAATAAACCTGATATAATATTGAAGGACTTTAAAAAGAGGGTATGCCTGCTAATTGATATGTCCGTTCCAATAGACAAGAATGTATCTATAAAAACATTTGAAAAATTGAGCAAGTATAAGGACCTGAAGATAGAAATTGGAAAAAGGTGGAAATTGAGAACTAAAACAATACCAGTGGTTGTAGGCCCTCTAGGAATGATACCTAAGGGGTCTAATGATACCTAAGGGGTCTACTTATCGCAAATCCCAGGAAACCCGCGTATAGGAGAAATACAAAAGATAGTACTAATGGGAACTGCCCATATACTAAGGAAGATTCTGTCAATATAAGTACATCACAAGTCTAAACACTAAGGATGCATGCGTGAATATGTATGTTCTTTCTTGAACATGGCGGACCTTGTTGTCTCTTGAGGTCACTGGTTGTGACTTGGTGATAACTCGTATGAACATAAAGCAAGATCAATGCAAATAATAATAATAATAATAATAATAATTATAATAATGTTTTCTTTATTAACCACAAGGGTTTACATAAAGTAGACATTAAGGACAGTACATGACAATACAGGACGGTACAAATGGGCATTTCTGCGTGTAAAATAACAGAGGATGTAATAAAATAACAAATAAAAATTCCCCAATAGGGGGGAGACTTCCGAGGGACATTTGTGGAGAAAGCCCATTAAAAATTAAAAAACCACAGTGACCCTGACCACCAGGCAAGTGCCCTCTCCCAGTTTTCCACCTTTAATTTACAGACACATACTCAGAGTAGGCCCATTCATTCGGGCCATTCCTGCCTCTCTGACCCATCTTTCAACAAAAGGCTGGGAAGAGAGCACTTCCCTTTCTACCCTGATTTTCCTTTTTAAATGAAATTTGAAAAAGTTAATCAGGGCATCACCGAAGAGGTAAGTGCTCGTCTTCAGCCCTTTCAAACCTGTCCACCATACTATCTCTTTCGCCATGGCCACCAGACAGATAAAAACTGCCTGCCCTTCCCGGCTAAAGGAAGAGGGCGGGGCAATCCTCACGATGGACTCAGCTGATAGCTGGATCCGTCCTACACGCGACAGCAGGTGTTCGACATAAACCCACAAGACAGCAATGCTCGGACACTGGACGAGTGCGTGCAGGACGGTTTCGTCGCCCTGCACGCATCTCGGACATGCCCGGCTGACGGCACCTCCATGCCTGTAGAGTTTATCCCGAACTGGCAAAGCTCCTCGGTAGCACTGCCAGGCCAGGGATTTCTGGAAATTGTCCATAGACCCCGGCCCGAAAGTTCTTCCGAAGAGATTGGCTAGTTGATTTTCGTCGATGCCTAGAGTTTCCCCAAGTACGTCGTCGCTCTTCCCCTCCACTAATCCTCTATAGAACGCCAATGTGGAGTTTCCACCGATCTCATTGCCCGATTGGTCGAGGGCTGTGAGCGCCTGAAGACATTCCAGTCTCCAAGCGCTCCATCTCGGTCTTCGCTTGACTCAGGACTGCAGCTCCGTCAAGGAGACAAGCTGGGGAAAGACGCGTCTAGCGAATGGCGACCACAACTGATCATCGTCGAGGAAGAGGTGGAGATGACGGGAGCCTAAGCGCCTGTCTGCGCATCATCAGCCACGGCATTCCAAGCCCTCCACGTAGCGGGTGTTGACAGCAGATGGACCGTCTGACCATCGGAGCGCGTCCCTTCCACAAAAAGCGTAAGAGCAAACGCTCCAGCGCAGTCAGGCGGGGCTTAGGACAAGGTACGACGGTCAGGCGGTAGTAGATGACGGACGCGATATACGCGTTAACCACCTCCGCTCGACCTTTCAGGGATAGCTTCCTCTTGGCCCATTTCTGGGTGAGAGAAGCCACCCTGCTTGTCACCTCGTCCCAGTTTTTGGGACCGAACCTGACTTTTCCTGGTTGATCATTACTCCTGTCACCGCTTCGAATTCTCTTAGTGTAGTGCCGATCGCCTCGATGTGTTTGGCGTTCGACACCACTACGGTGACATCGTCCGCATATGCTGACACGGATCTTCCGCATCCTAGTTCGCGCGGGACCCCCCTCAACGTCTCCAGTTTGTGCAGTAATGGCTCGAGAGTCAATACGTACAAGAGGGACGAGAGAGGACATCCTTGGCGGATCGAGCGCATGATGTTGACCGGTTCCAAAAGGTGACCGTTCACTCTCACCACAGAGCAGATGTCACTGTGCATGGCAGCGATCCACCTTCTGAAGACTGGCCCATAGCCAACCACCCTCAGGACTGCCGCTAGGTAACGATGGTCGACCCTATCGAAAGCTTTCGACTGATCTAAATTGATCAAGGACCCGCCCGTGCCAGGTTCCCTAGCTACCCTCACTACGATGTATCGCATGAGGTGGAGGTTGTCGTGGATGTATCTGTCGGGAATGGCGCATGTCTGCGCATCTCCCACCAGACCACCAACGACAAGCGCCAACCTCTTTGCTAGCACCTTGGCCAAAATCTTGAACTCTGTGTTTAGCAGAGTTATGGGCCTGAAATTATCTATGTTATCCTCCTTTTTCGGATCCTTTCTCAGCAGCGCCAGAGCTCCTCGGCTCACAGAGCTGGGAATTCTCCCGTTCTTTTGCCATTTGCACTAGACGTCCGCCAAGAGGCCTCCGAACAAGTCTGGCATCTGTACGTAAAGTTCATAGGGCAGACCATCCAGACCAGGCGATTTACCCCTTGTGCAGCCAGTCATTGCCTCCCGTACTTCAGCGGCTGTTATCGGATTTTCGCAGCACTCCGCCTCAGTGGCCGAGAGCCGCGGCAGTCCGTCGAGGTAGACACTAAAGTCCATCCCTTGATCCGGTCGGCCGCTGCCCCCGAACAGCTGTGCGAAGTGTCGCTGAAAAGCTTCACACATTTTCCCGGGATCGAGAAGCATGCGCCCGTTGTGGTCCACCAAATATCGGATCGTGGCTTTGTTGCCACGACGCACTTCCGCCACTCGGGCCCATTGTACGGCTTTCGTCCCCTCGTGTCTGAGGGCACGTACCCTAGCTCAGACAACGCAGCCTTCGTGCTTTGCATTGAAGAATTGGTCAAGGGCCAATTTCGCCGCAAGTACGTCAGTTGCGATGCCTTTGCTAAGCGCCTCGTCTAATTTTCTAACTAGTTCTCCCTCTGCTCTATTTTTCTCTATAGCTAAAGCCTTACTAAACCTAATGGACTCTATTCTAATCGTTCTTTTCAGAGCAAACCACCACTTGTTGTTGACGATGGCCCCCGTCAACGCTCGCTTAACTAGTTAGCTAATCCGGTCTCTGTACGCCTTGCGCGCTGGTAAGGACGCGTTTAGCTTCCAGTAGCCGGTTCCTCGTCTATGTAGCCTATCTAAGTCAAGCACATAGATCACGAATTTGTGGTCCGTGTAGCTGATTATCTTGAATTGTGGACAGCCTATGCTAGACCTATCTATTTCCCTACAAAATACTCTATCTAGATATGATGTGGATGACCCTATGAGGTTTGTCCTAGTCCACATTGGCACATTCGGGAAATCCAATCGGTAACTGTCAGTCAGTTCAAAACGCCTGAGCAGGTTGGTGAGGCTCTTGCACCCTCCTCCCCTATCCGCTAATCCCACACAGTCTCAGCGTGCATCTAAGATCCCGTTCCAGTCGCCCACTAACACTAAAGAGCGGGACGTTCCAAGAAAGTTCTCCAGACGCCGGAAGAAATCAAGCCGCCCTGCTCCTGTTGGGGAAGAGACGGCCACTAGCCTGAAAGCTTGCCCGTCTTCGCTGGTCACATCCACACCACCAACTTACCTTCTGGGTCCAGGAAGATGTCCCGTTTGGCGAAATCCAAACCTCTCCGAAAAAGCACAGCAACTCCCCCCCCCTCCCGATCCAGGACGGCTGGGTGATTCGTACACATCGTAGCCGCGGAAGATCGGTGCGAAAGCCCGTGCTTCGGAGATTCTTGTCTCGCTGATGGCCACTACATCTATATTTAGTGACTTGAGGTCGTTGAGCAGGTGGCCCTGCTTCCACAACGACCCCAAGCCACGCGCATTTATGCTGCCTATTCTGAGTGAGGTCATGTTAAAATGGAGTGGAAAAAATGGGAAATACCACTTACCTTACTTCTCGTAGAGGAAGGATGGTTTCTCTATCCCTTTTCACTTGATCGTCTGGTGAAGGGACCGTTGAATCGTCCCTTCGGCTGGTCGTCGACTGTTCTGTGAGTATATCCGAATATACTCTCCGGAATAATAATAATAATAATAATAATAATAATAATAATAATAATAATAATAATAATAATAATAATAATAATAGGTGACGGAGGTCATGAAATCGCTCCCGTAAGTTTTGAATTTTTAACATATTTAAATCATTTGTGAAATAACAACTCTTAGTACAAATGCTACGTAAAGCACCCGGCTTGAGCCCCAAAAAAATTCGGACCCAAAATATATTGTTATAAGGCTCAAATATTCAAATATTCAACTTTGTATTGTACACTGTATATCCAAAAAAAAAAAAATGGCTATAAATGGAAGAAGAAGAACCCCCCCCCCTCCTCTCCTCTGGCTACACTATATAGGACAGCGAAACTCACCAACACCAGAAACTAGATACACCACCCACCCCATCATCTGTGTACACTAAACACAACAGCATTTTCACCTTCACCGCCACCGCTCACTACGGCCATCATTACCACCACTATCCCATCACCGCCGCCACCACCCCTTGACTCCTTCACTGCTGCTGCCACCGCTACAGCACCATCACTACAGTAATACGGTCGCATCACCGCCACCACTGCCTCGGTATCGACATCACCACCACCACTGTCTCAGTATCGCCAACGCCGCCAGTCTCTGCTGGCTACCACTTCCACATTATAGAATTCCTACTACTAACAAAGAGGAAGGCATCAAAATATATAGATAGACTCAAAAGAAAAAAGAAAAAACAAACAACAAAAGCAGCACAGCAACAACAGTAAAAAACGAGAAAAACAGAGAAAAACAAAAACAAAAAAAGAAACCCCCAAAACGTAAAGAAAATAAGAATGAAGAGAGAAGCAGGCGGACGGACAGAGAAGAGGGGGGAAAAAGTAAAACTTAAAAAACAAAAACTAAGTCAGACATTCGAATACTACATTACAATGAAACTTATGCTTATTCATTTTTGGGGCCCTTTCTGCCCGTGTGTTTGTTTGTTTATGTGTGTCCGTATACAGCGTGGTGATAATGCCACACAAGGGCCAAGTGGGATGGCGGATCCACAGATGGCTATGTAAACATACATTCGCCAATCCTCGATAAGAGTGTTTAAATATCGAACATAAACAGTTCGAATAACGGTGAAATGGAGACTAGAACGTCATGTGACAGACTCTCACCCAACAGGTGCCCCCTGGCTCAGCAGCAGGAACCTGACTGTCAACCAAATACTGCTGATGTTGGAGGAAGAAGAAGAAGGAAAGGGGCCAGAACCAACTGGACGAAAGAATTGAATAGAACTGTTATGCAATGCTACCTGAAAAGTAACCCCAAGGAGAGGGGCTACAGGAGACGGATGCATAACATCTGGAACGAGATTGGTTTATTTAAATTAGATGAACAAAAATTGGCCGGGCAGGCTCGGGTAATAAGAACTAATGGGTGGATAAGCGAGCTGGAACTGGAGGAACTGAGCAGAGAGAATGGCTTGGAGATGGCGGGTGTAGTATGCCAGACAAGCGAGCCGGCGGGAAATGAAGGTGAGGAGGTCCTGAGAACGGAGGAACCACCCGAAGCAGACAATGATCTGAATACTGAGATAAATAATACCTGGAACAGAGATACGGCCACTGAGGAGATGAATGCTGACGGGCTAGGACAAGATTCGGTTGACATCCTAAATTTAGTGGTAGATGAGTTGAACAATGATAGTGGGAGACCTATGAACCTAAGATTTGTAGACAGGAAAAAGTTAAAAGAAACAACAGCTAAGGTAAACAAAGTCATCCCATACCTTGAGGCGAGGAGTCTTCACCAGTGCAACAATATCCTCAAAGCAACAGCAAATACGGTGAGGAAACTACTTGGTATAAAAGCGAGAGGAAACAACAGACAAGAAAGAGCAGAGCCGTGGTGGAAGAAGCGACTGAGTGGGCAAATCGGGGAAATGAGAAATGACATAGGAAAGCTTGAGTCACTACTGAATGGGACACTAAAAAACATAGGCACTAAAAATAGACTGGAAATAAAATACAAAACTAGGAGTAAAAAGCTAAATATTATCATAGAGGAATTGAAGCAACGCATTGTAGCAAAGAGTGCCAAAATCAGGCGATACGAGAACAGAGTCAGTCAGTATAAACAGAACCGCATGTTCGACAACAACCAGAAGATGCTGTTTGGACAGCTTGAGGGGAAAGAAAGAGGCAACGACTTGATCCCTGGGGCGGAACAAGCTAAAACATTCTGGAGAGGAATATGGGAGCAGGATGTTAGACACAATGCCCAGGCAGGGTGGATTGAGACAGTACAGAGGGAGATCGGTGAGCAGGCACAGCAACAGACTGATTTGAGTATCACAGTTGAAACTCTTAAGGGGCAAGCCAAAAAACTAACCAACTGGAAATCACCAGGCCCAGATGGTGTGCAGGGGTATTGGATTAAACATTTAACATCCCTCCACCCGAAGCTGACGGCCATATACAATGACTGCTTGGTGTCGGGTGAGGTGCCAGAGTGGTTGACAAAAGGTACCACAGTTCTGATAATGAAAGACCGAATCAAGGGTAATGATGTTACCAACTATAGACCTATCACATGTCTGCCCGTAATGTGGAAACTGTTGACGAGCATTGTGTCTGAGGAAATCTACCATCACCTCCACACAAACAACTTGTTGCCGGACGAACAGAAAGGATGCCGAAAGAAGTCACGTGGTACAAAGGACCAGTTGCTTATTGATAAGATGGTAATGGGGAATTGCAGGAGGAGACACACTGATCTTGCCATGGGATGGATAGACTACAGAAAGGCATTTGACATGGTGCCTCATTCCTGGATCACCAAAAGCCTGGAGATCTTCAGGGTGGCAGATAACATCAGACAGTTGCTGGGCAGGAGTATGGGGTCCTGGGAGACAGAGTTGACATCAACTGGAGTATCCTTGGGAAGCGTGAAGATCAAGAGAGGTATCTTCCAGGGAGATAGCCTGTCCCCTCTGTTGTTTGTCCTTGCCCTGATGCCCTTGACCATTATGCTGCGAAAAGTGAGAGCAGGATACAAGTTGGGAAGGGGAGAGCTTACCATCAATCACCTCCTCTTCATGGACGATCTTAAGCTCTTCGGGAAAAGTGAGAAGGAGTTGGATGTGCTTGTTGACACTGTCCGTATTTTCAGCAGTGATATATGTATGCAGTTTGGTATTGGTAAATGTGGAGTCATTGTGATGAGGAGGGGTAGGTTGAGCAGAAGTAACGGGATCCAGATACCAACAGGTGAGATGATAAAGGAAATTGACTCTGAGGAAGGATACAAGTATTTGGGCGTTCTGGAGGCTGATGGCATAAAGAACAAAAAAATGAAGGAATTGTTAAGAACTGAATACATTCGGAGAGTAAGGAGCGTATTGAAGTCACATCTGAACAGCAGAAATGCCATAAGCGCAGTAAATTCCCGAGCTGTGTCTATTATTAGGTACAGTGCGGGAATTCTGAGATGGAATGTTGCTGAACAAAAAGAAATGGATAGGAAGACTAGGAAGCTATTGACTATCTACAACATGTTCCACAAGAGGAGTGATGTCGATAGACTCTACCTAAGGAGATCTGAGGGTGGAAGAGGTCTTATCAGCATAGAGGACTGTGTTCAGATGGAGAAAAACAACCTATACAAATACGTGACCTATAGTAAGGAGCCAATGCTCAGAGCTGTACTGAAGGAGGGGACAGTAGGCCAGGGGATACCCAAGGAGGAAATAACATCAAGGAGGAAGAGCAGCCTTAAGGGAAAATCCCTTCATAGTACCTTCTTTGAGAAAACTGAATTTAGAGATCCACAGACATGGAACTGGTTGAGAAGAGGAGACCTCAAAAAGGCTACAGAAGGAATGCTAATGGCTGCGCAGGAGCAGGCCCTCAAAACGAAGTGGTTGAAGCACCATATCTACAAGGAGGAGGCTAGCCCACTGTGCAGGATCTGTGGAGAGAGAGAGGAGACTGTGGCTCACATTGTGTCCGAGTGTAAACACCTAGCCCAGACCCACTATAAGGGCTGGAGACACGATGTGATGGGCAGGGTGATCCACTGGCACCTGTGCAAAGTAAACAATTTACCACATTCTGAGAAATGGTATGAGCATAGGCCAGAGGCGGTGATGGAGAACAGTCAGGTGAAGGTGCTGTGGGATTTTAGGATACAGACGGACAAAAAACTGGAACACAATAGACCTGACCTGGTGGTTGTGGACAAAGAAAAAAGATCGTGCCTGATTGTGGATGTGGCCTGCCCGTTCGACACGAGAGTGCAAGAGAAGGAGAGGGAGAAAATTAACCGATACCAGGACCTAAAGTGGGAGGTGAAAAGGATTTGGAACTGCCATGAAGTCAAAGTGATCCCGATTGTCATAGGCGCACTGGGGACTATCTCCAAAGGTTTCCAGGGATGGTTAAAGAAAATCGGCCCCTTCACGCTTTTTGGAACGCTTCAAAAGGCATGCTTGCTTGGAACGGCAAGAACCCTCCGATACGTCCTGAATATCTGAGGCTGCAGGTAGTGGCTTGATATTCAATCCAACGGACTTTCCAGTTAACCAACATCAATGACTGAGATTCAAGGAATAACAATAACAATAATAATAATAATAATAATAATAATAATAATAATAATAATAATGATTTCTTTATTAACCACAAGGGTTTACATAAAGTAGACATTAAGGACAGTGCAGGACAATGCAGGACGGTACAAATGGGCATTTCTGCGTGTAAAAAACAAAAACAGAGGATGTAACAAAAATAACAATGAAAATAACAATGAAAAATTCCCCAATAGGGGGGAGACTTCGGAGGGACATTTGTGGAGAAAGTCCAGTAAAAAGCCACAATGACCCTGACCACCAAGGCAAGTGCCCTCTCCCAGTTTTCCACCTTTAATTTACAAACATATACTCAGAGTAGGCCCATTCACTCGGGCCATTCTTGCTTCTCTCCCCCATCTTTCAACAAAATGCTGGGAAGAGAGCACTTCCCTCTCTACTCTGATTTTCCTTTTCAAATGAAATTTGAAAAAGTCAATCAGAGCATCACCGAAGAGGTAAGTGCTCGTCTTCAGCCCTTTCAAACGTGTCCACCTTACTATCTCTTTCGCCATGGCCACCAGGCAGATAAAAACTGCCTGCCCTTCCCGGCTAAAGGAGGAGGGCGGGGCAATCCTTACGATGGACTCAGATGATAGCCGGATCCGTCCTAAACGCGACAGCAGGTGTTCGACATAAACCCACAAGTCAGCAATTTTCGGACACTGGACGAGTGCGTGCAGGACGGTTTCGTCGCCCTGCGCGCATCTCGGACATGCCCGGCTGACGGCACCTCCATGCCTGTAGAGTTTATCCCGAACTGGCAAGGCTCCTCGGTAGCACTGCCAGGCCAGAGATTTCTGGAAGTTGTCCATAGGCCCCGGCCCGAAAGTTCTTCCGAAGAGATTGGCTAGTTGATTTTCGTCGACGCCTAGAGTTTCCCCAAGTACGTCGTCGCTCTTCCCCTCCACTAATCCTCTATAGAACGCCGAGGTGGAGTTTCCACCGATCACATTGCCCGATTGGTCGAGGGCTGTGAGCGCCTGAAGACATTCCAGTCTCCAGGCGCTCCCTCTCGGTCTTCGCTTGACCCAGGACTGCAGCTCCGTCAAGGAAACGAGCTGGGGAAACGCGCGTCTAGCAAACGGCTACCACACCTGATCACCGTCGAGGAAGAGGTGGAGATGTCGTAGCCTGAGCGCGTGCCTGCGCATCATCAGCCACGGCATGCCCAGCCCTCCACGTAGCGGGTGTTGACAACAGATGGACCGCCTGACCATCGGAGCGCGTCCCTTCCACAAAAAGCGAAAGAGCAAACGCTCCAGCGCAGTCAGGCGAGGCTTAGGACAAGGTACGACGGTCAGGCGGTAGCAGATGACGGACGCGATGTACGCGTTAGCCACCTCCGCTCGACCTTTCAGGGATAGCTTCCTCTCGGCCCATTTCTTGGTGAGAGAAGCCACCCTGCTCGTCACCTCGTCCCAGTTTTTGTCCGTCTGGAGGTCCGGACCGAACCAGACCCCTAGCAATTTAACCGGTCCGTCCGTCCAGCGCCCGACGACGCTGTTGGACGGCATGGACCTGCCTCTCCAGGTGCCGAGCTGCAGGCCCACTGACTTTTCCTGGTTGATCATTGCTCCTGTCACCGCTTCGTATTCTCTTAGTGTAGTGCCGATCGCCTCGATGTGTTTGGCGTTCGACACCACTACGGTGACATCGTCCGCATATGCTGACACGGATCTTCCGCATCCTAGTTCGCGCGGGACGCCCCTCAACGTCTCCAGTTTGTGCAGTAATGGCTCGAGAGTCAATACGTACAAGAGGGACGAGAGGGGACATCCTTGGCGGACCGAGCGCATGATGTTGAACGGTTCCGACAGGTGACCGTTCACTCTCACCACAGAGCAGATGTCGCTGTGCATGGCAGCGATCCAGCCTCTGAAGACGGGCCCAAAGCCAGCCGCCCTCAGGACTGCCGCTAGGTAGCGATGGTCGACCCTATCGAAAGCTTTCGACTGATCTAAATTGATCAAGGACCCACCCGTGCCAGGTTCCCGAGCTACCCTCTCTACGATGTATCGCATGAGGTGGAGGTTGTCGTGGATGGATCTGTCGGGAATGGCGCATGTCTGCGCCTCTCCCACCAGACCACCAACGACAAGCGCCAACCTCTTTGCTAGCACCTTGGCCAAAATCTTAAACTCTGTGTTTAGCAGAGTTATGGGCCGGAAATTGTCTATGTTATCCCCCTTGTTCGGATCCTTTCTCAGCAGTGCCACCGCTCCTCGGCTCACAGAACTGGGAATTCTCCCGTTCTGTTGCCAGTTGCAGTAGACGTCCGCCAAGAGGCCTCCGAACAAGTCTGGCATCTGTACGTAAAGTTCATAGGGCAGACCATCCAAACCAGGCGATTTACCCCTTGTGCAGCCAGTCATTGCCTCCCTTACTTCAGCGGCTGTTATCGGCTTTTCGCAACACTTCGCCTCAGTGGCCGAGAGCCGCGGCAGTCCGTCGAGGTAGACACTAAAGTCCATCCCTCTACCCGGCCCACCGCTGCCCCCGAACAGCTGAGCGAAGTGTCGCTGAAAAGCTTCACACATTTGCCCGGGATCGAGTAGCATGCGCCCGTCGTGGTCCACCAAAGACCGGATCGTGGCTTTGTTGCCACGACGCGCCTCCGCCACGCGGGCCCATTGAACGGCTTTCGTCCCCTCGTGTCTGAGAGCACGCACCCTTGCTCTGACAACGCAGCCTTCGTGCTTTGCATTGAAGAATTGGTCAAGGGCCAATTTCGCCGCAAGCACGTCGGTCGCAATGCCTTTGCTAAGCGCCTCGTCTAATTTTCTAACTAGTTCTCCCTCTGCTCTATTTTTCTCTATTGCTAAAGCCTTACTAAACCTAATCGATTCTATTCTAATCGCTCTTTTCAGAGCAAACCACCACTTGTTGTTGACGATGGCCCCAGTCAACGCCCGCTTAACTAGTTCGCTAATCCGGTCTCTGTAGGCCTTGCGCGCTGGTAAGGACGCGTTTAGCTTCCAGTAGCCGGGTCCTCGTCTATGAAGCCTATCTAAGTCAAGCACACAGATCACGAATTTGTGGTCCGTGTAGCTGACTATCTTGAATTGTGGACAGCCTATGCTAGACCTATCTATTTCCCTACAAAATACTCTATCTAGATATGATCTGGATGACCCTATGCGGTTTGTCCAAGTCCACATTGGCACATTCGGGAAATCCAATCGGTACCTGTCAGACAGTTCAAAACGCCTGAGCAGGTTGGTGAGGCTCTTGCACCCTCCACCCCTATCTGCTAATCCCACACAGTCCCAGCGTGCATCTAAGATCCCGTTCCAGTCGCCCACTAACACTAAAGAGCGGGACGTTCCAAGAAAGGTCTCCAGACGCCGGAAGAAATCAGGCCGCCCTGCTCCTGTCGGGGCATAGACGGCCACTAGCCTGAAAGCTTGCCCGTCTCCGCTGGTCACGTCCAGCACCACCAGCTTACCCTCTGGGTCCAGGAAGATGGCCCGTATGGCGAGATCCAAACCTCTCCGAAAAAGCACAGCAACTCCTCCACCGGATCCAGGACGGCTGGGAGGTGCGTACACATCGTCGCCGCCGAAGATCGGTGCGAAGGCCCGTGCTTCGGAGATTCTGGTCTCGCTGATGGCCACTACATCTATGTTTAGTGACCTGAGGTCGTTGAGCAGGTGACCCTGCTTCCATGACGACCCCAAGCCACGCGCATTTATGCTGCCTATTCTGAGTGAGGTCATGTTTAAAATAGAGTGGAAAAGATGGGAAAGACCACTTACCGTACTTTTGGTAGAGGAAGGATGGTTTTAACATCCCTTTTCACTTGATCGTCTGGTGAAGGGACCGTTGAATCGTCCCTTCGGCTGGTCGTCGGCTCTTCTAAGAGAATGTCTGAATATACTCTTCGATTGATGGTTCCTCCTAGGTCCCTGAAATCACCAACTGCGTTGGGGAATTTCGTTTTAATGTTTGTGTATTGTTTCTGTGCTATTTTTAGCAGTCTTATGTTAGTTGGCGTTTTGATTGGTGCTGGTATTATGTAGTCCTGTTGTGAAATGTCTGTGTGTTCAATTATGTAAGTCATTAGTTTCTTGTTGTGTGTATTTATTGTCGTGCATTTGTTTTTCTGGGGGTGGGTGTGGTTCTGCTATTTTCTTGTCGTTGTTGCTGGGTGTGTGTGTTTTGTTGTTGTGTTTGCGATGTTGGTGCTTGTGGTGGTGGTGTTGAAGGTGTTGTTGGCGGTGGGGTTGTCGCCGGTGGTGATGGTGGTGCTAGTGTGGGTGGTGATGGTGTTGGTGTTGTTGCTGCTGTGGGTCTCTTTGCAGTAGACTTTACCCTTTTCTCATTTCTTTCCTCCCTTTTCAAAGGCGACGATGCGCTGCTTCTGCGTTTGTGCCTTCTTACGACCTTTTGCCATCCCTCTCCCACCTCACACTCCATGTCTGATTCTGTGAGGTCGGGGAGGGGTACCAGCTCCACTCTTTCACTTGTTGTTGTTGGTGATGTTTGCACTGGAGTCTCTGTTGCAGCTGCATTTGGTATTGCTGTTGTTGTTGTTAATATATCCACTGCTGCTGCTGTTTTTGATTTCCGTGGAGTGGGTATGGGTGCCACGGGCCTATCGTTCCTGGTTGCCGCTTGTCCTGTTGCTGGTAGCCGTGGAGCCGGATTCGGAAGGAGGGGGGTTTTCTCCTTTCTCAGGGTCTTCTCGTTGCAGAAGGCCCTGAGGTGAGTCTTCGATCCACAGCGAAAGCATTTCGGGCGTTTGCCCTCAACACTTATGGGCAGTTGAGTGCCGTTATCGAAGTCTATCACATCCGGGATAGCTTCGATGCACTCCTGGTTGGTTTGGATTAGCATCTCAATGGAGGAGCCGACCCAATCTTCTCTTACTTTTTTCTGTACTTGCAGTACAGTTGTTTTGTCCTCGATTCCGACGAGGACAGACGCGGCCAGCCAAGAAGGGATTATTCCGGGGGGGACGTGGGTCAGTTTGACCCTCACAATTTTTTGCCCGCAGTAGGAGGGCACCAACACCATTTCCTCGCTCCTTAGGGTCACTACTGATTGGCTCTTTGCCTCCTGGGGTGTGGCAAAAAGTACGTCTACGGTGGCATATTTTTTGCCTCTGGTGATGTGCGTTTTCCGCTGCCACACAGACCCCAAGGCTTTTTGTATTTGGGCCTCTGTGGCTCTTTCCACCCTACGGGATTTTGTACTTACTGTACGGTACGTGACCGTACAGGGCTCTTGGCTTTCGAAAAATTTTTCCGCTGCCTTGCAGATTGCTCGGTGTCCGTTCTTTGTCACCATCTTCTTCGCTTCCTCTAATTCCTCATTTGTTATGAGGATTGTTTCCAAGTTTTTCGCAATACCTGCAAATGAGATTGGTTTTTCTCGGCTGTTGTTGTTGTCGTCAGAGCTGCTGGTACTTTTGTTGTTGCTGCAGGTACTACGACTACTGCCTCCGCCGCTGTTGCTGTGGTTGTTGTTGGTGTTGCTGCTGCTAATGCTGTTGTTGTTTATGCTGCTGGTGATGCTGTTGCGGCTGCTACTGTTGTTTTCATTGTCACTGTTGCTGTTGTTATTACGGCTGCTACTGCTATTATTCCTGACGTCAGATGAATGAACTGGGTTTTCGTATTTCCCGCACACCTGTTTCGTCGCTGTCGTCGTCGTCGTGGAGAAACCTTGCACGCTTTGCACGAGACTTTTCTTTTCTTTCGTCACTTGCGAAAGAGAAGGGAGGGAGAGAGACACATTTAAAGAAGGGAGGGAGAGAGACAATCTTCTCTCTGCTGTAGTGATGATTGAGGAAGAAGTAGACGGAATGAGTGGGAGTGACGTATGAAATTTCTTTTTCGTAGCCATGTTGTTTTTTTTTTAAATGAATATTGGGTACAAAACCCCAATAACTGGTTATTTAACCCCGAAGGGCCAAATAACGGACAGAAAGACCCCTCTCACGAGGAGGAGGGTGTCTTTATCAACAATTTGGTTCAAGTTTTAAACAATTTACAATTGTTTTAACGGTTAAAAATTACTATACCTTACAGAGCCGAGCCTCCGTCAACCATGGCATTCAATAATAATAATAATAATTGTTATAAGGCTCAAATATTCAAATATTCAACTTTGTATTGTACACTGTATATCCAAAAAAGAAAATGGCTATAAATGGAAGAAGAACCCCCCCCCTCCTCTGTCTACACTATATAGAACAGCCAAACTCACCATCACCAGAAACTAGATACACCACTCACCTCATCACCCGTGTACACTAAACACAACAGCCAGATAACGGCAATTTCACCACCACCGCTCACTACTGCCATCATTACCACCACTATCCCATCACCGCCGCCACCACTCCTTCACTCCTTCACTGCTACCACCGCTACAGCACCATCACTACAGTAATACGGTCACATCACCGCCACCACTGCCTCGGTATCGACATCACCACCACCACTGTCTCAGTATTGCTACCGCCGCCAGTCTTCCACCTCTCCCAGATGGCTGCTGCCACCACATTATAGAATTCCTACTACTAAAAAAGAGGAAGGCATCAAAATATATAGATAGACTCAAAAGAAAAAAGAAAAAACAAACAACAAAACCAAAGCAGCACAGCAACAACAGCAAAAAACGAGAAAAACAAACAGAGAAAAGCAAAAACAAAAAAAAACAAAAAACGTAAAGAAAATAAGAATGAAGAGAGAAGCAGGCGGACGGACAGAGAAGAGGGGGGGGGGGGGAACTAAAACTAAAAAAACAAAAACTAAGTCAGACATTCGAACACTACATTACAATGAAACTTATGCTTTTTTGGGGCCCTTTCTGCCTGTGTGTTTGTTTGTTTATGTGTGTTCGTATACAGCGTGGTGACAATGTCACACAAGGGCCAAGTGGAACGGCGAATCCACAGATGGCTATGTAACCAGACATTCGCCAATCCTCGATAAGAGTGTTTAAATATCGAACATAAACAGTTCGAATAACGGTGAAATGGAGACTAGAACGTCATGTGACAGACTCTCACCCAACAGGTGCCCCCTAGCTCAGCAGCAGGAACCTGACTGTCAACCAAATACTGCTGATGTTGGAGGAAGAAGAAGAAGGAAAGGGGCCAGAACCAACTGGACGAAAGAATTGAATAGAACTGTTATGCAATGTTACCTGAAAAGTAACCCCAAGGAGAGGGGCTACAGGAGACGGATGCATAACATCTGGAACGAGATTGGTCTATTTAAATTAGATGAACAAAAATTGGCCGGGCAGGCTCGGGTAATAAGAACTAATGGGTGGATAAGCGAGCTGGAACTGGAGGAACTGAGCAGAGAGAATGGCTTGGAGATGGCGGGTGTAGTATGCCAGACAAGCGAGCCAGTGGGAAATGAAGGTGAAGAGGTCCTGAGAACGGAGGAACCACCCGAAGCAGACAATGATCTGAATACTGAGATAAATAATACCTGGAACAGAGATACGGCCACTGAGGAGATGAATGCTGACGGGCTAGGACAAGAATCGGTTGACATCCTAAATTTAGTGGTAGATGAATTGAACAATGATACTGGGAGACCTATGAACCTAAGATTTGTAGACAGGAAAAAGTTAAAAGAAACAACGGCTAAGGTAAACAAAGTCATCCCATACCTTGAGGCGAGGAGCCTGCACCAGTGCAACAATATCCTCAAAGCAACAGCAAATACGGCGAGGAAACTACTTGGTATAAAAGCGAGAGGAAACAACAGACAAGAAAGAGCAGAGCCGTGGTGGAAGAGGCGACTGAGTGGTCAAATCGGGGAAATGAGAAATGACATAGGAAAGCTTGAGTCACTACTGAATGGGACACTAAAAAACATAGGCACTAAAAATAGACTGGAAATAAAGTACAAAACTAGGAGCAAAAAGCTAAATATTATCATAGAGGAACTGAAGCAACGCATTGTAGCAAAGAGTGCAAAAATCAGGCGATACAATAACAGAGTCAGTCAGTATAAACAGAACCGCATGTTCGACAAGAACCAGAAGATGCTGTTTGGACAGCTTGAGGGGAAAGAAAGAGGCAACGACTTGATCCCTGGGGCGGAGCAAACTAAAACATTCTGGAGAGGAATATGGGAGCAGGATGTTAGACATAATGTCCAGGCAGGGTGGATTCCCGAGCTGTGTCTATTATTAGGTACAGTGCGGGAATTCTGAGATGGAATGTTGCTGAACAAAAAGAAATGGATAGGAAGACTAGGAAGCTATTGACTATCTACAACATGTTCCACAAGAGGAGTGATGTCGATAGACTCTACCTAAGGAGATCTGAGGGTGGAAGAGGTCTTATCAGCATAGAGGACTGTGTTCGGATGGAGAAAAACAACCTATACAAATACGTGACCTATAGTAAGGAGCCAATGCTCAGAACTGTACTGAAGGAGGGGACAGTAGGCCAGGGGATGTCCAAGGAGGAAATAACATCAAGGAGGAAGAGCAGCCTTAAGGGAAAGTCCCTTCATAGTACCTTCTTTGAGAAAACTGAATTTAGAGATCCACAGACATGGAACTGGTTGAGAAGAGGAGACCTCAAAAAGGCTACAGAAGGAATGCTAATGGCTGCGCAGGAGCAGGCCCTCAAAGCGAAGTGGTTGAAGCACCATATCTACAAGGAGGAGGCTAGCCCACTGTGCAGGATCTGTGGAGAGAAAGAGGAGACTGTGGCTCACATTGTGTCCGAGTGTAAACACCTAGCCCAGACCCACTATAAGGGCTGGAGACACGATGTGATGGGCAGGGTGATCCATTGGCACCTGTGCAAAGTAAACAATTTACCACATTCTGAGAAATGGTATGAGCATAGGCCAGAGGCGGTGATGGAGAACAATCAGGTGAAGGTGCTGTGGGATTTTAGGATACAGACGGACAAAAAACTGGAACACAATAGACCTGACCTAGTGGTTGTGGACAAAGAAAAAAGATCGTGTCTGATTGTGGATGTGGCCTGCCCGTTCGACACGAGAGTGCAAGAGAAGGAGAGGGAGAAAATTAACCGATACCAGGACCTAAAGTGGGAGGTGAAAAGGATTTGGAACTGCCATGAAGTCAAAGTGATCCCGATTGTCATAGGCGCACTGGGGACTATCTCCAAAAGTTTCCAGGGATGGTTAAAGAAAATCGGCCCCTTCACGCTTTTTGGAACGCTTCAAAAGGCATGCTTGCTTGGAACAGCAAGAACCCTCCGATACGTCCTGAATATCTGAGGCTGCAGGTAGTGGCTTGATATTCATTCCAACGGACTTTCCAGTTAACCAACATCAATGACTGAGATTCAAGGAATAACAACAATAATAATAATAATAATAATAATAATGATGATTTCATTTATTAGCCACAAGGGCCGACATGTAGGGGCCAATACAAAAACAGGGCCAGTGGGGGTTTACATACATATATATATATATATATATATATATGGCGGTGCCCCAGCATGGCCTCAGCCGGATGGCTGAAACAGGTAAAAGATATATATATATATATATATATATATATATATATATATATATGTGTGTGTGTTTTGCAACGGGTCACTTTGTGGCTCAATGAAGAGTTAATAAATTAAATAATCAGAGCTATATATTATAAAACATGTCTATAGAATCACCAGATAAAATAAATACAGTTTCCTTTCCCAATTAGCATAATTAACCATATAAAAAATCGATTAGACCAAGCTATAAGAATAAAGGCTTCTATGAAGAAATCTTCGACAAATAACTGAATGCATCCCTACGCGGCGGTTGCGACGGAGTATTTATCAAGTATTTCGACAGCGTGTATAAATCGTCCAGATATACGGTCAAGTAAACAGAATTAGGTGTAAAATAAACTAGGAGAAAAGTGAACATATTTAGTTACCTCTACCATGGTTTCGTCCGCATTTTAAGATGCTTTCGCTTATTTGTCGGAGATTTCTTCATAGAAGCCTTTATTCTTATAGCTTGGTCTAATCGATTTTTTATAAGGTCAATTATGCTAATTGGGAGAGGAAACTGTATATATTTTATCTGGTGATTCTATAGACATGTTTTATGATATATAGCTCTGATTATTTAATTCATTAACTCTTCATTGAGCCACAAAGTGACCCGTTGCAAAACACACACACACACACACACACACACACACACACACACACACATATATATATATATATATATATATATATATATATATATATATATATATATATATATATATATATATATATATATATAAATCTTTATATGTAATAATCTCCCGTTAGGTTGAGATACAATTTTGGCTGTATTGTCCTGCGCTTTCTAACAAAAGGCCACCAGCCGTAAGCAACTAATCACATTCTTTCTAACCTGACGGCTGCTACGTCACGATTATTAGCTATTTTGAATGTATTCTTGGCGCGATCACTTTCGAAAATTAATTGTCTAAATTTGAGCTAACTTCTTGAAGAGTCCGGTGCTCCAGATGTCCAACATTATCGGATATCTTAAAATACGGGCGAAACCATGGTAGAGGTAACTTAATATGTTCACTTTTCTCCTAGTTTATTTTACACCTAATTCAGTTTAGTTGACCGTATATCTGGACGATTTATACACACTGTCGAAATACTCGATAAATACTCCGTCACAGCCGCCGCGAAGGGATACTTTCGGTTATTTGTCGGAGATTTCTTCATAGAAGCGTTTATTCTTATAGCTTGGTCTAATCGATTTTTTATATGGTTAATTATGCTAATTGGGAGAGGAAACTGTATATATTTTATCTGGTGATTCTATAGACATGTTTTATGATATTTAGCTCTGATTATTTAATTTATTAACTCTTCATTGAGCCACAAAGTGACCCGTTGCAAAACACACACACACACATACATATATATATATATATATATATATATATATATATATATATGTATGTGAACCTTTATATATATATATATATATATATATATATATATATATATATATATATATATATATATATATATATATATATATATATATATATATATGTATATATATATACAAAAATACATTCACCCGCATATACATACATACACCAACGCAACACATACACAAAAATAATCCATATATATACATATATATACATATATATACATATATACATATACATATACATAAACCCATACGCATATATATATATAAATATCATATAAATCCACACACGCTAATATAAACATATCCTGAAACACATACATAGACATACACATACACGCATACCATACATCCACACCAATAAGTAATGGTTTAAACATAACATATACTTACCTCCCACATCAAGACGTAAATTATCCGCGTATTTTTCGTACTATCCGTTAGGGTATAATGTGGGGCTGTAATACAGGAATGTTTTATGCAATTTGTATTTACAAGCCGAAAAAGACTCAGATGTTTAAGATGAGGCTATTGGCCTAGAGTGTTTCCAGGGTAAAGATCGCAAGGTCTTTTGTATCCGTTATACGATCTAGCTTGTAAGTGTAACCTATATTGGGTGTGGTTGTTTTTATGTCCATAAAAACAAAAAACAGGAATAACCATCTGTTGCTCCATTGAGACATTACCAAATGGTAAATCAATGTCTTAATACTGTCAAAAAATGGTTATATAATGTATGTATATGTACATATGCATCTATACTTACATACATGTATATATGTGTATGCGTGTGTGTGTGTGTGTCTGTATATATATATATATATATGTATGTGTGTATATATATATATGTATGTATATATATATATCTGTATTATTTTTGACCGTCGGTCAGTCAATGGCAACATTGAGGAACGAATAAATTAGAAGCGAAAAGCGAAAACCAACCAAACAGTGAGTGTGTTCTGTTATTAATTCTGGCAATATTACACAAATATGACCCTCCCCAAGTATAACAATATTTGTTTCGACACACGATTTCATATAAAAAACCTCGCAAAACTATATATATATATATATATATATATATATATATATATATATATATATATATATATATATAGAGAGAGAGAGAGAGAGAGAGAGAGAGAGAGAGAATTTACAAGAATCAAAGCTATTTTCAAAGCATTTATTCACTTACAATTGTTTCATCCAGACCTAGGCTTGGAATCTTCGGAGCATTTTTCAATGTTTGTACACATGATTGACATCATTTCCAACGCAAGGGACATACAGATACATATGTATATATTGATGTACAGTGGAGTGACATATATTATATTATATTATTTCCGTATAGCAATTCAAATTCAAAGTCAAAATCAATATTAAAATTAAAACAAAATTAAAACAAAATTAAAATACATTCGGCAGTTAACATAGATAATGCAAGAGGATAGTTTGTTAGTCAGATGTAGTAGTTATTGTATGCGTTAGTTACGTGTGTCTCATTTAGATATGATTATTGTCTGGCAGGGTGTTACATGTAATACAAGCACTTTACGTGGGTAAGTAAGAGTATTATGGAGGTTGTAGTGGTAAGGTATTTTTTGTATATAATAAAAAAGTATGTGTGCAGAAAATTAAAAATAGAAAGGAGAAACAAAAGAAAGTTATGGTTTTCGTATCCACCACCATTTTCACATTCAGGAAATGTAATATATAGTTTGTACATCCATCACATAATTAACGATGATTCCGTATTGGATGTTTGAAGCATTAAGTTAAATTATTTTAGCTTATTGCGGCTTAGTGTTCTTTAATCCAATTTTATAGAGTAGGATGTTTCTGCTGCGATAATTTACATCGGTTTAATATCCGGAAGTATGTGTGTAATTAAGGGGGGGGGGGGTAATGCGTAAGGGGGGGTAACTAGCTGAATTCCATAACTAAATTATTTTTCTAACATACATTATAAGGTGTCTCAATTGAGTTCCTTATATAGACGGTTATATATTTATATTCAGTTTCCAATTTTAAACACAGTCTACTCTATCATGATGTACTAAAGGTATTTATATTAGGATGATTACTCCCTGTCATAGAGTGCTACCACTGAATATTCCATACAAAGAGCCACATCTTTATATCAAAGTTCTTTGCAAATGTAGTCTACTCACAGAACATGTCAGGGGACCTATTAGTACTATGTCTACATAACCCCTGGTAAGTTCTGGAGCAGCGTATGGCTGTCTGCATGGCAAAGCCAAACACATCTCTATGGCAGACAAAAACATCCCTCATTTACAATGTCATTAATCTATCCATCAAGTTGTACTTGCATATATAACTCACTTACCATTCATACATAATTTGAAACATTGAAAAATGCTCCGAAGATTCCAAGCCTAGGTTTGGATGAAACAATTGTAAGTGAATAAATGTTTTGAACATAGCTTTGATTCTTGTGAATTCTATATAACTGCTCTGTAGAACAACTGATGTCATTACATTGAGCTATGTATCTTACTGGTAATAAGGTAGTAATAAATTACTGACCTTCACTGTTTAGGGTTTAAAATATATATAACTATAAAAGTTTTAGTATATACATAACCATAAATAGTATCCTTAATATTATATATATATATATATGTATATATATCCCCCACCATCCTTTACTCATATTTCTTCCTCTTCCTTAACTTTTCCAACCCCCCTCACTTTTTCCCAATCTCATACATCCATCTTAATTTATCTTTCATATGTTGATTTAAAACTTCACTGTTCACAAGTGTTTTTTAAGCTTCATATCATGTCTCCCTATTTTATCTGATGAGAACGCAGATATCATCCCATGGTGATATTTATTTTTGAAATGCGCATAAAAAATACTTGGAACTCTTTTAAACATCTTTTGATCTTATATTATATATATATATATATATATATATATATATATATATACTATGTATATATACTACATATATATATATATATATATATACATATATATATACATATATATACATATATATATATATACATATATATATACATATATATATATATATAATAGATATATATAATAGATATATATATATGTGTATATGTGTATGTATATACACTCGTATGTCTATATATATATATGTGTGTATATTTATGTACATATACATGTATATGTGTGTATATATGTGTATATATGTGTATATATGTGTATATGTGTGTATATATGCATGTATATGTGTATATATATATATATATATATATATATATATATATATATATATATATATATATATATACATTTACACTCACCCGCATATACATACAAACACCAACACAACACATACACAACAATAATCCAGTATATATGTATATATATACATATACATATACATAAACACACACGCATATATATATATATATATATATATATATATATATAAATGTCATATAAATCCACACGCGCACATAAACGCATACCCATACATCCACACCAATAAGTAATGGTATAAACATAAATATACTTACCTACTACAACAAGATGTAAATCATCCGCGTATATTTCGTACTATCCGTTAGGGTACAATGTGGGGCTGTAATACAGGAAAGTTTTATGCAATTTGTGTATACAAGCCGAAAAAACCTCAGATTTTTTGTTTAAAATATGGTCATTGGCTTAGAGTGTTTCCAGGACAAAGATCGCAAGTTCTTTTGTATCCGTTATACGATCTAGCTTGTAAGTGTAACCTATATTGGGTGTGGTTGTCTTTTAGACTCCAGCAATTAGCTGAAAGTGACGTCATATTCCTTCTTAAAGGGTTAAGAAAAGAATGGGAATGCATGTAAAGACGCTGCTTGAATCTATTGGTGGTTAAACCTATGTAGATCCTACTAGACGTGCGTGCTTACAATATTACTGGCTTCCCGATTCCTAAAATTACAGTTAGTACTAGCTACACAGTTTCTAGTGTTACTACGGCTAGGTAATTTTGCTAAATCTGATGCAGTGATGTTATGTGCAAAGTTAGGAGTCGTAGAGTAAGATATTTTAACAGTATTTCTATTAAAAATGTTATAACATTTATGTGCTGAGGGGAAATTCTTCTTAATTAGGGAGAGAACAATTTTAGCTAATGGTGTGGCCACTTACATATTACATGGTGGGTTATACCATCTAATGCTTCAGGATCTATTTTTCCTAGGTTTATGCTCATACTTAGTATATGCTACCTTATCGACAAATCCACTCCGAGCAAGAGCTTAATTGTAATATGTGGAATGATTGGTGAAAATATGCTCGTTTGTAGATAGACGAGAAAGCCTCAATGAAAAGTTTCTTACCAGGTTCTTGGTTATGCTGGCAGGATGGTTAGAATACTTGCTGGTGTAATTAAGCGTATCATTCGGCTTTCTGTACGGGTAGTGTAAACCTTTCGACAAGTTGAGGGTAACGTCGAGGTAATTTACAACAGAGAGGTTAGCCTCAACTTGTATGGAGGGGTTTGTATGTTGTGTATATGTGTACATAGGGTTTTGGTATATGTACGTTCGTTGAACATTTACGTGTAGGTATGTGTGTGTGTTACATATGCATATATGTGTGTATATTTATATATGAGCATGTATATGTACGTACGGCGTGCGTTTTCGCGTATGCACGTATATGTACGTATATAGATATGTGTATGCATCTAAACTATAATAAAGTAAGGAGTGCGTGACTACATGTGTATGATGTGTGTATATATATATATATAATTGTATAAATATATATACTATATATATATATATAATATATATACTATATATATATATATAATATATATATATATATAATTGTATAAATATATATACTATATATATATATATATATATATATATATATATATATATATATATATATATATATATATTGTTATACTTTGGGAGGGTCATGTTGCCAATAAGAAACACACGCACCAGTTGCTTTCACTTCAATTTATTATAATAAATTTATAAATTTAGGAATTTATAAATTTCCGGTAGGTTGGTTGGTTCCACAACCAGATGGTTCTTTATATATTGTCAAAGTTCTTTCGTCACACATTATGTGACCTCTTCAGTGACTGGGGATTATTTTCTTTGTTTGTGTGCCTCTCCTTTGTTCTGTCCTACGCCATCTTGTTTCTGTGTGTGTGTTGTGTGCTCAGTCTGTGCATGCGCCACATCCGGGTGTCTGTGTGTGTTTATATTCGTTTATTTATTTGTTTATTTACATGTTACAGGTTGGTTGTTTGTTCTATGTGCGTGTGTGTTTTCATTTTGTCCTTAATTGTAAGTTGTGATGTTGCTGTTCCACTCATGTTTTCTATTTAATTTTGGTTGTAATTCTTTTATGTTTATTGCCTCTGTGATTTGTCTAAACATTGCGTCTTTTCTGTGTGTAGATTCTATTTTTATTTCTATGTGCTCTAATTTACCCTTATGTTATATTTTAGCATGTTGGTAGAGTACAGATGATTCTTTACTATATATATATATATATATATATATATATATATATATATATATATATATATATATATATATATATATATATATATATAGTTATACTTGGGAAGGGCATATTGTTGTAATAATATTGCCAGAATTAATAACAGAACACACTCACTGTTTTGTTGGTTTTCGCTTCTGTATATTTTATATGAGTTAATTCATTCGGTCCTCAATGTTTACCATTGACTGACCAACGGTCAAAAGTACAGATATAATATAGACATAAACACATATATATAGTCTAACAAAGTTCTTTCGTTGCACATCTGCAACATCGTCAGTGGTGCTATTATGTTTCCACCTGTTGTATTGTATGTCTACGCCATCTTTATTTAATCCGTTTATTTATCTATTTATTTATTTATGTTTGTCTTCTTCTCTGCGCATGCGTTTGCGTGTGTGTATAGTGTTTGGTGTGTGTTCGCGTTTGGGTGACTGTATTTTGGTTATTCTATTCTGTCTTAGTTCACTAGTGTGTGCTTATATGTGTTTGTTGTTATTGTGTAGATATTTATTTATTTATTTATATTTCTCTTAAGTTAGTATTGTTTGTTTGGGTGTTGTTATTCCATTCATGTTGTCTGTTTAGTCTTGGCCTTCTAAGTTCTATTTCACTTGCCTCTCTGATTTGCCTATCTGCTGGGTCATTTCTATGTTTAGATATTATTTTAATTTCTATGTTGTCTATGTTACCGTCATGTTGTTGTCTGACGTGTTCGTATAGTACTGACCCGTTTTATCGCGTTTTTAGTTCCCCCTAGTGTTGGTCAATCTCTTCACGTATGCTACGAGCTGTCTCACCTATGTATGTTATTGTCATGTTTCTGCAAGTACCCTCTGTACATCTTATGCTATAGACTACGTTTCTAGTTTTACAGTTCATCCGGGGGTTTATTTTACATATAATATATTTCCTATTAGTGGGTTTTCTTAAAAGGGTAGGTTTTGCTGATCAGGGATTTGATGGTAGTTCCTGGCTTTTCTACCAACTTAATCTTTAAGTGGGTCTTTCTCAGGCCCTTTCTACACTGGTTAGCTAATTTCCCTCCAGGGGTAGCGCCCACGAACATGACACCCTGGTATCTCTGGTTGTCGTACCATGAGGTGTCTTTCCCTATCTTATGTTTAGTACTATCTAAGCTATTCCATGATTTGCTCCTGTATAATGGGCACATTCCTTTCATGTCCAGTTCTATGAGTGTCTTATACTTCTCTGTGTCTCCTTCGTATACTCTGATTCTGTCTCTTTGGTTGTAGCTAGAGAAATGCATGGGGTTGATGAAGTGTCATTCCATTTCTGCTGGGTCGTATATGCGCGACACGTTCTTCATCACCTTACCAACTCTGCGATTAGGAAATGTAAGAAAGGGAGTGCTAAGCTCTGAGGAATACCAACAGTATGAAACGGAGATCTGTCAGCTTATCTCCCTTTGTTTGTTGAAAAAAGAAGTAAGCGACATAGTCACTACTTTAAAACAATAACGTAAGATCTTCAAAATGCTTTTAATTAAGAATACAGTGTATTACCAAATACACTATATATACATTCATATATAAATCGCTATTTCAGAGCACCAATTCTAATTTTCAATTTGTGCCTTGACCGGCAACCACTCTGTATAATCAGTCCCTGATTATTACTGGAATTCTATAAGAATCCAACATTTATAATTTTTCAACAAACACGGAAGTGCTAAGCGCTGAGGAATACCAACAGTATGAAACAGAGATCTGTCAGCTTATCTACCTTTGTCTGTTGAAATAATAAGTAAGTGACATAGTCACTACTTTAAAACAATAGCGTAAGGCCTTGAATATACTTTTAATTAACCAACAGTGTATTACCAATTACATTATATATACATTCATATATATATCGCCATTTCTGAGAACCAATTCTAATTTTCAATGTTTGCCTTGACCGGCAACAACTCTGTATAATCAGTTCCTGATTATTACTGGAATTCTATAAGAATCCAACATTCATAATTTTTCAAGAAACAAGGGGATTGCTAAGCGCTGAGGAATACCACCAGTGTTAAACAAAGATCTGTCAGTTTATCTCCGTGTCTTTGTTGAGAAAAGTAGTAAGTGACATAGTCACTACTTTAAAACAATAGCGTAAGGACTTCAAAAAACTTTTAATTAAGCATACAATGTATTACCAAATACACTATATATACATTCATATAAACATAGCTATTTCTGAGAACCAATTCTAATTTTCAATTTTTGCTGGACCGGCAACAACTCGGTATAATCAGTTCCTGATTATTACTGGGATTCCATAAGAATCCAACATTCATAATTTTTTAACAAACAAGCGCTGAGGAATACCAACAGTGTAAAACAGAGAAATGTCACCTTATCTCCCTTTGTTTGTTGAAAAAAAAAGTAAATGACAGGCACTAAATTAAAAAATATAGCGTAAGTTCTTGTAAATACTGTTAATTAAGTATACAGTGTATTACCAAACACACTATATACACATTCATATATACATCACTATTTCTGAGCACCAATTCTGATTTTCAATATTTTCTAGACCGGCAACCGCTCTTTATAATCAGTTCCTGATGATTACTGGAATTCTGTAAGAATGCAACATTCATACTTTTTCAAGAAACAGGGGGAGTGCTAAGCGCTGAGGAATACCAACAGTGTGAAACAGATCTGTCAGCTTAGCTCCCTTTGTTTGTTGAAAAAAGTAGTAAGTGACAGTCACTACTTCTAAACAATAGCGTAAAGGTCTCCAAAATAATTTTGATTAGGCAAACCGTGTATTACCAAATGCACTATATATACATTCATATATAGTGTATTACAAAATACACTATATATACATTCATATATACAACGCTATTTCTGAGCACCAATTCTAATTTCCAATTCTTGCTGGACAGGCAACCACTCTGTATAATCAGTTCCTGATAATTACTGGAATTCCATAAGAATCCAACATTCATAATTTTTCAACAAACAAGGGGATTGCTAACCTCTTAGGAAAATCAACAGTATGAAACAGAGATCTGTCAGCTTATCCCCGTTTATTTGTTGAAAAACGAAGTAAGTGGCATAGTCACTACTTTAAAACAGTAGCTTAAGTTCTTGAAAATACTTTCCATTAAGCATACAGTGTATTACCAAATACACTATATATACATTCATATATACATCGCTATTTCTGAGCACCAATTCTGATTTAAATTTCTGCTGGACAGGCAGCCACTTTGAATAATCAGTTCCTGATTATTACTGGAATTCTATAGGAATCCAACATCTATAATTTTTCAAGAAACAAAGGCATTGCTAAGCTCTGAAGAAAACCATCAGTTTGAAACAGAGATCTGTCAGCTTATCTCCCTTTGTTTGTTGAAAAAAGAAGTAAGTAACATAGTCACTACTTGAAAACAATAGCGTAAGTTCTTCAAATTTATTTTAATTAAGCATACAGTGTATTACCAAATACACTATATATACATTCATATATACATCGCTATTTCTGAGCACCAATTCTAATTTTCAATTTTTGCTGGACAGGCTACCACTCTGTATAATCAGTTCCTGATAATTACTGGAATTCTATAAGAATCCAACATTCATAATATTTCAACAAACAAGAGGATTGCTAACCTCTGATGAAAAGCAACAGTATGAAAGAAAGATCTGTCAGCTTATTTCTCTTTGTTTGTTTGTCAACAAACCGAACAGCCTGAATTTATGCCATACGGTGTTAAGGCAACCACGTCACCTTTTTGTTCAACACTGACACAGGAACGATGTACTAGTTTCAAGCTTGTTAGCTATCATCAGCACCGTTTACCCATCTGCCAGATAGTTGAACGTTCGAAAGTATATACTTTCCTTATGAAAATTAACGGCTGAGCAGCCTAATTTGAGTTAACTCACTCAATATGCAAATTAGGCTGCTCAGCCGTTAATTTTGATAAGGAAAGTATATACTTTCGAACGTTCAACTATCTGGCAGATGGGTAAACGGTGCTGATGATAGCTAACAAGCTTGAAACTAGTACATCGTTGCTGTGTCAGTGTTGAACAAAAAAAAAAAAAAAAAAAAAAAGGTGACGTGGTTGCCTTAACACCGTATGGCATAAATTGAGGCTGTTCGGTTTGTTGACAAACAAACGAACAAAGCGACGTTATAATAAACGTCGGCTAAACTGATGCGTGCATATATGTATGTGTACCTGTATGCATATGTGTATATATATATATATATATATATATATATATATGCATGCTACTGTACGTCTGTATACATATATGTATGTACGTATACATACATACTTACATTTAAGTAAGTGCCATACTAAGAGTGAGAAATGAAATTTCGTTTTCATTTTTTTTCAACTTATATATATATATATATATATATATATATATTTATATATATATATATATCCATACATATACTATATATATATATATGCTATATATACTATATATACATATATATATATAGTATATATATATACATATAGTATAGTAATAATAATAAATTTGAAGACTAAAATCCAAAGAGGTCTCGATAAGGATTAATATATATCAAATATATAAGAACCGTAGAGCAAATATTTATTAAAATAACAGATTAAAGTTTAAGCAAAGAATCGCTGCTTTCACCCTTAACGGGATCTTCTGAAACTAACAAAGTCAATCTGTAAACGCAGAAGTGGATATTTCAAAAAACATTTCAACCTGAGGAAGACAGGAAGTCGATACTTTGGTTCGTGGAAACGTTCCCTGGCAAAGAACGGGAAAAAACGAATATAATACGTCATATGTGGAGCGTGGAGAACAATTGCACGCAACGACAAAACCACGTAAATGGTATAGCAGAAGTCGTAGACTAAAATTCTAACTAGGAGACCGAATGAATCTCCGCTTCAGAGAGTTAAGAATAAAGTAAATAAATACAACACAGAGGTAATAAAAATTAAATAAATACATATACGCATACAACACGTACATACACAAGCATACGCGAAAACACTTACCATAGTTATACAAAACCACACACATATAAATATGTGTGCGTGTGTGCGTGTATACAAATAATTAAATAAACGTATATAAATAAATAAATAAATACGTATATAACAAGCGCACACACATACCTAGATGTAAATACACAAATGTTCGGAGACGTAAGTCAACCAAAACATGAAGTACACATATACACACACCCTACATACGTACGAACCCGCATACTCACACAGACGCAAAACTCCCGTATACACATAACCAGACCATATGTACCAGAATATATGAAATAAAATTATACGCCAACATATACAATCGAATATACGTACGAGAAAGTATACGTACCTTCACAAAACATACAGGTAATATATACTTACCTATACAAATAAGTAATGGTATAAACAAAACAAATACTTAGCTACCACATCAAGACGTAAAATATCCACGTATAGATTGTACTATCCGTTAGGGTATAACGTGGGGCTGTAATACAGCAAAGTTTTGTGCAATTTATGATTACAAGCCGAAATTGCCTCATATTTTTTGTTTCAGATGTGGTCTGTGGCGTAGAGTATTTCCAGGGCCTCAGCGGCGCAGAGGTCACATGGTCTTTTATTTCCGTTATACGATCTAGACCTAGCTAGGAATTCCCAGTGTAACTTATGTTGGGTGTGGTTGTCTTTTAGACTCCAGATATAAGCTGAAAGTGACGTCATATTCCTTCTTAGAGGGTAACGAAAAGAATGGGTATGCATGTAAAGACGCTGCTTGAATCTATTGGCGGTTAACCCTATGTAGGCCCTACGGGATGTGCGGGTTTCAACCTTACAATTGTAGACAAGGTTACTAGAGAGGCATTCCCCGGATAGGAGCAATCAACCCGATTCCTACAATTACAGTTAGTACTAACTACAGGGTTGCATGTATTCCTACGGCTAGGTAGTTTAGCTAAATTTGAAGCTGTGATGTTATGTGCAAGGTTAGGAGTCGTAGAGTAAGAAATTTTAATAGTATTTCTATTAAAAATTTTACTATATTTATGTGTAGGGGGAAAATGCTTCGTAATAAGGGAAAGAAAAGATCTTAGCAAATGGTGTGGCCACCTCCATATTATATGGTGGTTTATAGCAACAAAAGCGACGGGACCTATTTCTTCTAGGTCTATTTTCATACTCTGTATATGCTACCTTATCGACAAATCCACTCCGAGTAAGAGCTTCATTGTAATAAGTGGAATGGTCGTTGAAAATATGCTCGTTTACCATAAACGTGGTTCTGTCTTTGCGCGTAATTGTTTTTCATCGCTCCTATTAATGACGTATTATATTCGTTTTTTCCCGTTCTTTGCCAGGGAACGTTTCCACGAACCAAAGTATCGTCTTCCTGTCTTCCTCCGGTTGCAACGTTTTTTGAAATATCCACTTCTGCGTTTACAGATTGACTTTGTTAGTTTCAGAAGATCCCGTTAAGGGTGAAAGCAGCGATTCTTTGCTTAAACTTTAATCTGTTATTTTAATAAATATATATAGTATATATGTATGGAGTATATATATAGTATATATATATAGTATATATATATAGTATATATATATGTATATATATATATAGTATATATATATAGTATATATATAGTATATATATTGTATATATAGTATATATATATTTATATAAATAGTATATATATATATATATATATAAGTATGTATACGTATATACATATATCTATACAGACGTACAGTAGTATGTATATATATATATACATACATGCATACATATATATATGTACGTATGGATTCACCGAACATTTATTATAATGCTCGGTGTGTTTGTAAACAAACATCCCGAATTAAGCCGTACAGTGTCTAGGAACCATCGTTGCTCATTTGTTCAACACTGACAAATGATCGCTGTACTAGTTTCAAGCTTATTAGCTATCGTCAGCAACATATACCTTCCTGCCAGATGGTTGAACGTCTGAAAGTATATACTTTCCTTTTGCATATTAACGGCTGAGCAGCCTAATTTGCATATCGAGTGAGTTAATCGGCCGATAGCTAATAAACTTGAAACTAGTACAGCGTTCCTTTGTCAGTGTTGAACAAATGAGCAACGATGGTTGCTAGACACTGTACGGCTTAATTCTGGATGTTTGTTTCCAAACACACAGAGCATTATAATAAATGTTCGCTGAATCCTTACGCACATATATATATGTGTGCATATATGTATATATATATATACATACTACTGTACGTCTGTATACATATATGTATGTACGTATACATACTTATATTTAAGTAACAGCCGTACTAAGAGTGAGAAATGAAATTTCGTTTCATTTTTTCCGTTAATATATATATTTATATATACCATATATACATACTAATATAATCTAAATATATAAAAATAGTATATATATATATATATGTGTGTGTGTGTGTGTGTAGATATATTTACTATATCTATATATATAGATATAGTATATATATAAATATATTATATATATATAATATATATATAGTATATATATATATATGTTATGTATATATGTTATGTATATATATAATATATATATATAGAATGTATATATAACTACAAAATGTATATATATATATATATATATATAGTTAAAAGAATAGAGGTGTAACACACAAGTTATTATATATTGGTAAACGGAATAGAAAATGCTGACAAATTGTTCACAGTTGAAAAATGGTTTAATTAGGAATAAAAGAGTATTAGTGATTGTATGGGTTAGTATTCAGTTGTGGTTTTAAGTTTTTAAGTTTTTACCGGTTGCGCATTTCTAAATGCTTTTCAAAAATAATTTTGAGATAGAGTGTCCGTGCTGTTTGCTCTGATCTGATTAGTTTTGGGAATTCTACCTGTTTTTATGTTAAAAAAGTGGCTCCAGCGTTATTTTTGTGTTGCAAAAATGCTTGTGGTCAAAACAATTTTGATTGGTCGGTAGAGGTCATGTGAATGTAAAAAGTTGATTTTGCGCCAAGACTGTTTTTATGTTAAAAAAGTGGCTCCAGCAAAAATTCTTGGTCAAAACAATTTTGATTGGTCGGTAGAGGTCATGTGGATAAAAAGTTGGTTTTGCGCCAAGATTGAGAAATGACTCTATCACAGTAGTAGTAGTAAGGTGTTCGATGCTGCGACAATGGCCAGCAGCGATATGTGTGTCAAATATCTTAATAGCCATTTGACACACATCGCTGCTGGCCATTGTCGCAGCATCGAACACCTTACTACTACTACTACACACACACACACACTCACACACACACACACACACACACACACACACACACACACACACACACACACACACACACACACACACACACACATACACACACACACACATATTTGTTGTGAAAGAGTCATTTCTCAATCTTGGCGCAAAACCAATTTTTTATCCACATGACATCTACCGACCAATCAAAATTGTTTTGACCAAGAATTTTTGCTGGAGCCACTTTTTTAAGTGTATGTATTATTTGTTTCTATTACTTCTGTATTGTATTTATTTACTTTGTTCTTAACTCTGTAGCGGAGATTCATTTTGTCTCCTAGTTAGAATTTTAGTCTACAACTTCTGCTATACCATTTACGTGGTTTTGTCTTTGCGTGCTATTGTTCTCCACGGTCCACATATGACTTATTATCTTTGTTTTTTCGTTCATTGCCAGAGAACGTCTCTATGCACCACCTAAGAGACCTCTTTTATACCATAAACGTGGTTGTGTCTTTGCGCGTAATTGTTTTTCACCGCTCCTATTAATGACGTGTTATTCGTTTTTTCCGGTTCTTTGCCAGCGAACGTTTCCACGAACCAAAGTATCGTCTTCCTGTCTTCCTCCGGTTGCAACGTTTTTTGAAATATCCACTTCTGCGTTTACAGATTGACTTTGTTAGTTTCAGAAGATCCCGTTAAGGGTGAAAGCAGCGATTCTTTGCTTAAACTTTAATCTGTTATTTTAATAAATATATATATATATATATATATATATATATATATATATATATATATATATATTGTTATACTTTGGGAGAGTCATGTTGCCAATAAGAAACACACGCACCAGTTGCTTTCACTTCAATTTATTATATATTTATAAATTTATAAATCTACAAACTTATAAATTTCTGGTTGGTTGGTTGGTTCCACAACCAGATAGTTGTTTATATATATAGTCATAGTCCTTTCGTCACACACTCTGTGACCTCTTCAGTGACTGGGGATTCCTTTCTTTGTTTCTGTGCCTTTCCTTTCTTCTGTCCTACGCCATTTTGTTTCTGTGTGTGTGTTGTGTGCTCAGTTTGCGCATGCGCCACATCCGGGTGTCTGTGTGTGTTTGTGTTCATTTATCTATTTGTTTATTTATTTACATGTTGTTGGTTGGTTGTTTGTTCTATGTGTGTGTGTGTTTTCATTTTGTCCTTAATTGTAGGTTGTGATGTTGCTGTTCCACTCATATTTTCTATTTAATTTTGGTTGTAATTCTTTTATGCTTACTGCCTCTGTAATTTGCCTACCAACCAGAAATTTATAAGTTTGTAAATTTATAAATTTATAAATATATAATAAATTGAAGTGACAGCAACTGGTGCGTGTGTTTCTTATTGGCAACATGACCCTCCCAAAGTATAACAATATCGGTTTCAACACACGATTTCAGATAAAGAATCTTGCTAAACAAATTCAGAAACGAAATATATATATATATATATATACTATATATATATGTATACTATATGTATAGTATATATATATACTATACATATCGTATACATATATATATAGTATACATACACACATACATATATATATATATATAAATATAGTATATATATATAGAGTATACATACATATATAGATATATATAGTATACATACATACATATATTTATATATATATAGTATACATATATATATATAATATATATTTATATATATATATATATATATATATATATATTGTTATACTTTGGGAGGGTCATATATATATATACGTATATATATATTATATATTTATATAGTATATATATATATAGTATGCATACATATATAAGTATATATATATAAATTATATATAAAGTATATATACTACATATATGTATCGTATATATATATATAGTATATGTCTATATATATATAGTGCATATATATATAGTATATATATACCACATATATATACTATATATATATATATATGTATGTATATATATATATATATATATATATATATATATATATATATATATATATATATATATATATATATATATACTATATATATATACAGATATATATATAGTATATAAATGTATATATAGTATGTATATATATATAATATATATATAGTATATATATATTTGTATATATAGTATATATATATATCTTGATACTATATATATATACTTATATATACTATATATATATATTATATATATAGTATATATATAGTATATATACAGTATATATATATATACCATATCTATATATATATATATTCGCCTTTCCTGGCCGCCGAAATGCGATTCTCGCTGAATCTTTATTTGTATTAATCTCCCGTGTCTTACATTTAATTTGTTAATAATTTCTATTGACACGTTAATTGTATAAGTTTATTTTAAAACCACCCGGTTGAGAACTTATTCGATTTGTGCTATTTATGCTATTTTTTGCATGATACACACATACTGAATTACTTTGCCAAAATTTGGGGTGATTCCTCTTGTGATTTCCACACGTGGTTTAACTTACCACCGTGTCATTCACTTATTCGGTACAGAGCGAAATATCTGTTGATAACGTGGTATTCCTTGTTCGATCGCTATACCCAAAGCTTATATTTTTAAACAGACTGTATTTTGATTTAGGTGTCACAGAATCTCTACATCGGATTTTAACAGCAATTCCGGGAGTCAAGGTCTGGTTATCATTTATTTTTTATCATTTATTTTGTTTTGACCTGTTTAGCTTTATTTGGGTTTTGGCTTGGGTGGTTAATGCCTTCTTGACTACCTTTTCAGTTTTGTATGGCTTCTTAACACATTGTTTAGCTCTGGTTTTTAACTATTGAGCACTTTGCCAGTATCATTTCTCATTTTTGCGTTTCGCTTCGCCTTTCCTGGCCACCGAAATGCGATTCTCGCTGAATCTTTATTTGTATTTATATATATATATATATATATATATATATATATATATATATATATATATATATATATATATATATATATATATAAATGAAAGCTATAGAAAACATTGTAGCGAAAAGCCAACAGTATTCCATAATATGTATAAGTGACTATAGCGTCAAAATGGGAAAAATAGTTAACGTAAGATGTGGGAAAAATAATTCAAACTCATCTCAAAGAGAATCAGGATATAGATTCATCCACAGAATTTAGTGAAATCCAGGGAAAAATCATGATAAAATAAAGTTTAAAATACTCATCCTTCAATTTGGAAAAACTTCAAATGCTCTGTATAGTCTTAAAGACTATTTCACGAAAACTTTTAGTGGAGATGGTCACGGTTGGAATTCGATCCTCAGCAGAGCTCAACTCGATAACCAAGATTCTCACAGATGAATATGCCAAAAAGGGAATTTAAAACAGGCTAGTTCACTATCATGCGTGATTATGAAAAATAAAACGCACATGAGGAAAGACAGGGATGGTGACGTCAGAATAAGACGAATATTTGTTTACAAGAAACAACAGTCAAACAACATTCCGAAAAAAACTCTACAATAAGGAGTTCAGCAAAAAGCAATATTATCGCGATTTTTTATTAAAAAATACCGGGATTAGTCACAAATAATTTAAGCCCTCTAGGAAAGAAATCCGAGTATAAATATATAAATGAAAGATATAGCAAACATTGTAGCGAAAAGCCAGCAGTATTCCATAATATATAAGTGTCTATAGCGTCAAAATGGGAAAAATAGTTAACGTAAGATGTGGGAAAAATAATTCAAACTCGTCTCAAAGAGAATCAGCATATAGATTCATCCACAGAATTTAGTGAAATCCAGGGAAAAATCAATAGAGCCTTAACTCATGATAAAATAAAGTTTAAAATACTCATCCTTCAATTTATATATATATATATGTATATATACTATATATACCTCTATATATATAAAACGGTAGATGTCTGTCTGTGTGTGTGATTTTTATGCATTTCCACATTTCTCTACCGATATTGATGATTTGTTTTCCAATGAGCTCCAAATTTACCAGGGCAGGTCAACGCGTAATTATTTTCGCCAAGAGTTTCCTGCATCTATGAAAAAAAATCGATAAAACTAAATACATGCTGTAACCCTCTCTCTTACACGCTTCATTCCTCTCACTACTACCATAAAAAATATATGAAACTACATACATGTTGCAACTCTCTTTAAAAGGTTCATCCTTTCCTCTACTCCACTCTGAATCTACTCTGCAACTCTCTTTAAAAGGTTCATCACTCTCTCTACACCCCCCTCAATCTCCTCTGTAATTCTCTTTAAAAGGTTACTGCCTCCGTCTACTACTCTATCACCATTACAATTTAGAACAACGACAACATTCTTTTGAAGGAATGCGACACAAACTTTGAAATCTAAGCAACACAACAACTGTAGCTTTACTCTCTCCGTCGCTCTTCCCTCTCTCTACATAGATTATTCCCCCTCTCTATAATTTAACTGCTTTACTCTCTTCATGCTTCGAGGTTTAACACTAGCTTCACTCTATCCGTCGCTCTTCTCTCTGTATATAATAGATCATTCCGCCTATTCGTTCGGGAACGCAAAAAAAAACTTTGATAACTAAGCAACACATCATTTTATACAACAACAAACAGTCAAAACGACACTCATACATCAAATATCAAAATTTAAAAAGCCGATAACACTAAATACATACTGCTCTCTCAACGTTACATTTTACGCAGTTACATTTTACATCAAATAACAAATATTCAAAAGCAACAGATGAATTTATAAAACAACAAACTCGCTGTTGCTCTTCACTCCCTATATGACAATACTGCAGAGAGAGAAACAATATATATGATCAAATGGAGCGTTCCGTATATTCCCGCTCTCTATAATTTAACTGCTTTACTCTCTCTGTCGCTCTTCACTCCCTATATGACAACACTGCAGAGAGAGAAACAATGTATATGATCAAATGGAGCATTCCGTATATTCCCCCTCTCTATAATTTAACCGCTTTACTCTCTCTCTGTCGCTCTTCACTCCCTATATGACAACACTGCAGTGGAGCGTTCCGTATTGACATACGGCTTATCTGGGGCATTTTCAATCGTAAATAACAACCCGCAAAATAACACTTCATATAACAGATTAATGCTATAGACATATGAATCGGAATGTAACCCGTGAACTTTTTCCTGGGCAAAATTATTCGAACAGACATGACCTCATTGCCAGAGTGTTCAGACTGAAACTGACTAAATTCATGGCTTTAATCAAAAAGGTCAGGTATCTGGGGCTGTAAAATGTGACATGTTCACCGTCGAATGGCAAAAACGAGGGCTGCCACATGCTCACTTTTGATTTGGTTAGCTGATAGAATCAATTCAAATGCCATAGACAGCTTCATTTCGGCTGAAATCCCTAACCCAGCAACTGACCAGGAATTACATGACATCGTCAAAGGTAACATGATTCATGATCCGTGTGCGTCTGGCCCCAATGAGCATCACACGTGTCTGAAAGGGGGGGGGGGGGGTCGTGCAGTAAGGGATACCCCCAAAAATGTGTTGATCAGACTCAGACTGGTGGCGACGGGTACAGGCGGAGACGGCCCGAGAAAGGTGGCTTCACCACAACAGTAACGGGAGGTCAAGTCGACAATAGATGGGTGGTCCCTTACTGCCCGCTTCTCTTGAAGATGTTCAACGCCCACATCAACGTTGAGTTTTGCAACTCCGTCAAGTCGATAAAATACATATGCAAATATGTAAATAAGGGTTCTGATGCCGCAATGTTCGCATTTCAAGCTGAAAATAGCAGGGACGAGGTCACAGAATACCTGGCGGGGCAGTACATCAGTAACAATGAAGCTTTTTGGCGCCTATTTGGTTTACCCCTACACCAACGTCACCCCGCCATCGTACAGCTTGCGGTACATTTGGAAAATGGGCAAAGGGTTTACTTTACGGACCAAACCGCCGCCAAGTTGGCCGCCGATCCGAAATATACCACTCTGACGGGTTTCTTCAAACTTTGCCAGTTCGATACATTTGCGCAAACAATTGTGTACGCCCAGGTTCCATCCTACGAAAAACACTTGGGTGCGAAGAAAGTCAGGTCAGAAAGATATCCTGGTGTAAAATTTGACAGCTGTCTTGGAAGGGTTTACACTGTGCCCCCAAGTCAGCTTGAGTGCTTTCATCTCCGCCTTCTTATGCATGAAGTTATAGGCCCACAAAGTTTTTAGGACATCAAAACTGTTGATGGAGAAATATGTGATACGTACTGGAAGCCTGCTTTAAGCGTGGTCTTTTGGAAGATGATTCGCAATGGGATTCCACTTTAGCTGATGGGGCTTTGTTGAAATCACCTAAAGGTCTAAGGGAACTCTTTGCTATTTTGCTTCAAAAGTGTGAATTGAGTGATCCCAAATCTTTATGGGTCAAGTACAGAGACTTCATGTCTGAGGACTTCCTGCGCCTGGCTCATCTGCAGTACACTTCAGTGGATGTTGGTTACAGCGACATTATCTACAACAGGGTACTCATTGATATCGAGGACGCCCTCCTCGACATGGGTGGGAGTAGGTTGGCGACGTATGGCTTGCCGTCAACCGCCAGAGAGGAAGCTAACACGTTGGCCCCTGATTTGTTGCGGGAAACAGCATATGACATCGAATCTCTTTCCCAATACTTAGAGGAAAATGAGCCCAAACTTCTGTCGGACCAAAGGTTGGCCTATTTAACTATCATTAACGCGGTTCAAAATCAGACTGAGGTATTTACTTTTTCGATGCTCCTGGGGGTACCGGAAACACTTATGTAACGAAATTGATTCTCGCAAAGATTCTTCAGGAGAAAGAAATTGCGTTGGCCGTTGCATCGTCCGGGATCGCTGCTACTTTGCTGCCGGGAGGCAGGACAGCACATTCAACCTTTAAACTCCCCTTGGATTTAGTAAAATCTGAGACACAAACATGCAATATCAGCAAGAGTTCACACGAAGCTCTGGTTCTCAAAACATGTTGCCTCATTGTTTGGGATGAGTGCACAATGGCACACAAGGGTGCCCTTGGGGCATTGGACAGGACCCTGAAAGACATTAGGGATTCTACGGCTCCTATGGGTAGCGTAACCCTTCTGCTATCAGGGGATATTCGGCAAACGCTGCCTGTCATCCCCAAAGGGACAAGAGCTGATGAAGTGCGTGCCGGCCTTAAGTCGTCCATGTTGTGGCTCCAGGTGAAGAGTGTTGTAGCTGAGCACAAATATGCGTGCTCATTTGCATGGTGACAACATGTCTGCAGCATTTGCTCAGAATATTTTAGCACTTGGTGAGGGCAAGGTCCCTGCGGATGACAAGGGTGGCATAGCAATTGACTCCATGTGCAACATTGTGAGCAGCCCTCTGACCTTTGGAAAGCAGTTTTTCCTAATGTCTCATCTAACTTTAAAAACCTCGATTGGCTCAGCGAAAGAGCCATCCTTGCTCAGAAAAATACCATGGTTAATTTTATTAACGAGCAGCTGATTGAGGACATTCCCGGTAAAGAACACATCTTCAAATCTATCGACCGGACATCAGACCCAGACGATATCGTTAATTATCCGGTTGAGTTATTACATTCCCTTGAGCCCCCAGGGCTCCCACCTCACATTCTTAAGCTTGGGATTGGCTGTCCCATTATGCTAATAATGAACTTGCGCCCACCAAAGCAGTGCAACGGTACTCGCATGGTCGTCAAGTCACTGACGCTCCACTTTAATGAGGCCACTATTGTAACGGGGTGCGGGAGAGGAGAGAATGTTTTCATTCCAAGGATGAACCTTTTCCCCTCGGCGTCAGATATCCCGTTCGATTTCCGGCGATCCCAGTTTCCGGTGAGACTATGTTTTGCCATGTCCATTAACAATCACAAGGGCAAACATTGTCGGTGGCGGGCATCCATTTGGGGGAGCCATGCTTCTCCCATGGCCAACTTTATGTTTCCTGTTCCCGCGTAGGGAGCAGGAATGGACTTTTTGCTTACACTCCTCAAGGGATGACACGCAATATCGTCTACAAAGAGGGGCTATAGATGTTGGAGTTATGCCGTCTGGAAAACTGGTAGGGTCACCCATAGCGGACAGATCTGACACCCAGCGGCATCAGGGCCACCATCTTGCAACTTTGGTCTACTAAATTCGCTATTGGAAGATTATTAATCCATCATTGATTGTCCAAAATGCTAATTGGTTCGTAACTATTAATAACCGGTTCAACTGCTTTATGCACTTAATTGATAAGCTTATGCGCTTTCAAGTTACGTTTACCTGTTTGTAACGTTTCATAGCAAATGAACAAACCCGACCAACGCCGAGCTAAACTGCTAGTATACTATATATATATATATATATATATATATAGTATATGTATATATAGATATATATATAGTATATATATATATAATATATATATAGTATATATATAGTATGTATATATATATCTACTTAATGTATATATATATATATACTATATATATATATATATATATAGTATACACATATATATATATAGTAAACCTACATATATATATATAGTATATATATATAGTATACATACATATATCTATATAGTATATATCTATAGTATACATATATTTATGTATATATATATATATATATGGTATACATACTTATATATATATATTGTATATATATATAGTATACATACATGCATATATGTATATATATATATAGCATACATACATATATATATATAGTATACATATATATATGTATATATATATATAGTATATATATGTAGTATATATAGTATATATACATATATATATATAGTATATAGTATACATATATATATGTAGTATATATATCGTATACAAATATAGAGTATATATATATAGTATATATATATATATATATATATATATATATATATATATATATATATATAGGAGGAAGTTATAGTTCACTTGAAGCATTGTGTATTGATGTATAAACGTTTGTATTTATAAAGCCAAAACAATGCAGGTATAGATATAGAATATAAATGCAAATGCAAAAGATAATGTTGACAATTAGTCTTTTACCTTAAATTTATTTAAATATCCTTAATTTTCGAGATAATATCTCTTCTTCGGAGGTAAGTAAAGTTGTTAAACCAGCGTTCTAAATAGCTTGCCAAGTCATGCTGACAGGAAATGGTATAGAGAATCTGTTCTATCTCTAATGTCAAAGAGTGAAGGTTAGGTGGATAAAGAGTAGTCTCCATTTAAAAGGGGTTTTGTACATGTATGTTTAAGTGTGTGGGAGAATACATGAAGGTATAAGTATGTGTGTGTGTGTGTGTGTGTGTGTGTGTGTGTGTGTGTGAGTGTGAGAAGATATGTCTCTACGTGAATGTGGGGGATAGATGCTCTATCATGTTGAAACTGGTCTTTGTGTGTGTGAGAGAGAATAAGTGGTGGTGTAAACGTGTGTGTGTGTGTGTGTGAGTGCGTGTGTGTGGGAGTGGGGCTGTAATTATGGGGCTAGGTGTTCGATCAAGTTATAAATTGGGTGTTGAGTTCTAGTCTATTATTGATTGGTGGTTGTGCTTTGTCTATAATCACTGCTTCCTTAATTCTAAGATTGCCGAGGTTTCTTTCCTTAGTTTTTACCCTAACTGTTATGTTTTTGTCGGTGTTTTTGCATTTCACTAGGTCTTTCTTAAATGGGGAAGCGTTAGTATTGAGGTGTTCTTTTATTCTTATGTCAAGTGGTCTGGTGGTGCTACCTACGTAGAAGTTGGTGCATTTGTCGCACTCTAATCTGTATACGACGTAAGCCTGGTGGCATAGGTCTGTGTCGTTGATGGGGCAGTTGGCTAGGCTGCAGTGGCTGTCATGTCTGGTGGAGTGTCTTTTGGTTAGCTGTCCGCGTAGAGAAGGTCCTGAGTGGGCTATTTCATTTATATTTTATTTCATTTATATATATATATATATATATATATATATATATATATATATATATATATATATATATATATATATATATTATAATGAAATGACAGGAGGCTGGATTTGTGTAAATCCTTGAAAGGTTTATTATACTATGATCATTTCAATGACCGGGTTCCGTATGAATCCGGTGACATCATCAGGTATTCGAAATATAATACGTGAATGTAATAGATAAAATCCATGGGGCTGAAAATCGAGGACCCGAGGGCGACCGCTATTCTGTTCCTTCAACCTCAGCCGGTCGCCCTGGAGTGACGTGGCTAAAGTATATAGTATGTTACTACCGGTCAGATAAACGAAAACAGAAAGGGATGGGAACATAAGGTAACGTCAATCTCATGACACAAGGTAAAAGAAAGACAGAAAGGAAGGAGAGAGAAGAAGAGGGAAGAAAGAAGAAGAAGAGAAGCCAGGGTTAATGTCAGCTAAAAGAAGAAAGGCAACTACTACCGGTCAGATATAGGCAAGCAGGAGGGGGAAGGAAGATAAGTCTGCGGGAGGAAGACAGGAAGAGTGGAGAAGAGAAGGAAGAGAAGTAGAAAAGTAAGGGTTGATGGCTACAAGAAGGAAGATAGAAAGAAAGAGGAAGAAAGGTCGATATTAATGTCAGACCACAGTCAGGCCAGGAGTGGAGCGAGAAAATTTCACAGGGACCCGCATCTTAGCAGAGGTGAATATATTGGGAGTCAGTGTGTTACAGTGTTTAGACTTCTAGGATGAAGTTAAAAAAATTAATAATCAATATTCAATATCAAAGAGGTTAGAAAATTTAACCGTTTAACTTTTATTATATAATAGTTCCGATTTGTTCTGTAATTTAAAGGTACTATGTGGCGGTTAAAACACCGGCCGCGCCCCGGGCCCCATGGCGAATTAAGCTACGCCGAGTGTACTTTCTACTTCCCTTATTCGGACATTTACTCGCGTGTACCCTTAGCACACGTCACTGGAATATCTCCCCCTGGGAACATAAATACCGCAACCTGAACTATATTGTATTAACGACTATTGTTTGTTTATCTATATCTTCGCATCTTTGTTTGCTGTATTAATGCCTTTCCACGTACTCTACCTCTATACATCCATGTACTTGTTACTTCCCTTATTCGGACTTTTACTTGCGTGCACCCTTAGCACACGACACAGGATTGCCCCCCCCCCCCGGGAACCTGAACTATATTGTAATTCTCCTCTGTCTTGATTTCTCCATCTTACTCCAACACCACTCTTGTTGGTTTATTTACATATTTATACCTATATATTGATATGTTTATATATTTATACCTCTGCTGTACCAATGTGCTCTTCCACGTATTCCACTTCTATGTATCCTTGTATTTCTACTCCTCACATTGGGACCTGTACCCATTAGCACACGACACTAGAATGTCTCCTACTGAGAACAAAAATTAAACATTACACGACTATATCCCGTATTCTACATCCCACTAGGATAAATTACAGATCTACATAATACAATTAACGTTTCTTCATAAAAGACTCTATTTAATTAAATCCCGCAACCCAAAACCTCATAGAAGTTATTTGAATGTTTAATCTTCAATTTTCTGTTTGTTCAATTCTCAATCTTCTTACTCCTTAGTTTCATAATGTTATTCTGAATTCTTTCAACTTCATCCGATAGAGTTAAGCAAAATTTTAAGGCTCCAACTTTCTGTCGGACTGTTGGGTGGGTTTTAATGGCGGCGCGACCGGCTCCCTGGCGTGCTTGGAAAAATAAATTTCCCCTTCTTTCGGTAAATGAAAATACTCGGCGTGGCTTAATTCGCCATGGGGCCCGGGGCGCGGCCGGTGTTTTAACCGCCACATAGCACCTTTAAATTACAGAACAAATCGGAACTATTAGATATATCAACCTGAAAGTGTTAAACTGTTGAACTTTAAATTTTCTAACCTCTTTAATATTGAATATAGATTATTAATTTTTTAACTTCATCCTATAAGTCTAAACATTGTAACACACTAACCCCCAATATATTCACCTCTGCTAAGATGCGGGTCCCTGTGAAAATTTTCTCGCGCCACCCCTGGCCCGACTGTGGTGTGACATTAATATCGACCTTCCTTCCTCTCTCTTTCTATCTTCCTTCTTGTAGCCATCAACCATTACTCTTCTACTTCTCTAAGCAAAATTTTGAAGTTCCAACTTTCTGTCGGACTGTTGGGTGGGTTTTAATGGCGGCGCGACCAGCTTCCTGGAGCACGAGCTGACCTGGAGTGCTTGGAAAAATAAATTTCCCCTTCTTTCGGTAAATGAAAATACTCGGCGTAGCTTAATTCGCCATGGGGCCCGGGGCGCGGCCGGTGTTTTAACCGCCACATAGTACCTTTAAATTACAGAACAAATCGGAACTATTATATAATAAAAGTGACATTTTCTCGCGCCACTCCTGGCCTGACCGTGGTCTGACATTAATATCGACCTTTCTTCCTCTTTCTTTCTATCTTCCTTCTTGTAGCCATCAACCCTTACTTTTCTACTTCTCTTCCTTCTCTTCTCCCCTCTTCCTGTCTTCTTCCCGCAGACTTATCTTCCTTCCCCCTCCTGCTTGCCTATATCTCACCGGTAGTAGTTGCCTTTCTTCTTTTAGCTGACATTAACCCTGGCTTCTCTTCTTCTTCTTTCTTCCCTCTTCTTCTCTCTCCTTCCTTTCTGTCTTTCTTTTACCTTGTGTCATGAGATTGACGTTACCTTATGTTCCCATCCCTTTCTGTTTTCGTTTATCTGACCGGTAGTAGCATACTATATACTTTAGCCACGTCACTCCAGGGCGACCGGCTGAGGTTGAAGGAACAGAATAGCGGTCGCCCTCGGGTCCTTGATTTTCAGCCCCATGGATTTTATCTATTACATTCACGTATTATATTTCGAATACCTGATGATGTCACCGGATTCATACGGAACACGGTTATTGAAATGATCATAGTATAATAAACCTTTCAAGGATTTACACAAATCCAGCCTCCTGTCATTTCATTATAATATTTAACTCCGTAATAGCACCACCAACTACAAAAACAAAGACGGTTGAACTGCCTTATGTTGAGTACTCTCTATATTATTGCATTACGATTGACCATACGGAAAAGACCAGCTCTATACAGTGGTGAACCTCAAACCTGAATATATATATATATATATATATATATATATATATATATATATATATATATATATATATATATATATATATATATATATATATATATACAATGATATTAAATAAATGGAAACTATATTTATAAAACCGTATTTATTCTATTATATTTATTTCAAGGGACACCAAAAACTTTGGTACGCTTTCATCAGATAAAATACAAATTGTGTTTTATAAATGTTGGCATAGCCAAGGAACATAGCTTAACGGTTGAAGTTTTCCTTGGACTTAAAGACAAATTTTTCAAAATTGTTAACATGAGTATGCAAATGAATATGTAAATGAGGTTGAGGTATATGTTTGAAAAAACGTTATTTTAGACACTATGGAAAATCTAGATATGTGTTTGTATTAGTAGGAAAGAAAGAAATGGAAGAAAAAGAAAAAAGAAAAGACCTTATATTTACGTTAATTTGGTGGAAAAAATTTGAATATTTACCTATATCATGTATATAATTTTATGAAGAATTATGTTTGTAAGTATTTATCTTATTACAATATTGTAGTAGATTATATGTATAAATATCTGTATATATTAATAATTGCATATGTATTAGTATTAAGGAGATATAGAAAAAGTACAATTATTAGTTGTTTTTAATGAGTTGCGAGGGATTTTGATTTTGTGTTTTATGTAAATAAACTCAAGTTATGAGAGGAGAACAATTTATAGATTTGAATATTTTGTTCAGCATTGAAAATGTTTTCATAATATTGTTAATTTAGTCAAGTTACGTATATAATAAGTTTACACGATTGAGAAAGGAAAGATAACTCCAATTGCGTTTGTGAATCGATAAATTTGAAGAGTTAGTGTGAGATTAATTATTTAAGTCGAAAGATGTGTGACTGTTTGAAAATGAGGATATACGTAATGTGCTTATCGTGAAGAGGATAAATGTTTCTATTGTCAGTTAATGATTATCAATTTACATCTAAAAAATATACCTTTAGAGGGTGTCATTAGAAAAATAATAATGTAAAGAATTAAAAATTAAAAATTAAAATCATACACATACACACACACACACACATATATATATATATATATATATATATATATATATATATATATATATATATATATATATATATATATATATATATATATATATATACACACACATATATATATATTAAAAGAAATTTTTTGCTGAAAGGTAAAAGTATAACAAATATTAGAGATATTCACATTTAGAAATATTAAAATAGTTAAAATATTTTAAATTTTTAATTGTTAAAGAGGATAAGATCATTTTGAAGGATTATAGGAATATTATAAATTAAACATACTTCTGAAAGTGGAATTTTGGCGATGTCTGCAAGAAGAAAATAACTCTGTTCTGAGATTACTAGAGTTTTGACAGTTATTTATATAAAAAAATTTCTTCCATACACAATTTACAGAATCTTGATAAGCCCACATTACAGTACGCAAGTGCCTCAAATCGTTTTCCAAGATATTGAATAGTCTATATTTTTGGCTTTTAAGTTCCATATAAGATGTGAAAGTGAAGTAGAAGATGTTTTTCATCAGATCTTTTAAAAGTATGATTATGGTTATTCCAGCGTTCTTTAAATTTTGTAGAAGTGACACCAACATAGTTAAATATTTTATCTCTAGTTTTAACTGTGCATTTATAAACTACGTTTTTATCTAAAAATTATTTTGTAAAGGGCAGTTTGATTTGATTCTATTTTATGGAGTTGTTGTTGCTCGGAACGGTACTATTATACTGGATATTGCTAGAAATATTATTATTGCTATTTTGGTTATTTTGGTTAGGGTTTAAATTTAAGTTTCTATTATTAATTCTATTTATATTTTGTGGTATGTTGATAGTAGTAGAGTAGGATAGTTTTATAGTTGTCTGTTAAAAATAGAGTGTTATATGTGGGCTTAACGCTTTTAACGCTTAATGAGAATGGGGGGGAGTACCAAATAATATTTCTAGTTCTAGTTTTTTTGTTTGGTTTAGTGTTTAAGTTAAATTGTTTATTATTATTATAATTACTACTAGGATAATTTGCCATGTTATTGTTATCAATGTATTTAATTTTATTCGAATATCCTGTTCTATTTAAAGCTTCATTATAATATTCAGCCTTATCATAAAAAATACTTTTATTAGCAGAGATGCGTGAAATCCGTTGCTGGACACTATTGACAATAGTGTTTTTAATACTTCTAGGATGATTAGAGTTAAAACTTACGTAATTTAGATTTTCGTTAATTTTATGGAAAGGATAGTAAAGACCTGTGATAAGGTTTAAGGTTACGTATAATAAGTTAACGATTTTGTAGTTATTCTCTATTTCTAACTTAAGGTTGTAGTTATTGAAGAATTGTATTAAGGATTTTCTTTTCCTGTTAATTTCACAATCGCTATGGTTTTCAATTAAAAGCAGCATATCGTCACGATATAAATCACCGGCCATCTCTGGCATTGTCCTATGCAGTACATAACGAGATCCGTTATTTGCGCCGAGTCAGATGATCCAATAATGATATAAAAATTGTTTTTTCTGTCGGCTCTTGCCAGAGATGATTATTGAATTCTATTAATGTTTTCCGTGCTGTTAGAATTATATTCATTTCATCACTAGATAGGTCTGTATGTTTAGATGCGTAGATAAGAGCCTTATTAAGTAAACTAGGAGTAATAGAGGAGTAGTAATTTGCAATATCCATTTGATTGAATTTTTTCTTATGTTTTAATTTTATGTTATTGAACCAATCTATAACTTCGTTAGTACCGTTCCTTAGTTTCAGTTGTGGCATAATTCTATGTAATATATGTTTTCTAATTATGCCTAAGTCTGATTTAGATGATGCTATGAGTCTGATGGTAGTTCTATTTCAAAATTTCTTTTGTGGGCTTTCAGGTTAATTTTCGGTTTTCTATGTATAAAGGGTTCAGTCCTATTTTGGATGCCTAATTTATGAATAGTTTCGGAAGCTTCTCTCTCCCTCTCTCTCTCTCTCTCTCTCTATATATATATATATATATATATATATATATATAAAGTATATATAAAGTATATATACTATATATATATATATATATAGTATATATATGTATCATATATATATTTTATATATATAGTATATATATATACATGAAGTATATAAAGGAGAAAAAAACCGTTAAAACATGTTTATTTAAAACACCACCTACGTACGTTCGCCCGAATGGGCTTCTCAAGGGCATACAAATCTAAAAAGCGTTCGTTACATGACCCAGAATGGGTTTTTTTAAATAAGTTCACATCACAGTTCATTCTTCGTAAAAAGCTTGTATTGATTTTGCAGTAGGTTAATGAGATATAGCCGGTGTTAGAGCAGTGTTCCCCAGGCAACTTTTTACACCCCCCCCCCCGTTATTACTCTGTGGTTACTGCTTTACCATTGTCGATTCGCGCAGGGTCAGGAACAATATAAAAATATCCTTCTCTACTACTCCTAACCTAGCAGACATCATAGGAACAACTAATCACAGTAAGATCACCAAAACACAGCACCTTAGCACCGATACACCTACACTGACAACAACTATATCGGCCTTAACGACTCCCTACCAGCACCCAATAGTGCTGGCAACAGGTACTACAGACGCAATTAACATAATCGCGACATGACTGGGGAATATGCAGGTGAGCCGTTCGGGTCACCCGACGACAACAGAAGGCACTGCAGCGTGCGGAATGATAATGTACTACTCCACATACAGTGGGTTATAATGGTACCAATGACAGGTGTAGGGCCGTATGTAACAACATAGATAGCAATAATAATAGCCTTAGATTGGGAACTAGAAGGGACTGCGACGCTGCCCCCTTAGGGGAAACCAATACATGCTTTTTACGAAGAATGAACTGTGATGTGAACTTATTTCTAAAACCCATTCTGGGTCAAGTGAGGAACGCTTTTTAGATTTTTATGCCCTTGAGAAGTCCATTCGGGCGAAACGTACGTAGGTGCTGTTTTAAATAAACATGTTTTAACGGTTTGTTCTCCTTTATCTACTTCTCCACGTGTATCCGCGTTTAACACTGCAGGCACAAGTATTGAGCACCTTTTGCATATGCTATTGTCAAATAACTACATGTATCGCCTATTCTTCTCTCTCTCGATACTTAAATATTCTATATAGTACATATATATATAGTATATATATATATATATATATATATATATATATATATATATATATATATATATATATATATATATATAGAATAAGGAAAAGCGAAGTAGTTTCAGATGTTCAAGTCTTTTAATAATAATGCTGTGATTTGGTACTCAAAGGGGAATTGACGAAAAACCCAAGAGCACACACTTCGTCCGTCCCCATGTCGATTCAATTTTGATTGCCTCGGAAACATAACCTTATTATGTAAAAAGCTGTCTGACGATGTCGCGACACTGGCGCACGGAACAGTGTGACCACTGTCGCCATTGAAATATATACAGAGGAACCAGCCACGAGCTACACCCGGAAATCCACCCTACCATGGGCATGGAAACCCATGATACTGGACGGCATAATACCTTTCGGCAGGATAAATACGCGGAAACAAAAACAAAGATAAACCCCTATTTTCCTGCACCAAATCGCATTTAAGTCAATCTATACATGGACAAATTGACAATAATATTGATCATCTATCTCATTTTGCATATATGTACTCTATGTGTTTTTGCATTTATTCATTAATTGTTTTTTTCTTTTGTGTACGTTATTTCGTTTTTTTTTTGTTCTGTTCCATGTGATGGAAATTCTAACTATGTACCCGACTAAATACTACCTTTCATACCGTAATTTACCCTCCGTTCTACTCTACGGTACTATCGTTCAGAATATAGATAATATAACCGTTACATTAATACCCATTTCAAAACTTCTTACTTAAACATCTCTCTGCATATTATTTACTCCAATCTATATTTTTTTACTCGCCTCAATCCAGATACCCACTTGAAAAAAGTATTAATTTTTAATTGTTAATTTTTAATTTCTAATTTTTGATATTTAATATTTGATTTATGATTTTGGATTTTAAATTCTAATTCCCAACTAACATTCATAACTTCCACCGTGAAACCATGATACATAGAATTAAGTATATTTTCTCTTAGAGGTTGATGGTCAATTATACTGTCTATGCTCAATGAGAGGTAGTATTCAAACCTGTGGATACTCACACTCTCCCATCCCCACTGGCTTTCGACTGACAGCCACTAACGGGATAGGTAGTAGTAAGCTATATTACAGGCCTTGAATGGGTCATTGTTTGGCTGAGAGGGGGAACTGACTAAGCGAATTTCGTTGAAATCTGCGGTAGCTAATGGTCAACTTTCTACGGACTTGCGCCTGCACTGACCGGTGGGGATGAATTGGTACTCACGGGGGAATGGACGTAGAACCCAAGAGCACACACTACGTCCGTTCCCATGTCGATTCAATTTGGATGCCTTGGAAACACAACCTTATTATGTAAAAAGTTATCTGACGATGTCGCGACACTGGCGCACGGAACAGGGTGGCCACTGTCGCCATTGTAATATGTATCACAGCATTATTATTAAAAGAATTGAACATCTGAAACTACTTCGCTTTTCCTTATTCGATATATACATATATATATATATATATATATATATATATATATATATATATATATATATATATATATATAAAGTATATATAAATATATATATATAGTATATATATCTATATATATAGAATATATAGATATATATATTATATATATATATAGATATATATAGTATATAGATATAGATATATATATATATATAATATATCCAATATATATAGTAGATATATAGATATATATAGTATATATATATATATATACAATATATATATATATATATATATATATATACACAATATATATACTATATATATATACTACATATATATATATACTATATATATATATATATATATACTATATATATATATATACTATATATATATATATATATATATATATATATATATATATATATATATATATATATATATATATATATATATACTATATATATATATATACTATATATATATTTATTAAAATAACAGATTAAAGTTTAAGCAAAGAATCGCTGCTTTCACCCTTAACGGGATCTTCTAAAACTAACAAAGTCAATCTGTAAACGCAGAACTGGATATTTCAAAAAACGTTGCAACCGGAGGAAGACAGGAAGACGATACTTTGGTTCGTGGTAACGTTCGCTGACGTCATTAATAGGAGCGGTGAAAAACAATTACGCGCAAAGACAAAACCACGTTTATGGTATAAAAGAGGTCGTAGACTAATGTTCTCTTAGGTGGTGCATAGAGACGTTCTCTGGCAATGTGAGTATGGGCGCCAGTGACTCTGCGGAGGTTACTGATCTTATTGGCCTTTTCCTTCTTTTCTCTATCAAGGACGAATTCCCCAACGCGGGCGGTGGTTTGTACCGTGACGATGGTCTTTTGACCATGATTAAGTGTGGACCTCGTGCTTGCGACAGGTTCAGAAAAGAACTCACAGCCTTCTTTAAAGGCTTCAACCTCTCTATACAGGTTGAGGCCAATCTCTCGGTCGTTAATTACCTCGACGTTACCCTCAATTTATTGAATGGGTTGTATTACCCGTATAGAAAGCCGAATGATACTCTTAATTACATAAGTAAGCATTCCAACCATCCTGCCAGCATAACCAAGAACCTGGTAAGAAACGTTTCGTTGAGGCTTTCCCGTCTTTCCACCAACGAGCGCATTTTATACGACCATTCCACTTATTACAATGAGGCTCTTGCTCGAAGTGGATTTGTCGATAAGGTAGCATATACAGAGTACGAAAATAAACCTAGAAGAAATAGATCCCGTCGCATTTGTTGGTTTAACCCACCATATAATATGGAGGTGGCCACACCATTAGCTAAGATCTTTCTTTCCCTTATTACGAAGCATTTTGCCCCCTACACATAAATGTAGTAAAATTTTTAATAGAAATACTATTAAAATTTCTTACTCTACGACTCCTAACCTTGCACATAACATCACAGCTTCAAATTTAGCTAAACTACCTAGCCGTAGGAACACGTGCAACCCTGTAGTTAGTACTAACTGTAATTGTAGGAATCGGGTTGATTGCCCCCTATCCGGGAAATGCCTCTCTAGTAACATTGTCTACAAATGTAAGGTTGTAACACCCACATCCCGTAGGGCCTACATAGGGTTAACCGCCAATAGTTTCAAGCAGCGTCTTTACATGCATACCCATTCTTTTCGTTACCCTCTAAGAAGGAATATGACGTCACTTTCAGCTTATATCTGGAGTCTAAAAGACAACCACACCCAATATAAGTTACACTGGGAGATCCTAGCTAGGGCTAGATCGTATAACGGAAATAAAAGACCATGTCACCTCTGCGCCGCTGAGGCCCTGGAAATACTCTACGCTACAGACCACATCTTAAACAAAAAATCTGAGGCAATTTCGGCTTGTAAACATAAATTGCACAAAACTTTCCTGTATTACAGCCCCACGTTATACCCTAACGGATAGCACGTGGATATTTTACGTCTTGATGTGGGAGCTAAGTATATGTTTTGTTTATTCCTTTACTTATTTGCATATGTAAGTATATATTACCCGTATGTTTTGTGAAGGTATGTATACCTTCTCGTACGTATATTTGACTGTTATAGCGTATAATTTTTACATATTCTGGTATTTAGGGTTTGGCTATGTGTATACGGGAGTTTTGCGTCCGCGTGAGTGTGCAGGTTCGTACGTATGGTGGGTGTGTGTATATGTGTACTTCTTGTTTTAGTTGACTTACGTCTCCGAACATTCGTGTATTTATATGTAGGTATGCGTGTACGCTTGTTATATACGTATTTATTTACTTATATACGTTTATATAATTATTTATTTATTTGTACACAAGCATACAAACACACATATTTATATGTGCGTGGTTTTGTATACCCATGGTAAGGTTTTGCGTATGCTTGTGTATGTACGTATCTGTTTGCGTGTATGTATTTCTTTGTTTCTATTACTTCTGTATTGTATTTATTTACTTTGTTCTTAACTCTGTAGCGGAGATTCATTTGGTCTCCTAGTTAGAATTTTAGTCTACGATTTCTGCTATACCATTTACGTGGTTTTGTCTTTGCGTTCTATTGTTCTCCACGCTCCACATATGACTTATTATCTTCGTTTCTTCGTTCATTGCCAGAGAACGTCTCTATGCACCACCTAAGAGGACATTAGTCTACGACCTCTTTTATACCATAAACGTGGTTTTGTCTTTGCGCGTAATTGTTTTTCACCGCTCCTATTAATGACGTATTATTCGCTTTTTCCCGTTCTTTGCCAGCGAACGTTACCACGAACCAAAGTATCGTCTTCCTGTCTTCCTCCGGTTGCAACGTTTTTTGAAATACCCAGTTCTGCGTTTACAGATTGACTTTGTTAGTTTCAGAAGATCCCGTTAAGGGCGAAAGCAGCGATTCTTTGCTTAAACTTTAATCTGTTATTTTAATAAATATTTGCTCTACGGTTCTTATATATTTGAAATATATTTATCCTTATCGAGCCCTCTTTGGATTTTAGTCTTCAATTTTATTATTATTACTATACTATATATATATATATATATATATATATATATATATATATATATATATATATATATATAGTGAAAAATTGAACGGGAACAAAACAGAGAGGCAGTACGAACAAAGGTATATTAGTTTCACGCTCTTGAGAGTGGGGTGGTGGTGGGGAACGATGTTTCGGGCATAAGCCCTTCTTCCGGTGAAAAGTGTGTGGGAAGAGAGTTCAAAGGGTGTGTAGGGGAGTGGTGGAGAGGCATATAGCAAAAAGGGGGTGAGAGGAAACGGTGCAAATGAAATTAAAAATAAAGGCATGATCAAAATAAAATTAAAATGGGGTAAAACAGGTAGTGGAAGGGTGTGGGGCGTGTAGGGGTGGTGGCGGGTGGAGTGAGGAGAGGGAGACGGGGTGTCCGAGCGGGGAGGTTTGAAGGTGGTGTCTGTGTGTAGATGTACGTGTGTGTGTGTATGTGAAAGCAAGGGTTGGGGGAAGAACGGGGTTGCATGTTCAGGAAGAGGTGTGTGTGGGGTGGGGTGTAGGTCGGAGTGTGTGTGCGTGTGTGGATTGAGGGCTGGGGGCGGGGGGAGAGGATTCCGGAGGCTGAATGTGTAAATATGTGGTGGTACGCACGTGTGTGTGTGGTGTTTATGCGTGTTGTGGATGTAGGTGGCGTGTGGGAAAAAAATGTTTGGGGGTGTATGTCTGGGGGTGAGTCGTAAAGGTAATTCCGTAAAAGGATGTGGTGGAATGCTGAGTAAAATCCTTGGGATGCGGTAGATTCTCGGGATCAAGGTTCACATGTGTGTAATCCGTGAAGAGATTGGTCGGAAGAGGGGAGATGTGGGGTGCGCGCGCAACAGGAAGTGGTCAGAGGGTCAAGGCAGGAGGAGGGTTGTGGTCAGAGAGGCATAGCAGCAGTAGGGTAGAATGGTAAGTGAAGAAAGTCGGTGTGTCAGTGTGTGCGGAGGTGCGGTGGACAGGGGAGAGGATGGGTAGGTGTGAAAGTTGGAGTGAGGAGGGTGTGTGTGTGCATTAGTAGAGGTGTTAGTGGGATGTGTGTGTGTTTGAGAAAGGGTGTGGGTGGAGCGGGGAGAGAAAGGTGTGGCGGCCGATGGAGGGAGTGTAGTGTACTGGTGTGTGTGGTGAAGGGGGTGTTAGTGGGTGTTAGTATACTGGAGGTGGAGAAAGGGTTGAATGCGGGTGTGAGTGGGGGTCAGTGGTGGTAGGGTGTGTAGAGTGGGTGGTGTAAGAGGGTGTGTGTGTTCGTGTGCGTAGGGTTGGGGGTGTTAGTGATGTTAGTTGCGTGTACAGTGGGTGGTGTAAGTGGGTGTGTGTGTTCTTGTGCTTGGGGTCAGGGTGGATGTGTGGGGGTGAGGGTTAGTGGTGGTAGTAGGGTGTGTGTTTAGTGTGAGCGCGTGTATATATGTACCGGTGGGTGTGTGCGTGTGATAAGGAGGGGGGGGGGGGAGAAGAAGGGAGGGATGTTAGTATGTTAGTTGGGGAAGGGTGGATGATATATATATATATATATATATATATATATATATATATATATATATATATATATATATATATATACTCTATATAATACTATATATATATATATATGTGTGTATATATAATATATATTTATATATATGTATATATATTATATATATACTATATATATATTTATATATATATATTATTTGTCACCATAAAATTGGTAAAACTTTCCAAGCATTGTACAAGTTTCGAAAAAATATTGACAATTAATAATTTAATATATATATGCTTTTACCTTACTGTGGTAATAATTTATTGATATTTATATGTATTAGAATTATTTCTTTAAGAGTCTCGTTATCCTATGTTTTGATTAGGATAGTTCAATATTTAACTAGACATACTTTATGATATTTGCAATAGATGATTTATGGTTTTCAAAATATCGCGGAATGTGTGAGTAGAGTTATATTATAAATGTTTGTATACGGTGAGTGAGTTATCTTCCTTTTGTTTACATTGTCCGTAAAAATTTCCTTTCTTTTTGACTAGCCTGCTGAATTATATTAGTTTTGAAATATGTAGACTAATAATATACAGACTATCATCAAAATGATACAGACTATACAGACTATCATTAAAATGATATATATCAAAATAAGTAAATACAGAAGTAAATATAACCTTTCATTAAATTAATGAAATTAAACTGTCGAGAGTAAATGTAACTGCAGTTTAATCCTAGAAATTAAACGAAAATTAATTAATAGTGAAGATTTTATAAAGAGAATATCATAATTAAATAATTTGAGTAATATAGGATCTAAATATATTATATGTATTGATGCTGATCTATGTATTGTATTAGACTTTAATACATATGTAATAATTATGTAATTAAGCTTTAAAAATTAATTATTTTAAAGTTGTAACAAAATGTTTATAGAATATCTTACCTTAAAATTAAAAATAATAATTTATAATGAGTTAAATTAAATTATATAAATTTTTAATTAAATGATATATATGATTGCTATAGAAAATAATCTATACTGATTAATTTTGATATAATATATAAGTATAATTAGCTTATGCATAATCAAATACTAAAGATATTCAATTGTTTAGTTGAATTGAGTGGATTTCCTATTTGATCGACCATTTGAAAACAACGATTTTTTTTCTCTATCCCACCTCTATTTGATGTTTCCTTTATTTTTCTTTATTTTTCTTTACCCCTATAACGGCGGCGAAGATTCGAAACCGAATCTGAGCTTTCCCGCCTCTGGGACAAGCCGTGGTAAGTTGTTTACGCTCAAGAGACTAACCCTTGGGAGAGGCTAAACACAGGTCAGAGGTGTTTACGCCTGACAGAAGATATATATGACAGGTCAGAGGATATATCCATCTTTCTGACTTGTTTACGCTTGGCAAACTAATCCCTTGGGAGACTCTAACCGAAGTTCAGAGGATATATCTATCCTTCTAACTTCAACCCTTATAAATACAGAGGTTGTTTACGCCCCGGGGAGAAAAGAAGTGATATAGAGACAAGACAAGTCGCATTTACAAGCTCTCGACACGAAAAACCAGTCTGTCACTTATTTCTCACCCGCCGGGCTGATCACTTACTACTACTTCTACTAAAACAAGCAAATATACTGATACGCACACACGCATTCATAGTAAGTTCACACTGTTTGCATTTTCACACGCACCATTTCTGTTTATTCACGTTGTATCTTTCAGATACAGTACAAATTATATTATAATCGTATTCTGTGATACTTGTATTTATGTGGCTCGAAGAGCCACCAAATTAATGTACGAATATTTCTTGTTATTGATTTTATCATTCAATATTCAAATTGAATATTGTTATAATAAAATAAACTTTGTAACAACACAATCCTGGTATTATTCTTTACATTGAAACCATCATACCAACAATTCATTCTCTCCACTTATCGTTACAACCACACAAATATACCGTTACAACTGGTGACCCCGACGTGATGAATATTTTCAGTTCAAAATATTCCTTTTGAATTAAAAAAAAAAAATTAGCAGTATTTTAAAAATAAATTTTACGCCACGAGGAAATTTCAAAATGGCTACCACCAAGTACTTCTCTACTACCAGCCATCAGCAGCAACACATGGCTATCACCACTACCAAAGACATCAGCAGCAGCGACAACACTGCTTAACCGCTGACCATAGACAACGGAATAACTATGTGGCAGCTCATAGCCTTTACCGACGCAAACCACCACACATGGTGGATTGGCAGTATTGGTAGAGGGTCGGACGCCATGATTTGACGTATAGAGTTACGGCCCTTGCCATTCTGAGTTCAAATCCCGCCAAGGTTAACTTTGCCTTTCATCCTTACGGGGTCGATAAAATAAAGTACCAGTAATGCACTGGTTTATTGCTGGCCTTGTGCCTAACATAGAAACTATTATATTGTTTACTTCTACGCTTTCATCTTTTCTATCGTCTCTACCGTTAAGAAAAAAAATGGAAGTATTTTTTTTTTTTAAGAAGAACAACACGTGGTTTAACTTTCATGAACCCGCCTGCGACATCTTTGAAAGAAAAAATTAGCTGTATTTTCAAAATTATGGCTCGGAAACATTTTTCTTTCGATGCGGCTTCCTGCAATACAAACAAGCAAACACCGAACTCACGTGGTGACTTACGGCGCTTCAACGTTCGACTTCGCTTCGATAGCAACAAAAAAAACAAAAAAACAAAATTCTACTAGCTTCAAAGAAATTTCAAAGAAAAGAAAAGGCGAACTTTTTGTTAAAAGAAAAGAAACAATTCTTTCTTTCTTCGTTTTTTTTTCAGGCAATGTTTGGACATTTATTTTTTTTAAACTGTATTATATGAAAATTCATTTTTTTTTATCATTGTATATATGACTGTATCATTTTCTTTATCACTGTATATATGATTGCACCTACACATTCTTTGCTGTATTACATGCCTGCATATGCACACACATTTCTTTGACACACACCAACATGCTGTTGTTCTTAGTGTATGATATTCAAACGTCGTAAAATTCTGCGAGATCCCTTCTCACTTTGGTGACACCGAACATGCTATCGACACTTTGCAGCTTAATTCACCTGCACCGAAACACGAGATTGCTAATTGCAGCTGAACTCAAGCAGTTTCGCATCTCGTTGCACACTCATCGTCCATAACAACCTCCATCTTGTTACCTTACCCGACTCACTGGGAGAACAACAAATGGAACTGGACCTGTCAGCATTTCCACCATTCTATGGATTCGCCAGAATTATGGAATTTACATTTCAACTACTGCCCACCTATAGATTCAACTTGCTTTTTACTTTTCAAAGCAACCAGCCATTTTTTTCCTGGCTGCATAGCACTTTCGGCAATACATTTGGGAGGCCGACATTTTCTTGCCTACCCATCATCTTCTTGCCAGCACTGGTAAACTACCATAATAGCTTCATCCACAGCTACTGGTACAACACTTACCATTCACATTTAATGCAAGAAGAGCAACTTCGCCGGTCAGACTTTATCCGTTTCTGTTAGACCTTTGGTGGTGACGTATAAACTACAAAACAGCTAGTCATTTGATACAGCGGCTCAACACGGCCCTTAGCGCCTCATTTTTTTCTTGCATGCATTCTTCTGTTCAATTATTTTTTTTCATTGATGTGCTCTTTCAGCATTTTTTTCTGTGGATTCACTAATCTGTATCGTCTTACGTCTAGAAGGGGAGTATTGTAGTGACCTACATTCCGCCGGCTCACATACATTCTCTGTGCGTGATTTGGCTCAGCTCAGCCAATCAGCGCCAGTGGAAGAGAATGTATCTCTACGCGCACTAAGGGAAAAGTTTCCGCGTTGATTTGAAGAATCAGCCTCTCGCATCCTGAACTTCGAAGGAGCAACACTTACATGTATCGGTGAGATTTTGCACTTTGGCCTGCCGGCCTTCCTTGGGCCTGGCACAATGGCACATTCCCTTTTGTAACCACATTTTATGTGTAAGTTCCACCATACAAATTAACAAACATTATTTGTGCTGGATTGGCAATATCGGTAGAGGGTCGGACGCCATGCTTTGCAGCAAAGAGTTACGGCCCTTTATGGTCTGAGTTCAAATCCCGCCGAGGTTAACTTTGCCTTTCATCCTTACGGGGTCGATAAAATAAAGTACCAGTAATGCACTGGGATAGTTGCTGGCCTTCTGCCAAAGGTAGAAACAATTATTTGTGCTACAACAAAAATAAAGATACATTTCATCTCTAAATTCTGCCATTGACATTATTTTTATGTTACTCATGTCCCAATAACCTTTATATACTATGCTGCTAGTTGTAACGGTATATTTGTGTGGTTGTAACGATAAGTGGAGAGAATGAATTGTTGGTATGATGGTTTCAATGTAAAGAAAAATACCAGGATTGTGTTGTTACAAAGTTTATTTTATTATAACAATATTCAATTTGAATATTGAATGATAAAATCAATAACACGAAATATTCGTACAATAATTTGGTGGCTCTTCGAGCCACGTAAATACACGTATCACAGAATACGGGTAAAATAGAATTTGTACTGTATCTGAAAGATACAATGTGAATAAACAGAAATGGTGCGTGTGAAAAATGCAAACAGTGTGAACTTACTATGAATGCATGTGTGCGTATCAGTATATTTGCTTGTTTTAGTAGAAGTAGTAGTAAGTGATCAGCCCGGCGGGTGAGAAATAAGTGACAGACTGGTTTTTCGTGACGAGAGCTTGTAAATGCGACTTGTCTTGTCTCTATATCACTTCTTTTCTCCCCGGGGCGTAAACAACCCCTGTATTTATAAGGGTTAAAGTTAGAAGGATAGATATATCCTCTGAACTTCGGTTAGAGTCTCCCAAGGGATTAGTTTGCCAAGCGTAAACAAGTCAGAAAGATGGATATATTCTCTGACCTGTCATATATATCTTCTGTCAGGCGTAAACACCTCTGACCCGTGTTTAGCCTCTCCCAAGGGGTTAGTCTCTTGAGCGTAAACAACTTACCACGGCTTGTCCCAGAGGCGGGAAATTTCAGATTCGGTTTCGAATCTTCGCTGCCGTTATAGTACCCCCCTTCTAGGAAGAAATCTAAGATTGAACGATCTAGGTGCATGTGAAATAAAGATAGGTATGACTATGTGTGTTGTTGAAGAAAATCAGTAAAAAAAAAACACAAAAAAAACACATGAAAGTCATTTACAAACAGGAGACATGAAAGAAAACATGCAAAGCAAAAGAAAATGTACTGTGATGTTACATAAAATTGAAGATGTTCGTACGAAAAGTTTGTTGATTAAAAGTTCGTTCATTTCATAGAAACGGAAAAATGTTCTTTTGATGTGTGTGATGCACAGTCAATTGACGTGTGTGTAGCAATATTTCATGACCACAGAAATTGACCGATTCGTTGAAATGTACAAATTAGCCGAAATGTCGACCAGATGCATAATTTGTACTTACTCGATAAACTTGTACGTATCGCGTGGGCCATCGAACTCTTCTTCCAGATTTGGTGTGTCAAGGTTGTGCAGAATTTGTGATGTTTGTGTCGGGAAAAGTTGTTGGTGATTCTGCTGGAGAAACGGTGGCTACTGGTGGCAATTCCTGTTCTATGAACGCTTTTTTAAACGATCAATGGAGACGGTATTTCGTTTCCCGTTCAAGTCGAGGACGAAATACTCAGGGCGTTTCTGTATCACCTTATAGGGCCCGGAATACGGCGGACGAAGTTGCGATGGAATACCGTCATTTCTAACCAAAACATGCGTCCATGTGTCGATGTCTTTTGGTATGTGTGAAGTAACGTGCTGTTGTTTAGGGGCTGAAGGAGACAGATGCGACATCGATGACCGTAAACGGTGCACATATTTTGTTGGGTCTGGAAGTTCTTGTGGCGAAACAGGAGCGATCATTTGTCCGGGTAGAGTGAGTACGGTGCCATAAACCATTTCAGCCGGAGGATGTCCGACTCCCTCCTTAATAGTGGAACGAATACCGAGAAGAATGAGTGGGAGGTATTCGAACCAGTTAGTCGAGTCTTCGTAAGCCTTGATAGATGACTTTAGCGGGCGGTGGAAACGTTCCACCGTGCCGTTAGCGGCAGGGTGATACGCCGTTGTACGGATGTGTTTGCACCCGAGGAGACGAGTCAGCTCGGTAAATAGGTGCGAATCGAACTGACGTCCTCTATCCGTAGTGATGGTCGCGGGTGTGCCGAAACGCGAAACCCAGTGAAACACTAGCGTTTTGGCGATAGTTTCTGCGGTAATATCCGTCAGGGGAAAAGCTTCTGGCCAGCGAGAAAATAGGTCGACACAGGTGAGAAGATGAGTGTAGTTGTGAGATGGAGGCAAAGGTCCAACGATGTCTATGTGCACATGTTGGAACCGTGCATCAGCTGTTGCGAAAGAACCGATCGGGGCTTTGATGTGCCGGTGAATTTTCGCCTTCTGGCACGCGATACATTTCCTATACCATTCGCGGGTGTCCTTGTTGATGTTGGGCCACACAAAGCGGGCAACCATCAGTTTCTGCGTGGCGCGGACGCCAGGATGTGCCAGAGAAGGCAGTGCCGAGAAAACGTCGCGTCGATGTTTCCGGGGCACGTATGGACGCTCGTGGCCTGTGGAGATGTCGGACCAAATATAACCCGAAGAGGTCAGTGGGCATTCCTGCAATTTCAAGGATGATTTCCGGAGTTGCAGCAGTTCCTCGTCATTCTGTTGATCCGCTGCAATCTTCTGGAGGTCGATAGTGGCAGTGGTGTGGATTGCGTTAAGCTCCATGCGCGATAGGGCATCAGCTGCTGAGTTGGTGGCACCCTTAATGTACCGAATATCAGTAGTGTACTGAGAAATGAAGTCCAGATGTCGGACCTCCCTGGGTGAGTTTTGGTCAGGCTTGGCATTGAACGCGTACACTAGTGGTTTGTGGTCGGTGTATATGGAGAACACACGACCTTCTAGCATGTGTCGAAAATGCTTGACAGCAAGCAAATAATTTACGACTGAATGTGCTGTACTTAGTTTCGGCGGGTTTTAATCGCTTAGAGAAAAAAGATACAGGGCGCCAAATATCGCCAGAGAGCTGTTGAAGCACACCTCCAACGCTGAAATCGGATGCATCAGTCAATAAACACATTGGGCGCCAGGTTTGGGGTAACTCAGCCTCGGACAACATTTTCTTCAACTCAGCGAAAGCGGTACAGTCTTTTTCGCTGGGATTGATGTTTGCGTTTTTGGTTGTACGCTGCCGCAGCAAATCTGTGAGTGGTTGGGCTGTCTCTGCACAGTGGAGTATAAATATTCTGTAGAAGTTAACCAGGCCAAGAAATTCTCGCAGTTTGCGGAGAGATGTAGGTTGTGGAAAGTCAATGATGGATTTGACTTTCTCCTTAAGTGGGCGAATACCATCTATGTCAATGATGTGTCCCAGAAAATGAAGGGACGCAACACCGAACTCACATTTGCTGGGGTTGATAACAATTCCGTATTCACTCAAACGTGTGAATAGGAGATCCAGGTGTTTCTCATGTACTTCATCGGAGCTGCTGGCAACCAGTAAGTCGTCAAAGTATGCGTATACAAAATGTAGACCCCTGGTGACTGAATCGATGAATCGCTGGAATGTCTGCGTTGCAGTTCGCAAACCGAAAGGCATACGCAGAAATTCGAACATTCCAAAGGGTGTTGTGACGGCGGTCTCAGGAATATCTGCGGGCTCAACGGGTATCTGATTGTAAGCTTGCACAAGATCGATCTTCAAAAATATGCGAGCCCCGTGCAGCGCGCTAGAGAAGTCCTGTAGATGAGGCACTGGATAAGAGTCAGGAACGGTGCAGTTGTTCAGTGCACGGTAGTTGTCACAGATTCGCCAGTCGTTGGACGACTTCTTGGGTACACAGTGTATGGGTGAGGACCAGTTGCTGCTGGACGGACGTATGATGCCGAGATCCAGCATGTGCTGAAATTCTTGTTTGACGGACTTCAGCCGGTCTGGTGGTAGCCTTCTAGGTCGTGCAGCGACAGGTGGGCCGTATATTTTTATGTAGTGTGTGACGTCATGTTTTACAGGGCAAGCGTTGAATAGTGGTCGAGCTACGTCTGGGTATTTGTTGATGATGTGGTTGTGCCGGGTTGTTGTTGTCGATCGTGAAATGATTGGACTGACTGTGGCTGTCCTAGCGGCTCTGCCGCGCACAGCGAGACCAGTGGAGTTGTCAACGAGACGTTGGTTTTTCAGGTCCACTAGCAGCGAGAAGTGCTGAAGAAAGTCAGCTCCTAAAATAGGGGTCGGCAGCTTAGCCACAACGAATAACCACTGGAAAGTGCAGCGTAGTCCCAAATTTAGTGTCGGGGACTGTTCTCCGTAGGTCGGAATATGAGTGATTCACCGCCTGGAGCCAGGCTGGAGGTCTCTCTCCTTTTTCCAAGAACGCAGGAAACGGGGATGATGCTGACTTCAGCACCGGTGTCGACCAGGAAACGCGTGCTTGTGACGCGATCCTGAATGAAAAGTAGGCGACTTTGGTTATGAGGGCCAGAAACGTCCGTCGCATTCAGTTTCTAGCTGTGTCGTTTCCCTGATTCGACAAATGAACAGGGATGACTGCACTTTTGCGCTCGTCTCCCGAATTTTGGTGGTACCAACACATTTCTGGTGAATCCCGAGATGCGATCGGACTTCTTGAGCGTCCACCAAATCGGCGAGTTCGACTGTTGGACCGATGCGTGGCAGGGTTGCGCAGTGACAAGGCCTGAATTTGTTGCGTCAAGGCCTGTATCTGTGTTGCTTGCTGTGCCAGTAACTGGTGTAGATCGGGCATCTCTGTGGCACTGGAGGGCTGAAGGAAAGGATTGGTGGGAGGCACGGCTGGCGTCACATTCGCTAAAGTTGAGTGCACGAACCACAGTGTGCACCCAGAATGGTGGAATTCTTAATGTAAATGCCGCCCGGACTGCCATTTCAACTGTAGATGAATCGTCGGGTGCTAGAGACATCGTTTGTAGTGGATGATCAGAAGGTTGTGTGTCTGTTTTACAGGGTCACCAGTTTCAGGAGCATAATATATGAATGTGTAGTAAGACGCCTTACTCCCCCTGTCGGATAATGGACCAGGCCTAGTTGTCTCCCCCTGGTTGAGAACACTATTTAAGTAAGCAGCAGTATTACTTTCTCAGACAAGCCACGGAGACAGCAAACAGCAGACGGCCTTTGTACCACGAAACAGCAGCCAGCCTTTGGACCACGAGATCACACAGATGTCAATACACTGAACTCCTATACCGAAGCCACAAGGATAGTGTTGGCCGAGCACTGGCTCATAACTGATTTCACTTTACTGGTCCCGTCACATTGATGACCCAGACGTGGGCGTTACATTGGTGACCCATGACAATTGTAATACGTTGCCTTCATTTCAACTGATCACGTCTATATTGGTATGTTGTTTCATTTGTAATATAACAAACACATAATAGACAAAATAAACATCATCCTTATTTACATTGTTGAATAGAACTCTCGTTGTGGTTATTATCTTGTCTACACACACACCCACTCACTTGTTATAATTCTATGGAGTACCTATCCTCTCACTTACGAAAATGGTAAATAGACGAGGGACTTTCCCTCACGTCTATATTGATAAATAATCCAATAAGAATTCTTCATTACCACACTGGTAACCCCGACTAAAGAATTTTACACAGTCTTTTATTCATTTGAACTTAAATATTTCACTGTTATTACCACGTTGCCAACCTTTTCGCAACTTACTAAAGTACACAAAAAAAAAGACAGAGAAATAATAATGTTTATACGGTATTGACAAAGTATACAAAAAACCAGCCAAAATTTTTTCAAATATGGCATTGCTTTTCTGCTCCGTTTTGCAATTTTCCCGCCAGGACAGGGACATTTTGAATTGCTTGTCTGTGTTCCATATTTGATCAAGAGAAAAACTGTTTTTGTGAACATTACTGCCCCGCTGGGGATACACATGCCTTACTTTTTTTCTAAGGGATTTTTAGCCACAGGCTACCTGTTATTGATATGCAACGTGGATATATTCTAAAACAAACATTTTTTTTTCTCTTTTTCTCTTTTTCTCTTTTTCTCTTTTTCTCTTTTTCTCTTTTTCTCTTTTTCTCTTTTTCTCTTTTTCTCTTTTTCTCGGGTTATATGATTTGGCTTGCCCGTTGAACCAACACAAGGGGACAGACGTTGAAGGAAAAACAAATTTTTTTAAAAATATATATGTACTTTATGTATTTTTGCTATTTCCTAATGTTTTGAATGTCTGTTTCTTTTTGACCTTTGATTTTTTTTCCATTTTGGGTGTTTACTTTTCCCTGTACGAGGGAACATTAATTGCTGTTTCTATTTTTTTTTAGTCGTTTCACAATGAATACGCCACATTTGCCCGCCTTTACCGGAAACCCTAAGCTGTGGTTCGCCCAGCTACAGGCGTATTTTACGGTCTGTAAGACCGAGTCTGACCAGCGCCTCGCTGTCTTGATTAGCGGACTTCCCCCTAATTTAGCAGATTCGGTCCAAGACCTAATTACAGACCCCCCTCTGACTTAACGTATGATTCTTTAAAAGGCGAGATCTTGAGAAGGAACTGTAAATCGGTAGAGAGTCGTTTTCGGTCATTTATCGAGGACGAACGATTAGGTGAGAGAACCGCTACCGCTTTTCTCCGGCATTTGCGTGAATTGAGTGATTCCCAAGATCAGGATAGCCCTTTCCTGGAGCAATTGTTCTTCTCTCGCCTACCTCAAGAGGTACAGGCGATCCTAGCCCATATGCTAGAGTTAAACACACTCGACCACATTGCTGTCTCTGCCGACAAAATAGTAGAAGTGACGAAGAGAGACACTTCGAAGCAAAAGTACGTTGCTTCCTCTTCTCTTCCTCAATCACGCTCATCAGCGAGTGATGAGAAGTTGGTCAAAACTATGGAAGCCATGACTCGTCAAATGGCGGAGTTGTGCCAGGAACTCAGGTCTTTTGGACGGCAGAGGAGCCGCTCACGATCTTATTCAACTCCTCGGCGCCGTAGCCGTTCCAAATCTTGAAATCTATCATATTTTTATTACCATGACAAATATGGTGACAAAGCCGCCCGTTGTAGGCCTCCTTGTGCTTACAAGGGAAACGACGACCAGAGTCACTAACGGCGGATAGTGCGCTTGCGAAACATCATCCAACCGCCACTTTTTTATTGAGGACCTGCTATCAGGTAGAGCCTTTCTGGTTGACACAGGTGCAGCTTGTTCAATATGGCCTGTGTGTTGTATGAAGGAGACTCTCCCTGAGTCACCTATTGAGTTGCAGGCAGTAAATTGTTCGCCGATTCGAACCTTCGGACAAATCTCGCTACCTTTGCAGTTCCGTAATCTGCGGCGTGAGTTTAAATGGATTTTTACTGTCGCTGCCTTGCCGTATCCGATTCTAGGCGCGGATTTTCTCCACCATTTTTCATTGACAGTGGACCTCCGTCGTAAACGCCTAATTGATGACATCACTGGTTTTTCTGTTGTTGGCAAGGCAGCAGGAGTTCCAATGGTTAGCCCGACCTTTTTTCTTGCTAACACCGGCGATACTTACCATGCGTTGTTGAACTCGTTCCCGCAACTGACTCAGGGAAATTTTCGAGTTGATGAGCCAACTCATACCACGGAGCACTTCATAACTACAACTGGTGCTCCCGTTATTTCTCGTCCTCGTCGCTTGCCTCCGGACAAACTCAAAGCAGCACGATCAGAGTTTGATCATATGCTGCAGTTGGGGATTATTCGTCCGTCCACGAGCCCGAGGGCGTCCCCATTACACATGGTACCGAAAGCGAATGGCGATTGGAGACCTACTGGAGATTAACGACGCTTAAATTCAATGACGGAACCGGACCGTTATCCTATCCCTCATCTGCAAGACTTTGCGTCTTCGTTGCAGGGATGCAAGGTATTCTCCAAACTAGATTTAATTCGTGCGTACCATCAAATTCCTGTCCATAAAAATGACATTCCTAAAACGGCTATAGTTACGCCATTTGGGTCATTCGAGTTTTTGACTATGCCGTTCGGATTAAGGAATGCCGCTAGTACTTTTCAGCGGTTTATGGATGAGGTTACTCGCAGCCTCGATTTCGTCTATACCTATATTGACGACCTGCTCATTGCTAGTTCTTCTCAAGAGCAACATACGCACCATTTGAATCTTCTTTTCCGCCGATTGAAGGCGTATAACGTGCAGCTTAATGCACCCAAATGTGTTTTTGGTGCTGAGTCACTGACTTTCTTGGGTCACGTCATCGATGCTGACGGTATTCGACCCCGGCCTGAGTGAGTTAAGGTCATAGACGATTTGCCTCCACCGACCTCACTACGTCTGTTACGCCAGTTCTTAGGCTTGATTAATTTTTATAGGCGTTTCGTGCCAAATTGTGTAAGATTGCTTTTCTCCCTGACGGAAATTTAAAAAAATTGTCGGAAGAAGAATACAAACAATTCTTTGACAGACACTCAACTTGCTGATTTTCAGCACGCCAAAACTGCTTTGGCTAATGCTTCTTTACTGGCTCACCCGGTACCCGGTGCAAAGCTAACGCTTTGTGTTGATGCATCGGATATCGCTGTAGGCGCAGTGCTACAACAAAACATCAATGGTTACCAGCCACCGCTGGAGTTTTTTTCCAGAAAAATGAAATCTGCTGAGACGCGCTACAGCACCTTTGGAAGGGAGCTTTTAGCCATCTATTTAGCCGTGAAACATTTTTCACATATGCTAGAGGGTAGACTATTTACTATCCTCACTGACCATAAACCATTAACTTTTGCGTTGAGAGCGAAAGCTGATAAATACTCGCCCAGAGAGACGAGGCACCTTGATTTCATCTCGCAATATCCGAACGATATCCAACACATTCCGGGTTCACTGAATACAGCGGCCGATGCTTTGTCCCGCTTACCCGTGACAGCGATCTCGTCACCCTCTGACACAGATCTGATTCGTTTGGCTGCGGATCAGCCTCCCCTTGAGTGATTGGATGTTACATCGCCTGAGTTTGCGAATTGCGAGATGAAATACTTGCCTCTGTCGACTGCAGTTGGCCAAATTCTCTGCGACATCTCTTTGGACGTGCCTAGGCCCTTCGTTCCAGAGAATCATCGTCGGACCGTGTTTCTGGCATTACATAGTTTCTCATATCCAGGATCTTCTGCCACAGTAAAGCTCATATCAGATAGATTTTTCTGGCCAAATATGAGGCGTGAAATTGCTGCTTGGTGCCGTTCCTGCGTCGCTTGCCAGAAATAAAAGGTCCATCGACACGTCAAGGCCCCCCTGGGTACCTTTACTAACCCAGATGCGCGTTTTTCGCACATTCACATTGATATAGTGGGAAATTGGCCTGTCAGCGACGGTTATTCTTATCTGCTGACTACAGTTGACCGTTTTTCGAGATGGCCTGAAGCCATCCCCTTGAAAAACATCACCGCTGAGACAACAGCGCGTGCTCTGGTGTCTGGATGGATCTCTCGTTATGGAGTTCCATCCACAGTAACTACCGACCGTGGACGACAGTTCGAGTCGAGCCTTTTCCTCGAACTGTCAAAATTAATTGGTGCTAAACGCATCAGAACTACGGCGTACCATCCCGCTTCGAATGGTATGGTGGAGCGTTTTCACCGACAACTGACGGCCTCCTTAATGGCCTCAATAGACTCGGCGCGTTGGAGCGAGTACCTCCCTATTGTGCTATTAGGGATTCGGTCAACGGTGAAGGTCGACTTTGGATTTTCACCGGCCGAAGTACTGTACGGTGCCCCTCTGACGTTGCCCGGGCAAATGTTTGCCCCTATCGATCTTAATGCCCAAGATCACGCTTCCTACGTGTCCCGTTTGCGCTCCTATTTCCAGGATTTGCCGCCAATGGACACTAGGAAACAAACTGTCAAGACTGCTGTCCCGAGGGATATTGCCTCGTGGACGCATGTCTTTGTAAGGAAAGATTCTGTGAAGCCCCCGCTCACACAGCCTTACACTGGACCTTACCGTGTCTTAGCGCGCTCGGCTAAGCATTTCACTCTAGATATTAAAGGGTCCAGGGAGACAGTTATAATAGACAGGCTTAAGCAGGCACATCTGGACACGGACGCTGTGGTTCCTGATTCACGAACCCCTTCGTATTTGCCTGTTGAGCGAACGCCTGTTCCTGAACCCCATCATCGCCTGTCCCTACACCACCACCATCGCCACGTTACAAGACCACGACCCGTTCAGGTCGTAGGGTCCACTGGCCCCAAAAATTTTGCAGCACCGTCTATATTTAGACTGTGTTAGCTGCACCTTTTTTTTTGCTTCTGTGTTTTTTTTTGCTTCTGCTTTTTTTTGCCTTTTTTTATGCATGCATGTTTTTTAACATTTTTCAAATCCTTATTCTGGATTTAACGATTGGTAGAGCGAATAGCTGCCCCTTGTTGCATTGTTCGCCATCTTACTCCACGTGTGAGTAATAACATCGATTTTCGATGATTTGAAAATCTGGCAGGGGATACTGTAGTAAGACGCCTTAATCCCCGCTGTCGGATAATGGACCATGCCTAGTTGTCTCCCCCTGGTTGAGAACACTATTTAAGTAAGCAGCAGTATTACTTTCTCAGACAAGCCACGGAGACAGCAAACAGCAGACGGCCTTTGTACCACGAAACAGCAGACAGCCTTTGGACCACGAGATCACACAGATGTGAATACACTGAACTCCTATGCCGAAGCCACAAGGATAGTGTTGGCCGGGCACTGGCTCATAACTGATTTCACTTTACTGGACCCTCACATTGGTGACCCAGACGTGGGCGTTACATTGGTGACCCACGACAATTGTAATTCGTTGCCTTCATTTCAACTGATCACGTCTATATTGGTATGTTGTTTCATTTGTAATATAACAAACATATAATAGACAAAATAAACATCATCCTTATTTACATTGTTGAATAGAACTCTCGTTGTGGTTATTATCTTGTCTACACACACACCCACTCACTTGTTATAATTCTATGGAGTACCTATCCTCTCACTTACGAAAATGGTAAATAGACGAGGGACTTTCCCTCACGTCTATATTGATAAACTATCCAACAAGGATTCTTCATTACCACAAATGTTATTGGGACACGAGTAACATAATAATTATGTCAACAGCAGAAATTAGAGATGAAATGTATGTTTATTTTGTTGTAGCACAAATAATTGTTTCTATTTTAGGCACAAGGCCAGCAATTACCCAGTACATTACTGGTACTTTATTTTATCGACCCCGTAAGGATGAAAGGCAAAGTTAACCTCGGCGGGATTTGAACTCAGATCATAAAGGGACGTAACTCTATGCTTCAAAGCATGGTGTCCGACTCTCTACCGATACTGCCAATCCACCATAGCACAAATAATGTTTGTTAATTTGTATGGTGGAAGTTACACATAAAATGAGGTTACAAAAGGAAAGTGCCATTGTGCCAGGCCCAAGGAAGGCCGGCAGGCCAAAGTGCAAAATCACGCCGATACATGTAAGTGTTGCTCCTTCGAAGTTCAGGATGGGAGAGGCTGATTCTTCAAATCAACGCGGGAATTTTCCCCTCAGGGCGCGTAGAGATACATGCTCTTCCACTGGCACTGTTTGGCTGAGCTGAGCCAAATCACGCACAGAGAATGTATGTGAGCCCGCGGAATGTAGGTCACTAACCCTCCTCCCCCTCCTCTATTTCCTTTACTTTCCTTACACTTTCCATCTTTTGTCGTTATTCCTCTTTTCTTTTTTTATATATTTCTTTTACTCATTCATTCTTTTATCTATTTATGTATGTATTTATATATGTATTTATTTATTTTTTCTTGCCTTTCCTCCTATTTACACCCTCTCTCATATCTCTAATTTGCTCTATGTCCTTTTCTTCTTTAAGTTTATCATATTATTTGTGGTATATAAACATTGAGATTTGATGAAATAAATCACTGTCAATACTGGAATTGTATAATCAAGACCGTAGCGGTATGTCATATATCAAATCATATATTTTATCTGATGAAGACGTACTGAAAAAAACAACAACACAGTACCTTTGAAATATATATAATAAAGCATATATTTTGATTATATGAATATCTTTCATTTGTTAATACTAAAGATATTCAATTGCTTAGTTGAATTGATTGGATGTCCTATTTGATCTACCATTTGAAAACAACGGTTTTTTTTCTCTATCCCCCCCCCTCTATTTGATGTTTCCTTTATTTTTCTTTATTTTTCTTTAACCCCCCCCCCTGTTCCCTTTACTTTCCTTACACTTTCCATCTTTTGTCGTTATTCCTCTTTTGTTTTTTTATATATTGCTTATACGCATTCATTCTTTTATCTATTTATGTATGTATTTATATATGTATTTATTTATTTTACTTGCCTTTCCTCCTATTTACACCCTCTCTCATATCTTCTTTAAGTTTATCATATTATTTGTGGTATATAAACATTGAGATTTGATGAAATAAATCACTGCCAATACTGGAATTGTATAATCAAGACCGTGGCGGTATGTCATATATCAAATCATATATTTTATCTGATGAAGACGTACTGAAAAAAAAAACAGTGCCTTTGAAATATATATAATAAAGCATATATTTTGATTATATGAAAATCTTTCATTTTGTTAATATTTTGAATAATATACTATATTTTATATATATATATATATTGTAGGAATCCTATAATGAAACGAGACGTCCGTCTGGGAAGAGATATATTAGATATGTCTCATTTGAAATAATACAGCCAATACTTTTAGTTAGCACCCCGAACACATAATTGGCCGGAGTATCGCTAAAAAGCTTTCTCCGATATTGTATTTATTTACTTACTCTTGGCGCAGCAGATTTGAAAAAAATTCCCGGTATAAGGTTAGCATTTCTTTGTTTATTTTTTATATATGAATATTGATTGTTCCTTATATCTCATTCTGTTATTTTGCCCGAGAAAATATCTGTGTGTGTCATCAAATGTTGTACACACATAGATATTTTTTCAATTTCCAATTGAGTTCTTAGCACGTGGCCTGAATTCCTTTCAGAGTTCATTGTCACGCGCATGTATTGTTTTTTTTGGCGGTAATTCACTTCCTCATTTTTTGAATCAGTTCGAGCACTTCTTTCAGAACTGCTGGACTGGCAACTTGACAGATACCTCAGGCACAGAAAGTGATTATCGCTAAATGCTGATGTTGGTTGGATTATCAATATTAGTGTTATTGGGGCACCCACTGATGAATTATAGGAGCCCACTTGAATATATATCTATTGATGGTATACAAGCTCCTACATAAATTGGTATAATTTCACCCAAACTGTAAGAATCCTATAATGAAACGAGACGTCCGTCTGGGAAGAGATATATTCGATATGTCTCATATGAAATAATAAAGCTAATTTTCCACGCAATACTTTTAGTTAGCACCCCGAACACATAATTGGGAATATAATCACTTATTTCCTAATGTTTGTTGAGTGAGTTGGAATTTGGCCGGAGTATCACTAAAAAGCTTTCTCCGATATTGTATTTATTATATATATATATATATATAGCATATATATATAATATATATAGTATATATACATATATAGTATAGTTGAATAAATGAACAGAGAACAAAAAACAGAGATGCAGTACAAATGATATGGTTTTTAGTTTCACGCTTGTGAGTGGGGGGGGGGCGTTTCTGGCATAAGCCCTTCATCAGGAAAACAGTGGGTAGGAAGAGAGTTCCTAGGGTGTATGGGGGAGTGGTGGAAAGACATCTAAAAATAGGGGCGGAGAAAAGGGAGAAAAAACAATTTTAGAGAGTAAAGGACATTTTTAAAAAGTACAAATAAATAAAAATAAAAGTAAAAACAAAAACAAAAATAAACAAAGGGTGAAAGGGTGGAGGCGTTTAGGGGTGGTGGTGGGTGGAGGGGGCTGGATAGGGGAGAGGGAGGCGTTGGGTCCGAGCGGGGAGGGCTAAAGGTGGTGTTTGTGCATGGGTGTAGGTGTACGTGGGAATGTGAGAGTTGGGTAGAACGAGGTTCCATTTTCAGGTAAAAGGGAAACCGGTGTGTACGTGGGGTGGGGTGTAAGTCGGTGTGTTCATGTGTGTGGATGGAGAGGGGTGGGGGAGAGGGCGTATGGAGTCCGGAGGCTGAGTGTGTGTATGTGGGTATACGCACGTGTGTGTTTGTGTTTATATGTGGTGTGGATGTAGGTGGCGTGGTTCGAAATTAATGTAAGTGTTTGTATGTGGTGTGGGCTGTGTGTCTGTGTGAGGAGGTGCGGTGGACAGGGGAGAGGATGGGTAGGTGTGAAAGGTGGAGGGAGAAGGTGATGGTGTGGGGGATGGTGTGTATATTAGTGGAGATGTTAGTGGGATGTGTGTGTGAGGGGGTGTAGGTGGAGCGGAGAGAGAGAGAGGGAGAGAAAGGGTGTTGGTGACGGAGGAGGGAGTCTAGTGTACTGGTGTGTGTGTGTGCGTGTTTGGATATGAGTGTGTGTGGTAGAGAGGGTATGTAGGTGAGGGGGAAGGTGGGTTGGGGTATGTTAGTATTATTATTTGTGGGGTGGACCAAGGGGGTGGGGGCGGTGAAACCGAGGTGTGTGTTAGTGGTGTTAGTGGGGGATGTATGTGTGTATGGGGGGGTCGAAGGCTAAAGGAACAGGGTTGGGGATTTCAAACCGGCGGGTGTGTGGGTCTGTAGGGTGAAGATGGTGTTTTTTCGACCGTGAGGCGGGTGGCGGGTGTCCCATGGCATTGGATCAGGCCACAAAAGTGGCTGGCGATGAAAAATCTGACTCCTTTATACGATGACTTAGATAGAAAATCAGATGAAAAAATGAATAAATCCAGTTACAAATTCGATCTTATCTTCAAATCTAAGAAGAATCCATCTAACAACAAAATATTAATGGAATTTGAAAATGAAGTAATATCTATTACACAAAACATCAAATTCAAGCAAAACCAATTTGTAGGCCAGGAATACCTTAAAGGCCTCAATAATAATATAGACAATCTTGAAAAAACTGAGAAGATCCTCGTAAAATCTGATAAAACTAATAATCTATACGGAATGCAAAAGGACGAATATAATAACCTTATATTTAAGGAACTCAGAAAAAAATACAAAATAACAACTATGAAGATCTTGCAACGTTAAATAGAGAAGCTTCCGAAATAATTCATAAATTAGGCATCCAAAATAGGACTGAATCCTTTATACCTAGAAGACCGAAAATTAACCTGAAAGAACACAAAAGAAACTTTGAAATAGAACTACCAGTCAGACTTACAGCACCATCTAAATCAGACTTAGTCATAATTAGTAAACATATATTAGATAGAATCATACCGCAATTTAAAGAAAAATCACACCTAAAACTATGGAACCGTACTAATGAGGTTATAGATTGGTTCAATAACATAAAATTTAAACATAACAAAAAATTCATTCAAATGGATATTGCAAAATAATACTCCTCTATTACTCCTAATTTACTTAATAGGGCTCTTATCTATGCATCTAAACATACACATTTATCTAGTGAAGAAATGCCTATCATTCTAACTGCACAGAAAACTTTAATTAAATTCAACAATCATCTCTGGACCAGAGCAGATAGAAAAAACAATTTTGATATCACCATGGGATCATCTGACTCGGCGCAAATAACGGATCTTGTGGGCTTATTTATTAATAATACACTGCATAGAAAAATGCCAGAGATGACCGGTGGTTTATATCGTGATGATATGCTGCTTTTAATTGAAAACCATAGTAATTGTGAAATTAATAGGAAAAGAAAATCCATAATACAATTCTTCAATAATTATAACGTGAAGTTAAAAATAGAGAATAACTATAAAATCGTTAACTTGTTAGACGTAACATTAAACTTTAGCACAGGGCTCTACTATCCATTCCGTAAAATTAATTGTTTCTACTTTAGGCACAAGGCCAGCAATTACCCAGTGCATTACTGGTACTTTATTTTATCGACCCCGTAAGGATGAAAGGCAAAATTAACCTCGGCGGGATTTGAACTCAGATCGTAAAGGGACGTAACTATGCTGGAAAGCATGGCGTCCGACCCTCTACCGATACTGCCAATCCACCGCCCTAAAATTAATTCCGTAAAATTAATGAGAATCTAAATTACGTAAGTTTTAACTCTAATCATCCTAGATCTATTAAGAACACTATTGTCAATAGTGTCCAACAACGAATCTCACGCATCTCTGCTAATAAAAATATTTTTGATGATAAGGCTGAATATTATAATGAAGCTTTAAATAGAGCAGGGTTTATGAATAAAATTAAATACATTGACAACAATAATAAGGCAAATCACCCTACTATTAATTGTAATAATAATAAACAATTTAACTCAAACTCTAAAACAAACAAAAGAACTAGAAATATTATTTGGTATTCACCCCCATTCTCATTAAGCGTTAAAACAGCTTTAGCAAAGCTATTCTTTAAAGCACTAAACAAATGTTTTCCTAAAGCCCTCAAATACCACTCAATCTTTAACAGACATACTATAAAAATGTCCTACTCTACTACTATGAACATAGCTCAAAATATAAATAGAATTAATAATAGAAACTTAAATTTAAACCCTAACCAAAATAACCATAATAGCAGGAATAATATATCTAGCAATATGCAGTATAATAGTACCGTTCCGAGCAACAGCTACTCCGTACATGTAACTGTAGAATCAAATCAAATTGCCCTTTACAAAATAAGTGTTTAGATAAAAACGCAGTCTATAAATGCACAGTTAAAACTAGTGAAAATATATTTAGCTATGTCGGTGCCACTTCTACAGAATTTAAAGTTTGCTGGAATAACCACAATCACTCTTTTAAAAGATCTGATAAAAAATCTTCTACTTCCCTGTCGCACCTTATATGGAACTTAAAAAGCAAGAATATAGACTATTCAATATCTTGGAAAACGATTTCGAAGCACCTGCATACTAAAACACGGCTTTATCAAGATTCTGTAAATTGTGTATTGAAGAAATTGTTTATATAATTAACTGTCAAAACTCTATTAATCTCAGAACAGAATTATTTAGTTCCTGCAGACATCGCCAGAATTCAACATTCAGAACTATATATAACTTATAATATACTTATAATATTCCTATTAATCTCCAAAATGATCCTATCTGCTTTAACAATTTATATTTTTAATATATTGATATCTCTAAATCATATCTGTAATATTTGTAGTACTTTCACTTTTTAGAAAAATTTCTTATAATATATACGTATGTATAAAATTCTAATTTTTAAATTTTAATTTTAATTTTTATTTTTTTTTTATTTAAATTTAAATTTTTTAATTTTTCAATTTTTTTAATTTCTTAATTCTTTATTAAGTACAATGACACGCTCTAAAGCTATTCTTTTAACGTAGATTAATAACTATTAACTGATTCTAGCAACATGTATCCTAAACATCCATATTTCTTTCGACTAAATAATTAAGTAATCTCACACTAACGATTAACAAATAAAATCGAAGTTATCTTTCCTGTTCTATTATTATACCTAACTCCGTTAATTTAGTTTAAAACATTCTCAAATTTAACTACATTTTTAACTAGATATTTATTTAAAATACAAAATTAACTCCCTCGTAACTCATATTAGAACAACCACCTAAAAACTTGAACTACCGATTTATTTATTTATTTATTTATTTATTTATCTACTTAAAACACAAAATCACCTTCCCTCGTAACTCATATTATAAACAACTAATAATTGTAAATTATCCTTTTAATAAAAATACATATGCTATTAATATATATATATATATATATATATATATATATATATATATATATATATATATTTAACCCACTACAATATAATAAGATAAATACTTACAAACATGATTTCTCCATATAAATATATACATAGATAAATATTCGAATATATTTCCCCCAAATTAAAGTTATATGTGGTCTTCCTTTTCCTTTTCCTTTTCCTTTTCCTTTTCCTTCTTCCTATTTTTCCTTTTCTTTTTTCCTTCTTCTTTCTTTCTCTCTTATTAATAAAACCGTTATTTTAAACGCTATGGAAAGTTTAGATATATAAATATCTAAACTTTCCATAGCGTTTAAAATAACGGTTTTTCAATTATGTACATATTCATTTGCATATTCATCCATTAGTCTGAAAAATCCGTTCTATAATCTGACTACCCAAGGATTATTCAACTGATAAGGTTTATTTTCCTTGGCTATGTCAACATTTATAAAACACTCTTTGTATTTTATCTGATGAAAGCGTACCAAAGTTTTTTGGTACCCTTGAAATATATATAATAGAATAAATATGGTTTTATAAATATAGTTTCCATTTATTTAATATGATTGAATATTTACTCCAGAAAGCTGTCGAAATCAGTTATAAACATTTATATTTGTTGGATTTCCAACAAATTAAATATCCCTTCTGCTTATATATATATATATATATATATATATATATATATATATATAACGAAGGAAAAGTGGTAAGGAACCAGGTGGACCATAACGCACCAAAGTACTCAATACTTAGGGTAGTAGAGTCGAAACGGCTTGAGCTCAGCCGTCGGGGTCTTACTTGTTCCTATTTATATATATATATACATAAGCAGAAGGGATATTTAATTATATATATATATATATATATATATATATATATATATATATATATATATATATATATATATATATATGTTGTGTATGGTTGACGGTATAATTAATCGATTTCCACGTGCTATTGAAATGTTGGGTAAATATTCTATAGCGGTTGGTCGCGAATAGACTGCTGTCGTTTATAAATAACGACATCCGCACGCATATACTCCCGCTATGCATACGCACCCAAAGCGAACCCATAAAACTATAGACATACGCGTCTACAGACGCCTGCTTACATGACCATGTACATCAGTTCTCATGCACGCACACACACACACGCACACGTATACATGCGCACACACATGCATACGCGTATATCTACTCGTATACACAAACACGTACAGACATATACATTGACACGCACTTACACATACACACACGTGTCCATATATATACAGGCACAAAGACAGACTCGCTCCCAAACACACATATATATGTATATATACACACACATATATGTACACACAAACAAGCCCTTACCCTACAGTAGGTGCACGTACACACACACACACACTGGCTCATATACACTCAAACAAATACGCGCCTATTAACTACATGCCCACACACGTCTACAACGATACATACATACATATATCTGTCTATACTCAAATATTATATACTCACAAAGTCATATAAATCTACACAATGCGTCATAAAGGGTCATCCATGAAAGGATGCATCTTGTTATACATATGCACAAATATAAACAATATAACTAAATACATACATCCATACACATACATACATATATATACATATAAATAAATGTATATTATATATACACATACATATATATATACACACACACACATATGTACATGCACACACATACACATCTATAGAAAAATCTACAATATACTAAAATATACATATAACGTCATACATTAAAACATGTATCTTGTATTAAACATGCACATATATAAACAATATAATCATATACATACAGCCATACACATTCACATAACATATACATATATATTTCTCTACATACACACACATATATATACACATACGCATACATATATACACACATATAAAAAAGAAATATAGTGTCACCCGCGGAAAGGGCAGATCTGTGACAGTGTTAAGTGACTTCAACTGTTGTAGAACATAGTTTTTTTCATCCTGAGAAATGTCCTTGCAAAAGAGAGGAATTTTTTGCCCACAAATATAAAACATTATATTATATTGTAACTATAAGAAATTTCCACAATAGTTACTTTTAAAAATTGTTATGATATTATACCATAAAGTTATCAAAACTAGACTGAACTCCCTAATATTTTTATAGATTTATTAATAACTAGCTGCAGTACTCGGTAATACCCGGGAAAGGTGGGGTTATTCGCAGTTCCCAGAGTGCGCCTGAAAATGCTAACGAACCTGGGTGCCCATACTGGATTTTCTACAGCAACCTTTGCTAGGTGTGTTTATGGCAGATAAATTTTTTGTGTGGAACTATTAATAGCTGTTTCAGTCATAAGTCCTTCTTCCATCCAGCTTTCTTCATTCAGAGTGAATAAGCTGGGGAAGTTTGAACTCGAAGATATCGAACTTATTCAACAAACTTATGTAAAGAATAGCAAACTTACTGCCTTAGAGCTCAAGAACAAACACAGAACAATTGAGGAAGTCATCGCAATTATTGAAAAAATTACAACCGAGTAAACATATACAGGTACTGTTCAGCGCCCTGTATATCACCCTTTGTAAAGCCCTTCGAATGACTGAAGCAATTCAATAAAAACACCCCGTTTTCCCCCTTTAGTAGACATAACCCGAGAAAAAATACCATAATAAGTCGGATTAACAATCAGAAGTGTTGGCCCTAAAGAGGGCCTTGTAATTCACTGTTGCACGGCTTGACTCCCATGGTGACATCAACGGTGGCTTTCACATGCAAATCCTCTCCAGGTCTTCTGTATGCTTTCAGTCTTGACACTAGCTCATGCAACGGAGATCCAGTTGGTGATGTGCAAATGATTAACCGCCTGATCGAGAGTGCCTATCGGAAAGTTATCGGCCTCTTCGCGGGTCTGGTCCTTGAACTGCTTCATGACGCGACGCCAAGAAGTTGCAGCTTACTGGGGAATCCGCCGGGAAAGGAAGAAGTAAAAGCATTGAGCTCATCCTTTGTCAAAAGTATAGATTCACTAAACATTAACAATTATGTTTACAAACATATGGGTTTACACAAAGATTTACAAATACCTGATGACGCAGGACATATAGACAAATAGGCTTAAAATAAGGGTTACAAACAGACAGATTTATGAATGCATGAAACAATTGATTGTGGTTGAGGATTATCAGTTTTGCAGAGCCTCTGGGTAAACAACATTATTGTCCTTGCCCTACAGAGCATAAATGAACAAATTATTTGGATTACCGACTCTTGAACAACCTAGTGTTAAGGTTGCAAGCAAAAAGACTGTTGTTTAAGTGAAAACGAATGGAATTACGTTTAAAAGGACAATTCGTATAATGTGAATTCAATAGGGGACGTTTATATACCAAGAACAATCTTCCCATGATCCGACACCTCGATATATCGACAAAATAAACTCATTTCTAATCAGTTGTTGCCTCGTTTTGGAGGACTGAGTTGTGGGAGGAGGAAGGTGAGTAATGAGTGTGTGTGTGTGTGGGGGGGGGGGGTTAACATAGAGTAGTAGTATCTCTTCTTCCCCCTCTCTCACTGAAACGTATTCTCTTTCCTCCTCCATTGTAAAAATGTCCCCAGGGGTTCCATTATGGATTTTTATTGAAATCCAATTAGCCAGTCCTATTTCTGAATATTAGCTTAATATGTGTGGATCAGATCACTGGTGTAGGCGCCAACTGGTTATACACAGATACAAAGATACACAGACAAAAATTGCCATTTATATAGTAGATATTAAGGTTAAAATGCAGTTAATATCTGTCATTATTAAAAAATCATGCGATTTTATGTTAAAAAATTGTCATGTTGATAAGCTATCTTTTAATAATTTATTACATTAAAGAAATACACATTCTCTCTAAAACAAATTTAGTTTCATTTAGTAACTTATTGAATTTAGTGTGGTAAGGATTGTCCGTAAAATACTGTTATGATTACGCGACAAAATAAGTTAGGTACCCACTGCTCTTGTGTGTGTGTGTGTCTATTTTTCTTTTAATACTTTCAGTCATATGTTGGGGCACAGACTTAATTGAGTCCATCATATCGAACTTAGTACTTTAACTTTTTTTCCGAATTGCTCGGTTACGAGACATAAACACCGATATATAGAAGAGGACAAAGAAAAAGGAAAATGCAAAATTAATAAAAAAAATTCTCGTTCATGAGGTTTAGAAGATGTAAGGGAAATAACTCCGAAATGTCAATTTTGAATAAGTTCCCTTGAAAAAATATTTTCTTGTGATTTAAACTGCGGTAAATTAGGCTGTAAAGTAAATGACTGGTACTTTATTTCATTGATTCCTGGAAGGATTAAAGGCAAAGTTGACCTCGGTGAAATTTGAATTCGGAATGTAAAGAGGTTATACAAATTCCGCATGACATTTAGACGTACTATCAATTCTGCCAATCCATTCTTTTATTTACCACAGGTGATGCATGAAGAGATTAACGGTGAGGTTTTTCGCAGAATCAATTATGAACAAATAAATAAAAGAAAACAAACTCGTATTGAAAACAAAAGTATACAAAAGGATTGAAATGTGAACGTTCCAATAAGGAAACCGCTATCCCTACCTAAGGCTAATGAGTAACTCCACAGATCCAGGATTACCTTCCTTATTGTGTTCTCTGACCAACAGGTACTTGCTGAAATTAGTCCCATTCATATAAGTCATACTCAGCACTCTGACTCACCTTTCTGCAAATTCACTGGAGGCAGCAACTTCCTCACCACTTTCTATTCGCGTTGATGAGGGCGTAACTATCTCCACTCCTTTCAAGCTTGTCCCCCATAAAATCTTCTTTGTTATGGCCACCAGAAGGAAACGGAGTGATCATCCTCACTTTAGCTGTGGCTTATAGTTGGATCAGTCCTGCACATCACAACTTTTTAGCATAACTGTTCAAGCCAGCCATATACGAACAATGAATGAGTGCAATTAGAATGGTTCTGCTGATCTGCACGAATCTGGGACAGGTCCGGCTGCTATAGACGAAGAATTTCTTGAAGTTGTCTATAAAGCCAAGGCTGATAATCCTCTCGAATAGACTAATTGATTCTCGTCGATTAAGAGATTCTTCTCAAGAAAGTCGTAGTTCTTACCCTCCACTAACCCTCTATAGAAAGTCGCTGCTTTTGCCCACCAGTAAACCTCTGTAGAAAGTCGTCGCACTTATCCACTACTAACCTTCTATAGAAAGTTGTCGTTCTTTTCCATAAACCCTCAACAGAATGCAAGAGTTGGTGTAACTCGTCTGCTTTGTCCGAATGGTACAGGACTGAGGGTGCTTTTATGTCATTTTGGTCTGTGTTGGTCTAAGACATCAGCTCCATGAAATAGACTGTGAGGGAATATTCATGCCTTTCAAACGGAGCCCACATCTTCTCGTCCACCAGAAACTTCTACTGAGACATCTGTGAGAAGATGCTGGCAGTGGATGAATCTTCTGACCAGTGAAACCCAACCTTTCCATTAGAAGCGAATGGGTAAGCTCTCCAGTTTGGTCCACAGCAAACAGGTGCATGACACGACGGTCTGGTGTAATTGATAACGAGGAGGTGATGTATACGTTCACTTCACCTGCTCAATTGTTCAGGGATAGTTTCCTCTCAGTCCATTTCTGGATAAGATTTAACACTCGCATCATAACTTCGCCGAAGTTCCTATTCACGTGGAGATCTGGTTCTAAACAGACTCCAAGCATCTTAAGTAGATCTTCGATGTACGACGCTGGCCGGCATGGTCTTTCCAAATCCGAGTTGCAAACTGGTAAATGTGTGTTATTTCTAGCAAGTCGGGTACTCTCATGTCCCCAATAATAGAGGAGGGGTGGAGGAGGCAATTTTTCTAGGTTATCTCCTTTGATTTTTTTAAAGAACCATAATAGGTGGATGGATGAATGGGTGGGTGAATGTGTGGATGGATGGGTAGATGTTTGGATGGTGTTGCAGTTGACAACCAAATTTGATCCATCTCAAATAGCTGGTCAGACAATTGTTTACAACTTAAGCAGTGTATATTTGCATGTCAACACAGGGAACTTCCACTCAATCATTCAACATGAAAGAAGAACCAGCCAGTTCTTCCTCAAAACACACCCTACAATCTTATATATTATAGTCGCAGATATCTCTAAAAGTACAGCTAGGCTGCGGCTGGAATACTTTTGACCATATGTCCGCTCAATCAAAGTTGACCTGAGGCTAAACACTAACAGCAGCAGGCACATGAATCAACAATGGAGCCTCTACATGGTTAGTTGAACTGCAGAAAATAGCACAAATCAGATTAGACCTTTAACACAAAAATGAAAGGAAACATTAGAAAATGGTATGTTCACGGCTGGAATGTATTTGACACCTCCCACCTTTACCAAAGCTAATTTGGGGCTAAAAACAACAAAAGCATAGAAGCCAACTTTGTCATTCGATCCACTAAAAACTGCAACCAAATTTCCCTCAATTCACAGCAACCCATTTTATATAACAAATACTCATCTAGAGCATCTTTGATCATAGGTGACATGCGACTGAATAACAACACCAGATATACATAAATACGTTAAGCAGTAAACTGTACCTGGGAGACATGAATTGGCAGAGTCATTAGAGCAAAATGTATTGCAGTAATTTGTTCCAGTTCGATGCGCTTTGAGGTTAACATTGCCTTTCAGCTTTTCGGGGTCAATTTAATTAGATGCTCATCTGGAGCAGTGGATTGGCGGAATTACTAGAACATCGGACGAGATTATTTGTGGTATTTATTCCAGCTCTATAGGTTCTGAGTTCTTGTGTGCCACCTGATTTAACACCACCGCTAGGTTCCAGGTTTATCTGCCACCTGGTTTAACACCACCGCCAGGTTCCAGGGTGCTTGTAGTTAAGTTCAGTCTATTTCAAACATCTTGCTGTGTCTCCCTTTTGTCCATCAATTTCGAAGGCCCTGAAAATATGAAAGAGTCGTGGTAGTCCTTCCCTGACTAAATAGTAAAAGTTAAAAATAAGAATACATATGCATTTCACATAACATACTCACACGAGTACTTCCTTTGTCAAAATCACATCTACAAAAGCATCACACCTTAGATAATGAGGCCACCAAGACGAGCTTTGGCAATTTATGGATCAAGGAGGCTATTCTTATCAACAGGTATACATCTATGAATCTATGACTAACAACAGATCTGGATTACATGGTTATCACTAGCTACTGCGACTATGTTGTAGTGGTTTGGAGAGCCTCTTAGACATTTTCGGTTGCTCCTTCGGGATCTTGTACAAGGGGTGTATCTAGCATCCATTACAGATTGCAGCAATTGTTTTTCGTTTAGCGTTTAGGGTGTTCACATGGCTGGCAAAAATGAGTTGTACCTATAGTTCAAAAGGCCAGCCTTGTCACATTGTGTCATGTAGAATCTCCCTGAGAAATACGTTAAGGGTACACGTATCTGTGGAATTATCAGTCACGTGCATGTTAATTTCACAAACAGGCTGTTCAGTTGTTCGATCACCTGGAACAACAAATAGTTGTTTTGTGGTGACCACCGAAAACAAGTGTTGGAAATGTTGCTCCATCTCTTGTGTTTGAAGCCGTTAACTTCTACCCCCTTTTTGGAAATTGTTTCGTATTGTTAATTCGATTACCTGTGTCACAACATTTGTGATTAACAGAGTAAAACTCGTTCCGTATTTAGTCTGTATCTCACTAGTAGGGAAGGCTAATCTATTTATCTATCTATCTATTCATCTATCTAGTCATCTATTCATTTATCCACCCATCCACTCTACCACCCATCCATTTATCCACTCAACCATCCATCTACCCATATATCCACCAATCCAACCATCCACCCACCCATCCATCCACCAATTCACACATCCACCTATCCATCCACCCTCCTATCCATCCAACCACCCCTCTAACCAATAACCCACCCTCCCATCCACCCACCTATCCATACAACCACCCATCCATCCACCCATCTACCCAGTCACCCACCCTCCCATCGTTCCACCCATCCATTTATCTATCTACATAATCCTCTATAGAAACCCATTAGCATACCTCGTTAGTGCGAGCCATTACGTGGTCGATGAATTTACTGAAATTGCAACTAGATTTCCATCAAATCTCATTGTATTGTTTTTTTTTTAAAGGACACATTAAATAATATTTTAAGATCGGAATGCCATTAACGATCGATCTGTTTGATCAGGCTCGACGTGGGACTAAACAACCGCAACAAATACTTAGTGTGGTTGATGTGAGGATCGGTAGAGCGCTAATCCGATTCTTGTCGCAGACCATCACTAATCTTCCAATTCGAATAAAAGTATCTAATCAGTAACACATACAAGGTCTGTGGTCTGTAAAAAAAGTATCTTACCCTTGACTGGGGGGAATTGTGTATTTGTTAGTGTTCAATTATTAATTCTTTTCGAAGTAGTCCCGTTGTGTCTTCACATAGCCCAGCGATCTTTCCAGTGTTGATACAGCTTTGTTTCCCTGTCGTCCCTGTACATCTGCGTCTCATCATCAGTTGTCACGGTATTTAGGGACTCAGTATTGGCAGGATTGGGTGAAATAAAAATGTGATAGCAACTGATACATGTAATGAGCTCGCCAAAATCACATATGTGCATGAATGTATGCAGCTTAACTCTACACAGTTCTGTATCCTTTTTCAACATAATTAATATTACACTTGGTTTAACCCATCTAAAAGTTTGACATGTTCTTTGCTATTAGAAACAAATAATTACGTTTGCACCGAGTGCTTGCGAATAAATATGATTGGGTGTATTTAATTGAAACAACGAGGTATTTGAAATACAGTAATGAATTATCTTAATTTACTTTAATGATTTTACTAAGTGCTTCGCAGTATAAGTATGTATGTATGGATACATACATACATCAGCAGAAAAAACACAGTTACATAAGACGAACAGACAGATGCTGTGTTCCTGATACTATTTTAGCAGTATTAGTTATAGATGAGGCGGTGGATTGGCAGTATCGGTAGAGGGTCGGAAGCCATGCTTTCCAGCATAGTTACGTCCCTTTACGATCTGAGTTCAAATCCCGCCGGGGTTGACTTTGCCTTTCATCCTTACGGGGTCGATAAAATAAAGTACCAGTAATGCACTGAGTAATTGCTGGCCTTGTGCCTAAAGTAGAAACAATTAGTTATAGATGTTATTGTGATACGAGTGACATAATAATGATTTCAACAGCAGAAATTAGAGATGAAATATATGTTTATTTTTGATGTAGCACAAACAATGGTGTGGTACAGAGGCTGGTTTCTGGCGTGTGATCAGTCGGCTTTTCAGTGGCTGTCTGTTTTTTTCTTTCTCGCGTTCTCAACCAGCGTTGTTCTATCAAGAGGCGTGAGGCGTCTTACTACAGTATCCCCTGCCAGATTTTCAAATTATCGAAAATCGATGTCATTACTCACATGTGGAGTAAGATGGCGAACAATGCAACAAGGGGGAGCTATTCGCTCTACCAAAAATTGAATCCAGAATAAGGATTTGAAAAATGTTAAAAAAAACAAACAACATGCATGCATAAAAAAACAAGGCAAAGAAAAAGCAGGAACACAGAGGCAAAAAAAAGGTGCAGCTAACATAGTCTAAATATAGACGGTGCTGCAAAATATTTTGGGTCAGTGGACCCTACGACCTGAACGGATCGTGGTCTTGTAACGTGGCGATGGTGGTGGTGTAGGGACAGGCGATGATGGTGGTTCAGGAACAGGCGTTCGCTCAACAGGCAAATACGAAGGGGTTCGTGGATCAGGAACCACAGCGTCCGTGTCAAGGTGCGCCTGCTTAAGCCTGTCTATTGTAACTGTCTCCCTGGACCCCTTAATATCTAACGTGAAATGCTTAGCCGAGCGCGCTAAGACACGGTAAGGTCCAGTGTAAGGCTGTGTGAGCGGGGGCTTCACAGAATCTTTCCTTACAAAGACATGCGTCCACGAGGCAATATCCCTCGGGACAGCAGTCTTGACAGTTTGTTTCCTAGTGTCCATTGGCGGCAAATCCTGGAAATAGGAGCGCAAACGGGACACGTAGGAAGCGTGATCTTGGGCATCAAGATCGATAGGAGAAAGCATTTGCCCGGGCAACGTCAGAGGGGCACCGTACAGTACTTCGGCCGGTGAAAATCCAAAGTCGACCTTCACCGTTGACCGAATCCCTAGTAGCACAATAGGGAGGTACTCGCTCCAATGCGCCGAGTCCATTGAGGCCATTAAGGAGGCCTTCAGTTGTCGGTGAAAACGCTCCACCATACCATTCGAAGCGGGGTGGTACGCCGTAGTTCTAATGCGTTTAGCACCAATTAATTTTGACAGCTCGAGGAAAAGGCTCGACTCGAACTGTCGTCCACGGTCGGTAGTTACTGTGGATGGAACTCCATAACGAGAGATCCATCCAGACACAAAGCACGTGCTGTTGTCTCCGCGGTGATGTTTTTCAAGGGGATGGCCTCAGGCCATCTCGAAAAACGGTCAATGACGGTCAGCAGATAAGAAAAACCGTCGCTGACAGGCCAAGGTCCCACTATGTCAATATGAATATGTGAAAAACGCGCATCTGGATTAGCAAACGTACCCAGGGGAGCCTTGACGTGTCGATGGACCTTTGATCTCTGGCAAGCGACGCAGGAACGGCACCAAGCAGCAATTTCACGCCTCATATTTGGCCAGAAAAATCTAGCTGATATGAGCTTTGCTGTGGCAGAAGATCCTGGATGCGAGATACTATGTACTGCCAGAAACACGGTCCGACGATGATTCTCTGGAACGAAGGGTATAGGCACGTCGAAAGAGACGTCGCAGAGAATTTGGCCAACTGCAGTCGACAGAGGCAAGTATTTCATCTCGCAATTCGCAAACTCAGGCGATGTAACATCCAATCACTCAAGGGGAGGCTGATCCACAGCCAAACGAGTCAGATCTATGTCAGAGGATGACGAGATTGCTGTCACGGGTAAGCGGGACAAAGCATCGGCCGCTGTATTTAGTGAACCCGGAATGTGCTGGATATCACTCGTATATTGCGAGATGAAATCAAGGTGTCTCGTCTCTCTGGGCGAGTATTTATCAGCCTTCGCTCTCAAAGCAAAAGTCAATGGTTTATGGTCAGTGAGGATAGTAAATTGTCTACCCTCTAGCACATGTGAAAAATGTTTCACGGCCAAATAGATGGCTAAAAGCTCTCTTCCAAAGGTGCTGTAGCGCGTCTCAGCAGGTTTCAGCTTTCTGGAAAAAAAACTCCAGCGGTTGCTGGTAACCATTGATGTTTTGCTGTAGTACTGCGCCCACAGCGATATCCGATGCATCAACACAAAGCGTTAGCTTTGCACCGGGTACCGGGTGAGTCAGTAACGAAGCATTAGCCAAAGCAGTTTTGGCGTGCTGAAAATCAGCAAGTTGAGTGTCTGTCAAAGAAATATCTTTGTTCTTCCTCCGACAATTTTTCAAAATTTCTGTCACGGAGAAAAGCAATTTTGCACAATTTGGCACGAAACGCCTATAAAAGTTAATCAGACCTAAGAACTGGCGTAACTGACGTAGTGACGTCGGTGGAGGCAAATCGTCTATGACCTTAACTCGCTCAGGCCGGGGTCGAATACCGTCAGCATCGATGACGTGACCCAAGAAAGTCAGTGACTCAGCACCAAAAACACATTTGGGTGCATTAAGCTGCACGTTATACGCCTTCAATCGGTGGAAAAGAAGATTCAAATGGTGCGTATGTTGCTCTTGAGAAGAACTAGCAATGAGCAGGTCGTCAATATAGGTATAGACGAAATCGAGGCTGCGAGTAACCTCATCCATAAACCGCTGAAAAGTACTAGCGGCATTCCTTAATCCGAACGGCATAGTCAAAAACTCGAATGACCCAAATGGCGTAACTATAGCCGTTTTAGGAATGTCATTTTTATGGACAGGAATTTGATGGTACGCACGAATTAAATCTAGTTTGGAGAATACCTTGCATCCCTGCAACGAAGACGCAAAGTCTTGCAGATGAGGGATAGGATAACGGTCCGGTTCCGTCATTGAATTTAAACATCGATAATCTCCAGTAGGTCTCCAATCGCCAGTCGCTTTCGGTACCATGTGTAATGGTGACGCCCTCGGGCTCGTGGACGGACGAATAATCCCCAACTGCAGCATATGATCAAACTCTGATCGTGCTGCTTTGAGTTTGTCCGGAGGCAAGCGACGAGGACGAGAAATAACGGGAGCACCAGTTGTAGTTATGAAGTGCTCCGTGGTATGAGTTGGCTCATCAACTCGAAAATTTCCCTGAGTCAGTTGCGGGAACGAGTTCAACAACGCATGGTAAGTATCGCCGGTGTTAGCAAGAAAAAAGGTCGGGCTAACCGTTGGAACTCCTGCTGCCTTGCCAACAACAGAAAAACCAGTGATGTCATCAATTAGGCGTTTACGACGGAGGTCCACCGTCAATGAAAAATGGTGGAGAAAATCCGCGCCTAGAATCGGATACGGCAAGGCAGCGACAGTAAAAATCCATTTAAACTCACGCTGCAGATTACGGAACTGCAAAGGTAGCGAGATTTGTCCGAAGGTTCGAATCGGCGAACAATTTACTGCCTGCAACTCAATAGGTGACTCAGGGAGAGTCTCCTTCATACAACACACAGGCCATATTGAACAAGCTGCACCTGTGTCAACCAGAAAGGCTCTACCTGATAGCAGGTCCTCAATAAAAAAGTGGCGGTTGGATGATGTTTCGCAGAGCGCACTATCCGCCGTTAGTGACTCTGGTCGTCGTTTCCCTTGTAAGCACAAGGAGGCCTACAACGGGCGGCTTTGTCACCATATTTGTCATGGTAATAAAAATATGATAGATTTCAAGATTTGGAACGGCTACGGCGCCGAGGAGTTGAATAAGATCGTGAGCGGCTCCTCTGCCGTCCAAAAGACCTGAGTTCCTGGCACAACTCCGCCATTTGACGAGTCATGGCTTCCATAGTTTTGACCAACTTCTCATCACTCGCTGATGAGCGCGATTGAGGAAGATAAGAGGAAGCAACGTACTTTTGCTTCGAAGTGTCTCTCTTCGTCACTTCTACTATTTTGTCGGCAGAGACAGCAATGTGGTCGAGTGTGTTTAACTCTAGCATATGGGCTAGGATCGCCTGTACCTCTTGAGGTAGGCGAGAGAAGAACAATTGCTTCAGGAAAGGGCTATCCTGATCTTGGGAATCACTCAATTCACGCAAATGCCGGAGAAAAGCGGTAGCGGTTCTCTCACCTAATCGTTCGTCCTCGATAAATGACCGAAAACGACTCTCTACCGATTTACAGTTCCTTCTCAAGATCTCACCTTTTAAAGAATCATACGTTAAGTCAGAGGGGGGTCTGTAATTAGGTCTTGGACCGAATCTGCTAAATTAGGGGGAAGTCCGCTAATCAAGACAGCGAGGCGCTGGTCAGACTCGGTCTTACAGACCGTAAAATACGCCTGTAGCTGGGCGAACCACAGCTTAGGGTTTCCGGTAAAGGTGGGCAAATGTGGCGTATTCATTGTGAAACGACTAAAAAAAAATAGAAACAGCAATTAATGTTCCCTCGTACAGGGAAAAGTAAACACCCAAAATGGAAAAAAAGATCAACGGTCAAAAAGAAACAGACATTCAAAACATTAGGAAATAGCAAAAATACATAAAGTACATATATGTTTTTAAAAAAATTTGTTTTTCCTTCAACGTCTGTCCCCTTGTGACTCTGGTCACCGTTAGTGACTCTGGTCGTCTTTTCCCTCGTAAACACAAGGAGGCCTACAATGGGCGGCTTTTTTACCATATCTGTCATGGTAATAACAATATGGTGTTTCTGGTGTGTTGGAAGGACTACGGTGGCGAGGAGTTGAATAACGTCGTGAGCGGCTCCTCTGCCGTCCAAAAGACCTGAATTCCTGGCACAACTCCGCCATTTGACGAGTCATGGCTTCCATTGTGGTGATTAATTTGTCATCAGACGCTGATGAGCATGATTGAGGAAGAGAAGAGGAAGCAACGTACTTTGGCTTCGAAGTGTCTCTCTTCGTCACTTCTACAATTTTGTCAGCAGAGACAGCAGTGTGATCAAGGGTATTTACCTCTAGCATATGGGCTAGGATCGCCTGTACCTCTTCAGGTAGGTGAGAGAAGAACAATTGCTTCAGGAAAGGGCTATCCTGATCTTGGGAATCGCTCAAATCCCGCAAATGCCGGAGAAAAGCGGTAGGGGTTCTGTCATCTAATCGTTCGGCCTCGATCAATGACCGAAAACGACTCTCTACCGACTTACAATTCCTCCTCAAAATCTCGCTCTTCAAAGACTCATACGTTAAGTCAGAGGGGGGTGTCTGTAATTAGGTCTTGGACCGAATCTGCTAGATTAGGGGGAAATCCGCTAATCAGTACAGCGAGGCGCTGGTCAGATTTGGTCTTACAGACCGTAAAATACGCCTGTAACTGGGCAAACCACATCTTGGGTTTTCCAGTAAAGGCGGGCAAATGTGGCACATTCATGTTAACGTTTAAAATTAAAAAAAATATATATACATATATATCTAAACAGCAATTAATGTACCCTTGTACAGGGAAAAGAGAACAGCCAAAATTGAGAAAAAGTTAAAGGGCAAAAAGAAACAGACATTCAAAACATTAGGAAATATGAAAAATACATAAAATACATATATATATCTTTAAAAAAAAATGTTTCCTTCAACGTCTGTCCCCTCGCGTTGCCTCAACGAACCAGCCAAATCAAATAAGGTAAAAAAGAGGAGAAAAAAAATGTTTGTTTTAAAATATATCCACGTTGGATATCAACAAAGGTAGCCAGTGGCTAAAAATCCCTTAGAAAAAGGTAAGGCATGTATATCCCCATGCGGGGCAGTAATGTTCACAAAAAAAAGTTTCTTCTCTTCTCTCTTGATCAGTCATGGAACACACACGCAATTCAAAAAATGTCCCCGTCGGAAAATTACAAAACGGGGAAGGAACGCAACGCCACCTTGGAAAAATACTCTTTGTTTTTTTTTGTTTTTTTTTGTAAGTTGCGAAAAGGTTGGCAACGGCAGTGAAATATTCAAGTGAATAAAAAGGGCTGCTTTAAATTATTTACACGAATGAATCGTTTTGAAATTTCCGATGTGTGGTGGTTTGCGTCGGTAAGGCTATGAAACTGCCACTTACTATTCCCTGTTTTGGTCAGTGGTTAAACAATGTTGTCGCTGCTGCTGCTGTCGTTGTTGTTGTCAAGTGTAGCAAAAAGTTTTTGAAATACTGCTAATTTTTCAAAAAAAACTTTGAAAGGAATATATTGTATCTTCGCAAGTTGCGAAAAAGGCCGGCAACGTGGCAATAAAAGTTCAACTGAATGAAAAAGAAGGGCTGCGTTAAATTCTTACATCGGTCACCACTTTAGCTGTATTAGTTATAGATGTTATTGAGATACGAGTGACATAATAATGATTTCAACAGCAGAAATTAGAGATGAAATATATGTTTATTTTTGATGTAGCACAAACAATGGTGTGGTACAGAGGCTGGTTTCTGGCGTGTGATCAGTCGGCTTTTCAGTGGCTGTCTGTTTTTTTCTTTATCGCGTTCTCAACCAGCGTTGTTCTATCAAGAGGCGTGAGGCTTACTACACTATCTTACAAGTGAACATACATATATTTGCAACTGTAGATGTAGATATTTAAAAAGTAGCTAACCTAAGATTATATGTAATTTACTGTCAATAACAGGTAAACACGTTTGTCATTCTGTTTTTCATTTGCAGTTATCTGCAGTTAGTTATAGTGTTTTGATTATATTGAACTTCTTAGCCAAAATAATATATCTGACTCTAAATGTAGTGTTTAAGCAAAAGTTAGGGAAATATAATTTTATCGAGATTTTGTTTATGCGAAAGTTTGTGAAATATAATTTTTAACACTGATATACTTTTTGTTAATGTCTTCGTTAATGTCTTTTGTTAATGTCAGAGGTGGAACTGGTGGTAGAAAGCTCGGAAGATATCCTTAGACTGGAGACCTGGTCCAAGTGCTGGTAACAGAGTGGATTCTGTAAAAACAGTCCCTTCAATGGACACCCGCACTTTTAATCTACCAAAGTACGACAGGATCCTGTGTTCTTGTGGTTCTGCTAGCGATGCCAGCAATAGCTGCCTCAAACCAGAAATATTTCCAGTTCTAAATTGAATTAGTCTTGCTATAGTCACAATATTTTTGTCAACGTGGAGCATTTTTAGAAGATACTTTCTGAAAGGATGAGCGATTTGTTTAAACTTGAAAACACGTAGTTTCGAAGCAAAACACTTAACCACATAGTCATATGTCTCCGTTAAAATAGAAAACTACTGGATAATCTCGACCAGACGCATTTGATCACAGATCTAATATGTCAAGATTGGCAACATCAACAAAAATGACACAGTTACCTAGTGCAAATATTAAAACCACCATCTTTAAAAAAATAATTAAAAAATCTCGAAGTTTTTGGCTGACTTAAAAAGACAATCCCACAACTTCTCACAACTTTCGCCGTCCTTTGTAGTTTGAAATGTTGAATGTGAGAGAAATGTTTTCAACTTTCCTTTCTCTGTCATCACACTGCTAAGAAAAAGAGTGAGGTCTCATGAGAAGTATAAATGTGACCCTCAAAAATAATAAGTATGTTCAAATGTAGAGTGCTTGATAATTCAACCATGAGATTAACAACATCAATGACTGAGATATAAAATAACAATTGTTTCTAGTGCATTACTGGTACTTTATTTTATCGACCCCGTAAGGATGAAAAGCAAAGTTAACCTCGGCGGGATTTCAACTCAGAACATAAAGGGCCGTAATTCTATGTTGCAAAGCAATCCACCGCAATAATCTGTATATCTAAAACAGAGAATGTCTGTCTGTCAGTTCTCTAAAACTAGAGAACCTCCCAACCGATTCTTTTCAAACTTTACACATCTAATATTTATGGTCCTGTGAATGTTTTGAGAAAACGAAATTTCCAATTGTCAATGCCCTAGGGACTGCATGAGGCGATTTAGCGATCTCTCTCTATAATTCTTAGTCTTTCTTTTTAGATAGATACATCTGCATTACGACTTTATGACGTTTTGTGTGTGTGTGTGTGTGTGTGTGTGTGTGTGTGTGTGTGTGTGTGTGTGTGTGTGTGTGTGTGTGTGTGTGTGTGTGTGTGTGTGTGTGTGTGTGTGTGTGTGTGTGTGTGTGTGTGTGTGTGTGTGTGTGTGTATGTGTGTGTGTGTGTGTGTGTATATATAGTGTATATATATATATATATATATATATATATAATTATATATTCGTGTACAGATATTTTTGCATACACAATAACAAAATATAAACAAACGTATTTATCTCACGAGGCTCGATAATGATAAATATATATCAAATATATAAGAACCCAAGAGCAAATCCCGAGCAACGCCAGGCCATTCGGGAAGTCTAATATATAATGATTGGAGAACTGCGTGACTGTCAGGGAAATTTTTTCTGAACACGTTATTAAAATAAGTTGGATTACTTTGAATAAATCATGAATAAATATTATGTAATTTATGTACTAAATTTCGTTGCTCTTGATTAAACATAAATATTCTTATACATAATGTATTACTTATTTTAAGATTCACTTCTTTTAAAATTTTCAAATGTCAATACTTCCGGTTAGCGTCCATTATATTATAACACTTCGCCGTATGCTTCACATTGCTTGTATATAATTATATATAAACTTTCCTATATTTGCATCGATATATCATCGATATATCATTTCTGTGTCTATTCTATTTTCTCCTTTTTCGTTGACCGTAATGCAGTTTATATGTAATATCTTTTTTTTTAAATGTATCATGGATTACTTTACAGAAGACAGTGTAACACTGATTCTCTTCAGTTTCTGGGCATATTGTCAATTACGAGTTTATTTGACGTATCATATCTACATGCCTGTATATTTGCGTATAATAACAATATGCACACTACACATGCTAGCAGAAAACTAACCTTAGGGTGGTTTTCTTCTAGTAATAATAATTGTTTCTACTTTTGGCACAAGGTCAGCCATTACCCAGTACATTATTGGTACTTTATTTTATCGACTCCGTAAGGATGAAAGGCAAAGTTAACTTCTAGTAATAATAATATCTCCACAGTCGACAATATATCTTTCAAGGAAATAGAGAAACGCTCCAAATATAAAGATCTAGAGATAGAAATATGTGGAAAATGAAAAGAGAAACAATACCTATAATAATAGGTTCTCTGGGATTGATTAAAAAAAACGCACAAATACATAGCCCAAACTCCAGGACTTACAAATATATACAGCATACAAAAGATAGAACTACTAGGCACTGCACACATTTTATGAAAAGTACTATCAATACAATAGAAACAAAATCATCAAAAACTACACTGCTCATACCCAAGGCACACAGAGCTGTGCTCGGTAAAGCATTAATGATGCGCAATAAAAATAATAATGGAAATGATAATAGTAATGATGATGATGATGATGATGAAAAACAAAACCTGTCAAAGGGCAGAGGAACTCAGGAGGGTCAACGGCCATTCAAAAATTTGTAAAATTTCCAGCTGCAGAGTTTAAAATAGTAGATTGGCGAACACCACAGGATAGCCTACTTCAATTTTAAGGTTTGAGAGTCCCTTAAAGACGTTTACATAACCCCCTAGAGATGTCCCCCCCCCCTCCGCCCAAAAAATCAAAAAAAACACCAGTTATGGTGGAACCTTAAAACCACTAACCTCAATGAGTGAAATAAATCAAAATATTTGTTTACACAAAGACGTGAATCGTGATGGAGCTTCTAGTGAAGGTGTCTCGTCCTGAAGGCATCCTGTGGTTAAGCAGCACAGGCCCAGTCGTTATTATGACACTGCTAGAAGGAAATTGAGTAATGAGGTAAACAAGGCTGTTATGGAGTGTTATTTTAGAAGCAGGCCTGTGAATAAAAACGGTGAGCCAATTAGAGGATATTAACGAAGGATGTTATGAGTATAACAGGAGATGGGGCTCTTTGAATTAATTAGATTTGTAATCAGGCAAGAGCAATACACAAAAACGGATGGCTATCTGAGAATGAAATTGAAATGATAAAGAAAAAGATAAGTCAGGAGGGTATGGAGGATATAGAAGCCCAGGATGTTGGAAATTCACATAGAGATGAGAGTATGCCAAACCACCGCCCTAATAATGATTTCTTCATTAACCACAAAGGGTTTAGAAAATATACAGTAAGGACAGCACAGGAATAATGGGATGAAAACTTTTTAATCATGAAAATTTCAACGGTTAGTTCTTTACACTTTAAGCGTGAAGTGGTCAAAAAAAATTCTGTGTAGTGGTCACATGACTGAAGGAACTTTTGATGTGATCTTAGCGTCACATCCTACAGTACCGAATGAACCACACACAGAGATAGAGCATGCAAATGATATTCTGCTTTCTAGCCCTCTCTGACTGAAGCTCCCACGTCCACTCAAAACCTAGGTTTGGCAGCTTAACAAACACGTATTGAGTTCTAGGAAATAAATAATTTTCTATAGATGATAAACACAACCATAAGGATATGGTCCGAACGTCGAAGAGCCGAATTCCCACTATCATCGCTTCCATCACTTTCGCTCTCCCCATCTCTCTGTATGGTGAGCAAATGGGGTCCCACGTGCTGGCCGCCCCACAGCCCCGGCGGACAGAATGGAGAAGGCGTTTCCCCGGAGGATGGTAATGGAGATACGCTGGAAGAGCCATTCCATCTCGCGTGGCTCACACCTGCGGTTGGCCAGCTCAGCACCTATGGTGGTGAGTAGGGAGGTAGCTCTAGGGCCAAGGACACCAGAAGTCTTCACTGCCAAGGGCACGACCGCAAACCTGTCGATCGGTACTTGGAGAGTTTTCCCTCCTCAGTCCGACGTGCAGCAGAACCTGGGTTTGTCGCAGACTGCACCAGGTTGCGGCCGGAGAGAGTGTCGCTGCAAGAGGCATCCCAGACTAGGGGTTTTCCACCGCGGAACGGGAAGATGGTCAACCCGTCTGGACCTTTGCCGTCCTCTCGATCCATCCCCACCGGCTTGAGCTGGGAGGGGAAGCCTGCAGCATCCAAGCCATGCTTTATGATCTCGATGAGGTCAGCATGGCATGGAAGGCGGCCGGCACTGTGGCGACAGGAAAGCCGGTGGGGTTTTGAGGCCGCGCAAAAACAGGCAAGGCGGTGCTGTCGAGCTGGTGCGTGATCCTGTCTGAGGCCAGGCTCACTGGATGGCATCCCGGGACTTAACGTCAGCAGGGGCAGAAGGAGGACGGACATCTACTGGGCTAAGACCCAGCCGGTCCCACGTCTCAGAGGCGGCCTCATGTTCCACGATCACAGAAAGTTCCATTGTATTTTGGAGAACCCTGCTGAGGTTACCGACGAAAGAAACGCCAACAAAGCCAGCGAGATCGGGGACCGGCGGCCAAGGCCACCATATCTAACATGTAAAGTTGCCTGTTGCCATCCAATGTCGTCAAACCTGGCGTTGCATATCTCCTCAGCTGCCGCTTGGATACCAGTATAGAGGTCAGAGAAGAGAGATGCGTGGCTGCAGCACAGAACGCTGCGAAGGGTGTAGAGGAGCTTCGGCATGGCGAAGCAGTTCCTCAACAGGAAGAGTGCTGGGTGGGCGTCAATCAAGCCCAGTCGGCTCGTGAGGGTCTTGAGTTGTTGGAGCCTAGCCTGGACCTGATGATGGAGCGGATGGCCGGGTGGTGGTTCGGTGACCCGAGGATGAGGGAATCCTCTTTGGGGGTCACCTGTACCTGGTGGAGAATGAACCGCACGTCCGAGACGGAGGCTGCAAAGCTCTCAGCATCGTGGTTGACATTCACCACCTCCGACTTGGACGAGTTGACCAGGAGGCCGATTCCTGCATGGACAGGAACCACCGATTGTAGGTCATGGCAGACAGTCTCTACGGTCCGCCTAACGTAGCATCATCCAACTACCAAACGTTGAGAGGGGCCGTGATACTCCGGGCAATGTGGTCTATACCAAGAGCAAATAAGGGGGTGGGATCAAAGGGTCACCATTTTGGACCCCAGTGGCTGAAGGTATGACCGTATCAGCAGCAAGGAGCATGCTCGGGGCTCTATATGATAGGTAGGTCAGCGTGTAGGCAGAGGGGGCTTGGCTGAGGCAGGCATCGAGCACATGGTCACAGCGTGTGCAATTGAAGGCATTCCTCGTGTCAAGCTTGACAATGAGGCGTCTGGAGTCCCTGGATGCCAGTTCCAGCGAGCAGCTATTGGAAAACTGACTAGTTGCATGTGCGGACACGCCGACACATAGTTGCACCGGACTGAGCTCTTCACCGGCTTCTGGTGTTATGGACCTGTAGACCACCTTAGCAGCCAGCCTACGGAAAACATTGCCCACAGTGATGCCACCCTTTTTCTTCCTGAGAGCGGTCAGGCTAACCGAAAAAAAGAGGCCTCAGGCGTGAGCATTCAGGGCGCCATGGATGAGCCTATTGGTGAGTGCCACAATTGCACTCAGAAGGCGGCCACCGGCTTCAGTGGAGAGGGGGTATAGAAACTCCTTGAGGTGGCCAGCTCGGAGACCATCAGCACCTCCGGTGCTGCTAGCTGGGAGGGACTTGATGGCAGATATGATGTCTGCATCGGAAGCCACAAGGAGCAAGTGGGGATCGGGTGGGGGTATGGATTAAATGTCAGCGGGTGGCTCAGGGTGCTTAAGTCGCAGGGCAGCCGGGACCTCCTCGGTGGGTTGGAGGACAGTATCCTCTGAGGCAATCACTCTGACTGCGGCCGAGACATCACCCATGATTAGTTTTGCGTACACATGGTCGCATCAACGCTTGGCGCTAGCCTCAGGGTTGGGGGATTGAAGACACTCGAGAGCAAGGGGTGTGGAGTCCTTCAGCACGTTTGAGGTGGGCACTTGCCCAAAGGACGAAACATTGGCCTTGACAAAGGCTGTTGTCGACAGGTCGCCTCGGTCAACGCCAGAGTTGGGGAGGCCGAGGCCGAATGGGCGAAAGGATGCGCTCACATTCGCTGGCTCGGTTAGAGTCCAGGGCACTCTCAATCGAGGAAGCGAGGGCATCGCCTACCGGCACCCGGGCCGCTCTCGGAATCTTGAGCGGAATCTTCCGGAGCTGCCCGAGCCGAGTGATGTTGACCAGCGAGGCTTGGGGATCAGACAATCTATCTCATCCGGTGGTGTGCCAGACGGCCGTGGCTGGGCAGATGAGGGGAAGGGACAGTTGCTGCATCTCTACGCTGCGTGGGCACTGAAGGCTCAACGCACAAGCCAACACAAGTGAGATGATCAAAACAGCCGCACCCCGAACAGTTCCGCCCCCTCTTCCATCTGTTCTGGGTGCTGCAAGTGCTGCAGGCGTCGACAGGTGGGGCTGGAGGATGGGTCATGGAGCCTAGAACTGGTGCACCAAGTGGCATCAAGGGCGAGTGGCTGGGTGGAAGGGAAAGTGCTGGTATGAGTGAGACCTCATAGCTCACCTACACCAGATCTGAAGGTGACAGAAGACATGAAAGAAAACAAATGAGAGAGAGCTAAATAGAAGAGAAAGGGAAAAGATAAAGAGATGAAGATAAAAACGAAGAGAGGGAGATAGAGATGGTAGAATATATAACTGTATAAGGAACAGGAAGAAAGAAGAGAGGGACATGATGCGTGACCGTTTTTGTTTTCAAATACCGTGAAATTTTTAATCTATTGTATTTGATAGAAATTATACTATTATATTATATCAAAATTAAACAATATACGATAATATAAAAAAATATAAAACATTTGCAATGATAATCTGGAGCATAGTTAAATTAATAAATACATTCAATAATTTAGTTATAAAATTCAAAGTTAGAAACATTATTAACTAACAAAGATCCTTACAAATATAGTAAATAAGTATGAGAGTGTTTAACATAACTTACTTGGATATTAGCATCTGTATATGCATTTTATATAATGTTTAGAATTATAAATATTATAAACAATACTATTTAAATCAATATTTGTCAATTACATATAGGATTAATTATTAGTTATATTTACTGTATTATTATTTCGATTCAACCAAATCTTACTGTATTCAATACTATAAATCAAGGTAAATACAAATTATTAATCAACTTGGATAAAACGAAAATTATACACGATAAATGTAAACAAAAGCTCCGTACGACGTTTAAATTAACTAAACGGTTTAAAAGCCTGAAGATATTACAGATCTCAAATTTAGAAAATTCAAAACATAAAAAGAGGATTCAAAACCAAACTAAAGGTATTTATTCAATCAAGAGATTATCATACTCTATAAAAGAACCGATATGCATTTCCTAAGGTGAGGTAGAACATTATACATAATACCAATAATAATAGCATTACAAGAATTATTAATAAAAGTCAATATCTTTCCTCACTCGGTCAATGTTTTTTCTAAATTTATATGTTACTTGAAATGTTCTTGCAGATTTATGGAGGCAATTTGAAAATAACTCACTATTTTATTAATTAAATTACCATAATTAGCAATTATTAATAGAGTCTCTAGATTGCAAATATTGCAGTTAGGTGAGATGGAATTATTCCGATATGCTTCACAGTTTCTACGTTTAATTCAAGAGATTGAGTATTTTATATTTTTCTCTTTTAAAGACCATATTAATTGTGCTAATGAAGTAGAACATTTTTTATCCGGATTAGAAAAAGAATGTTTATGATTGGAAAATTTCAGTTTTAAGTTCGATGAAAAGTAATATCATTATTTGTTAAGGGTGGTGGATTGGCAGTATCGGTAGAGGGTCGGACGCCATGCTTTCCAGCATAGTTACGATCTGAGTTCAAATCCCGCCGATGTTGACTTTGCCTTTCATCCTTACGGGGTCGATGAAATAAAGTACCAGTAACGCACTGGGTAATTGCTGGCCTTGTGCCTAAAGTAGAAACAATTATTATTTGTTTTAATGGTACATTTATATACTAAATTCTTATCAATGCAGTTATTTTGTAAAGGGCATTCAGATTTCCTTCTACAGTTACAGTTCGATTTCATGCTATTTCCATAATCTAAACTGTTCGCTTTATCATTGTTAATATTTATAGGTGTTCTACTATATGTGCTTAAATTATTGTTATTGTTATTCTCAATAACTATGGTATTATTATTATTATTATTGTTATTATATACGGCGGTGAATTGGCAGTATCGGTAGAGGGTCGGACATGCTTTCCAGCATAGTTACTTCCCTTTACGATCTGAGTTCAAATCCCGGCGAGGTTAACTTTGCCTTTCATCCTTGCGAGGTCGATAAAATAAAGTACCAGTAATGTACTGTGTAATTGCTGGCCTTGTGCCAAAAGTAGAAACAATTATTATTGTTATTATCGCTAATTATATGTTGGTTAGAACTATGAATTCTGCTATTTATTTTTGAAATATTTTGAGCCAAATTCATAGTTGTTGAGTAAGAAAGTTTAACTGTGTGTCTATTGAAGATAGAGTAATATTTATGTGTTCTAGGGAAACATTTATCCAAGGCTTTAAAAAATAAATGGGCTAAAGGTATTTTAATAGCTAAAGATGCTGGTGGGGCATACCAAATAATAGATGTAGTTCTAATTTTTTTCACTGATTTATTCTCGAGATTACTATTTTTATTTATATATTTATTTTTATTTTTACAGTCAGTTTTATTTATATTATTCCTATTGTTATGAATATTTTGTTTATAATTACAATTATTATTTTCTACATATTCAATATTATTTTTATACACTACTTTATGTAACGCTTCATTATAATATCCAGCTTTACTATTAAAAATAGATTTGTTAGCAGATAATCTAGTTAAACATTGTTGAACATTATTGACTATTGCATTTTTAACACATTTAGGATGATTAGAATAAAAACTAACATAATTGAGGTTTTCATTGGGTTTATGGAAGGGGTAATATAGGCCTGAGTTTAAATTAAGGGTAACGTCTAGGAAGTTAACTATTTTACTGTTATTTTCTACTTCTAATTTCAGGTCGTAATTTTTAAAGAATTCTATAATTATTTTCTTTACTCTATTTATTTCACTATCGCTATGAATTTCGACATTACCATGGGATCGTCCAACTCTGCGCAAGTTACCGATCTTCTGGGAATTTGTATCCTTAATATGATAAATAGAAAACTGCCGGAGATTACAGGTGGTTTATATAGAGATGATATATTATTTACTGTAGTTAAACATAGCGATAGTGAATTAAATAAGAGTAAATATAACTAATAATTAATCCGATATGTAATTGACAAATATTGATTTAAATAGTATTGTTTATAATATTTATAATTCTAAACATTATATAAAATGCATATACAGGTGCTAATATCCAAGTAAGTTATGTTAAACACTCTCATACTTATTTACTATATTTATAAGGATCATTGTGAGTTAAATGTTTCTAACTTTGAATTTTATAACTAAATTATTGAATGTATTTATTAAATTAACTATGCTCCAGATTATCATTGCAAATGTTTTATATTTTTTTATATTATCGTATATTGTTTAATTTTGATATAATATAATAGTATAATTTCTATCAAATACAATAGATTAAAAATTTCACGGTATTTGAAAACAAAAACGGTCACGCATCATGTCCCTCTCTTCTTTCTTCCTGTTCCTTATACAGTTATATATTCTACCATCTCTATCTCCCTCTCTTCGTTTTTATCTTCATCTCTTTATCTTTTCCCTTTCTCTTCTATTTAGCTCTCTCTCATTTGTTTTCTTTCATGTCTTCTGTCACCTTCAGATCTGGTGTAGGTGAGCTATGAGGTCTCACTCATACCAGCACTTTCCCTTCCACCCAGCCACTCGCCCTTGATGCCACTTGGTGCACCAGTTCTAGGCTCCATTCTTCATCTCTTTATCTTTTCCCTTTCTCTTCTATTTAGCTCTCTCTCATTTGTTTTTTCTCTAATACGGATATTTACATATTTAAATATTTAAATATTTAACATTTATGTACTTATGTGTTTATGTAGTTATTTATTTTATTTATGTATTTATTTTAATTTTTCTACACTTTCTCCTACTCACCCTCTCCATTATATTTAGTTTGTCATGTTAGCACTTATGGTATATAAATATTGAGTTTTGTTGTAATTAATCACTGCCAAGACTGGAATTGAACCATCAGCACAGTTGAGGTATGTCGTACATCAATTTATGTATTTTATCTGATGAGGACGTACTGAAAAAACAGCACAGTACCTCCGAAATATATATAATAAAATATATTTTGATTAAGTGAATGTCTACATTTATTAATATTTTGAATTAATATTAATAACCCCAGAAACCCTTTACTGTTGAGTGCTTCTAATCTATTGTAAAACTGTATTCATTGATTATTCAATGAACCTTGTTTAACTTTTGGTTATATATATTTATATATAGATATACATATACATTGTAGGTCGCTTTAACCCGTCTTTTATTATTCAAAAAAATTCTTTGTGCGCCATTCATCTAACTGTAGACCAAAGGTTCTCAACCCATTTTGGCCAAACGACCCCTTTTTCCTCTCGAAATCACGAAACGCCCCCCTACCCTATTTTTCAATTTTTCAATATACTACTGATTTTGATATCAGTAAATTACTGGGCCAAATCAAGTTATCTTAGATTCTTTAAAAAATACTCGTACGAATTAAATACAAAAGAGTTTCAATCCAAAACAAAAGCAAGCTATTTCAAATTATATATTTTTGAAATAAAAAAAAAACATTTGATCTCAGTCGAAAAAGCTTTTTTTTTTTTAAATTCTATATTTCACTGTTAGCTGTTGTAATATATTGAGTGGATAGACTATTGAAACTGCAAAGTCAAAATACAAAGATGCAAAATATGAAGAATTTCTTACCTTTCTCTGAAATCACAAACTCAGGGGAAAAATAGTACCTTGCAAAATAATATACCTCGTAGCAAAATAAGTAGTAAGGAATGAATTGAGAAGCTTGGTGACTGAGAAAGCAATATTTTTATCCCTTATATATAAACATAGATACACACACACACACACACATATATATATAAATATATATATATATATATATATATATATATATATATATATATATAAATGAAGAGAGAAAGAGGGAGGGACAGAGAGAGTAAGAAATGTGTGTGTGTTTGGTACACGTCTATCTATCTCTCTATCTATTTATCTCCAACAGGGGGCTCACACATGCGGCCCGGAAACTACTTATCTGTGGCCCGTGGAATCGTTAGCACATCTGGCGAAATGCTTAACGGTACTTCTTCCGTTTTTACGTTCTGAGTTCAAATTCCGCCGATCTCAACTTTGCCTTACATCCTTTTGGGGTCGATGAATTAAGTACCAGTTGTGTACTAGGATCGATGCAATCGACTGAACCCTAAACCCCAAATTTCATGCCTTTTTCCTATAGTAGAAATGATTATAACTGGTGAAAATGTTCACCCACGACCGCGTTTGGCCCACTGTGCCTCTCCTCCAGGACGTAATAGTCCTTTTGTGTCCTTGAGTTTGAGATCCCTCTTCTACATACACACACACACATACACGCATATATATATATATTTTACTTTTTTTCTGTCCCTGGAATACGCCCATGCTGGAGCATCACCTTGGTATGTTATGGGGACGTCAACAAACCAACAAGCATTGGTGGGAGGGCAAACACAACGCAAAGACACACACAGACATATATACATATATACGACCGGCTTCTTTTAGTTTCGATCTATCAAATCCACTCACAGGGCTTTGGTCGGCTCGGGCAGTGGGACTGAACCCGGAAATATGTGGTTGGGAAAAAAGCTTCTTGTCACACTGCATATATATATATATATATATATATATATATATATATATATATATATATATATATATATATATATATATATATATATATATTATATATATATGTGTGTGTGTGTGTGTGTGTGTAATATTTATATATATAACCTTACACACTTAAATATAAATGCATGTATATATATACAAATGTATAAATGCATAGCTATATACATACGTAAATGTATGTATGTATGTAGATTTATATATATATATATGTATGTATGTATGTAGATTTATATGTATATATATATACATATATATATATATAAATATATGTATGTATGTAGATTTATATATATATATATATATATATATATATATATATGTATGTATGTATGTATGTATGTATATTTATATATATATGTATGTATATTTATATATATATATATATATATATATATATATATATATATATATATATATATATATATATATAAATCTACATACATATATACATACATTTACGTATGTATATAGCTATGCATTTATACATTTGTATATATACATGCATTTATATTTAAGTGCGTAAGGATGTTGATATGATCTATGTCTTCTTTTTTTGGTAAGGAGAAAATATTTGTCCCCAGATTTCATTACCTAGGGAGTTTAAATACAACACTTCTGGCTGAAAGCTGACCAGGTTCTCAACTTCATCAAACACTAACGCCGGCCTGTGTTTGTATATATATGTGTGTATGTATATGTATGTGTATATATGTGTGTATGTATGTATGTATGTGTGTGTATGTTCACCACCATTGCTTCTTCTTGTCATTTCTGTTGAAGTAGTCCTTACTTTCATTCTCTTTGATTTCTTTTGATTTTCTTTTATCTCCCTAGGGAATTCGTTGACAAACTTCTTTAATTTAATTTCTTTGTTTTCTTCATTCAAATCACTGACTGTCTAAGAGACGTACAAATATGACTTATAAAACTTACCAAACTAAAAGGGCTTCTAGCGCCCTCAAAGTTTCAAACGCCCCCTTACTGCATAATGCCCCCTAACGCCCCCTTACTGCATAACGCCTCCTTGGGGTTACGAAACGCCCCCCTCCACGCAGGGGGGGGGGGCATATGCCCCCCTGTTGAGAACCTTTACTGTAGACCAACAAATACCAAGTAAACGGAGCGTTGACAAGAACGAGGGTGAATGAATCTTCGAAGTAAGCAGTTTCCTCCCGAGCTGTTAGTTCAGGCGGGATTCTCTGCTTCACATTTTCGTAATATTACTGAACAACGTACTGCTGTTCACTCCTTCATCCAAAAGCCCTACAAAGCGAACATGTGCATCGGGTAGATGGATCGAGTGCAAATCTACACCCAGCTACGTTAGAACTTGGCAAGGGACTGCACCGAGAGGGATAGAGAGAAAGAGTAACTTAGTGGAAAGAGTGCCAATGAACTTTTGAGGTAAGTAGCCTACGCCTTACTGCTATGCCACTGGAACCTTCTGCCAACTTAACCTGTGACTTTCTCCCTCACATTTACTCCAAAAAGAATATTTCTATGAACAATGCACGTAGACAAATAAACTGTACTTTCAACTTCTTAATCTTCTCCAAATAAAACAAGTTCCCTGTCAGTATATTTTCGTTAGTTTTTAAGAGGCACTCACAAATAAACGTTTCTCATTTGAGGTGCTTTTATCAACGTTTTTACCCGTGCAACGCCGGAATACACTGCTAGTACACTATATATCTATATATACTATGTACATTACATATATATATATATTTATTATATATATATATATATATATATATATATATATATATATATATATATATATATATATATATATATATATATATATATATATATATATATATATATATATATATATATATAATATAAGATCAAAAGATGGTTAAAGGAGTTCAATATATTTTATTATGCGCATTTCAAAAACAAACATCATCAAACAATAATATTTGTGTTTTCATCAGATAAAACAGGAGAACATGATATGAAGGCTAAAAAAACACTTGTTGATAGTGCAGTTTTAAATCAACATATGAAAAGTGGTTTTAGATTGATGTGTGATATTGGGAAAAATATTTTATTTAGAGAGGGGGGGAGAGAAAAGGATGAAAAGGGAAGGAGATGAGAGGGAGAGATGGGTGATAGAGAGAAAGAGATAGTTTTTATAACAGAGAGGAGATATATTTAATATAGAGGGGTTGAAAGCCGTTGGAAGATACTGTATAAATTAAAAATTTTTGAAAAATAACGAAGGGAGGATATGTGCGAGGAAAAAATATATTATATTTAGGGAGGGGTGGGGGTGGAAAGGATGAAAAAAAGGGGAGGAGATGAGAGTGAAGGTGGAAAGGGAGAGATGGGTGATAGAGAGAAAGAGATAGTTTTTATAACTGAGAAAAAGATATAATGTTTTAATATAGAGAGGTTGGGAACCGTTGGAAGATAATGTATAAATTAAAGGAATTTGAAAATTAACGAAGGGAAATTATGTATGGAGATAGAGAGAAAAAAATAACGAAGGGAGATTATGTATGGAGATAGAGAGAAAAAAAAAAAAAAAAAAAAAAAAAAAAAAAAATAATAATAATTGTGGGTGAATATTCACCCACAATTATTATTTTTTTTTTTTTTTTTTTTTTTTTTTTTTTTTTTTCTCTCTATCTCCATACATAATCTCCCTTCGTTATTTTTTTCTCTCTATCTCCATACATAATTTCCCTTCGTTAATTTTCAAATTCCTTTAATTTATACATTATCTTCCAACGGTTCCCAACCTCTCTATATTAAAACATTATATCTTTTTCTCAGTTATAAAAACTATCTCTTTCTCTCTATCACCCATCTCTCCCTTTCCACCTTCACTCTCATCTCCTCCCCTTTTTTTCATCCTTTCCACCCCCACCCCTCCCTAAATATAATATATTTTTTCCTCGCACATATCCTCCCTTCGTTATTTTTCAAAAATTTTTAATTTATACAGTATCTTCCAACGGCTTTCAACCCCTCTATATTAAATATATCTCCTCTCTGTTATAAAAACTATCTCTTTCTCTCTATCACCCATCTCTCCCTCTCATCTCCTTCCCTTTTCATCCTTTTCTCTCCCCCCCTCTCTAAATAAAATATTTTTCCCAATATCACACATCAATCTAAAACCACTTTTCATATGTTGATTTAAAACTGCACTATCAACAAGTGTTTTTTTAGCCTTCATATCATGTTCTCCTGTTTTATCTGATGAAAACACAAATATTATTGTTTGATGATGTTTGTTTTTGAAATGCGCATAATAAAATATATTGAACTCCTTTAACCATCTTTTGATCTTATATTATGCATACTCCAGTCCCACAAACTGTAGAGTGCTTCTTATCCGATATCTGCATTGCTTTATTGTACTACAATAAAACTCACCTCCTACATACATATATATATATATATATATATATATATATATATATATATATATATATATATATATATATATATATATATATATATATATATATATATATATATATATATATATATATATATATATATATATATATATATATATATATATATATATATATATATATATATATATATATATATATATATATATATATATATATATATATATATATATATATATATATATATATATATATATATATATATATATATATATATATATATATATATATATATATATATATATATATATATATATATATATATATATATATATATATATATATAGTGAAGGCGTGTGGCTGAGTGGTTAGAGAATTGGATTCGCAATCGTAAGATTGTGAGTTCGATTCCTGGACCAGGCGATGCGTTATGTCCTTGAGCAAGACACTTTATTTCACGTTGCTCCTTCTACCTGGACTTGCGACCGATAGATAGTATTAGCAATTGGAAAGACCAACGGAAACATTTTTTTATATATATATATATATAGTATATGTATATATATAGTATATATATATAGTATGTATATATATATATATATATGTATATATACAACCTGTCCCATGGTCGGGTCGTTGGCGACTAAACTGGCAACCCCACCAAGGTTTCTTGGTGAGGAGGGTGACTTTGGACATCCTGCAGGACTAAAAACAAAACCTGTCAAAAGGCAAAGGAGCTCTTAAGAGTCAATGGCCATCCAAAATCACCGGGAGAGATGACCCCTTAGCCTTTGTCAAGGCAGAATTCTAGGAGAAGGAAAACTCTGATATAACACCTGCAACCCTGATGGTATCCAATGATGTTGACTTGTTCTTCTTTTTGGTAAATATCATCTTGGTTAAGAGAGTGGGACTGGCTTTGTGCAGTGCCTTTGCTCACTATAAAAGCTTCACGGCACAGGCATTGCTTTATATCTGGAGATCTCTCTGCATTTGTCGTCACATGGTACCATGGGCCCAGCACTATGTGTCAATAATTGTCACAAGTGTAGTGTTTGTACCAGAGCTTTCAAGTCGCTGGCTGGACTAAAAAGTCACACTCGTTCAGCGCATCAGTAGGGGTTCTCCTACATGGATATAAAGTAGTGGCCGTACTCGAAAACGAGTTGGCAGCCACCATGTATATATATACATATATATATATGTAATATAGTATATATATAGTGCATATATATATATATATATAGTATATATATATATATAGTATATATAGTATATATACAGTATATATATATAGTATGAAAATTGACACGTTAAGATCTCCTTCCTGGATATGTCAATATTTATGAAACAAACTTTGTATTTTATGTGATGAGTGCGTAGCAAAATTTTGGTATCCTTGAAATATATATAATAGAATATATATGGTTTTATAAATATAGTTTCCATTTATAAATGCCATTGATATATATACTATATATATATATATATATGCAGAAGTTATATTTAATTTGTTGGGATTCCAACAAGCTTCAAAGTTTATAACTGACATAAAGCACTCAACTGATTACTGGAGTAAATATTCAAAAAATTGAAACTATATTTATAAAACCATAATTATTTTATTATATATATTTCAAGGACAATTAAGGCATTCTTGGTGCGCTTTCATCAGATAAAATACAAGAGTTGTTTTATAAAGATTGACATAACAGTTAAGGTTTTTTTTCCACGGTTATGTCAAGATTTATAAAACAAATCTTGTATTTTATCTGATGAAAGCGCACCAAGAATGCCTTGGTTGTCCTTGAAATATATATAATAAAATAATTATGGTTTTATAAATATAGTTTCCATTTATTAATATATTGTACTATATATATATATATATATATATATATAAAGTGTCTTGCCCAAGGACATAACGTATCGCACGGTCCAGGAATCGAACTCACAACCTGACGATTGAGAGTTTAATTCTCTTACCACTCAGCCACGCGCCTTCACGTTCTCCTTCTACCTGGAGTTGCGACCGATAGATAGTATTAGCAATTGGAAAGACCAATGGAAACATTGTTTCCACGGTCCGATTTGACGAACGTCAATCGGCTAAAATATATATGTATATATATATATATATATATATATATATATATATATATATATATATATATATATATATATATATATATACAATATATTTAGAAACACACAGATACATGCGGACACACACATATACATGAATGCATCCACATCCAACCGTGAGTTAATGGTACCAACCTCACCGATGTTGCTCTATGAATGACTGGGACAGACCAATCCGGTTGAATCAGACTGAACTAGTATCAGAGCTAAAAGTACATTATGAAGAGAGAAGAAACATTTAGATATAATTAGTAATAAAATGTATCATACCTAAACTGCTCCTAGATTCCTCGACTACGTAGTTTCGTAGTATAAACAAAAACAATACATCATAAAGATATAGAGTTTTTGCGAGGTCTGCCGACTTATCAAGAGGATACTTCGTTTTACTAGCTTCAAGAATGCGTCTATATGATGCGAGAAAGAATCCCAAAAGGCAGAGGGGGAGATAGTCACGTGTTACAACGGTCAAGAAACAGAGCTAAGCCTCTTATAACCCCGAAGAAAATACCATGATGTATTGTTTTTGTTTATGCCACGAAACTACGTAGTCGAGGAATCTAGGAGCAGTTTAGGTATGATACATTTTATTACTAATTATATCTAAATGTTTCTTCTCTCTTCATAATATATATATATATATATATATAATAAAAAATTGAACAGGGACAGAACAGAGAGGCAGTACGACAAATGTTTATTAGATTCACGCTCAGGAGAGTGGGGGGTAGGTGGAGGACGACGTTTCGGGCATAAGCCCTTCTTCAGGTAAGAGTTCAAAAGGTGTGTAGAGGAGTGGTGGAGAGACATATAGCGAAAGGAAACGGTGCGAATGAAAAATTAACAAATAAAGACAAAAATATAATAAATAATAAATAAAAATAAAGCATGATCAAAATACAAGGAATGAGAACATTTAAAAATAAAGGCATGATCAAAATAAACTGAAATTAAAAGGGGGGTAAACAGGTGGTGGAAGGGTGTGGGGTGAGTAGAGGTGGAGGCGGGTGGAGTGGGGAGAGGGATACGGGGTGTCCGAGCGGGGAGGGCTGAAGGTGGTGTGTGTGGTTAGGTGTGCGTGTGTGTGTGTGTGTGTGTATGTGAAAGTGAGGGTTGGGGGAAGAACGGGGTTGCATGTTCAGGAAGGTGTGTGTGGGGGTGTTTTTGTGTGTCGGAGGGTCTGTGCGTGTGTGGATAGGGGGTGGGGGGAGAGGAATCAGGGGGCTGAGGGTGTAAATATGTGGTGGGAAGCACGTGTGTGTGGTTTAAGCGTGTTGTGGGTGTGGGTGGCGTGTGGATAAAACAATTTGTTTTGGGATGTGTGTGTGGGTGAGTTATATAGGTGATGGTGTTAGAGGATGGTTGAAAGTGGTAAGTTACACGGATGTATGGAGATTTTGGTTGGAAGTCAAAACGCGTGTGGGTAATCCAAGAAGCGGTGGTCGGAAGAGGAGAGATGTGGGGTGCGCGCGCAACAGGAAGTGGTCAGCAGTGGAAGTGCTGTGGTCAGTTGGTGCTGAGACAGTGGTCGGAAGGGCATAGCAGCAGTCAGCGGAATGGTAGGGAGGCGAGGATGGGTAGGTGTGAGAGTTGGAGTGAGGAGGGTGTGTGTGTGTGTGTGTGTGTATTAGTAGGGGTGTTAGTGGGATGAGTGAGTGTGGAGTGGGGAGAGAAGGGTGTGTGTGGTTCTATGGAGGGAGTGTGGTGTACTGGTGTGTGTGTAGTTTGGTGAGGAGGTGTTAGTGGGTGTTAGTAGACGGGAGGTGGGGAGGGGTGGAATGCAGGGGTTAGTGGGGGTAGGGTGTGTAGAGTTGGTGGTGTACGAGGGTGTGTGGGTACGTGTGCGTGGGTTGGAGGGTGTTAGTGATGTTAGTTGCGTGTGGGGTGGGTGGTGTAAGTGTGTGCGTGTGATAAGGAGGGGGGAGGAGGAGAAGAGGGGAGGGAAGGGATGTTAGTATGTTAGTTGGGGAAGGGTGGTTAGATGAGGGGTGGAGTGGAGGTGTTAGTATTGTTAGTGTGGGGTGGGCGGTGAAAAGGAGGGGTGTGTTAGTGGTGTTAGTGGGGGATAAGTGGGGGAGGGGGGCGGTCGAACGCTAAAGGAATAAGGGTGGGGAGTTCAGGCCGGGGGGAGTGTGGGTCTGTAAGAGGAAGATAGTACGTTGTTCGACCGTGAGGCGATGGGCGGGTGTTCCGTGGCACTGGAGTAGGCCACAGACTGTGAGATGGTGTGCGGAGTGTCCAGGGCCACCAAAGTGGCGGGCGATGGGGGAACTGCCCCCGAGACGAATGTCCCGGAGGTGCTCCGTAACTCGGTCCGCCAGGCGGCGTCCCGTCTGTCCGACATAAGTCGCGCTGCACCCCGTGCAACGAAGTCCGTAGACTAGGTTGGAGGAGGTGCAGCGGAAGGCATGCCGGACCGAGAGAGGGTGGCCGTTGGGACCCTGGAAGGTGGTGGTGTTGGTGATGTGGGGACAGGTGTTGCAGCGGGGCCTAGAACAGGGGAAGGAACCGGGAGGGAAACGGAGCGTGGGTTGGGGGGTAGGGAGCTGTGGACGAGGAGGGTGCGGAGATTGCGTGCGCGTTTGAAGGAGGGGAGTGGTGGGGTTGGGAAGATGTGGGAGGTGGAGGGGTCGGACTGGAGGTGTCGGAAGAGGCGGCGGATGGTGCGGTGGAGGGGTAAGGTGGAGGGGTGGTAGGTGATGGGGAAGGGGAGACGGTGGGTGGGTGTGCGGTGGCGTGGGGTGAGGGTGGTAGAGCGGGGGATAGCACGGGCGCGGGTGAGAGCGGTGTGGACGAGAGAGGGGATATATATATATATATATATATATATATATATATATATATATATATATATATATATATATATATATATATATATATATTTATATATATATATCAAACAGTTAAGGATCTAGTTAATGTAGGAGGTGAGTTTTATTGTAGCACCATAAAGCAATGCAAATATCGGATAAGTACCACTCTACAGTTTGTAGGACTGGAGTATAAATAATATAAGATAAAAAGATGGTTAAAAGAGTTCCATGTATTTTATTATGCGCATTTCAAAAACAAATATCATCATGGAATGATATCTGCGTTGTCATCAGATAGGGAGACATGATATGAAGCTTAAAAAACACTTGTGAATAGTGAAGTTTTAAATTGTAAAAATGACCAAACCATTCCTCCCAAGAACTCCGAGGATAAATCTCAAGGATCATAAAAGTAATTTTCGAACGGAACTGCTTCTGAGACTAATCGCCCCCTCTAAATCAGATCTTGGGGTTGTTAGTAAAGTCATCTGGAATAGAATTATTCCACAGGTTCGTTCTAATTGCTCTATTTCTAACTTAAATGTATGGTTTGTTACATCTGAAGTAATTGGCTAGTTCAACAACCTGAATAAGAAAAACAAACAAAAATTTATTCAATTTGATATTGCCAGCTACTATTCTTCTATTTCCCCTTCACTTCTCAACAAAGCTCTATCTTTCGCATTTAAATATTCTGACATCACCAAAGATGAACTTTACATCATTCTCACCACAAGAAAAACTATCATAGAATTCAACAGTGAATACTTTGATATCACAATGGGTGCTTCCGATTCATGGCAATTGACTGATTTGATTGGTATCTTTATTTTGAATTCTTTAAATCGGAAAATTCCTCAACTTCGCGGTGGAATTTATCGTGACGATGGACTTTTAACTATCTTAAACTGCAACTTAGTTAACCTTAATATTAATAAGAACAATATACGTGATCTCTTTAAGCAACATAACCTTAAAATTGAATTTGATAACAACGTGTAACTAGCTAACTTCTTGGATATATCCCTTAATCTTGTCACAGGCCTATATTACCCTTACCATAAAAACAATGAGAATCTAAATTATGTTAATTTTAAATCTAACCACCCCACTAACATTAAAAATGCTATAGTCAGTAATATTGAAAAAAGAATCTCAAACCTATCCTCTAATAAAGATATCTTCGATGCCAACGCCAATTACTATAATAATGCGCTTTCTAAAGCCGGTTATCCTGATAAAATTAAATAGAGTACAAAACAAATTCTAGAAGGTCTTATAGTAAAATAATTAATTATGAACATTCAATAACTTTAATAATAGACCTAGATACAAAAATATAACCTGGTATAATGCTCCTTTCTCTATATCTATTAATAATAATATTCCTAAACTATTCTTTAGGGCCTTAGATAAATTGTAATTGCCCTATTAAAACTAAATGTCCTCTTAATAACCATTGTCTTGATAAAAACTTAGTCTATGAATGTAAGGTTATAACTGATACCAATTCCTTTACCTATTTCGGTTCCACTTCCACTTCCTTCAAAGCTAGATTTTATAATCACAATTCGTCTTTTAAATACCAACTTAAAAGAACTAACACGACACTCTCGGAACTCATATGGTCCTTGAAAGACAAAAATATTAACTATAACATCTCTTGGAGGAAGGTTTGTTCTGCCTTTCCTTACCTGAATTCTTCCCTATCCAGAACATGTAATCTCTGCCTAGCCGAGAAATTTACCATTATATCTAATTTCAATTCTATAATAAATAGACGCATGGATTTATTTTCTCTCTGCTTGCATAAACTCCACAGAACATTCCATAAAGTATACGCTAATATCTAATACCTTACTAGTTTAAAATCCTTTTTACAAATATACCCATCTTTCTACCTTATTTCAATATTATATATTATATAATACAATTTACACATTCTATATCATTCCTCTTTATCATTTTCCTTTCTTCCTTTTTTTCTTTTTAATTTCTAACCTCTAATCTGTACTTTTTCTTCCCAACTACTTCCCAATTCTTATTACTAGCCACCACAACATTATCCATTCTTCCATCTTTCCTCATATCATTGACCATAAAAATTATTTTTTTAATACATTATAATATTATCATTAGAAGTCCTTCGTAAACATATACATTTTTTGACGTTAGATTTTTTTCTTCCTTAAATTTTTCATATCTCTTCTCTCCTTTCATGCTCGTTTTAAACTACTACTTAATTTGACTTTTACATATTACAATACATAAAAACAAGCTTAAACCCTAACTAATTTCTGTTAATATATTATATTATTACCATTAGAAAATATTTCGTAAACATATATACTTTTTGATGTTAGATATTTTCTTCCCTAAACATTCTTTTCTTCTTTCCTTCCGCGCTCATTTTAAACAAACTATTTACGTACACATATTACATTACATAAAAACAAACTTAAACCCTAACTAATTCCTCTAAATTCATAACTCATTCATTCTTCTCCTTCTTTTCACATTATATACTTAATATCATTACATTTTTATTTTAATAATACATATTAATAAATTCTTTTCTTCGCACATATTATTAAACCCTTCAATATACAAATCTTAATTTACTACTATTCTTAATTCCTTTTTCTTCATGCATAAACCTCATTAACTTTTAATTTCAAAATCTTTTAAATTATCTATTGTTTTCCAACGGCTTTTTAATTTCTCTCTGTGAGACAATATATTTTCTTCTCAGTTGTAAAAGCTATCTCTCTCTCTCTATCACCCATCTCTCCCCCTCTCTCATCCATCCTTCTTATACTCCTCCCCCACCATCCTTTACTCTCATTTCTTCCTTCTCCTTACCTTTTCCACACACACACCCCCCTCACCTTTTCCCAATCTCATACATCAATCTTAATTTATTTTTCATATGTTGATTTAAAACTTCAATATTCACAAGTGTTTTTTACGCTTCATATCATGTCTCCTTATTTTATCTGATGAGAACGCAGATATCATCCCATGATGATATGTGTATTTGAAATGCGCATAATAAAATGCTTGGAACTCTTTAACCATCTTTTGATCTTATATTATATATATATATATATATATATATATGAATAAAAAATGGCGAGCTGTGTTGTTGCATTTAAGTATAAAAAATGAAGAATTAGAAATAGAAGTTAGGAATATCCATCATCAGTTGTCTACTATGCATCATAGGTTCATTACTTATATACTATATATATATATATATATATATATATACTATATATATATATATATATATATACTATATATATATATATATATATATATATATACTATATGTATATATATATATATACCTTTAGGTTTGTTGGTTCACCACTGGATAGAACTGATCATTCCGTATCGTCAATCCTGGTGTAATATCGTGAAGAGTACTCAACGCAGTACCCATCTTCGTTTGAGTAGTTGGTGGAGCGAATACGCAGTTAATCTATATATATAAAACTGTGGTTGTCTGTCTGTCTATCGATTTTTGGCACACATCTCCTCTTAGAATCTCTCACGGAATTGCACCGAAATTGCTATACTTGTACATTGAGCCCTAGCGAAGACATCGGAAAAAAAAAATTTCAAATTGACCCGCCCTATGTGACGAAATTGAATATAATGTATTGATTTTTGAGCGTAAGTTATCAGTTATTTCCCTTTGTTCTGTTTACATTGAGCGTCTTACGTAAAAAATTACGCTGGCTTTAACAGTTGTCGAGCCAGCAAAATATTGACCTGCAAAATTCATCAGTTCGAACACTAAGCTTCCGTTTTGCTTCATTTCCATTTAAAAGCATTTTAAAACAATATTTTTACTTAAAAACAAGTCTATTTAAAGACTACGTAAAACAAGCAAATATTTTGTCGTTAGGCGTGCAGACAGAAAGTCGTGCAGAGAGGTGATATACGCGTGCAGACAGACAGTCGTGCAGAGAGGTGATATAGGCGTGCAGACAGACAGTCGTGCAGAGAGGTGATATAGGCGTGCAGACAGACAGTCGTGCAGAGAGGTGATATAGGCGTGCAGACAGACATAACTGATAATTTGGTTACGCTAATGTTTTTCTCTGCGTTGCAGTGTTTACATTTTCGATTTTTGTTAATAAATAACCAGTGCAGTTTCTATCCCCAGCATCCTCTTTTGTTATAACATTCGGGTTATCGTTATGTTTTCTTAACTTCATAAGGCATATTGTTGGTTGAGGGAATATTAATCAAAAACACCACATGCAAGTCTGCACAGTAGACACTACAGTTTTTAAGCCAAAAAAGAAACTTAACATTGTAACTTTAACACAGCTACTGAGCGACCCCGAGCAACGCCGGGCTTTACTGCTAGTTATTAATAAAATAAAATAACAGGAGGCTGGACTGTTTATTATACTATGATCATTTCATTGACCGGGTTCCATATGAATCGGTGATATCATCAGGTATTGGAATATATCAAAGGAATATGTAAAATAAACATCCCTAGTTATTTACCTTTATTAATTTTTTTTATTATTTCATTAATGTACATTTTATTTTTTTTTTATTATTTTATTAATGTATTTTTATTAATGTATTCTATCTTTATATTTGTATTTTATCTTTGTATCCTGCTTTTATTATTTTTTTGTAACTTTCCATACTCAGGTCATTATGCACCTTTCATAGCCCCCTACCCACCTAAGAACCACACTACATATAACCCGGACTAACTGGGACTTTAAAATAATTTTGGGTTTTGCACTTTTCATTGGGTTGCTACATTCGACTTGTGTGGTGGCTTTTCCCGGATGCGCGCTGGGCACTCGGAAAAATATATTTCTCCTCTTTCGGTAAACGAAATTACTCGGAGCGGATTGCTTTGCCCCTCTCCCACCGCGCTGCCTGTTTTGGCCGCCATATTATACTTATGCCTATAAACTCCAGGTATATCATGCCTCTACTAGCACATAAATAAATCCCTCATGTGTCATTTAATAATATTCCTTTGGTATAGACGATGGCCTGTCGAAATTGTGGAGTTCCCGCTAGCGCGCCCGGGGCCTAAGGTAGCTACGTTCCTAGAGTACTCGGAAAAATTAATTTCCATTTCTTTCGCTGGACGATACCACTCGAGACTGGATGACTCATGGTGGGGGGAGGGTGCTGGCTGGGACTCGCAATCGAAATCTTTACTCTATATCCCATCCTAATATCTTATCGAGATAAATTTTTTCATATAAGACTCTCTCCATAAGTTCATTAAATAAATCTCGCTACTTTAACCTTTAATTTTCTAATAACTTATTTTTCAATTTATCATTTTGCAATTTAATATTTTTAATTTAATTTAATTTCATCCTATAACTCGCCACATAAGTTTAACGTTCTAATCTTCGGTTCACACATTAGACCATACAGACACCCATTATAGATTCTTTGGAGTACCATTTTTTCGCAGCATTTTCTAGCATGAATGTAGTGTGACCCTTACGCTGACTTCTTTCTCCCTTTATTTATTTCTTCCCCGTTTTCTTTGACGGAGAAGTGGTAGTGCATTATAAGCCTTCGCCTCCTCACCAGATGTTCATTAGTAGATTCAGTTGCCACCACTTTGAAGGCGACTGGCCGAGATAAAGGCAGCTAGTTGGTCGGTCGTCCTCTTTGTCTCTGTCTCTGATTTTTCGGACCCATGGATTTTTTACATATTCCTTTGTTATATTCCAATACCTGATGATATCACTGGATTCATATGGAACCCGGTCATTGAAATGATCATAGTATAATAAACCTTTCAAGGATTTACACCAGTCCAGCCACCTGTTATTTTATTTTATTTATATATATATGTTACAGTCTTATACACGCCACGAATCTCAACGTACACCCACTTACATCTCTCTCTCCACCACCGGATCTTGTTACCCGGACATTTACCCATCTGCATTGTTGAGGCTTCCAAACCACTTAAAAAAATTTTCCATATATATATATATATATATATATATATATATATATATATATATATATATATATATATATATATGTATATATATATATATACTATATATAAATGAGAGGTATAGAGATTGTTTTAGCAAGAAGCTAACGGCATTCTATAACATATATGCGACTATAACGTCAAGATGGGAAAAGTAGTTAACGAAAGATTTAGGAAAAATAACTCAAACTCATCTCAAAAGAGAATCAGGATATAAATTCATCCACAGAATTTAGTGAAATCCGGGGAAAAATCTATAGACCTTTAACTCATGATAAAATAAAGTTCGAAACACTTATCCTTCAATTTGGAATAACATCAAATGCTCTGTATAGTCTTAAGAGACTATTTCATGAAAACTTTCAGTGGAGATGGCCACGGTTGGATTTCATTCATCAGCAGAGCTCAACAGAAAACCAGGGCTCTCACAGTAATATAATCCGAAAAAGGGAATTCTAAAACTGGCTAGTTCGCCTACATGTGTAATTATGAAAAAGCACATGAGCAAAAAACGGGGCTAGTGACGTCAGGATGGAAGTGAATGTTTATTTACAAGAAACAGCAGTCAAATACATTCTGAAAAAAAAAAACTCTACAAAAGGAGTTCAGCAAAATAGCAATAATTATCACAGTTTTTATGAAAAAAACCGGGATTTGTCACAGATAGTTTAAGCACTCTATGAAAAGAGTCCGAGTATAAATATAAATATATATATACACTATGTATATATATCAGTATATATATAATATATACAGATATCATGGCAGTGGGTGCTGGGAGGTGGTGGCTGAACTTGCCTGTTCTACCAAACCAGACCTTTCTGTGTCTGCTACTAATTTTGACCAATCCTCTTGACAACTTAAATGTTCCAATATAAGGAAGTACACCTTGAAAAGTTCAGCTATTTATTTACCAGACTAAAACAACTCTTACTTTAGTCCAGAAATAGCCGTCGAAACGGCTCGAGCTCTGCCGTCGGGGTCATACTTTCTCCTATATATAATATATATATACTATATATATACTATATATATATATATATATATATATATATGTATATATATATATATATATAAATATATATATATATATATATATATATAAGTATGTATACGTACATACATATATGTATACAAATGTACAGTAGTATATATATATATATATACATACATGCACACATAAATACATGTACGTATGGATTCACCGAACATTTATTATAATGTTCGGTGTGTTTGTAAGCAAACATCCCGAATTAAGACGTACAGTGTCTAGCAACCATCGTTGTTCGTTTGTTCAACACTGACAAAGGAACGCTGTACTAGTTTCAAGCTTATTAGCTATCGTCAGCAACGTACACCTTTCTGCCAGATGATTGAACATCTGAAAGTATATACTTTCCTTATGCATATTAACGGCTGAGCAGCCTAATTTGCATATCGAGTGAGTTAATCGGCCGGGCATACCAAAAACGATAAACGGAAAAAATGAAACGAAATTTCATTTCTCACGCTGAGTACGGCTGTTACTTATACGTGCATACATATATGTATACAGACGTACATTAGTATGTATATAAATATACATACATGCACACATATATACATGTACGTATGGATTCACTGAACATTTATTATAATGCTCGGTGTGTTTGTAAACAAACGATAGCTAATAAGCTTCAAACTAGTACAGCGTTCCTTTGTAGCAATAGTAAATATTTAGAAAAATGTAAAAAAAATCAAGCTGATAATGCAGATTGATTTTTTTTACAAAAAACGTAAATAATCAATCTGTGAAAGCAAAAGTAAATATTTCAAAAAACGTGAAAAAATAAATCTGTGAATAATATATCAATCTGCGTCTACATTAATTTTCTTAGATGTTTCGATTCATTTGCGGTTTTCGTAAATATCTTAAAAAACGTTATAAAATCGAAATATGTAAACAAAAATCAGTAAACGCAAATGATTAATCTTTTTACAAAAAACGTAAGAAAATCAATCGGGAAAAATCAATCAAAACTAATTATTTTGAAAAACGTAAAAAAATAATTCTGTGAATGAAAAAATCATTCAGATTGATTTTTTTACGAAAGACAAAAAGATTAATCTTTTTACAAAAAAACATAAAAAAATCAATCTGTGAACCCAGAAGTAAGTATTTCGAAAAAAGTAAAAAAGTCAATCTGTGAACACAGATTGATCTTTTAACGAAAAACAAAAAAAAAAAAAATTTGTGAACGCAGGTTGATTTTAAAAAAAAACATAAAAAGATTGATTTTTTTACGTTCCCATATAGATTTTTTTACACTTTTCGAAATATTCGCTTTTAATCTCACAGATTGATTTTTTTTTGCGTTATCCGTACAAAAATCAATCTGCGTTCACAGATTAATTTTTTTCGTTTTTCGTTTTCATTCACGGATTCGTTTTTTTTCATGTTTTTTTAATTATTTTCTTGAACGTAAAAAAAATCAATCTGTGAAGTAAATACGAAAAACAAAAAAAAATCAAGCAAATTGATTTTTATACTATATATACTATATATATATATATATACATATACTATATATATATATATATATATATATATATATATATATATATATATATATATATATATATATATATATATATATATATAGTATATATATCGTATATAGATATAGAGTATATATATATATATTATATATATACACATATATATATATATATATATATGTATATATATATATATATAAATTATATATATATAAAGTATATATATATAAATTATATATATATAACGTATATATAACGTATATATAGTATATATATATGTATCGTATATATATAATATATATATATATATATATATATATATATATATATATATATATATATATATATATATATATATAGTATATATATATATATAGTATATATATAGAGAGAGTACATATATATATATATAGTATATATATATATATACTATATATATAATTCAGAATAATAATAAATGAAGACATTCACATAATCAATATATATGTCTTATTATATATATTTCGAAGGTACTGTGCTGTTTTTTTAGTACGTCCTCGTCAGATAAAATACATGAATTGTTGTACGACATGCCTCAACGGTCTTGATGGTTCAATTCCAGTACTGGCAGTGATTTATTACAACAAATCTCAACATTTATATACCATAAGTACTAACATGATAAACTTAAATTTAAAGAACAGGAGGATGTGGAGCGAGATATGGGTATATGGAGGGGTTATATGAGGAAATGCAAGAAGAAAATAAATAAACACATACATACATAAATATTTAAATGAGTAAATAGAAGTATTAGGGAATAAATATATAAAAAGAAAAATGAAGAGAGAGAGAGACGAGAGAAGAAAGAAGAAATAACGACAAAAAACAAAGAAAGAAATGAGGTGGATAGGTATAAATACCGTTGTTTTCATAACATGAACATTTTAATATCTTTTGTATTTGGTTATGTTTAAGCTGATTATACTTATATATTATATCAAAATTAAACAATATAAAAATATTTTCTATAGCCATCAGATACAATGTTTAATTAAGTAATATATTCATTAAATATTTTGTTACAACATTTAAAAACATTTTTATCTTTAATGCATATTTAATTAATTATTAAATATGTATAAAGATATTTATTAAAACATATGCATATATCACCATCAGTATATATACTTTATATTATATTAAGAACATTTCTTATCTGAATTATTCTATTTTCTTTATAAAATCATTTCAATTCATTGATTGTCATTTCATTACAGGATTAATTGGTAGTTATATTTATTCTCAAAAGTTTTATTATTTTTAATTTACTTCCATAATTACTCATTATTATATATAGAGGGCGATGGATTGGCAGTATCGGTAGAGGGTCGGACGCCATGCTTTGACGCATAGAGTTACGGTCTTTGCCATTCTGAGTTCAAATCCCGCCGAGGTTAACTTTGCCTTTCATCCTTACGGGGTCGATAAAATAAAGTACCAGTAATGCACTGGATAATTGCTGGCCTTGTGCCAAAAAGTAGAAACAATTATATATAGTTTCCCTTTAAGAATTACCATATATTATTAGACCCTATAAATCATGTTAAATATACTTTAGCAAGCTATTCGGACAGAACACAATTATTTACGTAGAATGTAAAGAAAGGAAGATAACTCGTTCATCATATGTGAACATTTAAAACATTTAAGTATTTTGAAAACCAAAAGATATTTCAAACAACAAATCAAGAAATTTCTAGTTAAACAATGACCTTTCAAAATCCAAACATAGTATACTGAGACACATCATGAGATTTATTTAATAGATAAAAACGACAAAAATTTTACAGGTAAGGCAAAACGTTATATATATAATTTTTTAAGAATTATTAATAGTCAATATGTTTTCAAAATTTGTATAATGCTTGAAAAGTTCTTCCAGACTTATGTGGACAGCTGCTAAATAACTCGTTTTTCTTATTAATTAAATTACCATAATTTGTAATTATCAATAGAGACTCTATATTGCCAAGATTGCAATTTGGTGAAATGGATGCAATCCGGTAGGAATCAGAATTTTTTAACAGAATTTGTTAACCAAGGAATTGGGTATTTGATATATTTTTCTTCAAAGACCATATTAATTGTGAGAGAGATGTAGAAAATGTTTTATCTAGATTAGAAAAAGAATGTTTATGATTGTAAAAGCGAAACTTAAACTTAGATGAAGTTGCACCAATGTAGTCATATGTATTATTATTATTATTAGTCTTAATGGTACATTTATATACTAGATTCTTGTCAAGGCAGTTATTTTGAAAAGGGCATACAGATTTTCTACAGTTACAATTCATTTCGATTAAAATTAACTATTTTATTGTTATTTTCTACTTCTAATTTCAGGTCATAATTTTTAAAGAATTCTATAATTATTTTCTTCACTCTATTTAATTCGCTATTATTATGTCTATCTACAGTAAATAATATGTCGTCTCTATATAAACCGATAATCTCCGGCAGTTTTCTATTTATCATATTAAGGATGAAAATTCCCACAAGATCAGTAACTTGCGCCGAATCAGACGAGCCCATAGTAATGTCAAAGTTCTTCTGCCTATTAGATCTAGTCCAAAAATCATTATTAAAATCAATCAAGGTTCGCCTTGCTGTTAAAATGATATTTATCTAATCACTAGATAGATCTGTGTGTTTATATGCATATGAAAACGCCTTACTTAGTAAGTTAGGAGTTGTCCATTTGAATGAATTTATGATTTTTATTATTTTCGATATTATTGAACTAATCTATGACTTCAGTAGTGCCCTTCCGTAGGTTAAGCCTTGACCTCAATTTTAACGTTGGCAAAATCATGTCTATTATGTTTTTACTAATTATACCAAGATCTCATTTCGAAGGTGCAATAAGTCTAACAGGTAAGTCCTCTAAACATAACCAAATACAAAAGATATTAACAATTTCATGTTATTTAATTGGTTGCCTCAATTTGACTTAATATTTGAAAACAACGGTATTTATACCTATCCACCTCATTTCTTTCTTTCTTTTTTGTCGTTATTTCTTCTTTCTTCTTCTCACGTCTCTCTCTCTCTCTCTCTCTCTCTCTCTCTCTCTCTCTCTCTCTCTCTCTCTCTCTCTTTCCTTTTATATATTTATTCCCTAATACTTCTATTTACTCATTTAAATATATATGTATGTATGTGTTTATTTATTTTCTTCTTGCATTTCCTCATATTAACCCCTCCATATACCCATATCTCGCTCCACATCCTCTTCTTTCAATTTAAGTTTATCATGTTATTATTTGTGGAATATAAATGTTGAGATTTGTTGTAATAAATCACTGCCAATACTTGAATTGAACCATCAAGACCGGTGAGGTATGTCATACATCAATTCATGTATTTTATCTGACGAAGACGTACTGAAAAAACAGCACAATACCTTCGAAATATATATAATAAAACATATATTTTGATTATGTGAATGTCTTCATTTATTATTATTCTGAATAATAATAACTCCAGAAAACCTTTTCTGTAGAGTAATTTTAATCTATTGTAAAACTATATTCATTGAGTAATCAATTAACCATATTAATCTTTGGTCATACTATATATGTGTATATATATATATATATATATATATATATATATATATATATATATATATATCCAGTGGGTGTAACTAGGAGTTACTGCAGGTTCACCCAGGTACCAATAGAGACAAGGAACATAACGCCAATAGATTACCTGGAACCTATTTGAAACACAAGCCTGACCAAAACACACACAAACTCACTAAACAACGCATAAACCGAAGTAGACCTGTCACGTGGTATAACCCACCCCCCTATTCTATACACGTCGCCACTAACATACCGGGAACCTTTTTCAGGGCCCTCGAACAATCTTTTCCACACACACACAAATACCACAAGCTTTTCAATAAACACACCGTCAAATTCTCTTTCTCCACCGCACCAAACCTAGGCCACACAATAGCACACAATAACAGGGCAAAAATACAAAAACACATGGTTTCCCCTCAACAAACCACCACCACAACCCAGAACGAAACCACACACACAACACAACACAACAACACACACACCACACCAACACCGCACGACACCAACCGCCACCGTTGCACCGCACCGGTTACTCCCAAATGCAACTGCAAAAGACGAGACGAATGCCCACTAAACGGGGAGTCCCTCGTTAAGAATATTGTTTACCGGTGCGATGTCACAGCCGGCAATAAAGAGTACTCATATATAGGTGCGACATCCACTACGTTTAAGGAGCGCTGGTATAACCACAGAAGCTCCTTCAAACATAGATCGAAACGACCCCAAACAAAACTGGCCGATCAGATCTGGGACCTCAAGGACAGGAATATTGAACCCTGGATCTCGTGGTCAGTAAAAAGACGTGTGGCATACATCCCCAGTGACAGAAACCACTGCAGATTATGCCTAGCTGAGGCGGCGGAAATAATTAAACTTGAATCCGCCATAAACTATAGGTCGGACATAATTGTCAATTGCAGACACACTAGGATGCACACCTTTTCTGCACAATCTTTCGCGGGAAGACCACGCACTAACCATGACCCACCATAATAACAACCACACCTGCCCCGTATCACCATCGCCCATCTCAACGAACTTTAATTCTAATCTAACTTCACTTTATCTTATTTCATTACATTGAATTTAACGATATGTAAGCCCGTATTTTGTATATCATGCCGCATACATAACCCACACCAAAAATCACACTAACCATGACACACCATATTAATAACCACCTATACCCCGTCTCAACATCGCCCACTTCAATGAACTTATTGTATTGTACTACATGTTACCTTTTCTAAGCCCGCATTTGTATATCATGCCGCACACATCACCATCACCACCACCAAAATGCACATCAACATACGCACCTCATAGTTGCAACATCGTATTAAATCGGTACCCTATGATACGTTCTACCTTGCAATCCACAATGACAAGGGACCTTGTAAATACAAAGTCGATCATATCACACCATCGCTACCACCACCACACCACACATCGTCATGTGCCTACCATACACGCCTACAACCTCATCCCCCCATGTTCCCTCTATCTACCCTAACCTACAACCCCACGCTAAATTCGACCCTGTAACTGTACTGTCTCAGGCACACACAACCACCGCCACCACTAAATACATCCACATACTTGAACAATCATTATCATTAACATCATCAACACATATCATCCCTCGCTCCCAGATCGTCTGCCTACCATATAACACACCGTAACCTCTGATCATGTAATCATCTAGTCGAACATATCACCCCAGCACCACCACCATCACCATGTCCACAACACACATCGCCGTACATCCATAAACGCTTTTCCCCCGCGTTCCCTATGTCACCTTTTAACCGGTATTCGATCCGGTATATATATTTTTGTCCCTCACAACTCCATACTTCATCAACACCGACAACACATACCTCCACTCCCCAACCAACAATAGTGTGTGTGTCAGTGTGTAAGTATTTTTACTCATATTTTTACTCATACGGGCGTTTAAGTGTGCGTGCGTGTACGCATATTTATGTGTATGTGTGTGTGTATGTGAACACACGTGTATGCATATGTCTATGTGTGTGTGTATATATATATCTGTATATATATGTGTATGTGTATGCGTATGTGTATGTGTGTGTATTTATGTATGTGTATGTATGTGTGTGTATGTATGTGTGTGTATGTGTACGTCTACATGTATGTATATGGGTAAATCTGACTGTATGTGTAGGTGAGCTCATATATGTGCATGTATGTGTATATGTGCGTGTATGTGTGCGTTGTCGGTACATGTGTGTGTATATATATATGTATATACATATGTGTGAGTACACGTGTGTGCGAGTGTGTATGTGTATATCTTGCATACATGAGTGTGAGTCCATGTGCCCATACCCATGTGTATGTATGTGTATGTATATATGTAAAACACCTTCTACATTGCCTCTCACCTTCCCCCTATCTCTGTCGTTCGCCACCCCCACCGATACTCCCCCACTCTCCATGTTCGTGTCCGCATGCGCGCATACACATACATGTGTGTACATATACATATGGCTGTGTGTGAGCGTATGTCGATATGTGCGGGCAAGGATGTGCGTATGTGTTTTATGTTGTGTGTGTTTATACAACAATATGTGTGCAAATATATACATATATGTGTGTGCGTATACGTATATACAAGGTATCTGTCAGACGAAGAGCGTCTAACTATGTATCTATGTAAGGACCTTGACGCCACCAATACATCCACCACACCACCACAAACGCCGCTACCATAGACAACGGCACCACTTCCACACACCCACCCCCACGCCAACCCGTCTACTGACAATCCACTAACCTCATACCACAGCCCATCCCACTAAATAACCTTAACCACCACCATATCACCACATCCACCCCCACATACTCTACACGCCAAGGCCAACCCACCACCACCACACCAAGCCCACCTCATCCACACACCGTCACCAACATCTCACCATCACACCCACCCCCATATACACTACAGGCCAGTACATCGCCTTGATCCTTCCCACCAATCAAAACAACTCATTTTGTCAAACTCTTGAAACTCTGACTTTACCACATAGCATGTATTTCATTTTCTTATAGCATTTTAAGAGGGTCCGTCGAGCTGCTGATTATTGAGTCGGGTAGGATCGATATAGATCGAACTTTGAGTTGATTAGTGGCGAAACGCGCGTCACCTATCAATAAATGCAATGAAGCAATAATCAATCGTCCTTTTTATCCTTTCTATATATATATATATATATATATATATATATATATATATATATATATTATATTTAGAGTATACACTCAAAGAGTCATTTACAATTAATTAGCTCAAAGAAAGAAGCATTTCTGAGCCGTGCCATACAAGTGAATATAAATTAATATATGATAAACACCTAAGTGTTTGTATTGTAAAAGACAAAAGTTAGCTAGAATAAAACAAAATAATTCAAATAAATATAGCCTGCCTGTATCGATTTAAAAAATAATAAATCAATATACACAAACTCATATTGGCAAATAGCCGTGGTACCTAGACAAATTTAAATTTCAAAATTCAAACCTTTTCCGCAGATCAATCTTAACCTCAAAATCAAAATAGGTTTCGCAAACGATGGTATAAAAGTGAAATAATCAATTTTCTGTGCTTATCAATAGGTACCCAGAAAAATTAGGTTACTTCACCTCGAAAAAATGTTGAAGGTTTGGTTTACGAGCACAAACGCACGAGGTTTTGCACTCGGTTCTTCCAGCTCACTAGCCTATCTCATACTCATGGCGCTAGAAATAACAGCCGTTTATATGGGATTAAAAATTAGCTCAACCGAGGGAGCAGTAATATATTATATTTAGAGTATACACTCAAAGAGTCATTTACAATTAATTAGCTCAAAGAAAGAAGCATTTCTGAGCCGTGCAATACAAGTTAATATAAATTAATATATGATAAACACCTAAGTGTTTGTATTGTAAAAGACAACAGTTAGCTAGAATGAAACAAACTAATTCAAATAAATATAGCCTGCCTGTATCGATTTAAAAAATAATTAATCAATATACACAAACTCATATTGGCAAATAGCCGTTTCATTCTAGCTAACTTTTGTCTTTTACAATACAAATAGTTAGGTGTTTATCATATATTAATTTGTATTAACTTGTATTGCACGGCTCAGAAATGCTTCTTTCTTTGAGCTAATTAATTGTAAATGACTCTTTGAGCGTATACTCTAAATATAATATATTACTGCTCCCTCGGTTGAGCTAATTTTTAATCCCATATAAACGGCTGTTATTTCTAGCGCCATGAATATGAGATAGGTTGTGCGGATGACGGTTTAACCATCGTCTCAGTGTTGGCCTTTAACGTATGTTGTAGCTCTGGTTCGTCAGAATTATTGAGCGCTTGCCACACATCTTGGAAGTTGCTTTTCGCTAATTCCAAAGCCGAAATACGATTCTCGCTAATTTATATATATATATATATAAACTCGCGTGGCCGAGTTGTTAGAGAACTGGATTCGCAATCGTGAGGTTGTGAGTTCGATTCCTGAACCGGGCGATGCGGTGTGTTCTTGGGCAAGACACTTTATTTCACGTTGCTCCTTCTACCTGGAGTTGCGACCGATAGATAGTATTAGCAATTGGAAAGACCAATGGAAACATTGTTTCCTCGGTCCGATTTGACGAAAGTCGATCGACTGTAAATACTATATATACACTATATATATCGTATATATATATATATATATATAAAGTATATATAGATGCATAGTATATATATATATACAATATCTATGTGTATACATAGCATATATACTATATATATATATACATATATACTATATATAAATACTATATATATACTACATACATATATATACTATATATATATATTAATAATGTACTATATATATATACTCTATATATGTATATATATGTATGTATACTATATATTTATATATATGTATATATACTACATGTATACTATATATATACATATATAGTATAGTTAAATATATATATAGTATAGTTGAATACAGAGAATAAAAAACATAGAGGCAGTACAAATGATATGGTTTTTAGTTTCACGCTTGAGAGTGGGGGATGGGGGAGGCCGGAGAACAGTGGGTAGGAAGAGAGTTCCAAGGGTGTATGGGGAGTGGTGGAAATACATCTAAAAAGGGGGAGGGGAGGAAAAACAATATTTTTAGACAGTAAAGGACATTTTTTATAAGTACAAATAAAAATTTAAATAAAAACCAAAAAGGTGTGAGGCGTGTTGGGGTGGTGGTGGATGGAGGGAGGCTTGAGAGGGGAGAGGGAGGTGTGGGCCGAGCGGGGAGGGCTGAAGGTGGTGTTTGTGCATGGGTGCAGGTATACGTGTGTGTGTATGGGAATGTGAGAGTTGCGTGAAGAACGAGGTTCCATGTTCAGGTAAAAGGGAAACCGGTGTGTACGTGGGGTTGGGGTGTAAGTCGGTGTGTGCGGGCGTGTGGATAGAGAGCGGTGTGGGAGGGGGCGCGTGTTGTACGGAGGCTGAGTGTGTTTATGTGGGTATACGCACGTGTGTGTTCGTGTTTATATGTGGTGTAGATGTAGGCGGCGTGGCTCGAAAATAATGTGTTTGTTCGTGTGTATGTTCCTAAGATATTTCCATGGAGTGTGAGACAAGATGGAACGATGCCCGGTGGTGTGTAATCCTGGTGTGGTTGTGCGGAAGTGGAGACATGTGGGGTGCGCGCGCAATAGGAAGTGGTCAGAGGGTCAAGGCAGGGTGAAGAGATAGCAGTAGATGAGGATGACCGTTAAAGAAAGGGTCTGTGGTGTGGACTGTGTGTCTGTGTGCGGAGTTGCGGTGGACAGGGAAGAGGATGGATAGGTGTGAAAGGTGGAGGAGGAAGGTGGTGGTGTGGGGGATGGTGTATATATTAGTGGGGATGTTAGTGGGATGTGTGTGTGGGAGTGTAGGGGGAGCGTGGAGAAAGAGATGGAGAGAAAGGGTGTTGAGGCCGGAGGAGGAGGTGTAGTGTACTGGTGTGTGCGTGTTTGGTTATGAGTGTGTGTGGTAGAGAGGGTGTGTGTTCGTGTATGGGGGTGAGGGGGAAGGTGGCTTGGGGGCTGTTATTATTTGGAGGGTCCACCAAGGGTGTGGGCCGGTGAAACTGAGGAGTGTGTTAGAGGTGTTAGTGGGGGATGTGTGTGTGGGAAGGGGTGTCGAAGGCTAAAGGAATAGGGTTGGGTAGTTCAAACGGGAGGGGGGGGGTATGTAGTGTGAAGATTGTGTGTTGTGGGACAGTGAGGCGTGTGGCGGGTGTCCCATGGCATTGGATCAGGCCACAAAAGTGGCGGGCGAGGAGGGAACTCTCGCCGAGAGGAGGACCGAGCCGTGAACCGATCCGCCAGGCGACGGCGAGTCTGTCCGACGTATGTTGCGGTGCACTCCAATGAACGAAGTCCGTAGATGAGGTTGGAGAAGGTGCAGCTGAAGGCGTGCCGGACAGAAGAGAGTGGCCGTTGGCACATGGAAGGTAATCTTGTTCGTGATGTGGGGGCAGGTGTGGCAGCGAAGCCTGGAGAAGGGAAGGGAACGTGGGGGAGCGTGGGATGGGGGGGGGGGGTCTGGAGGTGCGGATGAGGAGGAATCGGAGATTACGTGCGCATTTGAAGCAGGGGAGGGGTGAGGATGGGAAGATGGGGGAGGTGGAGGGGTCGAACTGGAGGCGGACGATGGTGGTGTGGAGATGTATAGTGTATATATGCTAACGAAGGAGTTGTGGTAAGGAAACAAATAGACCATAACGCACCAGAGTACTCAATACTTAGAGTAGTAGAGTGGGTAATAAAAAATGTATGACCCCGACGGCACGGGATCATACATTTTCCTATATATATGATATATATATATATATATATATATATATATATATATATATATATATATATATTTTATATATATACTGAATATATATATGTATATACTATATATATATTTATATATATACTATATATATATATATATATATATATATATATATATATATATATATATATATATTGTTATACTTTGGGAGGGTCATGTTGCCAATAAGAAACACACGCACCAGTTGCTTTCACTTCAATTTAATTTAATATATATTTATAAATTTACAAATTTATAAATTTCTGGTTGGTTGGTTGGTTCCACAACCAGATAGTTGTTTATATATATATAGTCATAGTTCTTTCGTCACACACTCTGCGACCTCTTCAGTGACTGGGGATTTCTTTCTTCGTTTCTGTGCCTTTCCTTTCTTCTATCCTACGCCATTTTGTTTGTGTGTGGGTTGCGTGCTAAGTTTGCGCATGCGCCACATCTGGGTGTCTGTGTGCGTTTGTGTTCATTTTTCTATTTTTCTATTTATATTTGTTTGTTTATTTATTTATTTATTGTTGGTTGGTTGTTTGTTCTATGTGTGTGTGTGTTTTCATTTTGTCTTGTGTGTGTTTTCATTTTGTGTGTGTTTTCAATTGTAAGTTGTTTGTTCTATGTGTGTGTGTGTTTTCATTTTGTCCTTAATTGTAAGTTGTGATGTTGTTGTTCCACTCATATTTTCTATTTAATTTTGGTTTTAATTCTTTTATGCTTACTGCCTCTGTAATTTGCCTAAACATTGCGTCTTTTTTGTGTGTGGATTCTATTTTTATTTCTATGCTCTCTAATTTACCCCTGTGTTCTATCTTAGCATGTTGGTAGAGCACAGATGATTCTTTACTATCTTGGAGGTCTCGCCAGTGTTCATTTATTCGTTCCCCTATACTACGAGCTGTCTCACCTATGTACACTATATTTTTGTTTCTACATTGTCCTTCAGTACATCTTATGCTATATACTACATTTCTAGTTTTACAGTTAATATGGGGGCTTATTTTACAGGTTATACATTTCTTATCTATACATGAGGGTCTTTGGAACGGGTATGTCTTGCTAATAAGTGTTTTTACGGAGGTACCAGGTCTTTCTACTATCTTAATATTGAGATTATGTTTCTTTAGGGCCCTTCTAAATTTGTAGGCTAGTTCGCCTCTAGGGGTTGTATTGATGAACATTACACTCTGGTATTTATTGCTATCATACCATGAGTTTATTCTATTGGCCTTGTTCTTAGTTCTTTCTATTCTATTCCAAAATTTGCTCCTATACAAGGGGCAGGTCCCATTTATGTCATTATTTACCATTTTTTCCCATTTGGTTCTGGCTCCTTTATACACTCTGATTCTATCTCTCTGATTGTAGCCAGAGAACTGCATACGGTGGATGAAGTGTTGTATGTGTCTCTCTAGTTCTTCGGGGTTGCACATGCGGGACACATTTCTCATCACCCGTACCAAATCCGCAATCAGTATGTTGATTTTGGTATGGTCCGAAATGGCCGAGTTTCGGTGGATCAGATGTTTGGAAGTCATGGGTTTGGCATAATGGGAATGGAGGATTTGTTTTTGGTTGTTAATAGTATCTAACCAGAGCTCTGTGTCTAGTACAGGTAATCGATGGTTGGGGTGTCTACTTGGGTAGTCTATAGTAACTCTAATGCTCTGGTGGATGGAGTTTGCTATTTGCTGGATGCTTTCCATTTATGGAAACACGGAAATAGATAATAATGAAATGTCTGTGTTACGTCTGCCACCCAAATTTGCGACATTCAAGAAGGTAAATATGATTAGTTGTCTGTCAGAAATAGAAAAATCATTTACGAAACTACGCTGGAGCATCAAAAACAAAAACAAAAGCAACAATATACGCACACACATATACAACACACATCCCAACAACAACAGACACACAGACACAAACAACAATAACAACAACAATAGCAACATACCCAGATACAACACCAACAATAGCAACATACCCAGATACAACAGACACGCAGACACAAACAACAATAACAACACACACGGAGACAACAATAACAACAACACACACATCAACAACAACAACAACAGCAACATACCCAGATACAACAATACACACATCAACAACAACAACAACAGCAACATACCCAGATACAACAACAACAGACACGCAAACACAAACAACAATAACAACACACACAACAACGATAACACACACACACACGGAGACAACAACACACATCAACAACAACACACATCAACAACAACACACATCAACAACAACAACACACACACATTCAATGCCTCTCACCACCACTACAATCTTAACAAACACACAGACACAGAAAACAAGTAATGACAGTAGCACAGAAATCAGAGAAATAAGAGAAAGTAATAGGATTAAAAGGAGTAGGGAGACTAAGGACAAAGAGAATAACCAAGACGAACACACAGACACACAAAATAGGGTAGATAACAACATTGAGCCAGTGGAAAGAGACAGGAGTAATTATGAGAGACATAGAAACAACCATGAAGCTGAGGCTGCTGCTGTTGGTGGAAATAGAAACAACACAACTAACAATAGCACTAGTACACATAAAGCAGCAGCCTGGAACTCTCCGTTTTATAACCCCTCCGATAAATCATTCGACCTACGACGAGTCCACGCCACGACTTTGCCATTTAACAAACGCACGCAGTTGCCGTCGCAGGTCGATGAACAAACAGAAGCACAATTTAGTATAGCTAAATCCGAACTTAGAAATATTATAGAAGAGTATAGCAAGAAGCATAATAGAATAGAGGCCCAGCAACTGGGAGAAGAATCTGCAAATGGCTTGCGTAAGCTCATGCAGCGCTCGCGTAATGGAGAGATAGCATGCTTTCCAACAGACAAGTCTGGCAGAATGTCGGTTGACAGCCTGCCAAACTACATCCAGGCAATGCAACCCCACATCACTAACACAAGAGAGGTAACACCACAGGAGCATGAGGATAGAGAAAAAACCCTCAATGCCCATATGGTGATGTGGACAAATATAATGCAGCCCAACAAAAGGACTGCCAACAACTTCCAGGCCTGGAACAATGACGTGCCGGCGTTGTATGGGCTTCGAAAAGACCATAAAACGGGCTGGGACCCTGTCGCGGGACCACCAACACGGCCAGTCTGTGGGGCTAACATTGCTAGTAACTACAGACTGTCCTACTTCCTCTCCCTGATCATACGCCCCATCATTGAGATGTCCCCAGATGTGTGTGACAGCACGGAGGACCTCCTCAGCAGAATCGGCGCGGGTAACCGATCTGGGGACCTAACAAACTGCATAATAGGCAGTATGGATGTTGTGTCCCTGTATCCATCTATTGACGTGGATTTTGCTGTGGAGAAATGCGTCGAAATGATCAGCGAGAGCAAGGTTGAGTTCCGTGGGATTGATACCAGTGAGCTGGGACTTCTACTTAAGCTTACCCATAGTAATAGTTACCTAGACACTTATGACCTTAGCAACCTGTGCCCTACAAGACCAGCAAGAGGCAGACCACCTACCATTACCTCAATGGCCAAGAAAACCCACACAGATAGATGGAACGGGTGGACCAGAGCCATACGGACACCCGAAAACCACGATGAACTGAAGAAAATGATTGCACATGCGGTAGGGGCCAGCATAAAATTAACCCTTAAGGAACATATGTTCAAATTTAATGGTAAAACATATGCCCAAGAGGAAGGAGCAGCCATTGGTGTTAGCATTGCAGGCGACATAGCTAACTTGTTCATGGTATGGTGGGACAGTAGACTTAAACAAAAACTTAATGAACAATTAGAAGACAGCTTAACCCTGATAATGTACTCCCGCTACGTAGATGATATAAACATCGTAGTTAAGACACCCCCACTAAAGAACAGTCAGGAACCAGAGAAAAACACAATGGAAAGCATCCAGCAAATAGCAAACTCCATCCACCAGAGCATTAGAGTTACTATAGACTACCCAAGTAGACACCCAAACCATCGATTACCTGTACTAGACACAGAGCTCTGGTTAGATACTATTAACAACCAAAAACAAATCCTCCATTCCCATTATGCCAAACCCATGACTTCCAAACATCTGATCCACCGAAACTCGGCCATTTCGGACCATACCAAAATCAACATACTGATTGCGGATTTGGTACGGGTGATGAGAAATGTGTCCCGCATGTGCAACCCCGAAGAACTAGAGAGACACATACAACACTTCATCCACCGTATGCAGTTCTCTGGCTACAATCAGAGAGATAGAATCAGAGTGTATAAAGGAGCCAGAACCAAATGGGAAAAAATGGTAAATAATGACATAAATGGGACCTGCCCCTTGTATAGGAGCAAATTTTGGAATAGAATAGAAAGAACTAAGAACAAGGCCAATAGAATAAACTCATGGTATGATAGCAATAAATACCAGAGTGTAATGTTCATCAATACAACCCCTAGAGGCGAACTAGCCTACAAATTTAGAAGGGCCCTAAAGAAACATAATCTCAATATTAAGATAGTAGAAAGACCTGGTACCTCCGTAAAAACACTTATTAGCAAGACATACCCGTTCCAAAGACCCTCATGTATAGATAAGAAATGTATAACCTGTAAAATAAGCCCCCATATTAACTGTAAAACTAGAAATGTAGTATATAGCATAAGATGTACTGAAGGACAATGTAGAAACAAAAATATAGTGTACATAGGTGAGACAGCTCGTAGTATAGGGGAACGAATAAATGAACACTGGCGAGACCTCCAAGATAGTAAAGAATCATCTGTGCTCTACCAACATGCTAAGATAGAACACAGGGGTAAATTAGAGAGCATAGAAATAAAAATAGAATCCACACACAAGAAAGACGCAATGTTTAGGCAAATTACAGAGGCAGTAAGCATAAAAGAATTAAAACCAAAATTAAATAGAAAATATGAGTGGAACAACAACATCACAACTTACAATTAAGGACAAAATGAAAACACACACACACATAGAACAAACAACTTACAATTGAAAACACACACAAAATGAAAACACACACAAGACAAAATGAAAACACACACACACATAGAACAAACAACCAACCAACAATAAATAAATAAATAAACAAACAAATATAAATAGAAAAATAGAAAAATGAACACAAACGCACACAGACACCCAGATGTGGCGCATGCGCAAACTTAGCACGCAACCCACACACAAACAAAATGGCGTAGGATAGAAGAAAGGAAAGGCACAGAAACGAAGAAAGAAATCCCCAGTCACTGAAGAGGTCACAGAGTGTGTGACGAAAGAACTATGACTATATATATATAAACAACTATCTGGTTGTGGAACCAACCAACCAACCAGAAATTTATAAATTTGTAAATTTATAAATATATATTAAATTAAATTGAAGTGAAAGCAACTGGTGCGTGTGTTTCTTATTGGCAACATGACCCTCCCAAAGTATAACAATATCGGTTTCAACACACGATTTCAGATAAAGAATCTTGCTAAACAAATTCAGAAACGAAATATATATATATATATATATATATATATATATGTATATACTATATATATATTTATATATATACTATATATATATACTATATATATATATATATATATATATATATTTATATATATATATATATATATATATATATATATATATATATATGTATATATGTATATATATATATATATATATATATGTATATATGTATATATATATATTTATATATATATGTATATATGTATATACTATATATATATTTATATATATATATACTCTGGTATGGATGTAGGTGGCGTGGTTCGAAACTAATATGTTTGTTCGTGTGTATGTTCCTAAGATATTTCCATGGAGTGTGAGACAAGATGTTGGAGATTTCGGGTGTCGTAGAATGGATGGTTGGAACGATGACTGGCGGTGTGAAATCCTCGTGTGGTAGTGCGGAAGTGTAGCGATGTGGGGTGCGCGCAACAGGAAGTGGTCAGAGGATCAAGTCATGGTTAAGAGATAGCAGTAGAGGAGGATGACAGGTAAAAAATGGGTCTGTGGAAATTACGCGCGAAGGAGGGGAGTGGTGGGGAGTGGAGGAGGGGGCAGGTGGAACGGGTCGGACTGGAGGCGGAGATAGATATAGAGGCGGAGGACTTGCATTGGAGGGGTAGGGTGGAGATATATATTATATATATATATACTATATATATATACTATATATATACTATATATATATACGATACATATATACTACATATATATAGTATATATACATATAATATATATGTAGATAAATCTACCAAAATGTACGGTAGTGTCCAATCCGTATGAAGAACTCATTGTAATACGAATATCATGAAAAGAGATGTATTCAAACATTTTTTCGATGAAAAATACAGGAAAACAGAGTCAAGATAAATTAATAAAAATAATGAATAAACAAAGAAACAGTTCCTTATATTAAAAAATTCATCATTTTACGATCGTTTCTAGGATATATATGTGTTAGTGTTGGTATGCATATCATATAGATCTATGTAAAATGTTTACAAACTATCAGAAGGTATATACATACCTACACATATATATGCTGTCTTCAGAAATAATGATATTTGTTTATTGAAAATAGGTCATATGCTGTCTTCAGAAATAATTATATTTGTTCATTGAATAAAACCAACAAAGATTGAATATAATAGGTCTGTTTGGGAACAGGTTTTGAATTGACCAATAGAAAGATAGTGAAGGTCAAGATGGTAAAATAGTAGTAATAGAACCTTAATTTAGGGGTAGAGGAAGGTAGATTTCAGTTTTGGATGGAAAGAATATTATGAATGAAAGATTATTTTAGGGATGAAAATAGGTCATATGCTGTCTTCAGAAATAATTATATTTGTTCATTGAATAAAACCAACAAAGATTTAATATAATAGGTCTGTTTGGGAACAGGTTTTGAATTGACCAATAGAAAGGTAATAACTGGCTAAATGGTAAAATAGTAGTAATGGAACTTTAATTTAGGGGTAGAAGAAGGCAGATTTCAGTTTTGAATGGAAGGAGTATGATGAATAAAAAGGTTTTTTAGGGGTGAAAATAGGTCAGGTCGGTAAAAGGTACACGAAAAATTGCTGTTATAAAAGAATAATGTCAATGTAAATATCTAAGGAGACTAAAATTTTACGATTTTTTTAATTTTTTTTATTTTCCGTCGTTTTTAACAGCACTCTTCAATTATATCTAACTCTTATTTATCATATCTATATACATTAATATAATTTTATCTATATAAATATACCTATCAATTTAATTAACTTATTTTCTTTTAATAGATTTAAATTCCATATATTTTTTTCACTAACACTTTTATCGTAAAATTTTAGTCTCCTTAGATATTTACATTGGCATTATTCTTTTATAACAGCAATTTTTCGTGTACCTTTTACCGACCTGACCTATTTTCACCCCTAAAAAAACCTTTTCATTCATCATACTCCTTCCATTCAAAACTGAAATCTGCCTTCTTCTACCCCTAAATTAAAGTTCCATTACTACTATTTTACCATTTAGCCAGTTATTACCTTTCTATTGGTCAATTCAAAACCTGTTCCCAAACAGACCTATCATATTAAATCTTTGTTGGTTTTATTCAATGAACAAATATAATTATTTCTGAAGACAGCATATGACCTATTTTCATCCCTAAAATAATCTTTCATTCATAATATTCTTTCCATCCAAAACTGAAATCTACTTTCCTCTACCCCTAAATTAAGGTTCTATTACTACTATTTTACCATCTTGACCTTCACTATCTTTCTATTGGTAAATTCAAAACCTGTTCCCAAACAGACCTATTGTATTAAATAATTGTTGGTTTTTTTCAATAAACAAATATCATTGTTTCTGAAGACAGCATATATATGTGTAGGTATGTATATTCCTTCTGATAGTTTGTAAAAATTTTACATAGATCTATATGATATGCATAACAACACTAACACATATATATCCTAGAAACGATCGTAAAATGATGATTTTTTTAATATAAGGAACTGTATATATATGTCTATAATATATATATATATACTAGATATATATATATATATATATAGTATATATATATATATATATATATATATATATATATATATATATATATATATATATATATATATATATATACAGTATATATATATACAGTATATATATATAGAGTATATGTATATATATATATAAAGAGAAAGAGAGTATAGTTATATATATAGTATATATATACATATATATACTATATATATATAATATATAGAATATATATAGTACTGTATCTATAAATATATTGGATATATATATAAATACATATATAGATTCTATAAGGTATGTTCCTTGTCTATGTTAAAATTTATGAAACACACTTTGTATTTTATCTGATGAAAGCGTACCAAAGATTTTGGTACCCTTGAAATATATATAATAGAATAAATATGGTTATATAAATATAGTTTCCATTTATTTAATATCATTGTATATAGTTTCTCTCTATCACTCTCTATATATATTATATATGTAGAGTATATATATATAGAGAGAGTATATACATATATATATATAGTATATATATTGTATATATATATATATATAAATATATAGTATATATATATAAATATATATATAGTATGGTGGCTGCCAACTCGTTTTCGAGTACGGCCACTACTTTATATCCATGTAGGAGAACCCCTACCGATGCGCTGAACAAGTGTGACTTTTTAGTCCAGCCAGCGACTTGAAAACTCTGGTACAAACATTACACTTGTGACAATTATTGACACATAGTGTTGGGCCCATGATAAGGGTTCACCTCTCCCGGTGATTTAGGATGGCCATTGAATTTTAAGAGCTCCTTTGACCTTTGACAGGTGTTGATTTTAGACCTGCAGGATGTCCAAAGTCACCCTCCTCACCTACAAACCTTGGTGGGGTTGCCAGTTTAGTCGCCAACGACCCTACCATGGCACAGGTTGTACTGGGATACATGATACCAGTAGCACCAACTGGTGATCTGACATAAAGTATACATATATAATATACACACATATATATATATATAGTATATATACAGTATATAAAAATATATAGTATATATATATATATATATATATATATATATATATATATATATATATATATATATATATATATGTATATATATATATATATATATATATATATATATATATATATATATATATAAATATATATATATATAAACGGAAAAAATGAAACGATATTTCATTTCCCACTCTTAGTACGGCTGTTACTTAAACCGACGTACAGTAGTATGTATATATATATATATCCATACATGCACACATATATATATGCACGTATGGATTCACCGAATATTTATTATAATGCTCGGTGTGTTTGTAAACAAACATCCCGTATTAAGCCGTAGTGTCTAGCAACCACCGTTGCTCGTTTGTTCAACACTGACAAAGGAACGCTGTACTAGTTTCAAGCTTGTTAGCTATCGTCAGCAACGGATACCTTCCTGCCAGATTGTTGAACGTATATACTTACCTTATGCATATTAACGGGTGAGTAGCCTAATTTGCATATCGAGTGGGTTAATCGGCCGGGTGCACCGAAAACGATAAACGGAAAAAATGAAACGATATTTCATTTCCCACTCTTAGTACGGCTGTTACTTAAATATAAGTATGTACACGTACATACATATATGTATACCGACGTACAGTAGTATGTATATATATATATACATACATGCACACATATATATATGCACGTATGGATTCACCGAATATTTATCGTTTCATTTTTTCCGTTTATCGTTTGCGGTGCACCCGGCTGATTAACCCACTCGATATGCAAATTGGGCTACTCAGCCGTTAATATGCATAAGGTAAGTATATACGTTCAACAATCTGGCAGGAAGGTATACGTTGCTGACGATAGCTAACAAGCTTGAAACTAGTACAGCGTTCCTTTGTCAGTGTTGAACAAACGAGCAACGGTGGTTGCTAGACACTACGGCTTAATACGGGATGTTTGTTTACAAACACACCGAGCATTATAATAAATATTCGGTGAATCCATACGTGCATATATATATGTGTGCATGTATGTATATATATATATATATATATATATATATATATATATATATATACATACTACTGTACGTCGGTATACATAAATGTATGTACGTGTACATACATATATTTAAGTAACAGCCGTACTAAGAGTGGGAAATGAAATATCGTTTCAGTTTTTCCGTTTATCGTTTTCGGTGCACCCGGCCGATTAACCCACTCGATATGCAAATTGGGCTACTCAGCCGTTAATATGCATAAGGTAAGTATATACGTTCAACAATCTGGCAGGAAGGTATACGTTGCTGACGATAGCTAACAAGCTTGAAACTAGTACAGCGTTCCTTTGTCAGTGTTGAACAAACGAGCAACGGTGGTTGCTAGACACTACGGCTTAATACGGGATGTTTGTTTACAAACACACCGAGCATTATAATAAATATTCGGTGAATCCATACGTGAATATATATATGTGTGCATGTATGTATATATATATATATATATATATATATATATATATATATATATATATATATATATATATACATACTACTGTACGTCGGTATACATAAATGTATGTACGTGTACATACATATATTTAAGTAACAGCCGTACTAAGAGTGGGAAATGAAATATCGTTTCAGTTTTTCCGTTTATCGTTTTCGGTGCACCCGGCCGATTAACCCACTCGATATGCAAATTGGGCTACTCAGCCGTTAATATGCATAAGGTAAGTATATACGTTCAACAATCTGGCAGGAAGGTATACGTTGCTGACGATAGCTAACAAGCTTGAAACTAGTACAGCGTTCCTTTGTCAGTGTTGAACAAACGAGCAACGGTGGTTGCTAGACACTACGGCTTAATACGGGATGTTTGTTTACAAACACACCGAGCATTATAATAAATATTCGGTGAATCCATACGTGCATATATATATATGTGTGCATGTATGTATATATATATATGCATACTACTGTACGTCGGTATACATATATGTATGTACGTGTACATACTTATATTTAAGTAACAGCCGTACTAAGAGTGGGAAATGAAATATCGTTTCAGTTTTTCCGTTTATCGTTTTCGGTGCACCCGGCCGATTAACCCACTCGATATGCAAATTGGGCTACCCAGCCGTTAATATGCATAAGGTAAGTACATACGTTCAACAATCTGGCAGGAAGGTATACGTTGCTGACGATAACTAACAAGCTTGAAACTAGTACAGCGTTCCTTTGTCAGTGTTGAACAAACGAGCAACGGTGGTTGCTAGACACTACGGCTTAATACGGGATGTTTGTTTACAAACACACCGAGCATTATAATAAATATTCGGTGAATCCATACGTGCATATATATATATGTGTGCATGTATGTATATATATATATGCATACTACTGTACGTCGGTATACATATATGTATGTACGTGTACATACTTATATTTAAGTAACAGCCGTACTAAGAGTGGGAAATGAAATATCGTTTCAGTTTTTCCGTTTATCGTTTTCGGTGCACCCGGCCGATTAACCCACTCGATATGCAAATTGGGCTACCCAGCCGTTAATATGCATAAGGTAAGTATATACGTTCAACAATCTGGCAGGAAGGTATACGTTGCTGACGATAGCTAACAAGCTTGAAACTAGTACAGCGTTCCTTTGTCAGTGTTGAACAAACGAGCAACGGTGGTTGCTAGACACTACGGCTTAATACGGGATGTTTGTTTACAAACACACCGAGCATTATAATAAATATTCGGTGAATCCATACGTGCATATATATATGTGTGCATGTATGTATATATATATATATATATATATATATATATATATATATACATACTACTGTACGTCGGTATACATAAATGTATGTACGTGTACATACATATATTTAAGTAACAGCCGTACTAAGAGTGGGAAATGAAATATCGTTTCAGTTTTTCCGTTTATCGTTTTCGGTGCACCCGGCCGATTAACCCACTCGATATGCAAATTGGGCTACTCAGCCGTTAATATGCATAAGGTAAGTATATACGTTCAACAATCTGGCAGGAAGGTATACGTTGCTGACGATAGCTAACAAGCTTGAAACTAGTACAGCGTTCCTTTGTCAGTGTTGAACAAACGAGCAACGGTGGTTGCTAGACACTACGGCTTAATACGGGATGTTTGTTTACAAACACACCGAGCATTATAATAAATATTCGGTGAATCCATACGTGCATATATATATATGTGTGCATGTATGTATATATATATATGCATACTACTGTACGTCGGTATACATATATGAATGTACGTGTACATACTTATATTTAAGTAACAGCCGTACTAAGAGTGGGAAATGAAATATCGTTTCAGTTTTTCCGTTTATCGTTTTCGGTGCACCCGGCCGATTAACCCACTCGATATGCAAATTGGGCTACCCAGCCGTTAATATGCATAAGGTAAGTATATACGTTCAACAATCTGGCAGGAAGGTATACGTTGCTGACGATAGCTAACAAGCTTGAAACTAGTACAGCGTTCCTTTGTCAGTGTTGAACAAACGAGCAACGGTGGTTGCTAGACACTACGGCTTAATACGGGATGTTTGTTTACAAACACACCGAGCATTATAATAAATATTCGGTGAATCCATACGTGCATATATATATATGTGTGCATGTATGTATATATATATATGCATACTACTGTACGTCGGTATACATATATGTATGTACGTGTACATACTTATATTTAAGTAACAGCCGTACTAAGAGTGGGAAATGAAATATCGTTTCAGTTTTTCCGTTTATCGTTTTCGGTGCACCCGGCCGATTAACCCACTCGATATGCAAATTGGGCTACCCAGCCGTTAATATGCATAAGGTAAGTATATACGTTCAACAATCTGGCAGGAAGGTATACGTTGCTGACGATAGCTAACAAGCTTGAAACTAGTACAGCGTTCCTTTGTCAGTGTTGAACAAACGAGCAACGGTGGTTGCTAGACACTACGGCTTAATATGGGATGTTTGTTTACAAACACACCGAGCATTATAATAAATATTCGGTGAATCCATACGTGCATATATATATGTGTGCATGTATGTATATATATATATATACATACTACTGTACGTCGGTATACATATATGTATGTACGTGTACATACTTATATTTATGTAACAGCCGTACTAAAAGTGGGAAATGAAATATCGTTTCAGTTTTTCCGTTTATCGTTTTCGGTGCACCCGGCCGATTAACCCACTCGATATGCAAATTGGGCTACTCAGCCGTTAATATGCATAAGGTAAGCATATACGTTCAACAATCTGGCAGGAAGGTATACGTTGCTGACGATAGCTAACAAGCTTGAAACTAGTACAGCGTTCCTTTGTCAGTGTTGAACAAACGAGCAACGGTGGTTGCTAGATACTACGGCTTAATACGGGATGTTTGTTTACAAAGACACCGAGCATTATAATAAATATTCGGTGAATCCATACGTGCATATATATATGTGTGCATGTATGTATATATATATATACATACTACTGTACGTCGGTATACATATATGTATGTACGTGTACATACTTATATATATATATATATATATATATATATATATATATATATATATATATATATATATATATATATATATATATATATATATATATATATATAGCATATCTATATATAGATATATATAGTATATATATATATATATACAGATATAAATACATACTGTATATATATATATATTTAGTATGTATATACAGTATATATATATATATATATATATAGTATATATATATATATAGTATAGTAATAATAATAAATTTGAAGACTAAAATCCAAAGAGGGCTCGATAAGGATAAATATATATCAAATATATAAGAACCGTAGAGCAAATATTTATTAAAATAACAGATTAAAGTTTAAGCAAAGAATCGCTGCTTTCACCCTTAACGGGATCTTCTGAAACTAACAAAGTCAATCTGTAAACGCAGAAGTAGATATTTCAAAAAACGTTGCAAGCGTGGAAACGTTCGCTGGCAAAGAACGGGAAAAAACGAATATAATACGTTATTAATAGGGTGCGTAGAAAAACAATTACGCGCAAAGACAGAACCACGTTAATGGTATAAAAGAGGTCGTAGACTAATGTTCTCTTAGGTGGTTCATAGAGACGTTCTCTGGCAATGAACGAAAAAAACGAAGATAATGCGTCATATGTGGACCGTGGAGAACAATAGCACGCAAAGACAAAACCACGTAAATGGTATAGCAGAAGTTGTAGACTAAAATTCTAACTAGGAGACCGAATGAATCTCCGCTACAGAGTTAAGAACAAAGTAAATAAATGCAATACAGAAGTAATAGAAATAAATAAATACATACACGCAAACAAATACGTACATACACAAGCATACGCAAAACACTTACCATAGGTATACAAAATCACGCACATATAAATATGTGTGTGTGTGTATGCGTGTATACAAATAAATAAATAATATGTAAACGTATATAAATCAATAAATACGTATATAACAAGCGCACACACATATCTACAAGTAAATACACGAATGTTCGGAGACGTAAGTCAACCAAAACATGAAGTACACATATACACACACCCTACGTACGTACGAACCTGCATACTCACACAGACGCAAAACTCCCGTATACACATAGCCAAACCATATGTACCAGAATATATAAAATTATACGCCATAACATAAACAATCAGATATGCGTACGAGAAGTTATACTTACCTTCACAAAACATACGGGTAATATATACTTACCTATGCAATTAAGTAATGGTATAAACAAAACATATACTTAGCTCCCACATCAAGACGTAAAATATCCACGCATAGATCGTACTATCCGTTAGGGTATAACGTGTGGCTGTAATACAGGAAAGTGTTGTGTAATTTATGTTTACAAGCCGAAATTGCCTCAGATTTTTTGTTTAAGATGTGGTCTGTGGCGTAGAGTATTTCCAGGGTCTCAGCGGCGCAGAGGTCACATGGTCTTTCATTTCCGTTATACGATCTAGCCCTAGCTAGGATCTCCCAGTGTAACTTATATTGGGTGTGGTTGTCTTTTAGACTCCAGATATAAGCTGAAAGTGACATCTTCCTTCTTAGAGGGTAACGAAAAGAATGGGTATGCATGTAAAGACGCTGCTTGAATCTATTGGCGTTTCACCCTATGTAGGCCCTACGGGACGTGGGTGTTACAACCTTACATTTGTAGACAATGTTACTAGAGAGGCATTTCCCGGATAGGGGGCAATCAACCCGATTCCTACAATTACAGTTAGTACTAACTACAGGGTTGCACGTGTTCCTACGGCTAGGTAGTTTAGCTAAATTTGAAGCTGTGATGTTATGTGCAAGGTTAGGAGTCGTAGAGTAAAAAAATTTAATGGTATTTCTATTAAAAATTCTACTAAATTTAAGTGTAGGGGGAAAATGCTTCGTAATAAGGGAAAGAAAGATCTTAGCTAATGGTGTGGCCACCTCCATATTATATGGTGGGTTATACCAACAAATGCGACGGGATCTATTTCTTCTAGGTCTATTCTCGTACTCTGTATATGCTACCTTATCGACAAATCCACTTCGAGCAAGAGCTTCTTTGTAATAAGTGGAATGGTCGTTGAAAATACGCTCGTTGGTGGAAAGACGGGAAAGCCTCAACGAAACGTTTCTTACCACGTTCTCGGTTATGCTGGCAGGATGGTTGGAATGCTTACTTATGTAATTAAGCGTATCATTCGGCTTTCTATACGGGTAATACAACCCATTCAATAAATTGAGGGTAACGTCGAGGTAATTAACGACCGAGAGATTGGCCTCAACCTGTATAGAGAGGTTGAAGCCTATAAAGAAGGCTGTGAGTTCTTTTCTGAACCTGTCGCAAGCACGAGGGCCGCACTTAGTCATGGTCAAAAGACCATCGTCACGGTACAAACCACCGCCCGCGTTGGGGAATTCGTCCTTGATAGAGAAAAGAAGGAAAAGGCCGATAAGATCAGTAGCCTCCGCAGATTCACTGGCGCCCATACTCACGTCGAATGGGGCACTATTGGATTTTTTAATCCAAATAGAGTCGTCGAAATTCTGTCTTTGCGCGTAATTGTTTTTCTCGGCTCCTATTAATGACGTATTATATTCGTTTTTTCCCGTTCTTTGCCAGCGAACGTTTCCACGAACCAAAGTATCGTCTTCCTGTCTTCCTCCGGTTGCAACGATTTTTGAAATATCCACTTCTGCGTTTACAGATTAACTTCGTTAGTTTCAGAAGATCCCGTTAAGGGTGAAAGCAACGATTCTTTGCTTAAAGTTTAATCTGTTATTTTAATAAATATATATATATAGTATATACAATATTAAATAAATGGAAAACTACATTTATAAAACCATATTTATTTCATTATATATATTTCATTATATATAATATATACACGATATATATATATAGTATATATATATCGTGTATATATTATATATAATGCCTTATATATATTAAATAAATGGAAAACTACATTTATAAAACCATATTTATTTCATTATATATATTTCATTATATATAATATATACACGATATATATATATAGTATATATATATCGTGTATATATTATATATAATGCCTTATATATTTTATATAGTATATATATATATAGTATATATGTGTGTCGTATATATAATATCTATATATATATAGAGAATATATATATATATATAGTATATATATATAATATATATATATACATATAATATATATATACTATATATATATGTGACTGATAGCACCCCTTATTTTTCATTGTATATTTTATTATTTTTATTTTTATTTTTATTTTTATTTTTATTTTTATTTTTATTTTTATTTTTATTTTTACTTTTACTTCCTTAATATCCTTTATCTTCTATTATTTTTCATTCTTCAATGTCTTGGATTTGTTATTGCTTGTGTGGTATGTAATTAACCTTTATGCTCTGATGAGTCCCACTTATAGTGCGGATGAAACAATGTTAGCAAGTAAAGATATGCATATGCTATAGGCGTTCTTTGTTATTTATTATATATATATATATATATTTTATATATACTATATATATACTACATATATATATATACTATATATATATACTACGTATATATATATACTATATATATATGTAGTATATATTTTAGTATTGCCTGTGTGAAGTGATCGTTTCTGCGCATGCGCGTTCGTACGGTTGTCCTTCCTGTTCCGTAAAATGATGTCCATTACGAGCTGAGGATCCGCTTAGGTGAAACAATGGTTCTCGGTATGGCGAACTACCTGTTGTGTAACCACTTCTACCCAACTCGTCCCATGGATTGAGTGCTCTACCACTACGGATATTACCTTACAGTGTTCTACCACTATATATATATATATATATATATATATATATATACGATATTAAATAAATGGAAACTATATTTATAAAACCATATTTATTTCATTATATATATTTCAGGGATATCATATTAAAAATATTAAAAATATGGTATGCCTTCTTCAGACAAAATACAATATAAACAGTCTTATAAATAGATAGATTTGACATACCTTTCAACTTCATCTTCCATTTAAAAAGTTGATTTGGTAGTGAAAAATGTTAGGGACAGTTATAAAAAGAAAGAAAGAAAAAAGCGAAGAAAAAGAAGAAATGCATGCAACTAAATAGAGAGAGATAGATATAGAGAGATAGATAGAGAGAAGAAATTCATGTAAAGAAAACAGAGAAATATATAGAGAGAGGAAAAAACACAGAGGGAGATAGATAGATAGAGAGAGAGAGAGAGAAGAGAGAGAGAGAAAAATTATAGATAGAGAGAAAGAAAATAGGTAATTGGGCACCAGTTGAATGACGTATCAATGATATATTTATTTATTTATTTATTTATTTAGTTCTAGTATTAAGGTAGAGAGAGATATATGTGGTTAGGAGAGAAAACAGCCGTTACAAAGAGAGAAAATAAAATAAAATATCTAGACATAAACGAGGCAGATTTAAAACATTATGTTTCATCAATGTAAAAATTAGGTATTATAATGTAAATATCAGTATTCATGAATGAGACACGTATCAATAATGTGTGAAAAATAATGATCATATGTCTAGTGTAAAATTCAGAGTTGAGATAAAACTGAGATAAAAAACTGAGATAAAAAACTGAGATAAAAAATGATATAAAAACTGAGATAAAAAACTTCAAAAAAAATTGAAATACATAAGTATATATGCACTTTCATGAAAAAAGAAAAAGAGAAAAAGAAAAAGAAAATAGAAGGTTATCCCAGATTCTATACTATAGACTTCCATGTGAATTTACGTGATCAACTCTGCAAATTCCTATTTCACATGAAAACATTCTCATTGTGCTATAAAAATTCTAGTATACATATATGTGTACATACACACAAATATATATAGAATCTACATTAATTTTAACAATACTATTCTTGTCTTTACTCTACATGATTATCGTTCAAGCATAAATAAAGAACAGATATCAATATATCAATAAAAATATCAAAAAATTAAAAATATTAAAAATAAAACAATTAAAAATATTAAAAATAAAACACAATATGCCCCGCAAATCAACCACAGAGATCAACCCTTCAAAAGTTAATTGACAATATATTGCCAAGTTCGTTATAAGCATCATAATCAAAAGCAAACAAAACCAAAATTATTTACCAAATCCTGTCTAGCAGAAATCATTCCAAAAGTTTAGGATACCCATTTGATCCACAGATGGTCTTATATTTAATATAGAAGTTTATCTAGTGTACAATTTATTCGATATATTTGGAGCATCAGCCTTTAGGGTAGTTTAATTATTCATGAAGAATGTTTAAAATAAAAAGAAATCGAAAGATTTATCGGCGAGCCTCATAAATAATTATAAATCAAAGTAAATATACCACACTCTAAATTTATATTTATATTTAAAAGTTGAGTTCAATCCATGTCTGCAGCAACCGAATAAATTTGTCCGCAAATCAAGGGAATTTTTAGATTTTAGTATAAAGAACATCTCCTCCGCGCAGAGGTCACATGTCTCAGAGGATGAATTAAAAGGAATCCCTCTTGAGACTATATTCCAAGCCGTCGAATATCCAACGTTATCATGCCCAAGCTGCCAGAGCAAACCCGACAGTGATGCTGAAGATTTTCCGCCTGGATCTGTGAAAGAATTCCCGTGGTTACTATAGCGAAGTTTAAATTCTGTCGAGGTGGAACCAACATAGTCAAAAGAATTTAAGTCCGTTTTAACATTACAGTTGTATATTATATTTTTAACTAAGCAATTGTTATTTAACGGACACTCAGATCCATCTCCACAGTCACATCTGTCCACTTGGATATCATTTATGCTATCATCGGCATTTTGGCTAGGCTTCATATTCCCACCATTTATTCTATTAATATTTTGTGCTAAATTTTTGGTGGATGAGCAAGTTAATCCTATAGTATGTCCATTGAAAATTGAGTGACACCTATGTGTTCTAGGGAAGCGATCATCAAGAGCATCAAAAAATAGTTCAGCGATGTGGGTTCCAACGTCCAGTGAGAAAGGGGGGGCAAACCACACCATATTCCCAGCTCTATTTCTTTCCTGGCTTTTGGAACCACTGCAATGCTTTCCATTATAGCTGCCAAAGCTGTTGCCGTAACCAAAATTGTTGCTATCTTGGTTAGTTTGTCTATTATCATCTATGTACATAATTCCATCACTATATCCTGCTCTAGCCAACGCCCCACTGTAATACTGGGCTCCCCCGCCGAAAATCTCCCCATCAGATGAGACTCCAGAGATACGCCCCCGAACAGAGTCCACTATAGCACCCTCAACAGACCCGAGGTGGTCAGAGTCAAAACTGACACAGCCTAAGTTTTCATTCAACTTGCGAAACGGACAGTGAAGACATGCGCTGAGATTCAATGTTACATCCAGGAAATTGACCACCCTATGGCCACTCTCAACCTCCATTTTTAGATTAAAGTAATTAAAAAATTGTGTAATTTGTTTTCTTTTTCTATTTAGTTCAGAGT
>OZ024743.1:169225332-169227832 GCA_964016885.1 Eledone cirrhosa
CACATTTATATATGTGGATATAAAATCATAAGCACATGGATATTAATTCACTCACATAAAACACTGGCACACACATTTTCAGATCAAGATACAGAAATTAGGTGGGAGGGGGGGGGGAGGGGTCAGTATTCAACGGTCTGAGTAGACTGCCTAATATAAATGTATCTATAAACTAAGAAAAATAAACAAATAAAATATAATAAATAAAACATTAAGGAGGAAAGAATAGAAAGAAAAACAGAAAAAAGAAAAAAGAAAAAAGAAAAAAGAAATATATCAAGAAAATAAATATACACACATACACATATATACACATACATATATATATATATATATAAAAACATACATATATATACACATAGACACTCACACATCCATACATAAATATACACACATATATAAACACATACATACATATACACACATCCACACTAAGAACATACATACACACACATATATAAACCTATACATATACACACATACATACATATACACATATACATACAAATACACATACATATATATATACACACATATATATATATATATATATATACACATATATATACATATATATGTATATACACGTACATATACACACACATATACATATAATCACACATACTATACAGACACAGATATATATAACCACACACATACATGCACATATACACCACTTACATACTAATATACATACAGATATACACATACATAGCTATATATACACACAAATATATACAGACTTACATATATACATACAGACAAATACTTACGCATCTATATATCGGTATATACATACAAACACCACTACACTATCACACAACATAGAAATACAAAGAGAAAGGTATATACCTATACACACATACATATACAAATAGAAAAACATATATATATATATATATATATATATATATATATACACATACAAATACACATACACACACATACAGATATATACACATACATACATGTACACACATATAGAAATATTTACGCATACATACGTACACACATACATATAAAGTCATACACAGACATACATCTACACGAACATACATATACACATATATAAAGATATATACACACACACACACACACGCAACACATACACACATACACATATATATAAAAAATAAATAATAAAGATATATACATATATATATACACATACATATATATATATATATATATATATTCATATATACACATACACCTAAATATACATACATATACATACACACATACATAGACATACATGTACATACATATACGTACATCGATATACATATATATATATATATACACACATAGACATATACATCCATACACACACAACTTACATACACACATATATATACATGTATATTCATACATAGAATTAGAAATATAATCATACATACATATGCACTTACTTATACACAGACACATATACACACTCACATATATATATGTGTGCATGCACACACACATATATACATACATACACATATATACACATAAACACATATATGTGCATACATGCACATACACACATATATCACATAGATACGGAGATAGACATATAAATAGAGAGACATACATATATATACAACACACATACACACACATACATACACACGCATATATATATACATATATATATACATATATATATTCCTATATATACACATATACATATATATATACACATATATACACATACATACACATATACGTACACACATTCACATACACATACATATATACATGCATATATACACACATATACATACATACACACACTCATATATACACACACAATCTTACATTCATATTTGCATGCGCATATATGTATTTTTATATTTAGATATAAATACCCAAACCTATATAGACACCTACCTACATATATATTCATACATAGACGCTTACAAATACAGATGATAATAGTATGGGGGAAAGGGGGGGTTTGGAGAAGGGGATCAAAGTAAATATATGTTTCAAGAAACATAGAATATTTTCCGTATCTTTATCCAATGTATGTTTTTACATATTTTCAGTGTTAGGAAATACAACAAACAAAAACTAAGGCAAAATCTATGCATCTCAAAATAAACAAGTATACCATTAATCATATGTTAACTAAACCAAAGATAGTTAACATATTGATTTCTAAGGTGTAAATTAGTTAGGTTTATAATATTTGAAGCAGAATTTTGAAGTTAAATAGTAGTAGAGTATCAATTACAGTATAACTAAATTAAAGTTAATAACATTATGGTATCAATATTAGGAAATGAAATTAGTAATAGGGAAAAAAACAAATAAAATAAAGTAGTACATCGGTAGTAGAATATAAATTATAGGTTAACTAAATTAAAAATTATATATTTATTTCTATAGTATATGTTAATTAGGTATACAATACATAAAGCAGATATTGTATTTCATCAATAGCATAATATAATTATATGCAAATAGAAATCAAAATTAATACGCATACATATACATATACATACACATA
>OZ024743.1:169235332-169315332 GCA_964016885.1 Eledone cirrhosa
ATAAAGACGTGGATGATTTCTTCTTAGAGTTCAAGAATGAACATTTATGGTTCGCGAAACGAAGCTTGAATGTGGACGAGGTTGATCCTATGTAATTGTATGTTTTATGGTCAGGTTTTACGGTGCATTTATAAACCAAATTACTATCTAAACAATTATTTTGCAAAGGGCAATTATTTTTATTTCTACAATTACATTTTGGTTTAGTATCATTAATGTTAACTCTATTATTATGATCATTATGTTGGTTTGGTTTTAGGATTTTCTGCGTTTAATTTGGCGATGTTTTGGGCCATGTTACTGGTTGTAGAATTTGCAAATTTAATGGTATGTCTATTAAAAATGGAATGGTATTTATGTTGAGTAGGTAAAGAGGTGTCAAGAGCTTTAAAGAATAGTTTTGCAATTGGTGTTTTAACTGCGACCGAAGCAGGGGGTGCGAACCATATGACTAGTTTGGATCTAGTTCGTATTCTCGATTTGTTTAGCGTATGTGTGTTTGAGTTATAATTATTAGAGTTACTGTTATATATGTTATTATTATTATTATTAGGAATAATACTTGGATTGTTATTACCTACATATTCTATATTATTCATATATCCTTCTCTTTTTAACGCGTTGTTGTTGTATTCTGCATTTTTATCAAATATATCTTTATTAGCTGATATTTTATTAATACGTTTTTGCACACTATTAACTATAGCTTTCTTTACAGATCTAGGGTGATTTGAATAGTTGCTAACATAATTTAAGTTTTCATTAGGCTTATGAAAAGGGTAATAGAAGCCAGTGTTTAAGTTAAAGGTAACGTCTAGGCAATTAACTATTTTGGTACCATTTTCTACTTCTAATTTAAGGTCGTATGTTTTAAAGAATTCTATTATACTTTTATTAATTCTATTTAATTCTATATTGTTATGTTTGACCACCGGTAATCTCCGGCAGTTTTCTATTTATCATGTTAATATGAAAATTCCCAGAAGATCTGTGATTTGCGCGGAAGCAGATGCCCCATAGTGATATCTCTATCTGAGCGTGTCCAAAATTCGTTATTGAAGTTAATGAGAGTTCTTCTGGCTGTTAAAATGATATCTATTTCATTTGTGGTTAGATCAGTATGCTTATAAGCATATGAGAGGGCCTTATTTAGAAGTTTAGGTGTTATAGAAGAATAGTAGCTGGATGAATTTATAGTATTTCTTATCTTCAATATTCGTGCACCATTCAATGACCTCGTTTGTATCTTTCCATAAGCTCAAACTAAATCTCAATTTAAGAGTGGGTAATATTCTATCTATGATGTTTTTACTGATTACTCCTATATCCGATTTTGATGGAGCAATCAGTCTAACTGGCATCTCTTCCTTAAAGTTTCTTTTATGATCCTTCAGGTTAATCCTCGGCTATCTAGGTAAGAATGATTCAGTTCTTCCTTGTATTCCTAGATTGGTAATTAATTTATAAGCTTCTTCATTAATTTCAGTAAGATTCTCGGCCGGGGCTTTTTTGTAATTTTTCCTAAGTTCTTTCAGAATCAGGTCGTTATATTCATCTTCGCTTATCCCATATAAATTATAAGTTTTGTCAGATTTAACCAATACTTATTAATAATACTTTGACATATTCATTGAATATTGTTTAACAATTTAATATACTATATATATATATATATATATATATATATATATATATATATATATATATATATATATATATATATATATATATATATATATATACTATATATACATACTATATATATGTATATATATACTATATATATACTATATTTATATATAGTATCTATATGTATATATATATAGTATATATATATATACTATATATATATATAGATATAGATACTATATTAATATAGTATATATATAGTATATATATATACATATATATAGTAGGTATATATAGTATATATATATTTATATATATAGTATATATATATATATATATATATATATATAAATGGACAGCATGCAGGAAAAAGGTGAAATTAAAAGCCACCGAAACTGGTCAAGGATGGAACTAGCGCCTTTGATCAAAGGGTGAGCCTGGCTGATGGCTCACCACCAGTGAGCAAAAAGATTGCGGAGACCCTGAGGGACAGATAGAAAGAAAAAGAAAAGAAATCGAGAAGGCCTATGAATTCATAGTGCCACATATCGTGATGCTAAGCCATGTGATCAAGGAGGAGTAAAACGGGGAGCAAGAGAGAGTAAAGGAAAAAGAACGGGAAAAGGAAGAAAGCACAAACACGGACCTGAAAGAAAGTGAGATACCCACCACCACAGTCAAAGATGGCAGGCCGGGAAACCAACAATCATACGGTAAAGGTGAGAAGCGAAATCACCTTCTGGAGGAGAACCATACGAAGAGGGACCAGTGGACAACTGTCCAAAGGAAGAAGAAAATGCACCGAGACACTGGGAGCAAGAAAACCCAGGTAATTTGCAAGTTCTTCAGGAACGGGATCTGCTGGAATGGAGAGACAGGGGTGGGCTGCAGATTCGCTCACCCCAGGCTCCAAAGGAACTATGCCCATGCCCACCCTACTCGCGCAACATGCCCCAGCCAAAGCCAAAGCAAGCGGCTCCAGAAGTATGCTGAAGTCGCGCGGACCGCGCCAACAAGGAGAAGGCACGCACATGCCGACAAGATACAGATGGCAGCAGCAGAGCAGAAAAATCTTTCAGTGATTGCAGAGAAGATTGTGGGACAGCTGACGTGGCTACATCGTTTTCAGAGCTAGGGTACTCACACCAGCACTCGAGACCACCACAATTAAGGGACCCAGAGTGGCCGCCGCTGACACCAGGACAGGTGCCATACCGACAGCCGTTGCTGGCACCCAAAAAATCACACCAGTGCTGCTGCTAAATGTCAGAGGCGTGGTGAAACTCACTAACATGGTAAAATTTCCTACCTGGGAGACGTAGCCATAAGCAATAAAGCTTATGCATGGCACTAACCGAAACGCACCTGACAAGCAGTATAGCAGATGCAGAAATACATATACCGAAATATACTGTATTTCGTTCGGACAGGAAGGAGAGAACTCATGGTGGGGTTGCTCTGTATATCCGTGAAGATGTCACACCAATTGTACTGTTGACACATTCAAACTCAGTCTGTGACACACTGATAGTACAGATGAAGCAACTAAAGACAGTAATATGTGTCACATATCGGCCTACCGATGCCCCCAGTCATGAGGGTAAATTTGAGGATAGCCTCAGTAGAATAGAAGAGGTCCTTGAGAAACTGGACCAGGGTCTCAACATACTACTGCTGGGAGACTTCAACCTGCCAAAGGTCAAATGGCCTGAGGGCCACCTCCTCCCTGGAATGAGGTCAATAGAACAGAGACAAACGGAATCCCTGCTGGCTCTCAGACACAGGCTGTTCATGGAACAAGCAGTACTCCTCCCAACAAGAGGCGAAAATGTCCTGGACTCTGTGTTACAAAAAACGAAGTGCTCATCCACAATGTTAAGGTGACACCAACAATTTTCTCGGACCATAACTTAGTAGAACTAATGATATGTGGTCCGAGAGAACCAACAGAGACACAACCATCAAGAAGCACCGGAAGGTTATCCAGCCTTAACTTCTACAAGGCTAACTGGAAAAAGATTAAGAGAGAAATCCGGAAGCAAATATGGAGCGAAAACACCGCCACACAAGACACCAACACAATTTCAACACTTCATGACAACGATACACACTTATGCAAAATGTTTTTCCCAGAGAAAAAGGCAAACAGACACAACAATCTTATTCTCAGATATAGAAAAATCCTTATGAGACGTAGAACCAAGCTCTCAAACAATTTGAATACACAACAAGAAAACAAAACCAAGAAGGAATCCTATTTGAAACGTGCACTAATTGACACCGAGATTGCACTCAAACTTTCTCATGAAAATGAGAGGGCAAAGAAAGAAAGTAGGGCCATAGAAAATATTAAAACAGACCCTGAGGCCTTCTTTAAATTTGCAAAAGAAACTGCCTCGGTACACTGCAGGATTGTGCCACTCTTCCATACAGACGGTTCATTAACCGAGAATCCCCAGGAGATATGTAAAATACTGAACGAACAGTATAAAAGTGTCTTCACATGTCCACTGAGGCACATGCAAATAACAAAGCCAGAGGAGTTCTTTGATGCCACAACACTACATGAAGAAATGGCGACCATCAACCACATAGACATAACGGAGGAGGATGTGCTATACGCCATAGATGAAATTAGAACAGACGCAGCTGCTGGACCTGATGGATTCCCAGCAGTCCTCTTAAAAACATGTAAGCGGGCCTTAGCAACTCCACTGAAGACACTCTTCAGAGCTCCTTGGCTAGCAGTATACTACCCAGGGAGCTGAAAGAAGGCACAATATGCCCTATCCGTAAAGGAGGTAGCAGAGCGGAGGCCAAAAACTATAGGCAAGTCTCCCTAACGTCGCATATCAGTAAGGTCATGGAACGAATCGTCAGAAAGAAACTGATCACTTTCCTCGAGGAAAATGACCGCCTGACTAGCACGCAGCATGGCTTCCGCCCAGGAAGAAGATGCCTTACACAGCTGCTACATCACTACGACTGGGTACTGAAACAACTGCTAGACAGCTCACATGTGGACGTGATATATCTTGACTTCGCGAAGGCCTTTGACAAGGTCGACCACGGAATGATATGTCAAAAACTACACGGACTCGGCATAACTGGAAATGTAGGTGAGTGGCTGCATAACTTCTTAAAGGACAGAAGCCAGACAGTCGCAGCAAACGGGGCCTCTCAAAGGAAACATCAATAACAAGTGGGGTGCCCCAAGGGACAGTCCTGGGACCACTACTGTTTTTGGTGGCTCTCTCGGACATGCACTCTGTAGTCCATACAACAACAGTGAGGGCACTAGCTATGCTGATGACACTAAGGTGGCACAGGCAATCAAAAGCCCGGCTGACGCTGCCCTTTTACAACAAGATCTGGATGCCATATACAAATGGGCGGAAGAAAACAACATGCAGTTTAATGCTGGCAAATTCCAAGCCTTACAATACAAACCTGCAAACACAAATACAGTACAAAACAGTTACGCAGGACCAGGAGGGACCGATATCCCCGTCTCAAAATCGATACGAGACCTGGACATAGACATGAGCGATGATGCATCTTTTTTCTAACACATCATGAAAGTGGCGACAATATGCAGACGACTCGCTGGCTGGATTTCGAGGACTTTCCGGAAAAGCGACCGAGAGACGATGGCGGCACTATGGAGGACATTTGTCCTAAGTCGCCTGTACTATTGCTCCCAGTTGTGGTCACCCCATAGCGTCTAACTAACCACGGAGTTTGAGGCAATCCAGCGAAGCTACACCAAGAGGATTGCCACGATGAAGAAGACAAGCTACTGGGAGAGGCTAAAAGAACTGAACCTCTACTCCTTGGAACGAAGACGGGAGAGATACGCAGTGATCGACATGTGGAAAATCCTGGAGAGACTAGCACCAAACTTTGGCATTGGAAGCTGGACCAACCGTCGAACAGGACGTCACTTTGGGGTGCTAAAGGTCCCGTCTTCCACATCTAGAATAAGGAGCAGGTATTGCAATAGCCTGGGATTCAAGGGCCCTCAACTCTTCAACAAGCTGGCGAGGGATCTGAGAGATTTGCATGGTGTGGAGTTGGATGTCTTCAAGAAACATATCGACACCTTGCTATCCAGGATCCCGGATGAGCCCACAGCAAAGGACGAGCGCAGCAGCAACAAACTCCCTCTTACACCAGTGGCCAACCAATACAGGCTGGAGATAAAATGTGTAGCAACAAGGGCGGTGCCCCAGCATGGCCTCAGCCGGATGGCTGGAACAGGTAAATGAGTAAAAGAGTGAAAGAGTATATATACTATATATATATATTATATATACTATTTATATATACTATATATATATATTATATATATACTATATATATATATATATGTTCTATATATATATATATATATATATATATATATATATATATATATATATAAAATTTCAGGTTATCAATAATGTAGTGATAATATATCGTTACGTTAGAGATGAACAGCGTACGTGCAGGTTTGCTCAACGAGTATAAATTATATTCCGGAGAAATGTAGAAAGGATGAATATAAAATGAAAGTGTTTTTGTTAAAAAAGGAATTTATTAGGTATTGACATATGTTTCTGTAACAGACCGAATACCTATGTATCGCTGCTTGCGTAATCATATAATGTTAGCAAGTATTCGATAGCAAATGTATAATCAGTTGTCACTTCTTCAGAGATTTTGGATAAACTGGATAAAATCAGAAAAATTGAAGTATTTATTTTAGTAATACTACTGCACCAAATGACCAGCCCTGTCCACTGTCCAGTTGGTCAAGTAAAGATTAAAATCGGCACTCCCAAAATTCTTATTTAGATTTGCTCATGGTATTCTCATTAAAAACCCATTATATACTTGTTTAGCAGTAAATTATTTTACCATCTGTCATATTCTATCCCCTCTGTTCCTTCCTCTTTTACTAATATAAATACTTCAATTTTTCTGATTTTATCCAGTTTATCCAAAATCTCTGAAGAAGTGACAACTGATTATACATTTGCTATCGAATACTTGCTAACATTATATGATTACGCAAGCAGCGATACATAGGTATTCGGTCTGTTACAGAAACATATGTCAATACCTAATAAATTCCTTTTTTAACAAAAACACTTTCATTTTATATTCATCCTTTCTATATATATATATATATATATATATGTGTGTGTGTGTAGGAGGTGAGTTTTATTGTAGTACAATAAAGTAATGCAGATATCGGATAAGTAGCACTCTACAATTTGTAGGACTAGAGTATAAATAATATAAGATCAAAAGATGGTTAAAAGAGTTCCATGTATTTTATTATGCGCATTTCAAAAACAAATATCATTATGCGATGACATTTGCGTTTTCGTCAGATAAAATAGGGAGACAAGATATGAAGGTTAAAAAACAATTGTGAATAGTGCATTTTTAAATCAACATATGAAAAGTGGTTTAAGATTGATGTGTGATATTGGAAAAAAATGAGGGGGGGTATGAAAAAGAGGAGGAGATGAGAGTAATGAATGGAGGGGGAGGAGTATAATAAGGAAGAATGAGATAGGAGGAGAGATGGGTGATAGAAAGAGAGAGATAGCCTTTATAACTGAGAAAAATATATTGTTTTACAGCGAGAGGTTAAAAAGCCATTGGAAGATAATATATAAATTAAAAGAATTTGAAAATTAATGAAGAGAAAAAATTAAGATTAATGTTAAATTAAGGTTTGTTTATTGAAGGGTTTAATAATACGTGCGATAAAAAGAAATTGTTAATATGTATTGAGAATAATATTAAATTAAGGTTTGAATATTGAGGGGTTTAATAATATGTGCGATGGAAAGAAATTGTTGATATGTATTATTAAAATAAAAATATTAATGTTATTAAGGATATAATGTGAAAAGAAGTAGAGAGTGGATGAATTATGAATTTAGAGGAATTAGTTAGTGTTTAAGTTTGTTTTTATGTATTGTGATGTGTAGGAATACCAAAGGAATTATCATAAAGGCAGACAAAACTTCGAATCTATACACCCTGGATGTAGAAACATATAACAATTTTATACGTAAGGAATTACATAGGAAGTACAAAAAAACAAACGCAGCTACACTAACCAACATTAATAACGCAGCATGTGATATTGTTAGGAAACTGAAAATTGACGACAGAACGGTACCCCTATCCCCAGCTACACCGACTTTTAATCTGAAGGACCATAAGGATAACTTCGATACTAACCCTAAAATTAGATTAATATGTCCTTCAAAGTCCGATATAGGTAGAATTAATAAGTACATATTAGATCGTATTATCCCCCAAGTTAAGGCTAAGGTAGATATTAAATTATGGGGTAATACTCATCAGGCAATAAGATGGTTCAATAACATTAGGGACAAAAACAAATCTTCTTTTATTCAATTCGATATAGATGAATACTATTCCTCTATTTCACCCGAAACCCTGCATAAGGTCCTCTCTTTCGCTAAGACTAACTCGGACCTCACAAACGAGGAAATTAATATTATACTTGAAGCTAGACGCACAGTAGTGCACTTTGAAAATAGTTATTGGGTCCGCAGGGATAGACCCTCGGAATTCGACATTACGATGGGTTCTAATGATTCGGCGGAGGTCACGGATTTGGTTGGGATCTATATAGCTCATAGACTCCAGAGCGAATTTACGGACCTCCAAGGCGGAATATACCGCGACGATACACTTCTATTAGTCAAGAATATGAACAAACAAAACCTAGAAAGGCGACGTAAAAACATTAGGAAACTTTTCTTAGAACTAGGGCTTAATATTACCTTCGAACACAATCTTAAGGTGGTCAACTTCTTGGATGTCACCTTCAACCTTAATAATGGTAATATAGAGCCATTTCACAAACTTAATGAAAATCTTAAGTACGTTAATGTAAAATCGAACCATCCTCATTCCATTATTAAATCTATCCCTAAAAATATATCCATAAGGATCTCCCGACTGTCGTCTAATTTGCAGACCTTCAACGAGCATGCTGAGTATTATAATGACGCACTTAGAAAAGCTGGTTACTGCGAGAAAATTGAATATCTAGACGATAACCACATAAGTACTATGAATAAAACACATCTAAGTCGAACTAGTATTGCACCACACACACACATCAATAAGCATACTAACAGGTGCAAACCAGCAAATAGAGTCAGACGTAGAGAGTACATATGGTATAACCCCGTGTACAATTCTTCTATTAGCACTAAGATTATCTCACAATTTTATACACTAATCAATAAACACTTTACAACTTCACATAAATACTATAAAATCTTTAACTCGCGCACCATTAGACTCTCATACTCCACTGCACCTAACATAGAACAACTAATTAGAAAACTCAACTCAGCAATACTGAATAAGTACATCCCTAATGACTCAGCGCACCAGCATAGCAACATACAACGCACTAACACGCAACCACAACCCCACCAAACTATCCAGGATTCTACTGCAAAACATAAAAATAGTTGTAACTGCACCAAACCAGGTACGTGCCCACTGAATAACCAGTGCCTAGCACGCAATATTGTCTACCGGTGTACAATAAATTCCGGGACCAACAAATGGTATTACGTCGGATGTACCGCAACTTCTTTCAAGGCTCGCCTATACCAACATCGATCTTCGATCAGGCACGAGAAAATGCGCTCCGTAACAACCCTCGCCGATAAAGCCTGGCAGCTTCGGAGGAACAATCAAGCGTTCTCCCTTGATTGGAAAATTATTGCAGCTGCGCCTGCATATCAGCAGAATCATCGATTCTGCAAGTTATGCAATTTAGAGATATACTGCATTTTAACGTCGGTAAACAAACTTTTGAACAGCAAAATTGAACGTTCTCTATACTGTAACCATCGTTTGAAAACGACTTTTTCTTTTTTTAAATGCATATAATGTTACCTTTTTACACCAACGTTTGCTAATTTCTGTCTTTTATGTTTATACACTAGATATGGCTTTCTATAATAATAGTACTAAACACTGTTTTTCTGGACCCCTTTAGAAATAACCTGCTACTATAATAGCCCTAATAACTTGTCTGTGACACTGTACCACTTTGACCCCTCTAACTAAATTTTGTCCGAACAACACCACTAGAAGAATCTACTTCCCAGCCAACCTTAGCACGCCTCATTAAGCTAACTGCTGCCAAAACATTCTCTCTTCACAATCTCTACTAGTCTGACAGTCTTAAACCCTAAGACTCCCTCCACCTTACTCACTTCCCTCTTCCCCTTCTCTTCCTACCTCCTTCTTTATCTTTTATCTAGTGTATAAAATATTTTCATATCATTCTAATTCAAAGGTCTGATGACATGGTGTGTCGGCTTACAGTGTACTTTCGGTTTTTGATAATATTTGTGTATTATTCAAATAGCGAGGTATAGGTAACTCATACACTATAGAAACAATTGTTACCTAATAAATTCTATATACCCACATTTCCATTTCGTAAATTTTTTCTCCATATATATATATATATATATATGATAAAGTTATATCTGCATTAATAAAGTATGTAACCCGAGACTGCACCAATATGTATAAATATATATACACATATCTAATATGAAGGCATGTAAACATGCGAGAAAATACGAATTTCCCTGTAAACTGAAAAAAAAAATCGAGAATCGATTTTATTTAATCGATTATCGGATATTATTGGACCCTCATCAGAAAACGTGTATAGCATTCAAACTATCATAAAAACACGTATTTTATTATAAACTACACAGTAGAAATGAAGAACTGGTTTAGTGCGCTATGTGGAGAGGCAGAGGAGAGAGAGATTGGGGGGACTGAGGAAAGTATGACGAGGAGGTACGGGAACTTCACCAATGCAGTGACAGAAGCAAGTGAGGCCCTGGTGCCGAGGAGAGAGAGGAAGACCCAAAAGTATGAGCAGCCAGAGAACACCCGAGAGCTGCTATGAACCAATTCCATGTCGATCCTATGTGGAGGTGAGGAAGCAAGACCTCTGAAGCAAGACCTCTGTGCCGCTTACACTGAGGCCAGAGATGAAGTGTTGATGGAGAAGATCAGGAGTGTGGAGAGAGCGGTATACGGGCGTATGTGTAAAGAGATCTGGACTATCACCAACGAGATCACAGGGAGGAAGAGAGGGAGTCAGATCTACGGAACTGGGCACGAGGATAGGAAGAGGACGTGACTGGCCCATTTTAAGACCCTACTAGGAGAGCTACCTTCCACAACCCAGAACACCGGGGTGATCAGACAGCTGTTTGAGAAACTGGATATTAAGACAGGACCCTTCACCAGGGAGAACCTTCAGAGAGTCAAGAAGAAGATCAAGGAGAGCAAGACCTATGGAGAAGATTGAGTGGCATCAGAGGAGGTGAAGAGGTGTGATTTTGATAATATAATCCTGGAGTTCTGTAGCCAGACACTGGAGAAAGGAGTTGCCCCGAATCAGTGGAGGATCAGTAACATCGTCCCAGTATCAAAAAAGGGAGATTTCTCTAACACCAACAACTACAGGGGGATCTCACTGATGTCATTTGGGGCAAAGACCCTCAACAGGATGATTCTTAATGGGATCAAAACCGAAATGGAGACGAAGCTCAGGGACAACCAGAATAGATTTAGAGAGGGAAGATCAACCACCAGTCACATCCTGATGCTGAGGAAGATTTTAGAGGGAGCTATAGCAAAGAGCCTTCCTGCTGTCATGGTTTTTATTGATTTCAGGAAGGCCTTTGATTCTGTGGACCGTCACTGCCTGATGAAGATCTTACAGGCTTATGGAATCCCCAAGAAGATAGTGGACCTGCTCTACACCAACACCTGATGGGATGACGGAGTTTTTTTAGATACTGGCTGGGGTGCTTTAGGGCGATACATTGGCTCCCTACCTTTTCATCATCGCAGTGGATTATTGTATGCGTCTAGCACTGGAGAAACACCAGGACTCGGGCTTTACTGTAGCACTGGCTCAGAGAAGGAGAGTTAAAGCAAAAAGGATAGGTGCTGGATTTGCTAACGACATAGCTCTGATGACAAACACAGTGAAGAAGGCAGAGGAGTTGATGCGAAAGGGGAGATTGTGTCGATGAGTGTGGGGCTGAGAATGAATGAGAGTAAGACGAAATATCTGGTAGAGAACATCAAAGAGCCAGAGAAAATTATGAATGTGGGCGGAAAGCCGCTAGAGCTGGTTGAGGATTTCCTGTATATTGGAGCAAAGATTGGGAACACAGAGGATGATGTGGTGGAGAGGAAGGGCAATGCCTGGGCGGCGTGTCACATTTTGAGGTCGGTTTGGAAGTCGGGCTTTCGTATAGACCTGAAAATCCGTCTCTTCGTCGCTACAGTGGAGTATGTGCTGCTGTAAGGGTCTGAGACTTGGACACTGACCAAGAGACTCACTCAGATGGTCGATGGTTGCTACACAAGGATGCTGAGGGTGGATCTGAACATTAATCAGTATACACTGAGGATGAAGAACTCAGAGTTGTATAGGAGCCTCCCAAAAGTCAGCTCGAAAGTGACACAGAGGAGACTGAGCTTAGCTGGACATGCTCACCGACATTCAGAATTGACACTGCTCTCAGTGCTCCTGTGGGAGCCCCTGCATGGACACACTGGAAGAGGGAGACCGAGGTTGACATATGTTGATGCCCTAAGGACAGACACTGGTCTCTTGGAGACGCAGGACATAGCGGCGATGATGAAGGAGAACTCGTCCATGGATCTCGGGAATTGTACCCGCTCTAGATATATAAATATACCCATTCGCTCTTAGTGTTAAAATTTATCTTGGTTTTGGTGTTCAGAACTCCCGCTTTCCTGACAGTGACTTCTTGATGCTTTCACCACTGTTATTCATACGAGTATCTTGTGATGTCACCAGAAGCCCACCACATCCAGTAGTTTGAAAATTATGTTACTGTTTTCGTAACAAAATGATTTTTTTATGAGATAGAGTTGTTAGTCGTATGCCAAACCCCTGAACCTGCGGACCAAGAGATCATCTTAGTATGGCTTCTACTCACGGCTTAGATATCAGAATTATCGAAATATGCAAGCCTCCACAAGTCGACAAGGCGATGAACCAAATTAGGATTCTGAACTGTAAGAACAATGTATGCCAAGAAAACTAGCGCGGGTTACATCAGAGAGGAGACGCTATGACTTAGATATTCTTGTTATAAATAAAAGCAGATGGACATGATCGGGAAGGCTAAAAACCATCACATGAGAAACACTGTTGTACGCAGGAAGAGATAACTAGCACGGTGAAGGGGTAGCCATAATCCCGAAGACAGTAATAGACAAATGTCTTATTGAGGGGAAACCTGTAAACAGCAGGCTCATGAACATCAGAATGAAGGGGAAACAAATCAACTCTACAATTATACAGTGTTAAAGCCCAACAAATAACAGTATGATGCCAAAGATGAATTTTACGAGCAGTTGCAGGCTGAGCTGGAAAACATACCAAGATATGATATGAAGATTGTGATGGGTGATTTAAGTGCAATAGTTGGGAACAACAACACCACATTTGAAAGAACCATGGAAAGAGAAGGCTGTGGTATCATGAATGAAAATCGAGAAAGACTCTTAGAACTATGTACTGCCTATGATCTGGTTGTAGAAGGGACACTTTTCACACACAAAGACAACCATAAACTGACATGGTATTCCTTAATTAGAAGAGATCACAACCAGATTGGCCAGCTGATAACAAATGGTAACTGGAGATCATTACTTCATGTCAGAGTAAAACGAGGAGCTGGTGTAGGTAGTGATCCCCACTTTGTGGTCGCAGTACTGAGAGTAAAGCTCAGGAGTTCACGAGCAAAGAAAGCAACAAGACCTCAGTTCAATGTAGAAGAATTGCAAAATCCTAAAATAGAGAGCGCATTTGTACTGAAGTTGAAGAACAGGTTTCAAGGATTGCCAGACATGGAAGATCCCACTCAACCTAATACTGATAAAGTTAACACCAAATGGGAGCACGTAAAGACTCCAGAGGAAGACAGTTGAGACATACCTAGGAATAAAACCAAAGACAAGAAAAGAATGGATAACGGTGGCCACTTGGCAACATATTGAAAAGAGAAGAGGCATAAAGATGATGGATGCAAAATCAGGAAGACTGAAGGAAAAGTATAAGCTGCAATAGCAGGAGGTTAATCAAGAAGTCAGACGAATGAGTAGAGCAGACAAGAAAGTACACATGGACAAGCTTGCAGAGGAGGAAGCGCAATTTGGACAACAAATTTGTACAAAATCACCAGAATCATCTGTGGAAAAATCAGAGGAACTAATTATTGCAGACAAGAAAAGACGATTTCTCACAACAGAAGCGGAGCACTTTAATGACGATACAAATAGACCACCACCAGCAACAGAGGCAGCCATACAGAAAACAGAAGTTGACTTGGACATTAGTGTTGAACCATCTACCAATAAAGAGGTTAATGGGGCTAACAAAACTTTGAAGAACGGAAAAGCCTGTAGCGGAACTACTTCATACATTGCAATAACAATATTCCATATGTTATTTGGTTAAACAAACCAATCGTATTAGATCGCGTATGAATACATTGTTGCCTCCTCCTTGTAAAACCTTGTAGTTCAGTAGAGATGACCCTGAACAGCAAGATGATAAGACGTACTACGGCATAGCGCCTATATATTCCTCGTACAATCCTGTGAAGAGGAACTAAATATTTATCAACGAGACGTATTCAACATCTCGGTAATTGTTCTATTATGGTATGTTATCAACATGAGATATTCAACATTTCCTGTTTTGTCTGGGAAGTTTCTGCCTAGTTTCAACCTAATGGCCAGTAATTGCTTTCATTTCTTATATTCTCCTGTGTATATAAATTCGGCCTTTTAACAATAAATATGGGCTTATATCGAATTGAGTGTTAAAAAAGATAATTATTTGTATATGGATGTCAGAAGCTTGGAACTGGAATTAGCAGACTTCCATTGTGAGGCACAGGTCTCATTGCAGAATCCAAATTGGGATACACAATTTTGTGTTTATTCTTCATAGAAAATCCTGTGACATTTACTTTACAAAAATAACAGTCATTAAAATGGTCTTTCGGCTCCTTCCATATCATTGGAATGGCAAAATGCATGTAATTCTTCTTATTGAACCAGTCACGTAAGCCATTTGAGCAAGCTGAGCAGATAAAATGTGGTGCCCATAATTTGTCCTGGTCTCCAAGAAGACAGTCAAAGTATAGCTTATAAATCTTCTTGATTTCTGGTGTTATTGTACGTTTTTGAGCTTTCACAATAAATTGTCCACAGACATAACAAAACACACCAGGACGATTTCTACATTGTCTTGACATTGTTAACACTGTAAAACAAGTAAGGAAATAGATACACACGGTTATACTTATATTGAATTTGAGATGGTGGAATATTTCATCAGACCAATTATGACTAGACAATTTGAGATGTTGAAATACCTATTTCATCAGACAAAACTTGATTGGTTAATTTAAGATGATGAAATATTGCATCTGAACTATGCAGCAATGAATAATGTAGTTTATTTTAAAGGTATGCTTCCATGATGTAAATGAAATACACGCATACACGTCATTAATTGAAATTTCTATATAATGCATGAGCTAAAACCAAAAGAACTTTCTCATCTTGAAAACTGTACGTGATATCAAAAGCCTAATCGTGTATTTGAAATCATCATTAAAAACTACACTAAGTACACTTTGACATGCTTGATGAAAAATATTTGTTGACCAGTGTAATTTATATTATAAACTCAAGGCCAAAATAAGAAAAACGGATGAGGGGGAGTATAATCGACGTATTCGAACCCAGACTTGATCAATATTTTATTTTATGGACCACAGGAAGATGAAAATCAAAGTCGAATCTATTGTGAACTAAGAACCTGAAGAGACATATATAAATTGGGTTTAGTAACATAGACAAATGTTTGTAGGACTTGGGACTGTGTTATCCACCCTAAGAAGGATGAAAAACAAAGTCGAACCTTGGCTGAATTTTAACTCAGAGCGTAAAATACCCCAAGTCATTTTGTCCAACGATCACGATACCACCGCTCTGAAATAATAGTTTCTTCTTTAGGCACAAGGTCAGTAATTTTATGGGAAGAGGGGAAAGTCAATTAATTTACTGGTACTTTATTTTGTTTGTTGACCTTGGTGGGATTTGAATTCAGAACGTAAGAGACACAGGTTTCTGAATATCGACAAGCACAAACGAGCGTTTATCCAACATACTGTCACCTTAAAGTCACTCGCAGTCAAGGATGACTTGATATCAGCATGTACGATACTTTCGTTAACGGTTTTAAGACGCAAGCATACACTAACCTTTCCACCCTTGATGCAGCGGACGATGCTAGATCTGACAGCTAAATGGGAAAATGACACCACCAGTACTAAGCTTTAAAGTTTCTTTATCGACCACGAATGAATGAAAGGCAAAGTTGGCCTCGGCGGGATTTGAACGCCGAATGTAGATAGCTGAAACAAATGTTGCAACCCATTTGTACTCCCCAACACCTTAACGACACTGTCAAATTGATCTCTTTGCCGCCACTCTAACAGCAATAATTATATTAACGACAACAACAACAGTAGCAGTAATAACAAATGTATTTATATATTTATTTGTTAACGGAAGGAGAGAAAAAATCAGGTGAATTGCATTCTGCGCTCAATTGACATTCCAAATATGTTGTCGTAAGCGATATTTCAGTTCACCCTTCTCCTGTAACCTCCTCCCCGTTTCAAGTTACTCAGAATCTACAATCTAACCAAGTGTATCGTTTTAATAAACCGAAAGCACTGACTTAGATTTCTCATTGCGCAAGGCAGAAGTACATGATTACAATTATTTCACAATTTCAAAAGACCCTAGGGTGTTTATGATTTTATAGATTGCATACATTTAAAAAGAAAAAAAGCAACAACAAAACAAAACAAACAATTCACTCATCCGGCATCAGAGGGATGCGGTGATCGATTCCACACAGGCGACTCTGTCCAAATGTTTTCCGCTTTACTCGATTTTCTCAAATATTATTTACTAGCTGATGTACCCAGTTTCGCCAGGGTAAGCAGATAATAAGTTAAAGAACAGACAGAAAAGAAAACGACTGTATTGGATGAATAATGATCTCTAGGAGATGGTTCCTCCTCCTCTTGGCTGTAAAACGTGTCATTGCATAGACGTGGCTTGTCCAGGTTTCTCAAAAGGATGATGGGAGTTCTTTTATATTATATATAGACTAGCTGACGTACCCAGCTTCGCACGGGTAAACAGATGATAAGAGAAGACAGGTAAAAGAAAAAAATGACTGTATTGGATGTTTGTCTGGTTACACTATGAGGCGAGTTCGTGGTGTCTGTGTGATACAAAAAACATTTTAAAAAATCTTCCAGATATACCAGGTTATTCGTTGTACCGTTTGTGCATAATATATGAACAATTCTAGGTGCTCCCACCTAGAATAGTGACCTCTAGGAGATGGTTCATCTTCTGCCTGACTGTAAAACGTGTATCATTGCATAGACGTGGTTGTTCTACGTTTCTCAAAAGGATGATGAAAGTTCCAATTTGTTATATTATATGTAGATATAGATATAAATAATTAATATAAAAGATGATGCTCAGCCAGTTCGTCTTCAACCATCGCAGCACGCCGTCGCTGCTTGGCTCCAGTGTTTCGTTGTCATTGTTCAGTCAGCTCCTCTCATTCATGGCAGCACGTCTTCGCCTCTGAAGTTCGGCGTTCCGATGGTGCTGTTCGGCCTGTTTTTCTTCATTGCTGGCTGCACGCCGTCACCGCTGTAGTTCACTGTTTGATAAAGTCGAATTGCTTTTATTATCAGTATTCATTTCGAGCAATTGTCAAAAAATGACACAATAATAAATATAAAAGATGTCCGTCAATGTAAAAAAAAAGGTCCCTATTTACTCCCTTCACAAATCTGTGTATGTTAGACTAACAGACAGGCACACAGGCAGATAAACTGCGTGGCGATTGTGGAACGCCACACACATACACGCATGGAAATACGCACACGCACGCAAACTTACACACGCACACACTCACACATGTTGATAGTTTTTACTTTCTGTGGAACGCTGCACGCACCAACACACACATAAATATACGCGCACGTGTTAATAGTTATTGCTTTCTTTCCCCTCTTATTTCCACACACACCACACACACACACACACATGTCTCTACACTGACATATATACATAGTGTATCCAACACACGGTTCACTTTGCCTCTCTGTTTCTTACTCTCCACTCTCACTCCCTCATTGGCATTATGCATATTAATTTAAGTTTGACGTCGTTGAGGTGGGCGGAGTCGTTTGAAACCTATGAACCAATGATAATCGAGAATTATGACACAGGGAATACTGACATTGTTGAAATTAATATATAGATATATAATTAATTATATATAGATATAGATAATTCTGTATAAATGTGTGTGAGTGTGTCAATGTGTGCGTACGTGTGTGTATGCATCTGTGTGTGTGTGTGTGTGTGCGCGTGTGCGTGTGTGTGTGGGGGGGGGGCGTGTTTGTGTAAACCAGCTTTTGAATCGGAGACGCTAGCCGCGAAACAAGAGCATCACTTATAACGAACGCGCTGAGAGAATCCCTTATGGTTGATTCCCAACCTGCTAGAAATAGCAGTCAGGTTGGTTAGTATACACGGGATGCTGTTGTTCTTCTTTGATTTTATAAAATTAGTATCAATAAACCTTCCCGGGTATACCCTTATTCGATTGATGTACTTACATTTCGATTGTGAGTTTTTGTTTTTGTGTGATGCGTGAAGGTACCAACCAACAAACATCTCTCTTTTATATTTTGTATAGATAGTGATGGATTATTTCAAATTTTTCCAATACTTCTTAAGTCAACCGCATGGTTTTACAGCATTATACAGTTTCGTTTAACTGATGGTCTGCAGTTCGAATTTAATATGGATTTCCTCCTACAGTGTATGCAATGTCTCCGTGTATATAGGAGCAGAAATAAGATCGTGTTTCCTCGCCGTGACATTTCCTTCAATTCCCACTGGGCCCTCACTTTTTATGCTGACATGGTTTGTTTTGTATATTTTCCCAACACGTGATGTTCTTTTTATTTTGTCTTTCCTAATGTGAGCACATTTAGCGGGCTCTCCATCAGACTCGACGATGCGAATTCAGTTGTTCAATCGAACAACTGAATTCCTATTAATGATTTCTAGTATAGGCACGAGGCCAACAATTTGGGGGGAAGGTAAAGGCGATTAAATCGACCCCAGTGCGTGACTGGTACTTTATTTTATCGACCCCGTAAGGAGGAAAGGCAAAGTTAACCTGGGATTTGAACTCAGATCATAAAGGGCCGTAACTCTATGCTGCAAAGCATGGCGTCCGACCCGCTACCGATACTGCCAATCCACCGCCCTCTGAATTCCTATTAATGAAAATTAATATATAACGGGTATATAGCTGATTATTCCACCACAGATACTTGTCTTCTTCTTCTTCTTCTTCTTCTTCTTCTTTGATCTATTGATCTATCGATCTATCTGTCTACTAATCTACCTATCTATCTATGGAAGTAAACGACTGTGTTTCGGGATGGGTTCCACTAGATTTAAAACGTCCATGACCCTCCGTGTAACAGGATAGCGCCACTATGATTCCACCAAGAGTTAAGGACTCTTTCCCTTTTTTCATAATGAAATAAAATATAAAATATCCACATGCCCCAGCATGGCCTCAGCTGGATGGCTGGAACGGAGTAAAAGAGTAAATATCAATTTCATTTATGAAGTTATCTGAACGATTACTTGAGCATAGGCAAGTATGTGGATATAAAAAAAGCATCAACTGTAATCATCTGGTTTTCTTAGACATTCTCACACGCACCTGCACACATACATTATATATGTGCAACTAATAACAGCCGTCACTCACAATTGAGTATGACTTAGAAGTATGTAGCGTGCTTTCATTAAGGGTTTTAAGTGTTCATGCAGTCGCGAGAAGACATAGACTCTCACAACTTTGATTCAGCGGAACATCCAGGATGTGACAGAAAGAGAGAGGGCTACACTAGTATTGGGCTGGTATTTTCTTTATCGCTCCCGAAAGAATGAAAGGTGAAATAGACCTTGGTGGTATTTGAACTCAGAACGCAGAGACCTAATGACGCCCCCCCCCCCATCCACACACACCCACACACACACACACACACACACCTACATACACACACAAACATATAAACACACACACACATATGTATATATATATTACGTAATTACGTAAAGCGTTTATTTATTATAATTATTTCCATGGCTACCCTTATGCAACCAAGAGGCAGTATTTGCATTTGTTGCTGCTATGGGACCTATTTCCTAAGATGAATGATATGCTTCAGGCAAAAACATATTCTTCTTCTTGCGTGCCCAGCACATATATATATATAATTCGTTACTGATGGCGATCAATTTAGAAATTTCGGTCCTAAGTGAGGGAGTCTCTTGAAAAGCTCGGAGCCTCATGGATATTGCAGTGATTAGACATTTCCACAAAGTACGAGCGAAACTATTGATAGTCAGGTCTGGGAGAAATTTTGGTAACGTTTATCTATTTTTTCTTCAAACTTACATTTTAAACTTAGCTCCTTTCAATTGATTATTTGTCTAGTTAATTTCTACGGACGAAGAGGAAAGACTAGGTAAATTTTATCTGACTGTTCCTCATAAAGGAATATCGGTAACATTTCAATCCCTACCTCGATGGCTTGCCGCAACTCTCGACAGCCAACTCTGAGCGCTGCGAAAGGCCGATAACTTCAGCCGAAATTCAGGATGTCCTTGTCGGCTGCACGAAGCGCAAGTCACTCGGTTTAGATGGTCTGCCCTACGAGCTGTACGTAAATATGCCAAACTTATTCTCCGATCTCTTCGATGAGCTCTACTGCAACTGAGGCAGCAGAACAGTATTCCCAGTTCTGTGAGCGTAGTGACGCTGATAAGGAAAGACGAGAACAAGAGGGACACATTAGATAATTTCAGGCCCATAACTCTGCTCAGCACAGAGTTTAAGATTCTGGTCAAGGTGTTAGCGAAGAGGTTGGCGCTTGTCGTCGAGGATTTGGTTGGAGAGGCGCAAACTTGCGCAATCCTGACCAGGTCCATGCACAACAACCTCCACCTCATGGGATACATCATAGAGAGGGTAGGGTGTAAACTTGGCTTCGGTGGGGCTCTGATCAATTTAGATCAATCGAAAGCATTCGATAGCGTCGACCATGGAGGGTGTCCTCAAGGCAGCTGGCTTCAGCCCCGTCTTCAGAAGCCTGGATCACTGCAATGCACAGTGGCATCTGCTCGGTGGTCAAAGTTAATGGCCACCTCTCGGAACCGTTTCCGATCTCCCGATTGGTCCGTCAAGGGTGCCCTCTATCCACCCTTCTGTACGTATTAACTCTCGAGCCTTTACTACGGAAGCTGGAGCTGTTGCAGGGCATCCCGCTCTAACCGGGACGCGGAAAGGCTGTGTCGGCTTATGCGGACGACATCACCGTGATGGTGTCGGACACGTCTGTAATCGAGGTGGACGGCAACTTATAGGAGGAATATAAAAGGTTGGCGGGAGCGAAATTTAACCTGGAAAAGGCACCTAGGGAAGTAAGTCCATGCCGTCCATGGACGGACGGATCGGTAAAGTTGCCCGGAGTTTGGTTCGGGCCAGACCTCCAGGTGGATAAGAATTGGAACGAGGTAACGGGCATGGAAGACAGTCTCACCCAGAAATGGACTGCGAGGAAGCTATCACTGAAAGGTCGGGCGGAGGTGGTGAACGCGTACATCACGTCCGTCATCTACTACCGCCTGACCATCGTCCCTTGCCCCCGTTCGCGCCTCACCAGCTTGGAACGGCTCCTCTTCAAATTATTGTGGAAGGGACAGGTTTCGTTGGTAAGGCGGTCCATCTGCTGCCAGCATCCTCTACGTGGAGGGTTGGGCATGCCGTGGCTAATGATGCTCAGACGTGCTCTGAGGCTGCGCATCTCCAGATATTCTGCCTAAATGGTGAACATGTGTGGTCGCCGTTTGTCAGACGCCCTTTCCGCATCTCATCTATTTTACCGAGTTTCAGTCCTGGGTAAAGAAGAGACCGAGGCTGGGTGACTGGCATCTGGAATGTTTCCAGGAACTCACTGCCCTCTACCAGGCGGGCAATGCGGTCAGTGGAACTGACACTCTCGAGTTCTATAGAGGATTAGTGGTTGGGAAGTGCGACGACGCACCCGGAGAGGCTCTGGGCGTCGACGAAGTTGAACTAACCAGTCTGTACCGGAGGACTTTCGAGCCGGGGACGATGGATAACATCCCAAAATCCCTCGCTTGGCAGTGTTACCGGGAGGCATTGCCTGTTCGAGATAAACTCTACAGGCACGGAAGTGCTGTCAGACGGACCTGCCCGAGATGAACACAGAGCGACAAAACCGTTCTGCACGCACTCATCCAGTGTCCATGCATTACTGACTTGTGGAGTTACGTCGAATAGCTGTTGTCGCGTGTAGAACGGAACCGGCTATCGGCTGAGTCCATAGTGAAGATCGAGCCGCCACCTTCTTTTGGTCAGGAAGGGCAGGCAATTTTTCTCTGTTTGGTGGCAGTAGCGAAAGAGGTTGTATGTGGTGGACCAGGTTGAAAGGACTGATGACAGACACTTTTGTTTTCGGCCAATCCCTCAGCAACATTTTCAAATTTCACTTGGAAAGGAAGGTGAGGGTGGAGAGAGAAGTGCTGCCCCCAGTACATTTGCTGAAAGGTGGGTGAATGTGGCGAGAATGGACCGTGTGAGCGGGCCTACTCTGATCATGCACATGTAGGCTGGTGAATTTGAGGAGGGGAAGGGTGCTCTTCTCGAGTGCTCTCGAAGCATCAGATGAGTCAGGATTGGTGGGGTACCTGAGTGAACCCTGGGTGGTTATGCCCCCAATTGGGGAATTCTCGTTGTATTTTTCTTGTTACTTTGTTATTGTTATTTATATTTTTACACTTTTTATATGTAAACCCCACTTCCCTGTCTAGTGTATCGTCCCCTATATGTCGGCCCTTGCGGCTAATAAATGAAACCATTGTTATTATTATTACAGAGACCGGATAAGCGTGCGTTGACGGGTGCGATCGTCAACAACAGGGGGTGGTTTACCATGAAAAGGGCTATTAGAGTAGAATCGATAAGGTTTAAATCAAAGGATTAAAGATAGAGTAGAGGGAGAGTTAGTTAGGAAGCTAGAAGAGGCGTTTAGAATAGGCATCGCATCCGATGCTTGCGGCGAGATTGGCACTCGACCAAATCTTCAATGCAAAGCACGAAGGCTGCGTTGTCAGAGCTAGAGCGGGTGCTCTGAGACAAGAGGAGACAAAAGCTGTCCAATGGGCCCAGATGGTGGAGGCGCGACGTGGCAAAAAGCCACAATTAATTCCTTGCCTGACCAAAGCGGGAACATGTTACTCCATCCCGACCAGATGTGTGAGACTTTTCAGCAGCACTTAGCTCAACTGTTTGGGAGCAGCGGCGGGCCAGATCACTGTATGAGCTTCAGTGCATACCTCGAGGGTCTGCCGCGGTTCACGATAACTGCAGCGCTGCGAAAAGCGATAACAGCAGGTGAAATACGGGAAGCGATGTCTGACTGCACAAGGGGCAAATCGCCAGGTTTGGATGGTCTGCCCTACGAACTTTATGTGTACATGTCAGACTTGTTCGGCGACATCTTGGCAGACGTCTACTGCAACTGGCAGCAGAACGGGAGCATTCTCAGTTTTGTGACCCGGGGAGCTGTGGCGCTGTTAAGAAAATACCCGAACAAAGGGGGCGTTATAGACAATTTCAGGCTCATAACTCTGTTAAACGCAGATTTCAAGATTTTGACGAAGGTGTTAGCAACGAGAGTGGCGCTTGTCATCGGTAATCTGGCAGACATGCGACATTCCAGACAGATCCATCCACGACAACCTCTACCTCATGCGATACACCATAGAGAGGGTGGTTAAGGAACCTGGTACGGGTGGGGCCCTGATCAACTTAGATCAATCTAAGGCATTTGATAGGGTCGACCATCGGTACCTGGCGACGGTCCTCGAGGTGGCTGGTTTGGGGCACATTTTCAGGCGTTGGATCGCTGCGATGCACAGCGACATCTGCTCGATTGTGAAGGGGAACGGTCATCTGTCACAGCCATTCAGCATCATGTGCTCGGCCCGTCAGGGTTGTCTCCTTCTCGTCACTCTTGTACGTATTGGCCCTAGAGTCGTTACTGCACAAATTGGAGGCGATGAGAGACGTCCCACGCGAACTGGGATGTGGGAGATCCGTATCGGCTTACGCCGACGACGGCACCGGACATGACCAGGTGCTCGGCACCGGACATGTCCAGGTGCTCGGCACCGCTCTTAAGGAATATGAAGCAGTGACAGGAGCAAAGTTAAACCAGGAAAAGTCGGTGGGCTTGCAGCTCGGCACCTGGAGAGGCAAGTCCATGCCGCCCGACATCGTCGTGGGGCGCTGGACTGGTTAAATTGCTCGGGATCTGGTTCGGTCCGGACTTCCAGATGGAGAAAAGCTGGAGCGAGATGACGAACAGGGTGGCCTCTCTCGCCCAGAAATAGGCCTAGAGGAAGCGATCCCTGAAAGGTCGGGCAGAGGTGGCGAATGCGTTCATCGCATCCGTCATCTGCTACCGCCTAAACATTGTACCTTGCCGCGGCCCAACTCTGACAAAAATGGAGCACCTCCTCTTCCGCTTTTTATGGAAGGGACATGCTCCCATGGTCAGACGATCCATCTGCTGTCAACACCCGTTGCGTGGAGGGCTGAGCATGCCGTGACTGATAATGCGCAAACACGCGCTGAGGCTGCGACATCTCTGGTGCTTCTTTGGCGGTGAACAGGTGTGGTCAACGTTTGCCAGACGTGTTTTTCCCCAGGTCGTCTCATTAACGGAGCTGCAGTCCTGGATCAGGAAAAGACCGAGGGATAGTGCTTGGAAGCTGGAATGTCTCCAAGTGCTCACAGCCTTCTACCAGCTGGGCACTAGTATCGGTGGGCACCACCTCGGCGTTCTATAGAGGATGAGTGGAGGGAAGAGTGATGACGTTCTCGGGGAGACACTGGGAATCGAAGATGATCAACTGTTCGCTCTCTTCAAGAGAACTTTCAGACTGAGGCCTATGGACAACTTCCAGAAATCCCTGGCCTGGCAGTGTTACCGGGGAGCGTTGCCGGTTCGAGATAAGCTCTACAGGCACGGAAGTACCGTCAGCCGAACCTGTCCGAGATGCGCACAGAGCGACGAAACCGTTGTGGACGCACTCGTTCAGTGTCCGAGCTATGTCGAACATTTGCTGTCACGTGTAATACAGATCCGGTTATCGACTGAGTCTATTGTGCAGATAGCCCCGCCGTCCCCCTTTAAGGAGGAGGAAAGGCGGGCAGTTTTCATCTGCCTGGTGGCCATGGCGAAAGAGATTGTATGGTGGACAAGATTGAAAGGATTGAAGACGGACAGTTTCCTCTTCGGCGAATCCATGATTAACTTTTTCAAATTTCACTTGAAGAGGAAAATCAGGGTGGAGGCAAGTGCTGTCTTCTAGTAAGTTTGTTGAAAGGTGGGTGAAAGTGGCGAATCTGGTCCGAGTGAACGGGCTCGCTCTGAGTATGTGCCTGTAGACTTAGGAGTGGGAGAACTGAGAGAGGGCGCTTGCCCTGGTGGTCAGGGTGGCCGTGGTCTTTTGTGTGGTTTTCGGTACAAGTGACCCTTGGAAATGTTCCCCCTTGGGGAATTCTTTTGATATTTCTATCTTATAACCTTTTTTTACACAGCCAAAACCCACTTTGTATCACCCTGTACCGTTCTGTGTCGTCTGTAATGTTTTTCTTCATGTTAGCCCTTGTAGCCATTAAAGAAACCATCATTATTATTATTGGCGTCTCAGTGGTTTATATTATTTAACTGGAAAGTTTGTTGAAATGAACATCAAGCAGCTATCTGCAGCCTCAGATATTCAGGATATATCGGAGGGTTCTTGCTGTTCTCAGCAAGCATGCCTTTTGAAGTGTTCCAAAAAGGGGACTGGACTAATGTTCTTTAACCATCTTTGCAAGCTCTTTGAGATATTACATAGTGCTTCTATGACAATCGCGACGACCTTGATTTTATAAAAGTCCCTAATCCTTATTAATTACCACCTTAAATCCTGGTATCGCTTAATTTTCTCCTTCTCCTTTTCTTGCACTCTCGTGTTAAATGGGCAGGCTACATTTACAATCAGGCACGATCGTTTTTCCTTGTCAAAAACCACCACGTCAGCCCTATTGGGTTCTAATTTCTTGTCTGTCTGTATCCTGAAATCCCATAGCACATTCACTTGATCGTTTTCTATCACTGACTCTGGCTTATTCAAATACAACTTCTTAGAATGTGATACATTATTTAGTTTGCATAAATGCCAGTGGAATCGCATTTACTATTATATCATGCCTCCAGCCTATATATTGAGTCTGGGCTAGGTGTTGTTTACACTCGGATATAATGTGAACCACAGTCTCCTCACTCTCTTCACAGATCCTACACAGTGAGCTAGCCTCATCGTTGTCAATATGGTGTTTCACCCACTTCGTTCTGAGGTCTTGCTCTTGTGCAGCTATTGGCATTCCTTCTTTGGCTTTTTTAAGGTCTCTTTTTAACCAGCTCCATGTCTGTGGAATTCTGAATTCCGTTTTCTTAAAAAAGGTGATATGAAGGGATTTTTCATGAAGATTGCTTTTCCTCTTTGTTGTTATTTCCTCCTTGGACATACCCTGGTCTATTATCTTCTCTTTCAGTACAACTTTAAGCATTGGCTCCCTACTCTCAGACACATATTTGTGCAAACTGTTTTTCTCCATCTGAACACAGTCCTCTTCGCTGATAAGACCTCTTCCACTTTCAGATCTCTTGTGGAACATGCTGTAGGTATTCATTAGCTTCCTAGTCTTTCTATTCATTTCATTTTGTTCAGTAACATTCCATTTGAGAATTCCCGCACTGTACCTAATTATAGACACAGCTCCGGAATTTACTGCACTTATGACATTCCTACTATTTAGATGTGATTTTAGTATGTTCCTTCGTGTCCTTATGTATTCAGATCTTATCAATTCCTTCATTTTATTGTTCTTGATGTCATCTACCCCAGAACACCCAAATATTCGTATCCTTCTTCAGTGTCGATTTCCTTTACCATCTCACCGGTTGTTATTTGGATTCCGTTACTTCTGTTTAATTTACCCCCACTTCATCATAAGGACTCCACAAAATACGGACAGTGTTAACAAGTACATCCAACTCCTCACTTTTCCCAAAGAGTTTTAGATCGTCCATGAAGAGGAGGTGGTTGATGGTAAGCCTTGCTCTTCCCAGTTTGTATCCTGCTTTCACTTTTCGCAATATGAGGGACAAGGGTATGAGGGTAAGGACAAACAACAAAGGGGACAAACTATCACCCTGGAATGTACCTCTCTTGATCTTCACACCTCCCAATGATTCTCCACCTGATGTTAGCTCTGTTTCCCAAGACTTTATACTTTTACTTAATAGCTGTCTGATGGTGTCTGTAACCTTGAAGATCTTTAGGCTTTTGGCTATCCAAGAATGAGGTACCATGTCGAATGCCTTCTTGTAATCTATCAATGCCATGGCAAGATCAGTATGCCTCTTCTTGCAATTCCTTATCACCATCTTATCAATAAGTAACTGGTACCACGGGACTACTTTCGGCATCCTTTCTGTTCGTCCGGTAACAAGTTGTTTATGTGGAGGTGATAGTAGATTTCCTCAGACACAATGCTTGTTAACAGTTTCCACATTACGGACAGACATGTGATAGGCCTATAGTTGGAAACCTCATTACCCTTGATTCGGTCTTACATTACCAGAACTGTGATACCTTTTGTCAACCACTCTGGTACTTCCCCCGACATCAAGTAGTCATTGAACACGGCTGTCAGTTTTGGAGTGATGTTATATTTTTAATCCAATATCCTTGCACACCATCTGGGCCTGGTGATTTCCAGTTGGTTAGTTTTTTGGCCTGCTTTTTAAGAGTTTCAGCTATGATACTCAAATTAGGTTGTCGGTGTGCTTTTTCACAGTTCTCCTTTTTAACTGCCTCAATTCACACTGCCTGACTATGTTCAATATCCTGCTCCCATATTCCTCTCCAGAATGTCTTAGTCTATTCAGCCTCAGGGATCACGTCGTTACTTCTTTCTTTCCCTTCAAGCTGTCCAAACAACATCTTCTGGTTGTTGTCAAACATGTGGTTCTGCCTATACTGACTAACTCTGTTCTCATATCGCTTAATATTTACGCTTTTTGCTACTATGCATTGCTTCAGTTCATATATGATAACATTTAGCTCTTTTCCCTTAGTGTTGTATGTTATTTTCAATCTATCTTTAGTGCCTATGTTTTGTAATGTCCCATTTAGTAAAGACTCAAGCTTTCCAGTGTCTTTTCTCATTTCCTTGATTTGACCATTCAGTGGTTTCTTCCACCAAGGCTCTGTTCATTATGTTTGTTGTTTCCTCTCGTTTTGACACCAAGTAATTTAATTTTTCATCACATTTGCGATTGCTTTGAGGATGTTGTTGCATTGGTGAATGTTCTTGGCCTAAGGGTATGGGATGACCCTGTTTACCTTAGCTGTCGTTTCTTTTAATTTTTTCCTGTCTACAAAACTTAGATTCATAGGTTTTCCACTATCATTGTTCATTTCATCTACCACTAAGTTCAGGATATCAACCAAATCTTGCCCATTTGCTCAATGGCAGTATCTTTGTTCCAGAGGTTATTTATTTCAGCATTCAGATTATTGTCTGCTTCGGTTGCTTCCTCAGGTTTCTCAACCTCTTCACCCTCATTTCCCACTGGCTCATTTGCCTAATATACCCCACTTTTCATTTCTAACTCAATCTCTCTGCTCAGTTCCTCCTTTTCCAACTCACTTATCCATCCATTAGTTCTTATTACACGAGCCTAACCAGCCGATTTTTGTTCAGCTAATTTAAATAAACCAATCTTGTTCCAGATGTTATGCATCCGCTTCCTATAGCCTTTTTCCATTGGGTTACTCTTCAGACAACATTTCATGACAGTTCTATTAAATTTTTTCATCTAGTTGGTTCTTGTCCTCTTCCTTCTTCTTCCTCCAACACCAGCAGTATTTGGAACAGCCAGGGAACACTTACTGGGTGATAGTCTTTCACATGACGTTCCAGCCTCCTTTTCACCGTTATTCGAACTGTTTAGGTTCGACATTTAAACACTCATATCGAGCGTAGCGGAACTACTTCATACCTTGCAACAACAATGTTTCATGTGTGATTTGATTAAACAAACCAATCGTATTCGATCGTGTATGAATACGTTGTTGCCCCCTTCTTATAAAACCTTCTGGTTCACCAGAGGGATAACTCTCTTGGGCAGCAAGATGATAAGACCTTCTACGGAGTAGCTCCTGCATATTCCTTGTATTTTCCTGTAAAGAGGAACTAAATATTTATCAACTAGTTATATTCTACATCTCGGGAATTATTCTATATTCAACGTTTCCTGTTCTGTTCTAGAAAGTATTTATCTAGCTTCAACCTAATGGGCAGTAATTGCGTTCATTTCTTATATCCTCCTGTGTGTATAGAAATTCGACTTTCTAACAATAAATATGTATTTATATCGAATTGAGTGTTAAAAAAGATAATTATTTATATATGGATGTCAGAAGCCTGTCGCTGCAAGTAAAAGAATGACCACACTAAACAAGGTCGATAAATGTTTCAACTTGTAAATTATTAATAAGCAACAACGAACCATTTTTCTTCGCCCATGGAATTTTCATTCAATATGGCCGCCTATTTTGTCATCTTCGTGGTCTTTTCTCGTTAAGAAGGAAATTCTTCAGCGTACTTCGATTTCAGCTGAAAAGAGGTTCCGTAAACGATAAGCATCCTGGCGATCGTCGGCCTACATAGCTCTTGTGTAGAATGAGACAGCTTGTAGAAGATTCACCGGCAGACAGCATAATGATAAAGCAGTTGTTTTTCTCAAGGCTGCCACCTTATGTGCAGGCCATTTTGGCAGCGATGATGGAGACTAGTTCGGCGGATCAACTAGCTTCGTCCGCCGATAAGATCGTAAACTATACCGGCAACTCTACCACTTCTACCCCGACGCGACTCGCGGCAAATTCTTCTTCATCTTCGCCAGTCGCATCGGTATCTTCAAATGCTACATCTCCCACTGAGCCAACGCTTAAGGCCATTCGAGAATTAACAAAAGAGGTCACAATCTCCTCGACAACGGTCGCTAAATCACTGACACTCATCAAGTTGTCGTTCTCAACCTTCAACATTGCAAATATGCTGGTATCATAGGCGATTTGGAGCTGCAGCTCATAAGTGTATCCAGCATTGTTTCTTTCTCAACGAGGGAAACGAATCCCCGGAGAACTGGGCAAGATACCTTCTCCGCAATCTTACACGAACAGTCATGCATTTTTTATCACGGATTCCTTCTCTCACGCACGCTGTCTCATTGACACGGGTGCGTCGTGTAGTATTTGGACATTAAAGCTTTTAAAAGAGAAACCTCCTCTCTCACAGATATCGCTACAGCCGTCAACCATTCTGCTATTCCTACATATGGACAAATCTCTCACTCTTTGGACCTGGATTTACGTAGAGATTTCACATGGATTTTCACCATTGCGAATTTGCCATATCCTATACTGGGTGCCGGTTTTTTACATCATTATAATCTCATGGTTGATATGCGGGTACATCGTTTATTGGACGCGACTACGGATCTTTCTGCGCCTGTACGTACATCAGTAATCCAGTCTATCAATCCAGTCTTCTTCATCGCTACTTCGGAGGACCCTTATCATGCGCTTTTACATTCCTTTCCGGAATTAACTAATCTGAACTTTGTGGTAGATACCCCTACTCACTCTACCAAGCATGTTATTGAGACTAAGGGTGCTCCAGTTTTTTCAGGCACTCGTCGTCTTTCTCTAGAAAAATTGAAAGCGGCTAAGGCAGAGTTTAATCATATGCTCCAGTTGGGTATCGTTCACCCTTCTTCCAGTCCGTGGGCCTCGCCTTTGCATACGGTTCCGAAACGTTCGGGAGACTGGCGCCCCACTAGAGATTTTCGGAGACTGAATTCGCTGTGCCTGACCGTTATCCAATTCCTCACATCCAGGATTTTGCTTCTTCTCTTCATGGATGAACCATTTTTTCCAAATTAGACTTGGTCAGAGCTTACCATCAAATTCCTGTGAATCCTGCGGACATTCCTAAAACTGCTGTCACTACTCCTTTCAGTGCATTCGAGTTTTTAACAATGCCTTTCGGATTATGCAACGCTGCCAGTACCTTCCAGCGGTTTAAGGACGAAGTCGTCCGTGATTTAGACTTCGTATATTGTTACATCGACAATATTCTCATCGCGAGTGCTTCACCGGAGGATCATATCTCGCACCTCCACCAACTGTTTGAACGATTTAGGCAGTACCAAGTTCGTATTAACCCTGCGAAGTATATTTTCGGTGCTGCTTCACTCGTCTTTTTGGGCCACTCTGAGGGAATATCACCACTTCCTGAGAAAGTGAAGGCTCTTCAGGAACTTCCTCCGCCTACTTCCTTGCGACAGCTGCGGCAGTTCCTGGACCTCCTTAATTATTATCGCTGGTTAATTCCGCATCGCGCAGTTCTCTTATCTCCAGTATCTGATCTCCTGCGTAGCAAAAAGAAGAAAAATGAACCAATCGCTTTCGGTTCCATGCAGCTTGAGGTATTCTCCAAAGCTAAACAGAATTTAGCAAACGCATCTCTGCTTGCACACCCTGTGTCTGGAGCCCAGTTGTGGATGCATCAAACACGGCTGTATGTGCAGTATTGCAACAGCATCACCAACAACCGCTTCAACCCCTTGTTTTATTTTCAAAGTAGCTAAACCCGCAGAATCCCGCTATAGCACTTTCGGCCGCGAACTGTTAGCCATTTCCCTGGCTGTCAAACACTTCCGGCTTTCACTGGAAGGCTGACAATTTACGATCTTTACCGACCATCGTCCGCTTACATTCGCACTTAGTTCCAAGCCGGTCAAATACTTGCCTCGGGAAACTCGTCATTTGGACTTCATTTCCCAGTTTACAAATGACATTCGTCACATCCCTGGGGAATAAAATACAGCGATGGATGCCTTATCTCGCCTGCTCATCAATTCCTTGTCAGCACCTGCGAATATTGACTTGCATCTCATGGCTGCAGTACACCCCACCCTAGATTCGTTGGATCTTTCTTCACCGGAATTAGCAACCTACAAATTCAAATACCTGCTTGTACCCACTTCGGACACTCAGATTCTCTGTAATACTGCGACTGATTCACATCACCCTCTGGTCCCAGAGGCTCATCGTCGAATAGTTTTTGACTCTCTACAGTCTGGCACAACCCGGAATTTCAACCACAGTGAAACTCATTTCGGCTAGATTCTTCTGGTCGAATATGAGACGTGATATCGCTGCTTGGTCACGTTCCTGTTTGTCTTGTCAGAAGTCGAAGGTGTATAAGCATATTTGCGCACCTCTCGGTACACTTAGCACACCTGACGCACATTTTTGCCACATACATATCGATATCGTGGGACCTTGGCCCGTCAGTCGCGGGGATATTCATACATCCTGACCTGCATTGATCGTTTCACCCAATGGCCTAAAGCCATTCCTCTTAGTGACATAACTGCTGAATCAGTAGCGCGAGCCCTGATTTCAGGATGGATATCGCGCTATAGAGTTCCTACCTCTATTACTACAGACCGTGGTAGGCAGCTAGAATTTCACCTTTTCATGGAGCTAACAAATATCATCGGCGCTCAACGTATCCGGACTACCAGTTACTATTCTGCATCTAATGGAATGGTGGAGCGTTTTCATCGCCAGTTGAAGACCGCATTGCGTGCCTATCCAGATACTCTACGCTGGAGTGACTACCTCCCCATAGTACTACTCGGCATCCGCACTTCAGTTAAGGACGACCTTGGATTCTCTCCAGCCGAGCTTTTGTACGGCACTCCTTTGTTTTTGCCAGGGCAGATGCTTGCCCCAGTCGATCTTTCTACTCAGGATCCAACACTCTATGTGAACCGTCTGCGTTCGTATTTTCAAGTCCTGCCTCCTATGAACACGCGGCAACAAGCCATTAAATCTTTGGTCCCGAGGGATATTGTCTCGTGGACCTATGTTTTTGTCAGAAATGACGCAGTGAGAAGCCCTCTCACTCCATCTTACTCTGTGACTATATCGCGTGACAAACATTTCGTACAGACAAACATTTCACCATTGACTTTAATGGACATAGAGACGCAGTCTCTATTGACAGACTGAAGTGGTCCTACACAGATGCTCTCACTATAGAGCCTCATACTCCCCCTCCTACACAGTGTCAATACAAAGTCCACCGCAAGTACCACAAGTTCATACAATCATTGCTTCACCTTCAACAAACGTCACGACAACCCGGAGTCCATTGGCCCAAGAAGCTTTCTAAAACAATTTACATATGTGATTGATTTATGTATTACAAACTTTGAAACTTGCCTTGAAGCAGGAACTATTCTTTTTTTGTATTTACTTTGCTTGACTTGTGTTACCTTTTAAGAGATTTTCTACTCATTTTTATCAGAGGATGATGTAGCGAAACTACTTCATACCTTGCAACAACAATGATGCCTCCTCCTTATAAAACCTTCTGGTTCACCAGAGGGATAACTCTCTTGGACAGCAAGATGATAAGACCTTGGGAGTAGCTCCTGTATATTCCTTGTATTTTCCTGTAAAGAGGAACTAAATATTTATCAACTAGACATATTCTATATCTCGGGAATTGTTCTATTACGGTATGAGATATTCAACGTTTCCTGTTCTAGACAATATTTGCCTAGCTTCAACCTAATGGCCAGTAATTGCTTCATTTCTTATATCCTCCTGTGTGTATAGAAATTCGACTTTCTAACAATAAATATGTGTTTATATCGAATTGAGTGTTAAAAAAGATAATTATTTATACATGGATGCCAGAAGCCTGTCGCTGTAAGTAAAAGGTATTAATAAGGATTTGATTCGCTTTTCATTATACCAGGATTAGTGAATTTATGGTTGCACCAGCACCAGTGTTTTTAGCGTGACACCGTCACGTTAAAAGAAAAAAAAAATTGTGATATTTATCTATCATTATTTGTGTAAATTCCAATGAGAGAGTCTTGTATCTAAACCGACTCTCTCTCTATTGGTCAAAATTCAAAAAATTATAAAACCAAAAGAATATACATACATATCTAGAATTACATTATCTAACATATGTCTTTTTTCTGAAGTGATTGAGGTGTGATTTCAGGACGGTGAGGGTGGAAGGAGCTCGCCTTTCCAAGATCGATACAATAAATTAGTACTCTAGTACTGGGTTACATTTAATTAACTGCTGGTCTAAACAAACAACGGAGTAACTTGATAGAGAAGAGTCCAAATCCCTGGCTCACCTGTGAAATGACACCCTATTACTTATCAGTAGTAATCTCTATATCACTGGAAACGTACACACGTAGGCGCAGGCACACACAATCACACGACCATGCACACATACACACACACACGTACACGTCTTATTCCTCTCTCTCTCACTCCCCCTCTCTCTCTTTCTCTCAAGAGAGCCTCATTGAAAAGAATAGCACTAAAGAAAATGAAGCCTGGGCGTATTGCTTATGCTGAATCAGTTTAACCTCGCTCTGCTTCAACTGATCATTCTGGCTACACGAGTAATCTTGTTTGAAATGGGTGGGTATTATACACACACGTGCGCGCGCACAGAATCACATTCATACATAAACAGACACATATATATCTCAAAGCATACACATCCACACATACAATAACATCCATGCCTGCACATACATGCATGCATGCAGAAATGCACACATATCTACCTAATTGATGTTGTTTAAATTCCAATGAGAGAGTCTTGTATCTATGTTAGAAACCGACTCTCTCTCTATTGATCAAAATTCATAAAATTATAAAACCAGAACATACACACACACACTCACATACATACATACATACATACATACATACACACATACATACGTAAATACACACATACACACATCAGTCAACGCGATCAGTAGCACATTTTGGTGTCGGAGACTATTCATTAAATTTAAGATGAATACTATCTCCGACAGTAATGCCACAACTACAAGTCATATAACTGGATTTTCTTCTAACTATATCCACTGAAGACACCTTTTATTCAAATTCGTAGAGATATTCGACTAAATACATAATTCATTTTACAAGGATTTGCTACAAACAGCATGGCTGAACACAACATCAACAACAACAACATCAGTGGAATACCGAAGAAAGGTAAACAAAATTTATTCAGTTGTAGCTACAGAAGAAACCGAAATTATAAATCGCATTTCTCTTGGAGTTGCGAACTTAATGATGATTTATTTAATTGTTATAAAATGGCAAAAAACAATCCCTCCATTGGCTATATGAACAGAATGAAGCTACACTGGGACGAAATACACCCAAAGCTAAATCACTTCACAGCGAAACAATTACGCCAACAAGCGACGTTTGTTGAACGTAAAAATAAGATAAATATTATTAATTGTAAGTTGCCCCACAACAAACATGGAATCAACAACACGTGCTACAGGTCGCCATGCTACTAGGCTTCCTAGAAACCAGGTCGGACGGTGCCTTGAAACAACTATGCCTGTAAGAAATTTGACACCACGTGTACCATCTAAGTCTACCTCGAATGCTGGGGAAAAACGCTATCGATAATAATAATAATCGAAGAAATTTGACACCACGTGTACCATCCGAGTCTACCTCGATAATTGTGGAAAATACTATCGATAATGATAATAATCAAAAGTATAAACAATAAAAATTTCCCTCAACGACATCTTCCAGAGAGAAATTAATTCATGTATAAACATTTCTCTTGCTGAACGTATTAAAACAACAATATTTAATTTAAAAAAAACAAATAATGAAATATTACGTGTTATTGACGAAATAGGGGATGAATATTTATAACGGATAAAAACCCCAACATTTTGGCAAATCAACGCCTGTTTATATGCCTTAGCAACGACAGTGAAGCATTATCTTGGTGATAGCAGAGATATTAACAAGAACAAAACACCACCAAAAATACCATCATCTATAACTAAAATAGAGAATGTCTGTCTGTCTGTTAGCTCACTAAAACTCAAGAACCACCCAACCGATTGTTTTCAAACTTTACACATGTAATACTTATAGTCCTGTGAGTGTTTTGAACAAAACAATTGCAAATTTTCAATGCCCTAGGAACCGCATTAGGCGATTTATAATTCTTAGTGTTTCTTTTTAGATAGATAGATAGATATATTTCTTTATTAGCCACAGGGGCACAAAAGAAGGGGACAAATACAAAGGGGGAAGTTTACATACAATAAAAACGTGTAAAATGTTATCACAGATGGAATTTAAAAGTTAGTCGATTTTCCCCAATAGAGGGAGACAGTTTATATGGGTAACACAGACCCCCGAAAAAAATGTGCAACCCTCATCTCCAGGAGTACGAAGAGCTTGTACTCCTTTCCTCTCCTCCTCCTTTTCCTCAACCTACAGGCTGATATAGAGAGAAGGCCCATTCACTCGGGCCATTCTCGCCACTTTCACCCACCTTTCATAAAACTTGCTGGGGTACAGCACCTCTCTCTCCATCCTGATTCTTCTTCCAAAGTGGTATTTGAAAAAAAGAATCAGTTGTTGGCCGGAGAGAAAGGTGTCTGACCTCAGCCCTTTCAACCTTGTCCACCATACAACCTCTTTCGCCATAGCTATCACACAAAGGAAAACCGCCTCTCCTTCGTTTTTGAAGGAGGGTGGCGGTTTGATCATGACAATGGACTCGGTGGTCAACTGGATTGGTCCCACCCGCGACAATAGTCGTTCCACATAGCCCCACAGGTCAGTGACGCCCGGGCAGTGTATGAATGCGTGCGCGACGGTTTCTTCGTCTCGCACGCACCTCGGACAGATCTTTTTTGCAGGGTCCCTGCCCGGGCGCCCATGTCTGTAGAGCTTGTCTCGAACTGGTAGAGCTCCTCGGTAGCACTGCCAGGCCAGGGACTTTTGGAAGTTGTCCATCGGTCCCGGGCGGAAGGTCCTACCGAACAGACTGGCCAGTTCATCTTCCTCCACGCCTAGAGTTTCACCGAAGATAGATAGATATAACGTCGCGCCCTTATAATATCTGTCTGTATGTCTGGCTGTCTACATTACGTCATTATGACGCGATCAGTGTGTGTGTATATATGTATATATAGTGTGTGTATATATATATATATTCTTATGCCAGGGAACGTCTTCACGAACGAAAGTATCGTCTTGCTGTTTTCTTTCGGTTGTAACGTTTTTCGAAATATTTACTTCTGCGTTCACAGATTGATTTTTTTAGTTTCAGAAGATCCCGTTAAGGGTGAAAGCAGCGATTCTTTGCTTAAATTTTAATATGTACTTTTTGCATACACAAAAACAATTTTAATATGATATTTTTGCATACACAAAAACAAAATATAAACAAACAAGTCCGGCGATTACATATTCACATGCATCACTGACATATTTTTGCATACACAAAAAGATGTCGAAATATTTACTTCTGCGTTCACAGATTGATTTTTTTTAGTTTCAGAAGAACCCGCTAAGGGGGAAAGCAGCGATTCTTTGCTTAAACTGTAATCTGTTATTTTAATATATATCATCATCATCAGGTCGAGCTTGCTCGGCTTTCTACGACACGTTTCCTCCATCCATCTCTGTCTCTCATAGCATTTGCCAGTTCTTCCGCAGTGCATCCAGTATCGTCCTCAAGCTGCTTGACGTATGTCTTCTTGGGACGACCAGCATTTCTTGCTCCATGAGATGGACTCCATAACAACACATCACCTGCTATTTCTTCTTTGCCGCGCCAACAGTGGCCAGCAAATCTGAGTCTCTGTCCACGTATTGACCTGGGTAGCTATATCGCCTCCACAGAACATGATGTTAACATCAGACTGGGAAAAGCCTGGGGAGCATTGAATGCAATGGAAAAGATATGGAAATTAATATATATAAATATATATATATAGAGAGAGAGAGAATGTTTAAGTATCGAGAGAGAGAAAAAAAGAAGAGATAAGCGATATATATATTTAGTTGCCAATAGTTTGTGCAAATGTGCTCAATACTTATGCCTACAGGGTTAAATATTAGAAGCGTTAATATTTAGTGGGCGAGAATATAAGCAGAGCGGTTACAAGTGGAATGAATACAAAGGAGAATATACCGTTAAAAGATGTTTATATAACAATGCACCTACGTACGTTTCGCCCAAAAGTGGCTTCTCAAGGGCATAGAAAACAAAAAAAAATGATCTAACGCGATCCAGGAGGGGTTTTAAGGTTAAATTTACATCAGAGTTCATTCTTCGTTTAAGTACATGTGTTGTTACTGCCACAGAGCAAGGGGAGTAACTCCGGCCGGTGCTTGAATAATCTTCTCCCACTGCTTTTTTACCCGTTCACATGATGGTGTTTTGCGTTATTATTTTGTGGGTGCTGCTTTACTAATGCCTGTTTGAGCCGGGTCTGGGATGTATATTTAGTTCACAGATGTTTGTTTGCGCCGCCTGCCCACCGGAGTGTTATGGTTTGGGCAGAAAGACATAGATTCCTTTTGGAGAAAAATATGGGGTGAAAAGAAGAATTTCAACTAAGATGCAGTGTGGCGAAAAGAAATCCAAAAGAACTATTGCTCCTACACTTCAGCAAAAACATACGAAATAAGTGAGGGTACTCTGAGACTGTGATAGGAAAACTCCAAGATAAGAAAACACCAGGGAGAGACATGATTGTCGGCTGCTGGTACAAAAAAACTGATATTCTATCGGAGGTATCTTACCGACCTCTACCAACAAGTTCTTAAGGGAGATACACTTATACCAGAATGGTTGACATTAGCACAAACATTACTGGTCCCCAAGAACAAAGACACCCACCTGGCAAAAAACTACAGACCCATTGCGTGTCAGAACCTGATGTATAAGATGTTTACAGCCTGCCTGAACCTATTCCTCCAAGATCACTGTGACAATAATAACATCATCACAGATGAACAAGCAGCTGGAAAGAAAGGGGTTTGGGGATGTGCTGAACAACTCCTAATCAACAAAACTGCGATGTCGGAGGTGCGACAAGTTAGGAAGAAAATATGGCTACAGTCTGGCTGGACTACAGGAAAGCTTTCGATTCTGTTCCCCACTCTTGGATGATAGAGGCCCTCCGACTTGCTAAAGTCCCAGACATTATTATCAGAGCCATATAGAAGCTGTCTTCTTCTTGGGCTACTATCCTAAAGTTAAAGACAGAGAAAGAGGACTCTATTTTCACTGATAAAATAAAATATTGCAGGGGTATATTTCAGGGAGACTGTCTCTCTGTGATATTATTCATCCTGTCATTAAACTCTTGTCCTTTCTGCTCAAGAAATGGGAATGATACATCATTGGCTCACAGGAGGACAGAAATACGAACCTAACCCATAATCTATTTGTGGATGATCTGAAACTCTATGCCAAGAACATGGATGGGATGAAGAAAAATCTGGACCTGGTTACAACATTCTCAAAGGATATAGGAATGGAGCTTGGCCAAGATAAATGGTCATATATGACTGTAAAGCGGGGGAAAACAACAACCCAATCTAGCAACATTTGTATCAATGGCCTAACTGTTTCACCAATATCTGATGAGAACTGCTACAGATACCTGGGGATAGATGAGAACATATCCTATAATGGCATCTGTAATAAGGAACGCGTAACCAGGGAATACTACACCCGATTAAGAAAGATATGGTCATTGGAACTCTCTGCGCAAAACAAAACAGTGGCTCCCAATGTGTTTGCTGTGCCTGTCTTAACACCAACTTTTGGAATACTCAATTGGACGATAGACGAAATCCGAGCGAAAAATACTAAACACCACCGGAAGCTTCCTCATCAACAGTGACATAGACCGCCTTTACTTGAAATGTAAGCAGGAAGGCAGAAGCCTAACATCAGTCTAGACAACATTTGAATGTCGCATCATATCCCTCCGACAACATCTACGAATCTCAAAGCGTAGGAGCCCGTCTCTCGAGCAAGTCTATCTGCATGAAACAGATAAGATCATGAGAGTTGGGAAGGAACTCCTCGAGAGGTATTCCCTGTGTGATAATCAAAAACTCACACCCAGAGAAGTCGCTCAGCAGTATCGCAGTGAATCCATGGATGAAAAACTGCATACTTATCAGCAAAAAATCATGCATGGATATGTTGCCAGGAAGCTCTACAGTGAGAGTAATGTAAATAAATAAAGTAGTCTATCTTGGAACAACAACCGCTATATTGGCTCCAACTTTGAAGGATACGCCTTTGCAATCCAAGAACAGGAAATCAACATGAAATACCTGATTCACAAAAGAGATAGGGATGCAGGCAAAACACCTAAATGTGATAACAAGTGCAGACACTGCAGAATTAACATCGAAGATGTCACCCATGCCATAGGCAGCTGTCCAAAGATGTCATTGCGGTTCTATCTACCTATGAGGCATGATGTAGTGGCCAAAACACTGTACAATGCAATCCGTAGAAAAGATAGCCCCGATAATAAACACATTAAAAGCTACAGCAATGTGGAAGACATACATATACATAATATGAAAGAATACTGGTGGAATGTTCCAGTAAAAACCCCAATAAAATGCAGGCATAACAGACCAGAAATAATGATATGGGACAGGGAAAAGAAGCCATGCACAGTAGTGGAAGTTAGCTGTCCAGCAGATGCCAATATAATATCAAAGATTAGCGAAAAGGAGAATATTTATGCAGAACTGATGAGAAATCTGCAGATACTCCACCCTGATTATACCTTCAGATTTATGCCTGTAACTATTGGGGCACTGGAATATGTTAGTAACTGCCTCAATACAAATATTGAGAAGTTGGGCTTCACAGGACCAGAAAAAACACAACTAGTTAGGAAATTACAAGTACAATCCATTAATGGAACAGTAAAAATATGTAAAACATTCCAAAGATTTTGCATCTAATAACTGCATATACACATGTACAGATATTAAGCATATACACATGCACATATACAACTCAAAACGTACACATCCAGACATACAATAACATCCATACTGGCACATACATGCATGCAGACATGCAGACATATCTACCTAGATGATGTTCTGTAAATTCCAATGAGAGAGTCTTGTGTCTAAGTTAGAAACCGACTCTCTCTATTGGCAAAAATTTGTGAAATTATAAAACCAGAAGAACATACATATATATACACATTCTCATACAGACACACATACATACACACATACACGCTTACATGGTGGCTGCCAACTCGTTTTCGAGTACGGCCACTACTTTATATCCATGTAGGAGAACCCCAACTGATGCGCTGAACGAGTTTGACTTTTTAGTCCAGCCAGCGACTTGAAAACTCTGGTACAAACACTACACTTGTTACAGTTACTGACACATAGTGCTGGGCCCATGGTACCATGTGATGACAAGTGCAGAGAGATCTCCAGATATAAAGCAATGCCTGTGCCGTGAAGCTTTTATAGTGAGCAAAGGCACTGCACAAAGCCAGTCCCACTCTCTTAACCAAGATGATATTTACCAAAAAGAAGAACAAGTCAACATCAGTGGATACCATCAGGGTTGCAGGTTTTCCTTCTCCTAGAATTCTGCCTTGACAAAGGTTAAGGGGTCATCTCTCACGCTTACATACATACATACATACATATATACATACATATATACACACATACACACTCATAAAGACACATACATACACACATACATACACACATACATACACACATACACACACACATACATTCAAACATACATACAATCATACATACATATATCAGTACCATGATATTACTGCCGTTAACGTGACAATATCAACACTACTATCACCAACACCGACACCCTCACTGAAACCACACCTCCACCACCACAACCATCAACATTACAAGTGCCCACAACACCAGCCAGGCCACGCTGGTAACACTACAACCACTACTACCACCAATACAACCACCACCACAAACACCACCAATGTGGTTACACATATTCACCGCCACTGCTGGTATTGAGTAAGACTCCATCACGATCATTAGTTCTAATATTATTTGTAAGCACTTCCACTGAAAATGTAAGAATATTACCGCCACCATCTAAACAACTACCACCACCACCACCACCACCACTACTACTACTACTACTACTACTACTACTACTACTACTACTACTACTACTACTACTACTACTACTACTACTACTTAGTTCGCTGACCGAAATCCGTGGATGTATCAGTGTGAACAGGATTATATAAAATATGCCAGTAGTAGTAGTAGTAGTAGTAGTAGTAGTAGTAGTAGTAGTAGTAGTAGTAGTAGTGGTGGTGGTGGTGGTAGTGGTGGTGATGGTGGTGGAATGGTGATGTTTGTGGTGGTATTTAGATTATATATTAAATAATCACTTTTGGGTGTGTCAGTTTCTCGCGCTTTTAAACAACATTTGTTGAAAGCTGTTCTTTTTGAACTGATATTGGCATAATCGGTTGAGCATCAGACAAAATGCCATACTTCTTTTTGTGTTCTCAATTAAAATCCCACTGAAGCCGATTGAAAGACAAATCAGTCATGTATTGGTTCAATTACGCTTAATATATCTGATCGTGTACTTATAAATCATTATGTAGAGAGCAGATATAATTGTGTGGCTGAAAAGTTTGCTTCCTAACCAAGTGATTCTGAATTTCATAACCGATCCCACTGCGTTTCTCTTTGTAAATCCAGGCTGACTAATTCATTGTGAGTGACATTTGGGAGATAGATACTGTGAGGCAAGCCAGAACAAATTCCGCAATGAATTGCGTTTTACGCTCGAACGTCTCTCATATTTCACCACCTAATATGTCGTGGGTGTGAGAAAGACAGTGAGAGAGGGGGGGAGAAGAGGGGGGGGGGATAGGGGAAAAGGGTGACAGAGAGACACCTTATCAGTAATTTCTCAATTAGCCGAGTCTTTTCTAGTTTTGTTAAACTGATTTTCACAAAACGAGAAAGAATATAACTTAGCTAATTCAGAAAGTACAATTACAAGATATTAATTTCAGCGTGGAAATATGCAAAACATTTAAACCAGTAATAGGTACATTAGGTATACAAATGAACGTATATATATAGCGGGGTGAATAGTAGTGTGGATAGTTGGTTATGTTGTGGTGTTGATTCATTTATTGCATGTCTGCTCACTTGTAGATTGTTGAGTGTTGTGGTCGCTGTTGACAGTGTGACCAGAGATTGCGTGTGTGCAAGTAAGTGAGTAAGTGTTCATTTAGATGATGATGATATAATGGTTCCTCAATCACGCAGGAAATGAAATATATAAAAAAAAACACTATAACACAAAGCCGCTATATTACTATTTATTGAATATAGCTTACGCCGAAGCTGTATGAAAATACACTAAGAGCAAATGAGCAAATAAACACAGATGAATTGTGTGACGTTATTTGTCAAGATGTGCGTGCGTTTTCTGTTTGTTTGTAAAAGTATTAAAGTTACTAAAACTTCATTGGTGTGCTGAACTTCGTTGGCTTGGTCGAGAGAGAGAGAGAGAGAGTAAGTAAGACCAAAAGGGTCTGTTCTGTGTAAAACAATAAACTACATCGGTGAGGCTGGCACCCTTAACTCACGGTTGGGTGTGGATGCATTCATGTATATGTGTGTGTCCGCATGTATATGTGTGTGTCCGCATGTATCTGTGTGTTTCTAAATATATTGTTAATAACTCCCTCTGGTCGAGTAATCTTTGAAGTGTGGTGACTGCTGGAAAGCTGCCATTACTCATACTTCTCTCCTCCTTCACCACCTCTTCTACGGCTTCGATATAAATACCCCTTCCGCCTCCGTGGTATTTTCTTCGGGGTTATAAGAGGCTTAGCTCTGTTTCTCGACCGTTATATCGCGTGACTATCTCCCCCTCCGCCTTTTGGGATTCTTTCTCACGTCGTGTAGACGCGTTCTTGAGGCTAGTAAAATGAGGTATCCTCTTGATAAGTCGGCAGACCTCGCAAGGACTCTATATCTTTATGATGTATTGTTTTTGTTTATGCGACGAAACTACGTAGTCGAGGAGTCTAGGAGCAGTTTAGGTATGATACATTTTATTACTAATTATATCTAAATGTGCCTTCTCTCTTCATAATGTATTTTTAACTCTGATACTGGTTCAGTCTGGTTCAACCGGATTGGTCTGTCCCAGTCATTCATTGAGCAACATCGGTGAGGTTGGCACCCTTAACTGACGGTTGGGTGTGGATGCATTCATGTATATGTGTGTCCCCGCATATATCTGTGTGTTTCTAAATATATTATATATATATATATATTTATATATATATATATATATATATATATATATATATATATATTTATATATATATATATATATATATATATATATATATATATATATATATATATATATATATACATATATATATATATATATATATATATATAAATATATATATATATATATATATAAATATATATATATATATATATATATATATATATATATAAATATATATATATATATATATATATATATATATATATATATATATATATATATATATATATATATATTGAATGTAGAAAAGTAACACACGAGTTGATATATATAAAAACAAATAATAGAAAGGAAAAAGATTCTTTCAGTAGAAAATGTTGAAGAGACATTTTTCAGAGAGGTATGAAAACAGTAATTTATTTACAATACCGGTTTCAGCATTAAATGCATTGTCAATTGCAGATAAGCAGAATATTGGTAAGTTGAACATTTGTACAAATAGTGATAATAGTAATAATAATGATGAAGGCAATGAAAATAATATAAAATGCGGAAGAAAAAAAATTAATTAATTTTCACATACATGTTCTTTCAGAGAAGTCATTTCTCTGTGTCTTTTATACTCTGCTCCAAGCTAGAAGCATATATATATATATATATACAAATTTAAATTTATATTCTGGAATGTATCATGAAATGGCCGTATAAGTGAACTTTAGACAATTTAGGTTTGATTCTTTCTATAAGTGAGTACATTTATTAGTTATCATTCTATATATATGTACATGATATTGGTTGTTTCTCAACTAGATGCATTAAAGAGACTTTTTCGTATATCATTTGAATTTGTATAAATTATGCTCTGAGATTAATGTTCATTGAATTTTCTTTGATGATTAAGTTAATCAATATACATTATATATATATATATATATATATATATATATATATATATATATATATATATATATATATTGGTAAACGGAATAGAAAATGCTGACAAATTGTTCACAGTTGAAAAATGGTTTAATTAGGAATAAAAGAGTATTAGTGATTGTATGGGCTAGTATTCAGTTGTGGTTTTAAGTTTTTAAGTTTTTACCGGTTGCGTATTTCTAAATGCTTTTCAAAAATAATTTTGAGATAGAGTGTCCGTGCTGTTTGCTCTGATCTGATTAGTTTTGGGAATTCTACCTGTTTTTATGTTAAAAAAGTGGCTCCAATTTGCAAAAGTTCTTGTGGTCAAAACAATTTTGATTGGCCAGTAGAGGTCATGTGAATGTAAAAAATTGATTTTGCGCCAAGACTGTTTTTATGTTAAAAAAGTGGCTCCAGCAAAAATTATTGTGGTCAAAACAATTTTGATTGGTCGGTAGAGGTCATGTGAATAAAAAATTGGTTTTGCGCCAAGATTGAGAAATGACTCTTTCACAACAAATGTGTGTGTGTGTGGGGGGGGGTAGTAGTAGTAGTAAGGTGTTCGATGTTGTGATAATGGTTAGCAGCGATGTGTGTCAAATGGCTGTTAAGATAAGTGTGTGTGTGTGTGTGTGTGTGTGTGTGTGTGTGTGTGTGTGTGTGTGTGTGTGTGTGTGTATGTGTGTGTGTGTGTGTGTATAGCAGAGTAATTCGTGGTGGCAGGGATGGTCAGTAAGAATGTGTCTGAAAGCAATGGGGGGTATTTTAGCATGTCAAAAGATATTTTTCAGCTTTTGTCTTATACGGAGAAGTGCGTGTGTGTGTCGTGTGTATATATAAGTCTCTTTGTATGTTGATGTACGCGTGTGTATGTGTGTGTGTATATGTGTGTGTGTGTGTGGGGGTGGACCAGTATTTTTTCCCCCTGGTAAAATGGTGTACATTATTAGATTTTTTCAGTAAAATCGGTTCTCTTAATAGAACATCAAAAATCTTAACAATAAGAGGTGTGAAATGATATTCACTATATATATATATACACACACATATATATTCACTATATATATATATATATATATATATACACATATACACACATATATATATGCACATATATCTTTTTGTGTTGCACCATAGAGCATGTGTGTTTACGTATGTCATTGTGTTTATATGTGGGTAGAGAGGTGTGCTGATGTAGGTATGTATGTTGACGTGTGTATGTTGTGGGTTCGTCTTAGGGAGAAGTGTTTAGACGGGGTCCGTATTTGTTAATGAAGTAAGATTCCTTGCTGATGCGCTGGGTGTGGGTGGCATTATTTTTAAATTTGTAGAGGGAAAGATTCTGAAGTTGGTAAAAACTTAAAAACTTAAAAACTTAAAAACTTAAAACCACAACTGAATACTAACCCATACAATCACTAATACTCTTTTATTCCTAATTAAACCATTTTTCAACTGTGAACAATTTGTCAGCATTTTCTATTCCGTTTACCAATATATAATAACTTGTGTGTTACACCTCTATTCTTTTAACTATCATATCCTCACACGAGATACAGAAAATGCCAACAAAAACGGATACAACCCTCATCAACTCAAATGAAGAGATCCTACAGGAACTCAAGAAAATCAACACCAACCTATCTTTGCTGGTCGACAAACTTGACTCCACAAATAAGGAAACCGCCACCGGATACAAACCATCCGAAATCGGCGACAAACTCCAAAACCTTTGCGATACTATCCAAACTATGTTCACTACTACCAACCCAGGAAAAACCAACGAAGAACCATGTGAGATTGATTCACACAAAATGAAAATTCGAACAATTCCAACATGGAACAAATCCCTCAGAGACAGAAAGTTCTCATTCTGGAAGATGATACAAAATCACAACAAAGCAGAGATATATGAAAAATGGCTTAACTCAACCCCTCTAACTCTCCCCCGTAAACTACAAATAAAGTCCATTTCAAATGAACCCGAACCTCAAAGACACCTTAGGGAAAGAATGGCATTGGAAAAAATGAAGACAGATATTGAACTTCTTAAACTGAGGGCCCAGACAAATGAGGAAAAAATCAAAACCATCGATGAAGAGATCCTCCTGGAAATCAACAACAAAACTGAAGGCCCCAAGGTAGAGAAGTTCTCCAAATTATGGAAATGGGACTGCAACAGAGAAGAACTGAAATCCCTTCAACGCTGGGAAAAAAGTGCCGCTTGGTTCCTACACTATGAATCGACTTTTCAAACGGATTACACCTCCAATAACCCGTTCATTAAAATAGGAAAACCCATAACTGAACCGCACAACAACTTCTCAAACACCCAAGCCTCTAACAAACGAAGAAGGAAGCACCACACCGAAGATGAACTTCCCAAACTCGCTACCATAAGAAGGAACAAAAACCCAAGAAATCATCTCCCCCAGAATGACATTTACAACTTTCCCCCTTCAAGGAGACACCATACCAAATCACTCAACTACTACGCGGATGCCTCATCGTCAAACATAGGGAAAAGATACCACCGATGTAACAACTTCCCCGCTTCAAGGGGACAGCAAGGTAATTACCATTTTCTCAACTCTCGCTTCCACAATACACAACAAACCCACACCACACGATACAACCAACAACGTAGGCCACTTATAACACCACAATACAACAGGAACACCCCATTCAATCTACAACCACCAACCCGAACCACATTTTACAACAACAAGGAATATAACAAACACAGGAGACCACTTAACATCAGCAGACAACCCCTCTACCCCAACCATTTTTTAGACACAGCACACAGATACAGGCAAACAAAATAACACAAGACAGGGAGGAGAAACCTATAGTAATAAAAATTATCAATCTTACTACTGCAGAACCAACATCCAACCTTATCAACTTACTCTCCAAAGGTCTTAAATTCAGACCGACCTCCCTACGTCCTAACTACTATGAAATGAAGGAAGACATCACAGACTTCTGTAGAAAGTTACGACTTAGTGAACAACTATTCGACCAGTACAATGAGGATGAATCATTAGCCAGAAATAGAAGCAATTACACCCCTTCAAAAGGTAGAAATAAAATCCTGGACGAATTCCGTGAACACATCACAAACTTCCCTTACCAACACTTGCACCGACAAAAACACAAGCCAAACCTCAACAAGAAAGAATGGGAAGAATTAAATAGATTAAAAACCGACAGAACCATTACAATTAAAGAGGCTGATAAAGGGAGTACAGTAGTCCTAATGGAGACAGAATTCTATATCAACTTAGCGCTCTCCACTTTGGAAAACGAAACATACTACGAAAAGGCTGAACACTACAATCAACAGAAAATTAAGAGAAACCTAAAAACTCTAATCAACCAATACAAAGAAGGACTCACTAACAAGGAATTCAGCTTCATCACAGACATCACAGACTTCACAAGTAAATCCAGCCTTTTCTACGGTATCCCTAAAGTACATAAAAGCGAATCAATAAGTAAGGCATGCAAGGAAGCCACAGACATAGTCATCAATGTCCCCTCACCCAATGATCTCAAATTAAGACCCCGCAGGCCCCGCTTGCGTAACGCACCGTCTTAGCAACTTCATTGATACCCTTCTCAAACCCTTCCTCAAGCACATCAAAAGCTATATAAGGGACGACCTAGATATGCTCAATCACCTCCCTAATATGCCACTTTCTGAACAAACCCTACTAGTGACGTTCGATGTAGTCAACCTATACTCCAACATCCCCCACAACCTAGGAATAGAAGCTATCCAATTCTAGCTGGATAATTTCCACAATGAACTCCCACAACGCATCAAGAAAGAATTCGTGATAGAGGGACTCAAATTTATCTTGGAGAACAATTACTTCGTTTTCAATAACAAACCCTACAGGCAGAAATCTGGGACCGCTATGGGAACGAAAACAGCCCCTACTTATGCCAACCTAGTCATGGGATACCTGGAAATCACCCTCTACACTAAAGTCCTAAACGAATTTGGAAACACCCTCCACTTACACATTGAAAGGAACTGGAAGCGATATCTAGATGACTGCTTCATCCTTTGGCACGAAAACATCGAAAAACTTAAAGAATTTCACACCCTTATAAATGGGCTCAACATAAATATTAACTTCACGATGGAATACAGCCATCAACAACTCCCCTTCCTCGCCATCCTCATTAAGATCCATAACAAAAAAATAGAGACAGACATATACTACAAGCCCACAGACTCCATGCAATATCTCCCCTTCAACTCTTGCCACCCTAGACACGTTAAAATTAATATTCCCTACAACTTAGCCAAGAGAATCTGTACTATAGTCTCCAATAAAAACATCTGCTACTTACGGCTACAAGAACTAAAGGACACACTCATACGCAGGGACTACCCTGCATCACTAATTGACAATGGAATCCAACGTGCCCTAAAACTCAGTACCCAGGACCTTAGACACCCTAAAGTAAATCAACCAAAACTAAAAGCTCTTCCATACATCACCACACACAACCCCCTCAACAATGAGGCCTTTGACACCATCCTCCAGAACATCCCTGTATTGAAAAAGGACCATAGAATGAACCAAATTCTACGAACACACGATATCATAAAGAGCAAAAGACAATCCAAGTCAATGAAAAACATCTTAACACATGACAAAGTACTGCCAACCACAACAACGAAACCCACAGTAAAAAAATGCGATAGACCCAACTGTGGCATTTGCATCAACCTAATAGAGGGTTCGGAATTCTATTTCAAAGATGGACAACGTTTTATAGTAAAACACAATTTCACATGTGCATCGGAAAATCTAATATATGTATTAACTTGTTCAGGTTGTCGAGAACAATACATAGGCCAGACCAAAAACAGCCTCCGCCAACGCATGACTGTCCATAGATCCCAAATCAAAATACGGGAATACAGGAAAATACCACTGAGTGAACACATTGATATCTGTGCCGCCCCAAATCATCCCAACTTCAGAATCTTTCCCCTCTACAAATTTAAAGATAATGCCACCCACACCCAGCGCATCAGCAAGGAATCTTACTTCATTAACAAATATGGACCCCGTCTAAACACTTCTCCCTAAGACGAACCCACAACATACACACGTCAACATACATACCTACATCAGCACACATCTCTACCCACATATAAACACAATGAGATACGTAAACACACATGCTCTATGGTGCAACACAAGAAGATATATGTGCATATATATATGTGTGTATATGTGTATATATATATATATATATATATATATATATATATATATATATATATATATAGTGAATATATATGTGTGTGTATATATATATAGTGAATATCATTTCACACCTTTTATTGTTAAGATTTTTGATGTTCTATTAAGAGAACCGATTTTACTGAAAAAATCGAATAATGTACACCATTTTACCAGGGGGAAAAAAATACTGGTCCACCCCCACACACACACACACATATATATACACACACACATACACACGCGTACATCAACATACAAAGAGACTTATATATACACACCACACACACTTCTCCGTGTAAGACAAAAGCTGAAAAATATCTTTTGACATGCTTTCAGACACATTCTTACTGACCATCCCTGCCACCACGAATTACTCTGCTACACACACACACACACACACACACACACACACACACACACACACACACACACACACACACACACTTATCTTAATAGCCATTTGACACACATCGCTGCTAACCATTATAACAACATCGAACACCTTACTACTACTACACACACACACACACACACACACACATATTTGTTGTGAAAGAGTCATTTCTCAATCTTGGCGCAAAACCAATTTTTTATTCACATGACCTCTACCGACCAATCAAAATTGTTTTGACCACAAGAATTTTTGCTGGGGCCTCTTTTTTAACATAAAAACAGTCTTGGCGCAAAATCAATTTTTTACATTCACATGACCTCTACCGGCCAATCAAAATTGTTTTGACCACAAGAACTTTTGCAAATTGGAGCCACTTTTTTAACATAAAAACATGTAGAATTCCCAAAACTAATCAGATCAGAGCAAACAGCACGGACACTCTATCTCAAAATTATTTTTGAAAAGCATTTAGAAATGCGCAACCGGTAAAAACTTAAAAACTTAAAACCACAACTGAATACTAACCCATACAATCACTAATACTCTTTTATTCCTAATTAAACCATTTTTCAACTGTGAACAATTTGTCAGCATTTTCTATTCCGTTTACCAATATATAATAACTTGTGTGTTACACCTCTATTCTTTTAACTATATATATATATATATATATATATATATATATATATATATATATAGTATATGAAAAATAGTAAAGACAATCACAAATCTAACACGCTCAATAATACAAAAAATGTCGTTAGTTTAACGCAGAGGTTCTCAAACAGTTTGACCCCCACCCACGGCCACGCAATACCCTCAGCGTCCACACCCCTATTTCCAGAGAGACCTGTCTACACGCAAATTGTATGTAACATATAATAAACACCTTAGGCGAAACAATATTCATTGTGTAATGTTTTGTTGGTGTCCAAATGAATAAATTGTTGCTACAGACTCACAGACATATGCTCTCACATACACTCACATACATATACTAAGACAGACACACACAGGCATACATTCACGCAGACGCACGCATAGTTTTTCACCTCAATTGTTTTGTCAGTTGCGACATATGTATATGCAAGTGTAGATGTGTGTGTGTGTATTTAATAACGTACCTAATGAACACGCGCACACACACTCACAGACACATACATATTCATATACAAAATGTGACGCCATTGTGTTGTTTTCTATTGTTTTAATTCAAATGAAAATAAAAATTATCACACATACACTCACACACACATACACTCTCACATACAGTCACACACACATACACTCTCACACACACACTCTCACATACACTCACACACACTCTCTCATACACTCACATACATATACTAAGACAGACACACACAAGCATTCATTCACGCACACCTATTACTTCTCTGTCAACACATATGCATCTGTATGTGTAGATGTGTGCATGTGTTTAATTGTCTGTGTGTGAAGATGTGTATCAACTTACTAAGGTTATATGTATGTGTAGATGTGTGTGTGTGTGTTTAATTCTGAGGCCTAACGTTAAAATAAAAATTATCATAATACGCTCACACACACATACACTCACACACACATCACTCTCACACACACATACACTCACACACACACACATACACTCTTACATATATATACTAAGATAGACACATACAGACATACATTCACGCACACCTATTACTTGTCTTTCAACACATGTATATATGTGTGTAGATGTGTGTGTGTGTGTTAAATTCTCTGTGTGTGAAGACAATGTGTATGCAACATACTAAGGCTATATATATGTGTATATGTGTGTGTGTGTGTGTTTAATTCTCTGAGACCTAACGTACGTAACGAACTCACAAACGCACACGCAGACACATACACACTCATATACAACATACACACTCATATACAAAATTTGACGCCGTCGTGGTGAAATATTATTTTAGATAAAATGTTATATTGTTTTAATCTAAATGAAAATAAAAATTACATGTTGACACTACCGGGGTCTACCTTGTAAAATTTGATTTGATTTGGTCGAGCCGTTTGAGAATTCATAGGAACAGACAGACAAACAGAGAGACAAAGAATTTTATATATAGAGAGAAATATCCTTTGATATTTAATACACTATTACACCATATATATATATATACAATATGATGATAATATTATAAATAATAAATTCATAGTGTCCACTAATCAACCACCAAAAAAGAGACCTTCCTACATATGCAAATATATTCTTATTCAATAAAATAATGCCCAAAATTACAACGTATATTGGAGAAGTAAATAGTATACCACTAAAACAGCCCATCCAGATAGGTTTTTAGGGAGGGGGTTCAATGAGAAGGATGAGTTAGGTGAAGTGAAAGTTGCCTCTCAATCTCAGGCTGAATTGTACTAAGAATAAGTCTGAGATCTCCACGTTCCATAATTTGAAGCTTGCTCCGCTGCTTTGTAAGAAGGCAGGTGACCACACTAAATAGGATGTTGAAAAGACAATGAAGAACAATTTGACTTTCTTCCAGAGCTCCGGATGACCTGTTACACCCCCAATCAGTGGTCAAGGAATTGAACTATCATTGTTATATTTGGGGAGGGTCATGATGTCTTAATATTGCCAGAAAAAGAATAGTAAAACACACCACACTCACTCTTTGGTTCAGTAAATTTTTATATTTCTATAAATAATGTAGCTGGCAATCAATATTTATCATTGATTGATCAGCAGTTAAAAATATAAATATAAATATAGTTTCTCAAAGTTCTTTCATCACGCATATCTGTAACGTAATCAGTGGTTATAATGTTACCATGTTTCCTCCCATGTTTTTCATTAGTAGTAGTATATATTGCTCTTCTTCGTTGGCTGTAGTGTCACCGTAGATTCCAGTGTATGGTCTTTGGTAAACTCTGTAAGCAATGTGACATCTGCCACAAATTCCGTCGATCTTGTCTGGGTATTTTCGCCCCGCTCTTTGTTTCTTTTGTTGTTGTTTTTATTGTCCTTCATCCATCTTGGTCTTTTGTTAAAATGTTTTTTGCATTCTTTTCGAGCAGATTTCGTTTCTTGCTGAATGATTTTCATGAACTCAATTTTCTCGTTTAGTGTGACATCTTCAGTGATCATCATGTTTCCATGTTTCCTTCCGTTGTTTTCTTTTGATTTTATTTATTTATTTATTTATTTATTTTTGTCTATGCGTTTATTTGTACACGCATTTATGTGGTGTAATTCTGTTTTCTGTGTGCTCGTGCGTTCGTGTCTGAGTCTCTGTGTGTTTATGTGTATATATTCAAACTTTGATCACTAGTATGTGTTTGTGTGTGGGAGTTGTTATTGCATCTGTGTATATTTATATTCTATCTTAGATTACTAGTGTGTGTTTGCGTATGGTTGTTGGTATTCCATTCATGTTTTCTGTTTAGCCTAGGTTTTCTAAATTCTATTTCTGTACCCTCCCTAATTTGCCTAATTATCGAGTCATTCAAATGTATAGATATTTTTTTTTTATTTCTATGTTGTCTAATTTACCATCATGTTTTAGTCTGGCGTGTTCATATAGTACTGAATTGTCTATTTATCCTTTTAGTTCATCTATCCTCTCTCCTATGCTACGGGCATATTATTGTCATAATTCTGCAGGCACCCTCTGTGCATCTCATACTATAGACTACATTTCTAGTTTTACAATATATTTGAGGAGTTACACTACATATTAGACATTCCTTATTTGTACAGCAGGTTTTCTTAAAGGGGTAAGTTTTACTGATTATGGATTTTGTGGTAGTTCTTGGCTTTTCTACCACTTTAATATTTAAATAGGTCTTTCTTGGGGCCTTTCGAAGTTGGTTTGCTAATTCATCTCCAGGGGTAGCATCCACGAACATGACACTCTGATATCTCCGATTGACGTGCCATGAGTTGGCTTTCCCTATTATTGGCCTGGTTTTATCTATGCTATTCTATTATTTGCTCCTGTACAGCTGGCAAATTCTTTTCATGTCCATCTCTATGAGGGTCTTGTATTTCGCCGTGGAACCTTTGTACACCCTAATTCTGTCTCTTTGGTTGTAGAGATTGACATGAAAGTGATTTGTCCGCTATAGAGGAGCAAATCTCTCTCGCTCTCTTTCTCTCTGTATATATATATAACTGCACGGAAATGCCCCTTTCTTGGAGCTGATTTATTTTAAACGACTGAGAGTTTAATCTCAAAATATAATATAGTATATATATATATATATATATATATATATATATATATATATATAGGAACGATCGACTTTCGTCAAATCGGACCGAGGGAACAATGTTTCCGTTGGTCTTTCCAATTGCTAATACTATCTATCGGTCGAAACTCCAGGTAGAAGGAGCAACGTGAAATAAAGTGTCTTGCTCAAGGACATAACGCATCACCTGGTCCAGGAATCGAACTCACAATCTTACGATTTCGAATCCAATTCTCTAACCACTCAGCCACACGCCTTCATATTACGTAACTATCTTTATCCCATTACAGAAACTAATTAGTTGGAGTGAAAATTTTAGTAAGTAAGTTAATTTTTAATTTTTTTTTAAATTTTTCTTATTTTACGTCTTTCATATTATTGTTCTGCATCCTCCTGCATTGAACCACCTATGTACTATGTCATAACTATGTATTTGCTAGCATTAGTGTACATCTGTACGCATATGTTGGTAGATATACTAATTCTCTATATTTATCTCCAAATTATTTATTTGTTGAGCAAAACTGCCAAATCCACTACTAATTCATTGGTGTGGTAGTAGGCTTTTGTCATCTTACCAACCCACTCCTTCCGACTAGCCTCAGTGTCACGTGATTGATTCTTTAGAATCTGCCATTTGACCAGAGACAGCGAACTTTTTCAGTGCATGGAATCCAGTCCCCGCTAGCTGTTCCATCCACGAATTATTATTATTTTTATATGAGTCCCTAGTGTCCGCGCATTGCCTGGAGACTTAGCTGAGAATAGACTCCCTGATGACGTAATGAATTCTCTATGGTTATATTACGTAACTATCTTTATCCCATTACAGAAACTTGGAGTGAAAATTTTAGTAAGTTAATTTTTAATTTTTTTTTTAATTTTTCTTATTTAACGTCTTTCATATATATATATATATATATATATATATGTATATATATATATATATATATATATGTATATATATATATATATATATATATGTATATATATATATATATATAGTGGTGGAACACTGGAAAGTAATATCCTTAGTGATAGAGCACTCAGTCCAAGGGACGAGTTAGGTAGAAGTGGTTACACAACAGTTAGTTCACCATACCGAGAACAATTGTTTCACCTTAGCGGATCTTCAGCTCGGAATGGGCATGGTTATAGGAACAGGAAGGACAACCGTACGAACGCGCATGCGCAGAAACCCGGTCACTTCACACAGGCAATACTAGACTGCATGCGACAGGTGTAAGGGAGATAACTGCGAAAGTCCGAAAAAATTTTAGGTTGAAAATAAAATTACAAAGAATCAGTCCAGAGCCATGTAGTTATGCAATAGGTGTTTGGCGACGTGTGGACAACGTGTAAAAATTTCACTTCTCGTGTTTAGACAATCACTATTGCGTAATCTCTTTAGAATAGTTATTCGTTCGTCAATACATAAGCCACACGTCGGATTTCTCCTTGCGTATGGCTTGGACTTAGTGATGGCTTTCCATTGAATGGAGTAGTCTATACTTGAGTCCTTGGGGGACCATACGTGGCACGCGAGTTTCATGAATGAACGCCTGTCCGGGTATCTGAAGGTAGACTGGTGGTTCAGGAAACGTTCCTTGAATCGGCCCTCCCCTATGCCCACATAGGATTTGCCCTCCTGTGGTTCGTTTGGTCGGTTGGAAGTGACCACAGCTTCATCGATTACCCGTTGTCCACACGTCGCCAAACACCTATTGCATAACTACAAGGCTCCGGACTGATTCTTTGTAATTTTATTTTCAACCTAATAACTTTTTGGACTTTCGCAGTTATCTCCCTTACACCTGTCGCACGCAGTCTAGTATTGCCTGTGTGAAATGACCGGGTTTCTGCGCATGCGCGTTCGTACGGTTTTCCTTCCTGTTCCTATAACCATGCCCATCATATGCTGAGTCTGGCAAAAAGGTTGGATCCTATGGCCGGCCAGGGCTAGAGTAATATTGAAAAACGATTCTTTTATCGAAGTAGAAGGATCGGCCATTTGGAGTTCAAACCAGGCCACCTCCCCGAGTTGAACTCTGGGCAATATTGACTGTCTATTAGTCAGTGGCGAAGAGCTTGGAAATTACTGAATAATTTTTTGTGTCATATAATTTGTTGTTTTATTATTATAGCTGACCACTTATAGATAAGCATGTTATGTATATCCGTATTAATTTGGCATTTGTATAAACCATTTCAAGTAAATAGGGACCTTTTTTACATTGACGGACATCTTTTATATTAATTATCTCTATCTATATCTACATATAATATAAAAGATTGGAACTTCCATCATCCTTTTGCGAAACATGGAACAACCACGTCGATGCAATGATACACGTATTACAGTCAGGCAGAAGATGAACCATCTCCTAGAGTTCACTATTCTAGGTGGGAGCACCTAGAATTGTTCATATACTATGCACAAACGGTACAACGAATAATCTGGTATATCTGGAACATTTTTTTTACTATTTATTCAATTGCATATATACATACACACATCTATACACATACATGCACGTGCATACGCGAAACGCACGCCGTACGTACATATACCAGCACATACACATAAACACGCGCACATGTATGTAAACCAGGCACGACACATATACCTTCACACATACGAACGTTTACACCAAATACACACATATATACATATATGTGTGTGTATGTATACATGTATACATGTGTGTGTATATACATGTAAAATATACGCACACACATATACATACATACCTACACATAAATACCTACACATACCTACACACACATACCTACACGTAAATACATATATCTTCAACAAATGTATATATACCAAAACCATATGTACACATATACACAACATACATACGTGCAAATACACATACACACCTATATATACACATAGACATATATACATATATGTGTATATAAACAATACAAACATATATATATATATATATATATATATATATATATATATACATATATACACACACACACATATATATATATATATATGAATATATATATATATATATATATATATATATATATATATATATACGGATTAACAAATAATAGTTAAATGCAGTCCACTTAGGTGAAGTCCAGTTATAGTATTCCAGGTAGTGGATGATATTAACGCTTGGCTTGGTTTGACTCAACAAGGCGTTTTCATAGTGATGCTGCGGGTATGCTGTAATTCTTATGTTGTAAACACTTGGAGTAATAATAAATCAGGAAAGAAGGTTTACATGGTTTGCTATACAAAAAAGTTTTTAATCACATAGCTTACATTTGTTTCACTGAACTGGTATGTCTAGAGATCGCTATCCGCTTAATTTTGCGTTACTCGATCGCCAATACAGAATTATAACCAGTCAGATCTTCGGAGCATGCGAGAATGCAGAAAATACACAGGCAAGAAAAGAAAAGAAAAAATGGAGTAGTTATGGCACTCAATTAGAACAATAACAACAATTACAACAATGCTATCAATAAACTATTTAAGGAGACCCTGACATTACTTAGGTGGGGGGTATATAATGTATCTAATGTTACGGCGTGAAAACCAGCTGTCATAAGGCAAAAAGTATCGTAGTGTGTATCAATTTTAAATTATAAAGATAAGCTAGTTTTTACAGTCTTTCTCTTCATCTTCAACAGTATACATGAGTGGGACCACTGTCAAAGCTCAATAGTTGTAGAGTTAATACAGAGGTTAACGAATTAATATACGCATATATCTACGCGCACACACACACACATACACATACACACACACACACATATGTATATATAAATATATATACACATATATGTGTACATAGACACATACATACACATCAATATACACTCGTACACAAATATACATACATGCAAAGAGAAAAGCGTGCTAATTGTAATTATGGCAAAAAGAAGGTAAAGTAACATTGTAGTAGTGAAATGAGAAAAACTAGGATCTAGGATCAAATGATTGCAGCAGCTGAGAAGGAGTAAGATTGTTGGTAGATGAGGTACTTACAGACAATTGTGTGGTATAGACTTGTGAAGGAAATAGTATACTTAATGAATATATTTCTGTGGGTAGTAGGTATCCTAATTTAAAGCTATGTTATGTTGGTTCGATTCACGGAGGTTTGAATCTTATGAATTTAGTGGCTATTCTATGTCTGCAGAAGATAGATCTTTCTAACTTATTATTAAGTAGCTTTTTAACATTTCTAAGGATATACAATAGCTCAAGATCACACAGCCCGCAATAGGACATCCCTGTACTATAGGTTTTAGCAGCCGACAACTTCGACCAGTTGATAGTGTAGCTAGTGTTGCTGTCCTTCAATTCCCATATTTTTCTGGCGAGGGTGGTGGAACCCATAAGTGCACGGTTTTTCATTGAGTGCCTGTGCACATACCATCTTTTCTTAAAAGAACCCGCGGTGGATCCTATGTAATTCCAGGTGGAGTTACCCGAGATGACAGTGCACATGTACACCAGGCTCGAATCGAGACATCTGTTCGCCAATGGGCACCTACCTGGGAGGTGACAGTTGCAGTTTGAGGCGCTATTTTGTGCAGCTTTTACATTCCTATTTAGTACCCTGTTATAAGTGGGTTGTGATATATGCCCAATGGGGTTTTGCTGCTGCGCGTTTGTATGCGCTTGTGGTTGTGATGTTGTGATGAGTTTGTGCTTATGTATAGGTGCAATTGATTTACTTGAGATATTTCTGTGGTTGATCTTGCGTATGTGTGATTCTATGTTAGCTGCTGTTGAGAAAGAGAGTTTTATAGTAGATCTATTGAGTATTTTGTGATATCTATGCGGGATAGGGAAGTGTTTATCTATTAGTTTAAAGAATGTAGAGGGCAGTCTAGTTTTTATAGAGGAGTTGAATATTGGGTTGAACCATAGGTATTTTCTTTGTTTGTTTCTTCTATTGTTTCTAGGGTTTACGTTATTAGTGTTTTGGCCGTTTACTCTAGGTGTTACATGTCTAACCCTATGTCTAGTCAAGCTATTCCTATTATTATGTGAGCGGTTGGAGTAGAAATTACTAGGATTGTTTATGTTGTCCTTATTCACTATATACTGTAGTTTATCTTTATGACCGGCCCTACTTAATGCTGCATTATAATAGTCAGCATGCTCGTTAAAGATTTCTAGGTTTGAGGATAGGCGGGATATTCGGAGGGATATACTACGTGCTATGGATTTAATTATGGATTTGGGGTGATTTGAGTTGTAACTAATGTAGGCAAGATTTTCATTATTTTTGTGGAAAGGTTCTATTAATCCAGTATTTAGATTTAGAGTTACATCTAGAAAATTTACCTTCTTATGGTTTAGTTCGTAGGTAATACTTAGGCCTAGTTTTTTGAAGAATATTCTAATATTTTTCCTTAGTCTTTCCATGCTCTGGTTGTTTAGGTTCCTAGCTATAAGTAACGTGTCGTCCCTATAAATTCCTCCTTGGAGGTTACTGAATTCCTTATGTACGTTGTGTGCTATGAATAGCCCCACGATATCTGTAATTTGCGCAGAATCATTTGATCCCATTGTAATATCGAAGCTATTTATTCTATCCTTTCTTACCCAGTAGTTATTTTCAAATTTTACGATAGTCCTTCTAGCCGCTATTATTATTTCAATTTCATCATGGGTAAGATCAGAGTTATTTTGGGCAAATATAAGCGCCTTATCTAGGGTAGCTGGGGATATGGATGCATAATAGTCGTCTATATCAAATTGTATGAAGTTACACGTCTCCCTATTTTGTATTTTATTGAACCATTTAATTGCCGCGTTAGTGTTGTCCCATAAATTGATTTCTAGTTTACCCTTTATTTGTGCGATTACCCTATCTAGAATGTTTTTGCTAATTTTACCTATGTCTGACTTGGATGGGCATATTAATCTAATGGTGGGATTAGTTTCAAAGTTATTTTTGTGATCTTTCAGGTTAAATGTAGGGTTGCACGGGGTAAGCGGTTCGGTCCTATCTGAAATTCCGAGTTTATTAACTATCTTGAGGCCCTCCATGTTTATGCTGGTGAGTGTAGATTCATTTGTTTTTTTATATTTTTTATGTAGTTCACGGGTTCTTTTAAGAAAAGGTGGTATGTGCACAGGCACTCAATGAAAAACCGTGCACTTATGGGTTCCACCACCCTCGCCAGAAAAATATGGGAATTGAAGGACAGCAACACTAGCTACACTATCAACTGGTCGAAGTTGTCGGCTGCTAAAACCTATAGTACAGGGATGTCCTATTACGGGCTGTGTGATCTTGAGCTATTGTATATCCTTTGAAATGTTAAAAAGCTACTTAATAATAAGTTAGAAAGATCTATCTTCTGCAGACATAGAATAGCCACTAAATTCATAAGATTCAAACCTCCGTGAATCGAACCAACATAACATAGCTTTAAATTAGGATACCTACTACCCACAGAAATATATTCATTAAGTATACTATTTCCTTCACAAGTCTATACCACACAATTGTCTGTAAGTACCTCATCTACCAACAATCTTACTCCTTCTCAGCTGCTGCAATCATTTGATCCTAGATCCTAGTTTTTCTCATTTCACTACTATAATGTTACTTTACCTTCTTTTTGCCATAATTACAATTAGCACGCTTTTCTCTTTGCATGTATGTATATTTGTGTACGAGTGTATATTGATGTGTATGTATGTGTCTATGTACACATATATGTGTATATATATTTATATATACATATGTGTGTGTGTGTGTGTATGTGTATGTGTGTGTGTGTGCGTAGATATATGCGTATATTAATTCGTTAACCTCTGTATTAACTCTACAACTATTGAGCTTTGACAGTGGTCCCACTCATGTATACTGTTGAAGATGAAGAGAAAGACTGTAAAACTAGCTTATCTTTATAATTTAAAATTGATACACACTACGATACTTTTTGCCTTATGACAGGGTAATGTCAGGGTAATGTCAGGGTAATGTCAGGGTCTCCTTAAATAGTTTATTGATAGCATTGTTGTAATTGTTGTTATTGTTCTAATTGAATGCCATAACTACTCCATTTTTTCTTTTCTTTTCTTGCCTGTGTATTTTCTGCATTCTCGCATGCTCCGAAGATCTGACTGGTTATAATTCTGTATTGGCGATCGAGTAACGCAAAATTAAGCGGATAGCGATCTCTAGACATACCAGTTCAGTGAAACAAATGTAAGCTATGTGATTAAAAACTTTTTTGTATAGCAAACCATGTAAACCTTCTTTCCTGATTTATATATATATATATATATATATATATATATATATATATATATATAAAAACAAATAACGAAACGAAATTAAATTTCGCTTCGTTTGTAACTCACTTTTGTATGACTGACGCTTAAACAATTAAGTTAAAAATATATATATATATATACATATGTATATACATATATACATGGTGGCTGCCAACTCGTTTTCGAGTACGGCCACTACTTTATATCCATGTAGGAGAACCCCTACCGATGCGCTGAACAAGTGTGACTTATTAGTCCAGCCAGCGACTTGAAAACTCTGGTACAAACACTACACTTGTGACAATTATTGATACATAGTGCTGGGCCCATGGTACCATGTGACGACAAGTGCAGAGAGATCTCCAGATATAAAGCAATGCCTGTGCCGTGAAGCTTTTATAGTGAGCAAAGGCACTGCACAAAGCCAGTCCCACTCTCTTAACCAAGATGATATTTACCAAAAAGAAGAACAAGTCAACATCATTGGATACCATCAGGGTTGCAGGTGTTATATCAGAGTTTTCCTTCTCCTAAAATTCTGCCTTGACAAAGGCTACATATACACATAGATACATATACATGAACACACACATATATATAAGTATCTATATAAGTACACACACGCAAATATAAACATATCCATAATACACATACATACACAAGCACATACACACATTCCCATATATCCACACACACGCGCGCGCACACACACACACACACATGTATATACATATATATATATACATATATATATATACATATATATATACATGTATACACATATATATACATAAATATGCATAAATACATATATATACGCATGCACATATACACTCATATACGCATATATATACACACAAACACGAAATACACATATACACATAAACATATACATACATACACGTATATATAATATACACCTATAACATATACAAGCATAAATACGTACGAAAAAGTATACGTACCTCCACAAACATACGGGTAAGATGTACTTACCTATACAAATAAGTAAAATATACTTAGCTACCACATCAAGACGTAAATTATCCGCGTAATGTTCGTACTATCCGTTAGGGTATAATCTGGTGCTGCAATACAGGGAGGGTTTATGCAATTTGTATTTACAAGCCGAAATTGCCTCAGATTTTTTGTTTAAGATGTGACCATTGGCGTAGAGTATTTATAGGGCTTCAGCAGCGCAAAGATCGCATCGTCTTTTGTTTCCGTTATGCGATATAGCTTTAGCTAGGATCTCCCAGTGTAACCTATATTAGACTCCAGATATAAGCTGAAAGGGATGTCATATTCCTTTTTAAAGAGTTAAGAAAAGAAAGGGTGTGCATGTAAAGACACTGCTTGAATCTATTGGCGGTTAACCCTATGTAGGCCCTATTAGACGTGGGTGTGTCGACCTTACATTTGTAGACAATATTAATGAAGAGGCATTTCCCGGATAGAAGCCAGTCTTCCCGATTCCTACAATTACAGATACAGTAGTGCTAGCTACAGCGTTGCTAGCTACAGCTAGGTAACTTGGCTAAATTTGATTCAGTGATATTATGTGCAAAGTTAGGAGTCATGGTTCCCTTCCCTGCACCAGACCCCGCTTCCACACATGCCCTCACATTACCAACACCACCACCGTCCAGGGTCCCAACGGCCACTCTCTCTCTCTGTCCAGCATGCCTTTCGCAGCACCTCCTCCAGCCTCGTCTACGGACTTCGCTGCACGGAGTGCGGCGCGACCTAAGTCGGACAGACCGGACGTCGCCTGGCCGACCGCTTCATCGAACACCTCCGAGACAATCGTCACGGCGGAGTTCCCCATCGCCCGCCACTTTGGCTCTGCCGGACACTCCGCTCTCAACTTGACTGTCTGCGGCCTGATTGAGTGCCCTGGAACCCTCGACGCGCGACTTAGGGCTGAACAAACGCCCCATCTTCTTATTACAGACCTGCACCTCCCGGTTTGAACTCCCCACCCCTCTTCCTTTAGCCTTCAACCGGTCTCCTCCCTCCCACTCCCCTACCTGCCTCTCTCGCCTCGCTACTAACACCACTAAAACCACTCCCAACATTAACAGCCCCCTCACCTTCCAGCCACTCCCACACCCACATTGGACCAACCCACCACTAATAATACTAACACCCCACCCTCTTTCCCTCTTACCACGCACTCGCACTCACACTCTAAACATGCACGCACACACCAGTATATATACACTCACTCACACATATGTACACACCCATGCTACCACCACTAACCTCCACCCACATAATAATACCCACCCTACCACACACACGCACTCACACCCAAAACACGCACACACACACCAGTATATATACACTCACTCATACACATGTACACAGCACCTCCTCCGCCCCTCTCTCTCTCTTCCCCCCATACTACCAACACCACCTCCACCACACACCCACATCCTACTAACACCTCCACTAATATACACCCCCAAACACCCACCACCCTCTCATTCAACTTTTCACACTGACCTCACCTCCTGTCATGTCTACCACACCACCGCACACATATACACACAACTCCACACATACTTACACACATGCCACTCTCACCCCTACACGCTTGCCAGCTACTACTTCCCATCACTGACAGCTCTGCTACTACCTCTCACCAGTCTCTTCTACTCACCTCCTCACCTCCCTCTCTCTTACACATTACCCTGCCATCTACACCCTCACCACCCTCCCCCACCACTTGACTTGACCATCTTGACCACTTCCTGTTGCGCGCGCCCCATAACATTCCACTTCCTCCTCACCATTCCTACAGATCCTACCACAGGGCTTACACCCTAGGATACCAATGCGATTTTAACTCGGAACCGTGCCGTCACTTACACATACACATCGACAACCATTCAGAAACTTAGACACACACAGACACTTACACCATTTTCGCACACACGCAACCATACATTCCATACGAACCCACATCACCCTCTCCTCACCACAAAAACACACACATGTGCGCATCCTCACATACACCCACACTGCCTCCGGATTTCGCACGAACTCCCCCACTCTATCCAAACCCTTTCCATCCATACACACACACATAGAGATTTACACTCCACCCCAACATACACAATTGTTTTTCAAAACCCACAAGCTCGTATCCCCGCTCTCCTCCAGACTCTCACACTTACATCCACGTATACCCACACATGCGTACACCTACACACACACACATACCTCACCTTCCGCCATTCCCGTTCGAACTCCTTTTTCCTTTCCCTTCTCTCTTTCCTCCTCCATCCACCCCTCACATACCACTACCTCTACACGCCTCTCATCTTTTTACCTCTATTTTAACTTTTTATTTTCCACTTCATGTTTTATCTTTTTCTCCTGTTTTCCACTAACTCCTCTCTCACTCCTTCTCGGAGTTCCTCCCCCCTCTCCCGATGAAGGGCTTATGCCCGAAACGTCGCACTCAAACCCCACTCTCACTAAGCATGAACCTAATACCATTTGTAACTTGTACTCCTGCGTTGTTTTTTTATATTCACGCAGTTATTGAACGCTCTGGGAGTAGATATATTGTCTTTAAAACGTTGAAATATCCGAGATCCCAGTAGACAACTGATGAGGAACTCCCATGCCTCGTTCTTGCTTTATTCTTATTCTCATTCCATTTTTAAGCTTAACTTAACTAGCAACTGCACAACCATCGTATTCTCCATATATTTTATTATGTTTTGCTGTGACCCGTCTTCTCTCTCCCTCTACCTACCTATTTCCTTACTATCTACTCTTCCCCGTCTTTCTTCCTCTTCCATTCTCCCTCTCATTTTCACTCACCTTCTCTCCTACTGTCACCTCATTGTTTCCCTCGCCTGACCTTCTAGCAGTCCTTTTCTCACTTACACTCGCTTGGGTTAGTCGTGTCTTTTCGTTCGATCACACGCTCTTGAACTTAAGTTCAGTTATCGTTGTGGTCTTGGATTCTCTTACCTTCAGTTACTCGCACATTGTTAACAATAATGTAAACACCCTAATCAATAGTAGGGCTTCTAGAATCGATACTGATCTTAGTGATCTTGATAAAATTAGGCATACCACTAACATCTTTGCTGGTAGTGATCATAACATGGGTATATTCAATAATAATTGTTTCTACCTTTGGCACAAGACCAGCAATTACCAAGTACATTACTGGTACTTTATTTTATCGACCCCATAGGGATGAAAAGGCAAAGTTAACCTCAATAATAATATTAAATAATAATAGTCGCCCTTTAGTGACTAAATGTAATTGTAGAATTCTTGATAATTGCCCATTTGGAGGTAAATGTCTTAAAACTAATGTTAGTTATAGATGTGAGGTTTCAACTAGGGATAATTGCTTTAATTATATAAGTGCTACTGCCAATAAATTAAAAACTGGATTCTATACTCATGCTCATTCTTTTAAAGACAAGAAGCTGAAAAATACAACTTCTCTGGCAAAATTATTCTGGTCCCTTAATGAAGATAAGATTAATTATAATATTAAATGGTATGTGTGTGTGTGTGTATATACATATATTTATGTATATTTATGTGGATGTTATTTTGTATGTACGGGCTTACCTCTTTCAATTCTATATATTTCAATTTAATTTTTTTATTTATATTTTTATATATTTATTTGTATGTGTATATATATTTCTCTATATATAGTTTTATATAGTAGAATAATCGAGAATCGGAATATCAGCCCACGAAATCACGATAAACAATATCCGACATGCGTGGCAGAGGGCTCATTAATTTGGATAAATCAGAGCTATAACTATCGTTAAAATACCAACTCATAGAGAACATGCCTAAAATCACCCATGCAGCCGAAAAAGAACGACCAGGAAGATTCGGGTTACTCAAATAAAATATCAATAAATTAATAAATTAAATGAATGTAAAAAACTCACCCGGACCCGCTAGAAAGATGTTAAATCTAGCTTCTTGGGTTTCTGCAATTCCTTAATCCAATCACTATCAGCCCACATAAAAATATATAAGACTTCTAGAGAAGGGACAAACGAGGAAAGGCTTCGTCAACGAGTTTTCGTCCAATAATACAGAGGGGACCCAAGGACAAAAACGCACATGGTATTCAGCAAGGGAGGGAACCCCTATATTAGCGAAAGAATTCGGTGATGTGTAAATTATATAAGAATACAAATTATCACATATCGAATCAGAGTGCTCAACAGACGTGTTAAAATAAACAAGAGCTATTCAACAGTCAATAAGATCAACAAAAAAAAATCATCAATAAAATTAACTGGTCAATAGCTAAGGTCTAGAGTTAAATATAGTAGAATAATCGAGAATCGGAATATCAGCCCACGAAATCACGATAAACAATATCCGACATGCGTGGCAGAGGGCTCAGTATTTTTTGATATGACTGTTTGGGTAGTAGTGTGTAAGTATATATGGGGGTGTGTATATGTATGTGTGTAAATGTATGTGTATATATATATATATTTATATATATGTATATATATATATGTATATGTATTTCTATATATGTGTGCATGTGCGTATGTATTTGTATGTGGCTATGTATGTTTTTATGTATGTATAAGTGGGTGTTATCTCTCTATATACGTGCATTTATTTATGTATGCGTGCATGTATACTATGTACATTTAGGCGGGGTGGTCGTCAGTCATCCCGTCTAATTGGATATGGTATACTGGCACATAGTCAAACAAGGAAGAAGGAACATACCTCAGTATTATGTTATAGAAACATTTTTAATTAGAGCAATTAAAAGAATATATTCAAATACATCAGTGCTCCTAGGTTGGGATATATTTTAGTCATCATATAAAACCGCATGGTGTGATATCGTCCTTTGGATCACTGCGTCTATTTACCCCGAGGAGATCATCGTTTAATAAATATTGTTTCAGCTACTGACGTCAGAACGTGACGTCAGAACGTGACGTCAGAACTAAGGGCAGTTAATCTACTGCCTTCCCAGTCGACGCTAGATGGCGTGATCTTCTACATGGCCTCCCACCATATTTTTAGAAAATTAAATAAAAATCGGTTCATCGAATCATGTATGTGGAAAAACCGATTAGCAACCATCAAAAATCCCAAACCAAGGAGCAATCAGCCCAACCGAGCCTGAAGAGCACAATAAATTTAAAAAATACATACTAAACAAGTATGGAAGAACGTGAAGGGAAAAGAAAAACAAATGTAATAAAATGTAAATACAATTTCCTAAAAGTTCCAATAGTCACTACAGGATTAAAGCACCGCACAATAGCAGTTTAAAGATATACCGTGCTACACAGTTTTTTTGGCCAATAAACCCTCCGACCGGAACGGGTCGTAGTCTTATATCTTGGTGATGGGGGGGGGGGGGAGAAGCAGGTGTGTGTGCAAAAGAGAAAGATGGGGTGTATGTGGCTCAGTTGTATGTAGCATCTGTGTGGGCCCGTTTAAGTCTATCAACCGCAATGGTCTCTCTGGATCCCTTAATATCTACAGTGAAATGTTTATCAGAACGAGCCAACACACGGTAGGGTCCAGAGTACGGTTGTGTGAGAGGTGGTCTCACAGCATCGTTTCTTACGAATACATGGGTCCACGAGGCAATATCCCTCGGGACTGCATATTTTACAGTTTGTTTCCTCGTATCCATCGGCGGCAGGTCCTGAAAATAAGAACGCAGATGGGATACGTAGGAAAGCGGATCTTGTGCAGCAAGATCGACAGGGGCAAGCATTTGCCCAGGCAACGCTAGAGGAGCACCATACAATAATTCGGCCGGGGAGAACCCAAGGTCCTCCTTTATTGATGACCGAATCCCCAACAACACAATAAGGAGGTACTCGCTCTAACGCGTAGAGTCAGGAAAAGTCCGTAAAGCGGCTTTTAGTTGTCGGTGGAAACGCTCCACCATTCCATTAGAGGCAGGATGATATGCAGTCGTTCGGATGCGTTTAGCGCCGATGATTTTCGTTAATTCATGGAAGAGATTCGATTCAAGCTGTCTTCCACGGTCCGTTGTAATCGTGGTTGGCACTCCAAAGCGGGAAATCCATCCTGATACTAGGACACGCGCTGTCGTTTCAGCAGTGATGTCTTTCAAGGGGATGGCTTCAGGCCATCGCGAAAAACGATCAATAACAGTCAATAGATAAGTATGACCACCACTGACTGGCCAAGGTCCCACGATGTCCACATGAATATGCCGGAAACGAGCGTCCGGTGTACTGAACGTACCGAGCGGAGCCTTAACCTATTTATGGATTTTCGATTTCTGGCAAGGGATGCAGGAACGGCACCAAGCAGTAATATCGCGCCTCATATTTGGCCAGAAGAATCTGTCTGTTATGAGCTTTACTGTGGAAGAAGATCCTGGGTGGGACATGGTGTGTAAAGCAAGAAACACAGTACGACGATGGTTTAGCGGGACGAATGGTCTCGGTGAATCCACGGAAACGTCGCAGAGAATCTGTCCGTCTGCCGTGGGCAATGGCAGGTATTTCAAATTACTCGTCGCAAATTCGGCTGATGTAATATCCAACGATTTCAGTGCAGGGAACTGATCGGCAATCGAGACAGGGCGTCAGCCGCTGTGTTTAATGAGCCTGGAATGTGTTGGATGTCGTTTGTGAATTGCGAGATAAAGTCGAGATGCCTTCTTTCTCTGAGCGAGTACTTGTCAGACTTTGTCCTTAAAGCGAAGGTCAAAGGTTTATGGTCAGATAGATTGTAAAACACCTTCCTTCGAGCATATGTGAAAAATGTTTCACGGAAAGGTAGATGACTAACAGCTCCCGGCCAAAGGTGCTGTAGCGAGTTTCTGCAGGCTTCAACTTCCTGGAGAAAAATTCCAATGGTTGTTGGTGATCGTCACTACTCTGTTGTAAGACTGCACCCACTGCAGTATCCGACGCATCAACACAAAGCGAAAGCTTTGCATTGGACACTGGGTGGGCCAGCAAATATGCACTAGCCAATGCTGATTTGGCTTTTTGAAAATCCTCGGGCTGAGTCTGAGCCAAAGAGATGTCCTTATTTTTCTTGCGGCAATTTTTCAGAATGTCAGTAAGAGAGAAGAGTAGATTAGCACAATGCGGAACAAAACGTCTATAGAAATTTATCCGTCCTAGGAATTGTCACAACTGACGAAGTGAGGTCGGCGGAGGCAAATCCTCTATAGCCTGAACTCGTTGAGGGAGGGGTCAAATACCTTCGGAGTCAATGACATGACCTAAAAAATTCAGCGATTCCGCACCGAAAACACATTTTGTGGTATTTATTTGAACACTGTAATCCTTTAGCCGACAAAACAAAAGATTCAAATGACGTATGTGTTCTTCTCTGGAGGAACTAGCAATAAGCAGATCATCAATATAAGTGTAGACGAAGTCTAAACCACGAGTGACCTCATCCATGAACCATTGAAAGGTGCTAAGTCTGAAAGGCATGGTAAGAAATTCAAATGATCCAAATGGAGTCGTAATGGCCGTTTTCGGAATATCTTCTTTCTTGACAGGAATCTGATGATAGGCTCGCACCAAATCGAGCTTCGAGAATATTTTATATCCCTGCAATGACGATGCAAAATCTTGCAGGTGTGGAATAGGATATCTATCCGGGACAGTTATAGCATTTAACTTCCTATATTCCCCAGTGGGTCTCCAGTCGCCAGAAATCTTGGGTACCATGTGTAACGGAGAAGCCCAAGGGCTTGTAGAAGGGCGAATTATGCCTAGCTGCAGCATGTGGTCGAACTCGGACCGTGCTGCCTTCAATTTGTCCACAGGCAAGCGACAAGGACGTGAGAACACTGGGACGCCAGTTGTAGAGATAAAATGCTCCGTTGTGTGAGTCGGTTCAACAACTCGAAAATTTCCCTGAGTAAGCTGTGGGAAAGAATTCAACAATGCATCATAGGGATTCCCAGCATTAGCGATGAAAAAGGTCGGGCTAACTGTTGGAAAATTAGCTTTCTGGCCACGAAGAGAAAAAAACAGTAATGTCGTCTACTAGGCGTCGGCCACGGACGTCCACCGTCAATGCAAAATGGTGTAGAAAATTCGCTCCCAAGATCGGATATGGTAGGTCAGCAACCGTAAAAATACATTTGAATTCTCGTCGAAGATTTCTGAATTGCAGAGGAAGCGAGATTTGTCCAAAAGTCCGTATCGGCGAATGATTGACAGCTTGTAGAATCATTGATGACTCAGGAGGAGTTACTGTCATACAATTGACAGGCCAAATACTGCACGAAGCTCCTGTGTCTACGAGGAAGGCTTTTCCAGACACGAGGTCCTCTATGAAGAATGGCGGTTCTATTGTGTCTCGCAGAGTTCACTTGCCGCCTTTAGTGACTCTGATCTACATTTCCCGAAGCTGAATATTTACATGGAGGCCGGCAATGTTTTGCCTTATCCGCGAAGGTGGCATGATACCAGCAAAATAATGGATTGCTGGTGGGCGAAGTAGTATGCTGACGTGAAGTCGCGAAAGAACAGATAAAAAATATCAATAAAACAATACGTCAATAATTTAAATAGTTTTCCATTTATTTAATATTGTATATATATATATATATATATATATATATATATATATATATATACAATATTAAATAAATGGAAAACTATATTTATAAAACCATATTTATTTCATTATATATATTTCGGGGATATCATATTAACAATATGCTATGCCTTCATCAGACAAAATACAATATAAACAGTTTTATAGATAAATATATTCGACATACCGTAATAAACATCAACTTCATTTGAAGAGGTTCACTCTAGCAGTGAAAATACAGAGAGAAAGAAAGAGAGAGAGAAAAGAGGGAAATAAGAAAGAAAGAAAGACAAAACGAAGAAAAGGAAGAAAAAGAAGAAAAAGAAGAAATGCATGGGACAAAATAGAGAGATGGAAAAATAGATAAAGCGAAGAGCTTCATGTAAAGAGACCGAAAGAGATATATATATATATATAGAGAGAGAGGAAATAGAGATAGATACATATATAAATATAGATATAGAAAAATTAGGTAGTGGGAGGTCATTTTGAGTAAGTGTATCAATGATGCATTTATTTATTTATTTATTTATTTATTTATTTATTTAGCTCAAGTATTAATGTAAGGGAGATATATAGAGAGATATAGAGAGATATAGAGAGAGAAAAATTTAAAAATAGCCAGACATATTCGAGGCGTAGAAAACCCTATGTTTTAATGTATTAGTATTTATAAAACTTACACTATATTGTAAATATCAGTATTCCTGAATGAAACAAGTATTCACAATGCGTGAAAATTCATTATCTTATGTTTAGTTTTTTAAAAAAAATTCATATGTCTATGTGAATCCAACTGATTCACTCCGCAAATTCAAAGTTACCGGAAAACATTCTCAATGTGGTATAAAAATTTGAGCGTATTATTATTCTTGCGATTACTCTACAAGATTATCTATCAAGCAGAAATAGAGAGCAGATTTCAATATACTAATCGAAAATATATATTATATTATAAGCAGAGATAACAATAATAATGATAATAAGTAAAAATATATAAAAATATAAAAATATAAAAATATAGAATAGAAAACTAAAAAAGAATATTACGAAAGAATATTACATAATAAAAATATTGCATATTAAAAATACTACGTATTAAAAATATTACGTATTAAAACTTTACATATAAAAATATAAAAAACTAAACATAAGATAATGAATTTTCACGCATTGTGAATACTTGTTTCATTCAGGAATACTGATATTTACAATATAGTGTAAGTTTTATAAATACTAATACATTAAAACATAGGGTTTTCTACGCCTCGAATATGTCTGGCTATTTTTAAATTTTTCTCTCTCTATATCTCTCTATATCTCTCTATATATCTCCCTTACATTAATACTTGAGCTAAATAAATAAATAAATAAATAAATAAATAAATAAATGCATCATTGATACACTTACTCAAAATGACCTCCCACTACCTAATTTTTCTATATCTATATTTATATATGTATCTATCTCTATTTCCTCTCTCTCTATATATATATATATATCTCTTTCGGTCTCTTTACATGAAGCTCTTCGCTTTATCTATTTTTCCATCTCTCTATTTTGTCCCATGCATTTCTTCTTTTTCTTCTTTTTCTTCCTTTTCTTCGTTTTGTCTTTCTTTCTTTCTTATTTCCCTCTTTTCTCTCTCTCTTTCTTTCTCTCTGTATTTTCACTGCTAGAGTGAACCTCTTCAAATGAAGTTGATGTTTATTACGGTATGTCGAATATATTTATCTATAAAACTGTTTATATTGTATTTTGTCTGATGAAGGCATAGCATATTGTTAATATGATATCCCCGAAATATATATAATGAAATAAATATGGTTTTATAAATATAGTTTTCCATTTATTTAATATTGTATATATATATATATATATATATATATATATATATATAATATTAAATAAATGGAAAACTATTTAAATTATTGACGTATTGTTTTATTGATATTTTTTATCTGTTTGTCCCGAATCTTCCTTTATCGATTTTATATCGTATGGTTGATTGTAGACTTGTTCTATATGTTACGGTATTTTAACGATAGTTATAGCTCTGATTCATCTGAATTATTGAGCCCTCTGCCGCTCATGTCGAATCTCGTTTATCGTGAACTCGTGCGCCGATTTTTCGATACTCGATCTTTCTAATATATTTAGCTCTGGACATAGCTATCCACCAGTTAATTTTATTGCTCATTTTTTGTCGATTCTATTGAGTGATGAATAGCTTTTGTTTTATTTTAACATGTCTATTGAGCACTCTAATTCGATATGTGTATTTCCACATTCACTCGAATTGTTTTCGCGGATATAGGGGTTATCTCCCTTGTCTAATGCCATGTGCGTTTTTCACTGGTAGTTAGCTCCTCTACCGCCAGGAAAAAAGCTCGTTGAGAAAGTAAAACTCCGTTCCGCTTGCTCTAGTAAGCTTTTATATTTATATGTGAGCTGATAGAGTACAGTCTAAGGATTTACAGAAACCCATGAAGCTAGATTTAACACCTGTCTAGTGGGTCCGGGTATGATTTTACATTCATTTAAATTATTGACGTATTGTTTTATTGATATTTTTTATCTGTTTGTCCCGAATCTTCCTTTATCGATTTTATATCGTATGGTTGATTGTAGACTTGTTCTATATGTGACGGTATTTTAACGATAGTTATAGCTCTGATTCATCTGAATTATTGAGCCCTCTGCCGCTCATGTCGAATCTCGTTTATCGTGAACTCGTGCGCCGATTTTTCGATACTCGATCTTTCTAATATATTTAGCTCTGGACATAGCTATCCACCAGTTAATTTTATTGCTCATTTGTTGTCGATTCTATTGAGTGATGAATAGCTTTTGTTTTATTTTAACATGTCTATTGAGCACTCTAATTCGATATGTGTATTTCCACATTCACTCGAATTGTTTTCGCGGATATAGGGGTTATCTCCCTTGTCTAATGCCATGTGCGTTTTTCACTGGTAGTTAGCTCCTCTACCGCCAGGAAAAAAGCTCGTTGAGAAAGTAAAACTCCGTTCCGCTTGCTCTAGTAGGCTTTTATATTTATATGTGAGCTGATAGAGTACAGTCTAAGGATTTACAGAAACCCATGAAGCTAGATTTAACACCTGTCTAGTGGGTCCGGGTATGATTTTACATTCATTTAAATTATTGACGTATTGTTTTATTGATATTTTTTATCTGTTTGTCCCGAATCTTCCTTTATCGATTTTATATCGTATGGTTGATTGTAGACTTGTTCTATATGTGACGGTATTTTAACGATAGTTATAGCTCTGATTCATCTGAATTATTGAGCCCTCTGCCGCTCATGTCGAATCTCGTTTATCGTGAACTCGTGCGCCGATTTTTCGATACTCGATCTTTCTAATATATTTAGCTCTGGACATAGCTATCCACCAGTTAATTTTATTGCTCATTTTTTGTCGATTCTATTGAGTGATGAATAGCTTTTGTTTTATTTTAACATGTCTATTGAGCACTCTAATTCGATATGTGTATTTCCACATTCACTCGAATTGTTTTCGCGGATATAGGGGTTATCTCCCATGTCTAATGCCATGTGCGTTTTTCACTGGTAGTTAGCTCCTCTACCGCCAGGAAAAAAGCTCGTTGAGAAAGTAAAACTCCGTTCCGCTTGCTCTAGTAGGCTTTTATATTTATATGTGAGCTGATAGAGTACAGTCTAAGGATTTACAGAAACCCATGAAGCTAGATTTAACACCTGTCTAGTGGGTCCGGGTATGATTTTACATTCATTTAAATTATTGACGTATTGTTTTATTGATATTTTTTATCTGTTTGTCCCGAATCTTCCTTTATCGATTTTATATCGTATGGTTGATTGTAGACTTGTTCTATATGTGACGGTATTTTAACGATAGTTATAGCTCTGATTCATCTGAATTATTGAGCCCTCTGCCGCTCATGTCGAATCTCGTTTATCGTGAACTCGTGCGCCGATTTTTCGATACTCGATCTTTCTAATATATTTAGCTCTGGACATAGCTATCCACCAGTTAATTTTATTGCTCATTTGTTGTCGATTCTATTGAGTGATGAATAGCTTTTGTTTTATTTTAACATGTCTATTGAGCACTCTAATTCGATATGTGTATTTCCACATTCACTCGAATTGTTTTCGCGGATATAGGGGTTATCTCCCTTGTCTAATGCCATGTGCGTTTTTCACTGGTAGTTAGCTCCTCTACCGCCAGGAAAAAAGCTCGTTGAGAAAGTAAAACTCCGTTCCGCTTGCTCTAGTAGGCTTTTATATTTATATGTGAGCTGATAGAGTACAGTCTAAGGATTTACAGAAACCCATGAAGCTAGATTTAACACCTGTCTAGTGGGTCCGGGTATGATTTTACATTCATTTAAATTATTGACGTATTGTTTTATTGATATTTTTTATCTGTTTGTCCCGAATCTTCCTTTATCGATTTTATATCGTATGGTTGATTGTAGACTTGTTCTATATGTGACGGTATTTTAACGATAGTTATAGCTCTGATTCATCTGAATTATTGAGCCCTCTGCCGCTCATGTCGAATCTCGTTTATCGTGAACTCGTGCGCCGATTTTTCGATACTCGATCTTTCTAATATATTTAGCTCTGGACATAGCTATCCACCAGTTAATTTTATTGCTCATTTTTTGTCGATTCTATTGAGTGATGAATAGCTTTTGTTTTATTTTAACATGTCTATTGAGCACTCTAATTCGATATGTGTATTTCCACATTCACTCGAATTGTTTTCGCGGATATAGGGGTTATCTCCCTTGTCTAATGCCATGTGCGTTTTTCACTGGTAGTTAGCTCCTCTACCGCCAGGAAAAAAGCTCGTTGAGAAAGTAAAACTCCGTTCCGCTTGCTCTAGTAGGCTTTTATATTTATATGTGAGCTGATAGAGTACAGTCTAAGGATTTACAGAAACCCATGAAGCTAGATTTAACACCTGTCTAGTGGGTCCGGGTATGATTTTACATTCATTTAAATTATTGACGTATTGTTTTATTGATATTTTTTATCTGTTTGTCCCGAATCTTCCTTTATCGATTTTATATCGTATGGTTGATTGTAGACTTGTTCTATATGTGACGGTATTTTAACGATAGTTATAGCTCTGATTCATCTGAATTATTGAGCCCTCTGCCGCTCATGTCGAATCTCGTTTATCGTGAACTCGTGCGCCGATTTTTCGATACTCGATCTTTCTAATATATTTAGCTCTGGACATAGCTATCCACCAGTTAATTTTATTGCTCATTTTTTGTCGATTCTATTGAGTGATGAATAGCTTTTGTTTTATTTTAACATGTCTATTGAGCACTCTAATTCGATATGTGTATTTCCACATTCACTCGAATTGTTTTCGCGGATATAGGGGTTATCTCCCTTGTCTAATGCCATGTGCGTTTTTCACTGGTAGTTAGCTCCTCTACCGCCAGGAAAAAAGCTCGTTGAGAAAGTAAAACTCCGTTCCGCTTGCTCTAGTAGGCTTTTATATTTATATGTGAGCTGATAGAGTACAGTCTAAGGATTTACAGAAACCCATGAAGCTAGATTTAACACCTGTCTAGTGGGTCCGGGTATGATTTTACATTCATTTAAATTATTGACGTATTGTTTTATTGATATTTTTTATCTGTTTGTCCCGAATCTTCCTTTATCGATTTTATATCGTATGGTTGATTGTAGACTTGTTCTATATGTGACGGTATTTTAACGATAGTTATAGCTCTGATTCATCTGAATTATTGAGCCCTCTGCCGCTCATGTCGAATCTCGTTTATCGTGAACTCGTGCGCCGATTTTTCGATACTCGATCTTTCTAATATATATATATATATATATATATATATATATATATATATATATATATATACTTGTCGTGGCAATAAAGTCTTTAGAATAGTAGACTGTGTGCCGTATATAGCAGTAAATGTAGCTAATATTAGTTGGAATTTTAACTTTGTTGTACATTTATATATATATATAATTAGATAATTAGAGAATTACACAGATTTGCAATACACTGTACAATAGAAATTATTTCAAACATTTACATATGTTTCATTGACATGTATCGAAGATCATCTAGAAATCGCTAATCCTAATAATCTATCGGGGAAAAATCGAATGATGTAAATTGTTTTTTCACTCTCAGCACATCAAATTATCAAAACAGAATAACGACCTGAGCTTGTTTGGACCTTATAAGAAGGGTAGGTATATAGATGGGAAGATGAGTAGACATAAAATAGATAGACATAAAAAAGAAAGGAAAAAAGTAAGTAATCATATACAGAGAGTTCATAGTAAAGATCAGATGCTGTTGTCTACTTGTTTTGGGTGTATATTCTTTTGGGTGCCTGTCGACGGGATTGGATGATGATTGGTTGAAAGCGTCTTGATGTATTGACCAATGGCTATTTGTCATAGAAACATGTTGACATGCACCGTGTCATTGATTTCTATGGCTGTGAAAGGGTGTTAATAGATTTATAGATAAGGAATTGCCATTGTTTTATAGCCATTCCGATAAGACTTAGATAAATGTTTTCAAATGTTTTCAGTGGCGTCAAAGTGTACATGAAAGGTATAATAAGGAAATGAAAAGGTCTAGGAAATAAGGTTTATATATGTCTGAGTAGAATGTTAGATGGATTGAATCTTAGGCTATACCTGTTGGTAAAGGCTTTAACAATGGAGAGTAATAGAGCACAGGGAGAAATACTTAGAAAATTAGACGAGGCATCGCGACCGACAGGCTTGCGGCGAAATTGGCCCTCGTCCAGTTCTTCAACGCAGAGCCCGAAGGCTGCGTTGTCAGAGATAGGGCATGCGTTCGCAGACACGAGGGGATGAAAGCAGTTCAATGGGCCCGAGTGGCGGAGGCGCGTCGTTGCAACAAAGTCATGATCCGGTCTTTGGTGGACCACGACGGGCGCATGCTACTCGATCCCGGGCAAATGTGTGCGACTTTTCAGCGACACTTCGCTCAGCTGTTCGGGGGAAGCGGCGGGCCGGATCGCAGGATGGACTTTAGTGCCTACCTCGATGGACTGCCGCGGCACTCTGCCACTAAGGCGGGGTGTTGCGAAAAGCCGATAACAGCAACCGAAGTTCGGGAGGCTATGACTGGCTGCACAATAGGTAAATCGCCTGGTTTGGATGGTCTGCCCTACGAACTTTACGACCATATGCCAGACTTGTTTGGAGACCTCTTGGCGGACATATACTGCAATTGGCAGCAGAACGGGAGAATTCCCAGCTCTGTGGGCCGAGGAGTGGTGGTGCTGCTGAGAAAGGATCCGAACAAGGGGGATAACATCGATAATTTCAGGCCCATAACTGTTAAACACAGAGATCAAGATTTTGGCAAAGGTGCTAACAAAGAGGTTGGCGCTTGTCGCTGGTGGTCTGGTGGGAGAGGCGTAGACATGCGCCATTCCAGATAGATCCATCCACGACAACCTCTACCTCATGCGATACATCGTCGAGAGGGTAGTTAGGGAACCTGGCACGGATGGTTCCTTTATCAATTTCGATCAGCCGAAAGCTTTCGATAGGGTCAAACAGCGGTATCTGGCGGCAGTCCTGAGGGCGGCTGGCTTTGGGCCCGTCTTCAGAGGCTGGATCACTGCGATGCACAGCGACACCTGCTCTGTGGTGAGAGTGAACCTTTCGGAAGCGTTCAATCTCATGCGCTCGGTCCGCCAAGGATGTCCTATTTTGTCCCTGCTGTGCGTAATGAACCTCGAGCCATTACTGCACAAACAGGAGACGTTGAGGGGGTTCCCGCGGGTACTGGGATACGGAGGAACCGTATCAGTATATGCAGACGACATCACCGTAGTGGTGTCGAAAGCTAAACATCTCGAGGCGATCGGCACCACACTAAAAGAATGGTGGA
>OZ024743.1:169325332-169330332 GCA_964016885.1 Eledone cirrhosa
GCACCCCGAATAACCGCAGTCACTGTGGGGGGGGGGGGTTCGAATAAGCGCCTCACCCCGAATAATCGCAGTCACTGGGGGAGGGTTCGAATAAGCGCCGCACCCCGAATAACCGCAGTCACTGGGGGGAGGGTTCGAATAAGCGCCGCACCCCGAATAATCGCAGTCACTGGGGGGAGGGTTCGAATAAGCGCCGCACCCCGAATAACCGCAGTCACTGGGGGGAGGGTTCGAATAAGCGCCGCACCCCGAATAATCGCAGTCACTGGGGGGAGGGTTCGAATAAGCGGGGGGGGGGGGGGGTTCGAATAAGCGTCTCACCCCGAATAATCGCAGTCACTGGGGGAGGGTTCGAATAAGCGCCGCACCCCGAATAACCCCTTATCCTCCTCTGACCGGTCCCAAGAGATGCATCAAATGCACAGAGCGTCACCCTTACTCACTCACTTACTCACTTGAACACAGTTTTTTTCAGCAAACTTTGATCATAACTTTTTTTGTGCTGAACGAAATTTCGAGATTTTTAGCTTAAGAGATGTGCAATGATTTACTCTCCATGCTCATATAACTTTCATTCATGTGATTTTGATAATCGGAAGACATTCTAATAATGCTGTAAAGAGACGATTGCCAACGAAATCACTAAGACAACAATATTACTAACTATAAACTAAACCGACTACCGTCGGTTTAGGATATATATATATATATATACAAATGAAAAAATTAATATGTTGCGTACATATCTAAAATCTAATTTGCAAACAAAATGTTCACTTGCATACTATATTGGATATATACCAGATGTAATCTCCGATTTATACAATTTAAGTATTTAAATCATATTTGCGTACATGCGTAATGAGTACGAAATCTCATATATATATATATATATATATATATATATATATATATATATATATATATATATATATAAATAAACGTTCATACAAACATACAAGTATAATCATATTTATGAAGGTTATATGCATTTATACATAGACATTATACATACTTATTTAATAATACCAACACCAGAACCAAACATTTCTTAATAAAACAACAATAATCATTTATTTCTTGATATTTACACGAAGAAGAAGAAGAAGAAGAAGAAGAAGAAGAAGAAGAAGAAGAAGAAGAAGAAGAAGAAAATGATGATGAGGGAGGGGGGGGGAGAAAGAGGAACAAAACAAGTGGAGGAGGAGGGGGATTATTGGAGTCGGAAGAAGAGAAAATGCACAGAGCGTCACCCTTACTCACTCACTTACTCACTTGAACACAGTTTTTTTCAGCAAACTTTGATCATAACTTTTTTTGTGCTGAACGAAATTTCGAGATTTTTAGCTTAAGAGATGTGCAATGATTTACTCTCCATGCTCATATAACTTTCATGTGATTTTGATAATCGGAAGACATTCTAATAATGCTGTAAAGAGACGATTGCCAACGAAATCACTAAGACAACAATATTACTAAACCGACTACCGTCGGTTTAGGATATCTTGGCGAAACAAATTTCTTTGAGTTTGTACGGGTGTGATATATAGTTATAAAGGTGGGTAAATTCCTTCTGATTTATATTTTTAATTATTATGCATCTACCTAACTTTTCTTAGTTTATACATTCCATACAATGGTGGTTTTCCCTGTACATTGATAAACACACACTCTCTCGTGTGTATTATCTTTATTTTCATATATTGGTCATATATATATATATATATCTGTTTATGTCGAGCTCGCTTATTTGAGTGGTTTTGGGCTGCGTTTTCTGGCGGCTCATCCCACCCAAGCTACTAGTTTACTGTCCCATGCACACATTTCCTTCTCTCTACCACGTGTTGCAAGGCGGTTATCTTAAGTTCTCTTAGAGTTGTGTGGAATGTATTCACTTAACATGCACGCTGATGGACCTGGGTGTTTCTTTCCATACACTAATCTTTTGACGAAAAAAATCTCTTTCAATTTGTACGTGGGTGATATATAGTTATAAAGGTGGGTAAATTCATTCTGATTTATATTTTAATTATTATGCATCTACCTCTTAGTTTATAGATTCCATACAATAGTGGTTTTCACTGTACATTGATAATCGCACACTCTTTCGTGTATTATCTTTTCTATATATATATATATATATATAGCAAGAAAGTGTTGGTAAAATCCAGTACTTCAGTATGCGGATAGGGAGCACTCAACGAGGATATAAGTTCCGGAGTTATAATAGTGATGAAACATAAGTCAATTGCATGAACTCATAATCCTTTATTTATATATATATATATATATATATATATATATATATATTTTAAACGATATATAGAAATATATCAATTAAGAAACTAACGAAGCTTTAATACATATAAAAACAAATACAATTTAAGGTATTGAATAAAAATATTACTCACATAACGAATAAGTTATGGTTGGTGATCGATGGTGAATTTTCAATTCTCTTTAGTCCTCAGAAACAGATCTGTCTATGGTTGGATGGTCATATTTGGAAGTACCACCATTTAAATATAACTTCTTCGTAATGTCAGTAATGTTTTTTTTTATTCAACACCTTACATTGTATTTGTTTCTATATGTATATATGTGTAGCAGTAATTTATTGCTCATTTCAATGGAGTTGCTTTTACATTCTCAAACCGCCCACCAGGGAAGCTTACCTCTGTGGTTGCATGGATAAGTTGACATTCTGAATGGATTTCGAGCGTCAATGTGTCTGAAATTTGGCGATATCAAAACGTCTTTAGCGAATTGGTTTATTGGTTTAATCTTCTCCGGAAAATACCGCTGGTAACCAACCACTTGAGAAATAAAGATAAAGTAATCCGGGCATGCAAGATAGAGGTGATATATCTTTACATATAGTGTTCAGTTCCGAAGTAGTAGCAAGAGTATAGAGAGCTGCTCGTCAGAACGAGGCCGGCAGCTAATAAGAGGGTGAGAAACAAGTCTCGTCTATTTATAATGCCTACGGGAAGTAACTCTAATTACTTCTCTTTTTTTACCCTAGGGGTCGCTACAATACTCTCTCTCCTCCAGAAGAGAGGCGAATAACCCCAAGGTAATTGTAGCGACCCCGCAAGAAATGGGGATCAAGGCAAAGGTATGAAAAGGGTACATGAAAAAAACAATACAAAAAAAAGAAACTCTATAGTTAAAGAAAACTTTCAATTATTAAGAAACAAGGTAAAGAAAAGCATGTAATACACAATACAAAAAAGGATCCATCGTGGCCAGTTCAGATAAAAACTGTTTGACAAATTCTTTTGGGCCAGTGGACTCTTCGACCGGAACGAGTCGTGGTCTTGTATGTAGGTGAAGGTGGGGCAGAAGGAGCAGGTGTATGTACAACAGTGAAAGATGGGGTATATGTGGCTCAGGTGTATGAGCGTCTGTGTATGCCCTTTTCAGTCTGTCAACCGAAATTGTCTCTCTGGATCCTTTAATGTCCACAGTAAAATGTTTGTTAGTACGTGCTAACACACGGTAGGCTCCATAGTACGGTTGTGTGAGAGGTTGTCTAACAGTGTCATCTCTGACAAAAACGTGTCCACGAGGCAATATCCCTCGGGACTGCAATTTTAACAGTTTGTTTCCTGGTATCCATAGGCGGGAAGTCCTGAAAATACGAGCGCAAACGAGACACATAGGAGAGGGGATCTTGAGTAGCAAGATCAACAGGGGCAAGCATTTGCCCAGGCAACGCTAGAGGAGCACCATACAACAATTCAGCCGGGGAGAACCCAAGCTCCTCTTTTATTGAAGACCAAATTCCTAACAACACAATAGGAAGGTACTCGCTCCAAAGTAGAGAGTCTGGATAAGCACAAAGAGCGGTCTTTAATTGGCGGTGAAAACGCTCCACCATTCAGTTTGAAGCAGGATGATAAGATGTGGTCCGAATGCGTTGAGCGCCAATAATTTTTGTTAACTCCGAGAAAATATGTGATTCGAATTGCCTACCACGGTCTGTAGTAATTGTGGTTGGCACGCCATAGCGGGCAATCCACCCTGATACCAGGGCACACGCTATCGTGTCGGTGGTAATGTTCTTTAAGAGGATGGCTTCAGGCTATCGCGAAAAACGATCAATGCAGGTCAAAAGGTAAGAATATCCACTCATCATCATCATCATTCGTCGACTACTGTCGAGATGATGGATCTCACTCTCATGCCCCAGAATTCCCTGTCCCCCATCGCTGCCCCCAGGTCCCGTCTACTGATTCCCGTATCCCTAGAGATAACGTCAGGGAATGACAGCTTCCTACTCCTAGTCAGGCTGGAGTCAGGGTTCCAGAGCAAGAGAGCGGATATGATTTCATTGCTGGCACGGGGACAGTGGCCAGCAAATTGAGTTCTCCGGGATTTTAGAAGGGCAGAGGCTCGAGGGAGTTTGCCATAGATTTTAGACAAGGTGGGATGTCGTTTCCAGGATAGGTTTTGCACTCTCATTAAGAGGCGGGTATATGTGCCATCCAATCTCCTCTCAAGTTGTGATGTTAGTGTCCAAGTTTCGGATCCATAAAGTAATATGGGCTTAATGGTTGCTTGGAATATTTCCAGTTTTAGCTTGTTGGTAAGTTGAGATGTCCATATGGCGTGCATGTCATTGCACGCTGACCATGCCATACCCTTCCTCGTTAGAAAATCTTTTTTGGAGGAGGAGATATATGAGCCAAGATACTTGTAATCTTCCACCTGCTTAAGGGTGGTACCATTAAGGGTTCTGATGGGGTAGTTTGGGCTGTTTGCGCATCTGTTCACATACTAAGTCTTGGATTCGTTGAGGTACAGTCCAACACAGTTGGACGCTTGCTCTAATGACTTCAAAAGACTCTCAGCATATTCCAGTGACCGACTGATCAATGCAATGTCGTCAGCAAAGTCGGTGTCGGTCAAGTATTTTGCTGGGTAGCGTGAGCTTCTCCTAGGCTGTAGTTGGTATCCCCTATCCTGAATCCTATCCACAGACATGCGCAAAACAT
>OZ024743.1:169342832-169345332 GCA_964016885.1 Eledone cirrhosa
CCTATGTATGTCTTTGTCATGTTTCTGCAAGTACCCTCTGTACATCTTATTCGCACAGTGGGTTTTCTTAAAGGGGTACGTCTTGCTGATCAGGGATTTTATGGTAGTTCCTGGCTTTTCTACCACTTTAATCTTTAGATGGGTCTTTCTTAGGGCCTTTCTACTTTGCTTACCTAATTTCCTTCCAGGGGTAGCATCCACGAACATGATACTCTGGTATCTCTGGTTGTCGTACCATGAAGTGGCTTTCGCTATCTTATGTTTAGTCCTTTCTAAGCTATTCCATGATTTGCTCCTGTATAATGGGCAAATTTCTTTCATGTCCATTTGTATGAGGGTCTTATATTTCTCCGTGGCTCCTTTGTATACTCTGATTCTGTCTTTTTTGTTGTAGCCAGAGAACTGCATGCGATTGATGAAGTGTTGGATATGTCTTTCCATTTCAGTTGGGTCGCATATGCGGGACACATTCTTCATCACTCTTACCAAGTCTGCGATCAGAATATTAAACTTAGCCCTATTGGACATTGCTGAGTTTTTGAGTATCAGGTATTTGGAGGCCATGTGTTTAGCATAGTCTGAGTGGACAATTTGGGCCCTCTCATCTATAGTGTTTAACCAGAGTTCTGTGTCTAATGTTAGAGTGTTTGGAAGGATAGTCAACGGTTACAGTTATACTCTGGTGTATGGAGTTAGCTATCTGCTGGATGCTCTCCATTGTGCTATTTTCTAATTCATGTTTATTAGTACTTTCTTGTGTGGGTGTTTTTATTACTATATTAATGTCGTCTACTTAACGAGAGTACATGACGAGGGCTATGAAGTTTTCTTCTAGGAGTTCTCTGAGTCTCCTCTCCCGCCATACCATAAATAGATTGGCAACATCTCCAGGTATGCTGACGCCAATGACTGCTCCCTCATTCTGAGTGTAGATTTTTTCCTTAAATTTAAACATATGACCCTTTATGGCAGTTTTAATACTAGCCCCTGTTGCATGTGCGACCATTTTTCTCACCTGAACGTTGTTTTGGGGTGTCCGTATGGCTTTGCTCCATCCATTCCATCTTCCTATGGGAGTCTATTTAGCCATTGAGGTTATAGTGAGGGGTCTACCTTTTATAAGTCTACTGGGGCTATAATAATAATAGTCATAATAATAACAATAGCAGGAGAGATGGAAATAATGATAATAATAATGGAAATAGCAGGAGCAGCAACGATAACGATAAGCAACACAACAAAAACAAAACAAGAAACGTAACAATACATGTAACAACCATAATGGTAGAAATAACAGTAACAACAACGATAAGAATGGAGAGAACAACAACAGCCATAATGGCAATAATAGTAGTACACACTATAACAGTTATAATTTAATGACAACCCCTTAGAGAATCTGTTCTTCAACCCAGCTGACAAAACATACAAGATGAACAAAATTTATCCCACTAAATCACCTTTTAATAAAAGAGTTTGTATACCACAACAAATAGATGACGAAACAGAGGCACAGTTTACCATAGCTAGAAATAAACTTAGACAGGTAGTAGAACAATATACTAGGAGACAAAACAGACCAGAAATTCAGCAACTTGGAGGAGAACCTGTAGAAGGCCTACTTAGCCTCAACCAGAACGAATGGAATAACAACAACAATCATACCCAAACAAACAATACTGACTTAAGGGAAATATAAATAAATATATAAATATGTACACAAGTACAATAACAACAAACTCATATAAACCCACACTACAGAACAAAGATAAAATACAAAAACAAAAACACATACACTCAAACACGAACACACACACCAAACATTAAACACACGCAAACGCATGCGCAAACAGAGATAGACAAGAAGAAATATATTAATTAATTAAATAAAATGGCGTAGGCATACAATACAACGGGAGGAAACATAATGGTTCCACTGATGATGTCGCAGATGTGTGACGAAAGAACTTTGATAGACTATATATATATAGATTTATATCTGTATTTTTAATCCTTGGTCAATCAATGGTAAACATTGACTGCCATATGAATTAACTGTGGAGATATAAAAGATAAAGAAGCGAAAACCAACCCCAACCAAACAGTGAGTGTGTTCTGATATTATTTCTGGCAACAATATTATAACAATATGATCCTCCCCAAGTATAACAATATTTGTTTCGACACACGATTTCATATAAAAAACCTTGCAAAACAAATATATATATATATATATATATATATGTAGATAAATCTACCAAGAGTTTACGGTAGTGTCCAATCCGTATGAAGAACTCAATGTATTCCGGATATCATGGAAAGAAGAGATGTAATGAAAAATCACTTTCGGTGAAAGATAAACGGTATACAGAGTCAAGATAAAATATTAAACAAATAATGAATAAAACAATGAAACAGTTCCTTATATTAAACAAAAAAAGTTCATTATTTAACGATCGTTTCTAGGATATATATGTGTTAGAATTGGCATGCATATTCA
>OZ024743.1:169350332-169457832 GCA_964016885.1 Eledone cirrhosa
GGAGTGTGCTCAAAAGAGCCACCCCTTATCAAAATAATAGAAATGAATGTAGATTATGTTCCCAAGAACTATTTGAAATAATGAAATCTAAGGATATCCTATTAAATAAACGACAGGAATTAATTATATCGTGTAATCATAAATTAAAAAAAACATTTAAATATTATAAACCTAATTAATAACATTATTTTAGAAATTAATTTAATTTAAATGTTAGTTAACCTATAAATTTAATTTAATTAAAATTCTATTACAGATGAGAATATAAAATATTGTGTAATCATAAATTGTGAAAAACCTTTAAATATTACTAATATATACTTAGTAATTTAATTTATAGATTAATTTTAATTTATTAAAATTCCTTTACAGATAAAATATAACAAAATATCGTGTATCCAATGACAGAGAAATAATTTTTAGTATTATAGACCTAATTAATATACATTTTAGAAATATATTTATAATTTGGTTTTAAATTTAGTCAACCTAAACATTTAATTTAATTGGCTTAAAATTAGTATCCTTATACAGACGGATTGCAGAATATCATGTAATCATAGAATGGGATGTGTTTTGGATATATACCTAGTTAATATATTCTTTGCAATTTTTGAAAAAATATGTATATGTATGTATGTATATGTATGTGTATGTGTGTGTATATGTGTATATATATATATATGTATATATATGTGTATGTATATGTGTATGTATATGTATATGTATATGTATTAATTTTGATTTCTATTTGCATATAATTATATTCTGCTATTGATAAAATACAATATCTGTTTTATTTATTATATACCTAATTAACATATACTATAGAAATTAATATATAATTTTTAATTTAGTTAACCTATAATTTATATTCTACTACCGATGTAATACTTTATTTGTTTTTTCCCTATTACTAAATTCATTTCCTAATATTGATACCATAACGTTATTAACTTTAATTTAGTTATACTATAATTAATACTCTACTACTATTTAACTTCAAAATTCTGCTTCAAATATTATAAACCTAACTAATTTACACCTTAGAAATCAATATGTTAACTATCTTTAGTTTAGTTAACATATAATTAATGGTATACTTATTTATTTTGAAATGCATAAATTTTGCCTTATTTCTTGTATTTCCTAACACTGAAACTATGTAAAAACATACATTGGATCCAGATACAGATAATATTCTATGTTTCTTGAAACATATATTTACTATAATCCCCTTCTCCAACCCCCCCCCCTTTCCCCCATACTATTATCATCTGTGTTTGTAAGCGTGTATGTATGAATATATATGTAGGTAGGTGTATATATGTTTGGGTATTTATATCTGAATATAAAAATACATATATGCGCATGCAAATAAGAATGTAAGATTGTGTGTATATATATGTGTGTATGTATATATATATATGTGTATATATGCATGTCTATATATATGTGTATGTGTATGTGTGTATGTATATATATGTGTATATGTGTATATGTGTGTGGGCGTGTATGTGTGTATGTATATATATATATATATATATATATTTATATATATATATATGTGTGTATGTATGTATGTATATATGTGTGTGTATATATATGTATGTCTCTCTATTTATATGTCTATCTTCGTATCTATGTGGGTATATGTGTGTATGTGCATGTATGCACTTGTATGTGTTTACGTGTATATGTGTGTATGTGTATATATGTGCGTGTGCGCACATATATATGTGAGTGTGTGTGTGTGTGTGTGTATATGTATATATATATATATATATCTATGTGTGTATATATGTCTATATTCGTATGTGTATATATATATATATATATATATATATATATTATTTATTATTATAATATAACTTATGTGTATATGTGAGGGTGTGTATATGTATATATATGTGTATATATATGTGTATGTGTGTGTTTGTATGTTTTGTATGTGTGTTTATGGTTGTATGTGTGTGTGGGTGTATATATATAAGTGTATGTGTATATATATATATATATATATATGTGTATATATATCTCTATTAATGCGTGTATATATGTATATGTATATGCCTTTTTCTTTGTATGTCTGAGTTGTGTGAGGGTGTAGTGGTGTTTGTATGTATATACGCATATATGGATGCGTATGTATTTGTATATATGAGTATATGTAAGTGCGTATGTATGTATGAATATATATCTAATTCTATGTATGAGTATATATGTGTGTGTATGTATGTTGTGTATGTATGTATGTATGTGTCTATGTGTGTATATATATGTATATATGTGTGTGTATGTATGTATGTATGTGTATGTATGTACATATATGTCTATGTATGTGTGTATGTATATGTATGTATATATATATATATATATATATATATATATATCTTTATTTTATATATATGTGTGTGTGTGTATGTGTGTGTGTATATATATATATCTTTATATATGTGTATGTGTATGTTCGTGTAGGTGTATGTGTGTGTATGACTATATATGTATGTATGTATGTGTGTATGTATGTATATGTATGTGTGTGTACATGTATGTATGTGTATGTATGTATATGTGTGTATATGTGTATGTATATATATATATATATATATATATATGTGTATATATATATATATATATATGTATGTGTATCTCTATTTGTATATGTATATGTATATAGGTATATACCTTTTTCTTTGTATGTCTGAGTTGTGTGAGAGTGTAGTGGTGTTTGTATGTATATACCGATATATGGATGCGTAAGTATTTGTGTGTATGTATGTATGTATATCTGTATGTATTTGTGTCTATATATAGGTATGTATGTGTATATCTGTATGTATATAAGTATGTATGTGTATGTATATGTGCGTGTATGTGTCTATATATATGTGTGTCTATATAGTATGTGTGATTATATGTGTATATATGTGTGTATATATATATATATATATATATATATATATATATTTATATGTATGTGTGTATATGTGTGTATGTGTGTATATGTATATGTTTATATATGTGTGTGTATGTATGTTCTAAGTGTGGATGTGTGTATATGTATGTATGTGTTTATATATATATATATATAATATATATATATATATGTATGTATATATATATATATATATATATATATATATATATTTTCTTGATATATTTCTTTTTTCTTTTTTCTTTTTCTTTTCTTTCCTTTTTAATTTTATTTTTTATTTTCTTAGTTTATAGATACATCTATAATAAGCAGTCTGCCCAAACCGTTGAATACTGACCTCTCCCCCCCTCCCACCTAATTTCTGTATCTTGATCTAAATGTGTGTGACAGTGTTTATGTGAGTGAATTAATATCCATGTGCTTATGATATTATATCCACATATATATATGTGAGTGGGGGTGTGTGTGTGTTTGTATGTTCGTAATTATGTGTATGTTTATGCATATACGCGCGCGTGTGTGTGATTGTACGGATATGTGTGAGTATGAGAATATGTGTATACACTTATTTCATATTTATGTGTCTATACGCATCTTATCTGTGCATTATAAACTTACAGAGACATTAACCTTGAAATTTTGTATTTGCATCCATCCTTTTGGTATGCGTATACATGTTGAGCATACATTTTGTAAAATATGTGTAAGGGTAGTTACATGTATATACACACACCGAACTGCATAAAACCTTTTGTATTTTCATTGGTCAATTTTGTTCCCAAACGGACCTGAAATTTTGAATTGTTGTTATTATCAATAAATATATTTCATTATTTCTGAAGACGGCGTATATATGTGTTGGTATGTATATTTAATCTTGATAGTTTGTATAATTTTGTATAATTTTGTACATAGATCTGTTGAATATGCATGCCAATTCTAACACATATATATCCTAGAAACGATCGTTAAATAATGAACTTTTTTTGTTTAATATAAGGAACTGTTTCATTGTTTTATTCATTATTTGTTTAATATTTTATATATATATATATATATATATAATGATATTAAATAAATAGAAACTATATTTATAAAACCATATTTATTCTATTATATATATTTCAAGGGTACCAAAAACTTTGGTACGCTTTCATCAGATAAAATACAAAGTGTGCTTTATAAATTTTGACATAGCCAAGGAACATACCTTATCAGTTGAATTTTCCTTGGATAGTGAATTTAAAGAACGGGTTTTTCAAAATTGTTAGGATGAGTATGCAAATGAATATGTAAATGAGGTATATGATTGAAAAACCGTTATTTTAAACGTTATAGAAAATTTAGATATATGTTTATATTAGTAGGAGAGAAGGAAAGAAAAAGAAAAAGGAAAAAGAAAAAGAAAAAGAAAACCACTTATATACGTTAATTTGGGGGAAAATCTTTGAATATTTACCTATATTATATATATATATACTTATATGGAGAATTATGTTTGTAAGTATTTATCTTATTACAATATTGTAGTGGGTTATATATATATAAATATATATATATATTTTAATAATAGTATATGTATTAGTATTAGAGAGATATAGATAATTTGCAATTATTATTTGTTTATAATATTGGTTACGAGGGTGTTGATTTTGTGTTTTATGTAGATAAATAAATAAATAAATAGGTAGTTCAAGTTTTAGGTGGTTGTTTATAATATGAGTTACGAGGGATTTTGATTTTGTATTTTATGTAAATAAATAGGTAGTTAAAGTTATGAATTTATATATTTGAATATCTTGTTCGGCATTGAGAATGTTTTAATTTAACGGAGTTACGTATATACTAATATAATAAGTTTATATGATTGAGAAAGGAAAGATAACTCCAATTCTGTTTGTTAATCGATAATGTTTAAGAGTTAGTGTGAGATTAATTAATTATTTAGCCGAAAATTATTTAGTTTGAAAATCGTCGTGAATGGGATAAATTTTTCAAATGTCAGTTAATTGTTATTAATCTACGTTTAAAAATATCTTTAGAGGGTGTCATTGGAAAAATATAATGTAAGAATTAAAGAGTTAAAAAATTAAAATTAAAATTATATACATACACATAAATCTATATAAATATTTATACACATATATATATACAAATAAATATATATATATATATATATATATATATATATATATATATATATATATATATATATATATATATATATATATATATATATATATATATATATATATTTATTATATATATATAAAAATTTAAATCGTTAAAGAAGATAGGATCATGTTGAAGATTTATAGGAATATTATAAATTACACATAGTTCTGAACGTGGAATTTTGGCGACGTCTGCAAGAAGAAAATAATTCTCTCCTGAGATTAATAGAGTTTATATAAAAAATTTCTTCGATACACAATTTACAGAATTTTGATAAAACCATATTTCGGTACGCAGGTACTTCCGAAATCGTTTTCCAAGATATTGAATAGTCTATATTCTTGCTTTTTAAGTTCCATATAAGATGTGAAAGAGAAGTAGAAGATTTTTTATCAGATCTTCTAAAAGAATGATTATGGTTATTCCAGCGTTCTTTAAATTTTGTAGAAGTGGCACCGACATGGTTAAATATATTATCTCTACTTTTAACTGTGCATTTACAAACTACGTTTTTATCTAAACACTTATGTTGTAAAGGGCAGTTTGATTTGATTCTACAGTTACATTTTACGGAATTGTTGTTGCTCGGAACGGTACTATTATACTGGATATTGCTAGAAATATTATTATTGCTATTATGGTTATTTTGGTTAGGGTTTAAATTTAAGTTTCTATTATTAATTCTATTTATATGTTGTGCTATGTTCATAGTAGTAGAGTAGGATAGTTTTATAGTATGTCTGTTAAAGATAGAGTGGTATCTGTAGGATTTAGGAAAACATATGTCTAGTGCTTTAAAGAATAGCTTTGCTAAAGCTGTTTTTTACGCTTAATGAGAATGGGGGTGAATACCAAATAATATTTTTAGTTCTTTTGTTTGTTTTAGAGTTTGAGTTAAATTGTTTATTATTATTATAATTAATACAAGGGTGATTTGCCATGTTATTGTTGTCAATGTATTTAATTTTATTCGAATACCCTGCTCTATTTAAAGCTTCTGGATTGGCAGTATCGGTAGAGGGTCGGGCGCCATGCTTTGAAGCATAGAGTTACCCCCCTTTATGATCTGAGTTCAAATCCCGCCGAGGTTAACTTTGCCTTTCATCCTTACGGGGTCGATAAAATAAAGTACCAGTAATGAACTGGGATAATTGCTGGCCTTGTGCCAAAAGTAGAAACAATTATAATATTCAGCCTTACCATCAAACATTTTTTTATTAGCAGAGATGCGTGAAATCCGTTGTTGGGCATAATTGACAATAGTGTTCTTAATATTTTTAGGCTGATTAGAGTTAAAACTTACGTAATTTAGATTTTCGTTAATTTTATGGAAAGGATAGTAGAGCTCTGTGCTAAGGTTTAATGTTACGTCTAATAAGTTAACGATTTATTTTATTTATTCTCTATTTCTAACTTAAGGTTATAGTTATTGAAGAATTCTATTATGGATTTCTTTTACTATTAATTTCACAATGACTATGGTTTTCAATTAAAAGCAGCATACCGTCACGAGATAAATCACCGGTCATCTCTGGCATTTTCCTATACAGTGTATTATTAATAAATAAGCCCACAAGATCCGTTATTTGCGCCGAGTCGGATGATCCTATAGTCCAGAGATGATTATTGAATTCTATTAGTGTTTTCCGTACTGTTAGAATCATATGCATTTTATCACTAGATAAGTCTGTATGTTTAGATGCGTAGATATGAGCCTTATTAAGTAAACTAGGAGTAATAGAAAAGTAGTAATTTGCAATATCCATTTCAATGAATTTTTTGTGATGTTTAAATTTTATGTTATTGAACCAATCTATAACTTCATTAGTACCGTTCCATAGTTTCAGGTGTGATTTTTCTTTAAGTTGTGGTATAATTCTATCTAATGTATGTTTGCTAATTATGCCAAAGTCTGATATAAATAGAATTAATAATAGAAACTTAAATTTAAACCCTAACCAAAATCACCATAATAGCAATAATAATATTTCTAGCAATATCCAGTATAATAGGACCGTTCCGAGCAACAACTCCGTAAAATATAACTGTAGAATCAAATCAAACTGCCCTTTACAAAATAAGTGCTTAGATAAAAACGTAGTTTATAAATGCACAGTTAAAACTAAAGATAATATATTTAACTATGTCGGTGCCACTTCTACAAAATATAAAGAACGCTGGAATAACCATAATCCCTCTTTTAGAAGATCTGATATAAATTCTTCTACTTCTCTTTCACATCTCAAATGGAACTTAAAAGCAAGAATATAGACTATTCAATATCTTGGAAAACGATTTCGAAGTACCTGCGTACCGAAATATGGCTTTATCAAAATTCTGTAAATTGTGTATCGAAGAAATTTTTTATATAAACTTTATTAATCTCAGGAGAGAATTATTTTCTTCTTGCAGACATCACCAAAATTCAACGTTCAGAACTATGTGTACTTTATAATATTCTTATAAATCTTCAAAATGATCCTATCTTCTTTAACGATTTATTTTTTTAATATTTTAATATATTAATATTTCTAAATTGTTATATCTCTAATACTTTCACCTTCAAGCAAAAATTTCTTTTAAAATATATATATATATATATATATATATATATATATATATATATTTATTTATTTATATATTTATTCATATATTTATTATATATTTATATATTTATGTGTGTATAAATATTTATATAGATTTATGTGTATGTATATAATTTTAATTTTTATTTTTTAACTCTTTAATTCTTACATTATATTTTTCCAATGACACCCTCTAAAGATATTTTTAAACGTAGATTAATAACAATTAACTGACATTTGAAAAATGTATCCCATTCACGACGATTTTCAAACTAAATAATTTTCGACTAAATAATTAATTAATCTCACACTAACTCTTAAACATTATCGATTAACAAATAGGCGGTGGATTGGCAGTATTGGTAGAGTGTCGGATGCCATACATTGACGCATAGAGTTACGGCCCTTGCCATTCTGAGTTCAAATCCCGCCGAGGTTACCATTGCCTTTCATCCTTACGGGGTCGATAAAATAAAGTACCAGTAATTGCTTGCCTTGTGCCTAACGTAGAAACAATTATCGATTAACAAACAGAATTGGAGTTATCTTTCCTTTCTCAATCATATAAACTTATTATATTAGTATATACGTAACTCCGTTAAATTAAATTAAAACATTCTCAATGCCGAATAAGATATTCAAATATATAAATTCATAACTTTAACTACCTATTTATTTACATAAAACACAAAATCAATTACCCTCGTAACTCATATTATAAACAACTAATAATTGCAAATTATCTATATCTCTCTAATACTAATACATATGCTATTATTAAAATATATATAGATATTTATATATATATAACCCACTACAATATTGTAATAAGATAAATACTTACAAACATAATTCTCCATATAAGTATATATATAATATAGGTAAATATTCAAAATTTTCCCCCAAAATTAACGTATATAAGTGGTCTTCTTTTCCTTTTTCTTTTTCCTTTTTCTTTTTCTTTCCTTCTCTCCTACTAATATAAACATATATCTAAATTTTCTATAGCGTTTAAAATAACGGTTTTTCAAAGTTTTTGGTCCCATTGAAATATATATAATAGAATAAATATGGTTTTACAAATATAGTTTCCATATATTTAATATCACTCCATTATTTATTATTTACTCCTTTACGAGGTTAACTTTGCCTTTCATCCTTACGGGGTCGATAAAATAAAGTACCAGTAACTGGTAATTGCTGGCCTTGTGCCTAAAGTAGGAACAATTATTTATTATTTACTCCAGAAAGCTGTCGAGTTCTCTGAATCAGTTATAAACATTTGTATTTGTTGAATTAGCAACACATTAAATATCCCTTCTGCTTATATATAGAGAAAAACCACAGACTCTCCATCTCAACTCACCTTTTGAAAAGCAGAAGAACTGCGAAACCGGTAAAGGAACCAAATAAATATATATATTTTTTAAAAAAAATAAGACTCCAGTTGCATTTTTGATTTCATCTCTTTTTCTTTATACTTTCACTCGTGTAGGATACCTCGGTTATTTTTTAATTTGTAAAAAAAACCTCACTTTCTAATATATATATATATATATATATATATATATATATATATATATAATAAACAATACAATATAATTACCTCATTACCAGAGGTTTCCCGAATAAGACGAATACAAGAAACGTCCGGATTCGTTCGTCAGACAGGCAATTTAAAACATAGTGAAATATTTAAAAATCTCCTCAAGAAAGGTTTAATGGGCAAAAAAAATATATAAATAAAAGTAATGCAAGAGATATATAAAAATAAAATAAGGAAATATAGTAAGGGTATGTGTATAAATGTGTGTATATGCTCCTACAAATGTAGATATGTGTGTATGTACAAATGCATGTGTATAGTGAAAAAATGTGTGCGTAATTGCATACATGAGGACAAGCATATCACTGTATGTGTGACCACAAATACGTGTATAATATATGTTGAAAAAGGAATTGTAAGATAATAGAGTTAACGTACATAGAGACTCAGGAACTAAGAATTGAAATATATACACATACAAGAATGAAAGGACGCACGCGTATAAACATACACACACGCGCAACCATATACATGTATGTGATATATACAGGGAAGGGAGTGTATCAGTCAAAGCAGTGTCAGACTGAAGGTCGATAAAGATATTAAATATGAAAAATTAATGATTATAAAGTGACACGAGAAAAAATAAATAAAAATTAGAAAACACGCAGAAGTTCGTACGCATATATATATATATATATATATATATATATATATATATATATATATATATATATATATATATATAGGAGTAAGTAAGACCCCGACGGCTGAGCTCAAGCCGTTTCGACGGCTAATTCTGTACAGAATTAGCCGTCGAAACGGCTTGAGCTCAGCCGTCGGGGTCTTACTTACTCCTATTACCCACTCTACTACCCTAAGTATTGAGTACTTTGGTGCGTTATGGTCCACCTGGTTCCTTACCACTTTTCCCTCGCTATATATATATATATATATATATATATATACGTACAGGCAAAAACACATACATGCGTACATACATACATAAACACGCATACATACACATGATACACATATATATACATACATGTACATCTAATCACACGCACGCACGTGACCATATATATATATATATATATATATATATATATATATATATATATATATAAGTATGTAAAAATCATAGATGTAAAAGCACACATACACACACACATATACATATAGACGCGCACATACAAATGCATTCGTATACATACACAAATACGTATACATATATATGCACACATACACGCATACATATATAAAAACCAGCCGTATGAATAAATGAGTACAAATTATATGCAAGTAAACATACATAAAAGCGGCTGAGGGACAACAGAATATATCTGGAGTTGAAAACACAAGTGAAATGTGATATCAGGTAGTGAAAGAAAATGGGGAAGTAAAATATGTAAAATTGTGAAGATATAAAGTAAGTGAATCAAAAAGAAGGGGGGGGGGGTCACTAGTGGATGTGAAGTAAAAATAAAATAAAAAATAAAAATAAAAGTAAATCAGAAAGAGAAGTCTGTAAAGAAGATAAGTTAAGGAAAGTGAATAAAATGAATTTATGGAGGATAAGTATCTGAAAGTGAGTTAAGTTTATATGAGCTGGAAAGCAAGTGTGATTTCACATGTGGGCAACTGGTGAAAATTTCTGTTTTTGCATTTAGGCAGGTTTGTGGTTATTTAAGGTTCTGTAAAATCCAATATTTTTCACTTATGCAGAGTTCGCATCTTCTTGTTCCTCTTGCATATTCTTTAGATTGGTTCAAAATTGACCAATCTAATATATATTGGATACCTTGGTCTTTCAAATCCCATATTCTGCTAGCCAGAGCTGTTGTAAATCTTTTTTCAAGATGCGACATGTGAGTAATAACGCGTTTTTAATTTGTCTTGTGTCATATCCACATATTATTCGCTGGTGGCTGGTAGGTTGTTGCTGGTGGTTGTCAGTTTAGCCTCATATCCAATGGCTTTGGTGTTGCATTTACCTTGTAATGGGTATTCACTTTTGACTCTACAGGAGCAAGTTTGATGTCCTCTGGGTATTTTCTTATTGAGGATATAAGATTTAATAGGGGGACCGCAGGAGTAGCTTCACTCCTATGACTTTTTCAATTTTCAACGGAAACTTCAATACTTATACAGCTCCCAAGGGAATGATAGTAGTATATTCTACATTTTTATGAGATTGGCACCTTCCAGCCCTTTTAAAGTCGAACACTCTTCAGTCAAAAGGATTTTTAACCAATACTGAACATGGATATACATCATTTGGATTACTCCATCAAGAATATCCCAACACATTCTAACACTTCCTACACTAAAATGTTGATCGACAAAGTAAAGAAAGTTGTTAAAAGAATGAGATGGAAAGCTTTGATTTTCGATGGACACTTTATCACGGACTCTACAGAATATTTTGATATCAAGTCTCGTAAATACCCACAAAGAGATATGACCGGTTTTGAACTAGACTTAGTTAATTTAATCAACCAAATCAAATTCCGTAAGTACTCTAACCCTTTTCAATCTAAACTCTCTAACGATATTCAAATCTTCTAAAAATAAGTTCATTTTCTCTGATAAAACTAAAAACCTATACGAAGTTAATAATAACTTACATGACCAACTCTTAACAGATAACATCACCTCTAAATACCAAATAGCTAATATAAACACTTATAATACTATTAATAAGGAAGCCAAAGAAATAGCTAGTTTTTAAAAAATAGACAATAGAACAGAAATACTTGCTAAAGGGAATGTCTATATGACCCTCAAAGATCACAAACCTGATTTTATTAATCGTCCTAGTTGTAGATTAATCAACCCTGCTAAAACTGAAATCGGCCTTGCTAGCAAAAAAATATTAAATAATATAAACAAACATATTAGAAGTAAGTCTGAATTACTCCAATGGATAAATAGCTCTTCTGTAGTACATTGGTTTAATAATATTAAAGATGAAAATAGTTCTAGATTCACCCAATTTGACATTGTAGACTTCTACCCGTCTATTACTCACCCTCTTTTAATGAAAGCATTAAATTTCGCTAGAAAGTTTATCAATATTTCTGATATTGAAGAGAATGTCATTTTGCATGCTAGAAACACTTTACTGTTTACTAATAATGACACTTGGGTAAAAGAATCTAATCCAGAGAACCCATTCGATATCTCAATGGGTTCTTTTTACAGTGCTGACGTGTGTGCTTTAGTCGGCCTATTCCTCCTACACACACTTAAAGAGAAATTCCCTAACCATACCTTTGGGCTTTATCCCGACGATGGTCTAATACTTTCCCATACCACTATAGGCCATAACTTAGATAGATTCAGGAAAGACTTAATAAAAAACCTTCGCTAGTTTTAATCTTAAAATCACCATTGACACTAACCTTTCTAATGTTAATTTCTAGATATAAACCTAGATCTGCCTACTGCTTCTTGTAAACCGTACCATAAACCTAATGAAAATTAAAAATATATATAAAGGCTCTTGCCATCCTCCTAGAGTTTTCAAAAATCTTATGCCTAATATTAGCCGTAGGATCTCCACCCTCTCTTCCTCAGAAGCTATTTTTAATAAGGCATCCCCCTACTATAATAAAGCCCTTTAAAATACCGGATTTAGCGAACCGATTAAGTACATACCCAACAATACTAACTCCTTTAAATATAATAATAGGAAAAGAAAAATAATCTGGTTAACACCCCCCTACTCTTTAGCAGTTAAAACTAATGTAAGCAAAAAATTCCTAGAGCTCTTAGATAAACATTTCCCTAGAACACATAGATACTATAATATCTTCAATAGAAACTGTGACAAAATTAGCTACTCCTGCGGTCCCCCTATTAAATCTTATATCCTCAATAAGAAAATACCCAGAAACATCAAAATTGCTCCTGTAGAGTCAAAAGTGAATGCCCATTACAAGATAAATGCAACACCAAAGCCATTGTATATGATGCTAAAGTGACAACCACCAGCAACAACCTACCAGCCACCAGCGAACGATATATGGGTATGACACAAGACAAATTCAAAACGCGTTATTACTCACAAGTCGCATCTTTCCGACATCCTGAAAAAAGATTTACAACAGCTCTGGCTAGCAGAATCTGGGATTTGAAAGACCAAGGTATCCAATATAAATTAGATTAGTCAAATTTAAACCAAAACTGACTAATCTAAACTCTTGTTCTTTACTTCCCTTAACTTACCTTCTTTACAGACTTCTCTTTCTGATTTACTTTTATTTTTATTTTTTATTTTATTTTTACTTCACATCCACTAGTGACACCCCCGCCCCCCGCCTGCTTTTTGATTCACTTACTTTATATCTTCACAATTTTACATATTTTACTTCCCCATTTTCTTTCACTACCTGATATCACTTTTCACTTGTGTTTTCAACTCCAGATATATTCTGTTGTCCCTCAGCCGCTTTTATGTATGTTTACTTGTATATAATTTGTACCCATTTATTCATACGGCTGGTTTTTTTATATGTATGTATGCGTGTATGTGTGCATATATGTGCATACGTGTTTGTATATGTATACGAATGCATTCGTATGTGCGCGTGTATGTGTATATGTGTATGTGTATGTGTGCTTTTACATCTATGTTTTTTACATACTTATATATATATATATGGTCACGTGCGTGTGATTAGATATACATGTATGTATATATATGTGTATCATGTGTATGTATGCGTGTTTATGTATGTATGTACGCATGTATGTGTTTTTGTCTGTACGTATATATATATTTATATATATGTGCGTACGAACTTCCGAATGTTTTCTACTTTTTATTTATTTTTTCTAGTGTTACTTTATAATTGATAACCCCTCCCTCTTTCTTTCTCTTTGACTTAATTTTTAATCTTATATTCATATTTTATATCTGTATCGACCTTCAGTCTGACACTGCTTTGACTGATACACTCCCTTCCCTGTATATATCACATACATGAATGTGGTTGCGCGTGTGTGTATGTTTATACGCGTGCGTCCTTTCATCCTTGTATGTGTATATATTTCAATTTTTATTCCCTGAGTCTGGATGTACGTTAACTCTATTTTCTTACAATTCCTTTTTCAACATATATTATATACGTATTTGTGGTCACACATACACTGATATGCTTGCCCTCTGTATGTACTTACGCACACATTTTTTCACTATACACATGCATTTGTACATACACACATATGTACATTTGTACATTTGTAGGTGCATATACACACATGTATACACATACCCTTACTATATTTCCTTATTTTATTTTTATATATCTCTTGCATTACTTTTATTTATATATTTTTTTGCCCGTTAAACTTTTGCCTTTCTTGAGGAGACTTTTCAAATATTTCACTATTTTAAATTGCCTTGTCTGACGAACGAATGCGTACGTACTTGTAGTCGTCTTATTCGGGAAACCTCTGGTAATGAGGTAATTGTATTGTATTGTTTATTATACATTAAATTTAGCTCTGTAACTTACATAGAGCACTCTTCACTCCTATGACTTTTTCAATTTTCTACGGAAACTTCAATACTTATATATATATATATATATATATATATATATATATATATATATATATATATATATATATAAGGTTAACATATACATAAAGTTATAAATATATATATGTTGCAACTGTTCACTTTTAAGCTCTATGAAGAATTAATAAATTAAAAAATCCGAGCATTATATCATAAATCATGTCTTTAGAATCATCAGATAATAAAATATATACTATTTCTTCTTCTAATTAGCATAATTAACCATATAAAAAATCAACCAGAACAAGCTATAAGAATAAACGCTTCTAAGTTTAATTTTACAACTAATTGTGTATGGTTGATGGTATATTTAGTCAGTTTCTACATGCTGTCGAAATGTTGGATAAATACTCGACTGTGGCCGCCGCGACGAGGCTACGTTCGGTTATTTGTCGGAGATTTCCCCATAAGAACATTTATTCTTATAGCTTGTTCTGATTGATTTTTTATATGGTTAATTATGCTAATTAGAAGAAGAAATAGTATATATATATATATATATATATATATATATATATATATATATATATATATATATATATATATATATATATATATATATATATATATATATATATATATATATATATATATATATATATATTACTATTTAAATTTAAGCGAAAACGACTATTTATGGGAGTATAAGCCACACAGACATAATAAAGTTAGTCTCACTCATATAAATATCTCCCGCTTATGGTTTCGTTCACGGAAGAAACAAATTATTGGAATAACCAATATTGGAAGAATCCATGTTACTATTCAGGGCTGTTATTATTCAGGCTAAGAATATATATTGATCATCCTCATCCTCAGATCTTCCCAGGAGATGGCGAACGGAATTTTTGAGACGTTCGACAACACGGACGAGAACATTGATTTCAGTGTTGAACACCTCAGCGACGACGGGTCACTTGCCCTCCTCGAGTTCCGAATCAACATCACGGAGCAGGGAGGGATCCACACCAACTTCTACCGCAAGGCAGCCTGCAGGGACTTATTCGTCCACTACGAGTCTGCCCTCCCTAACAGCGCTAAAAGAGGGTACATTACGAACGAGACCACATGAATTAAAAACAGATGAAGCGATCCCGTGAGTGGTGTCACCCACACCAAGCGATTCCTCAAAGGGCTGGAGACGAACGGGCCTCGCTCACAAACAGAGTAGGAGACACCAGATGCAAGAGGCTGAGAAACACCCAAGGTAAATTAATAGAAAAAGAAAATCAATAATACAATGTTTTATTAGCTATAATCTTAAGTTAGAAATAGAGAATAATTATAAAATTGTTAACTTTTTAGATGTAACATTCAACCTTAATACTGGACTATACTATCCATTCCATAAAATTAATGAGAACTTAAACTATGTTAGCTTCATCTCTAATCATCCTAGATCCATTAAGAACACTATCGTAAATTCTGTACCACATCGTATTTCTCGAAACTCAGCGAATAAAAATATATTTGAAGATAATGCACAATATTATAACGAAGCTTTAAGTAGAGCAGGCTATATAAATGAAATTAAATACATCGACAACAATGATAAGGCAATTAACCATAATATTAATTATAATTATAATAAGAAACCTAGCATAAACTCTAAAACTAACAGAAGAAATAGAACTAGAAACATAATCGGGTATGCTCCTCCATTTTCACTAAGTATTAATAGCTAAACTATTTTTTAAAGCTTTTGATAAATGTTTTCCCAAGGCCCATAGATATTGCTCAATCTTTAACAGACATACAATTAAACTATCTTACTCTACTACTATGAACCTAGCACAAAATATAAATAGAATCAATAATAGAAATCTAAACCTTAACCAGAATAGCACTAATACCTCTAGCAATATCCAATATAATAATACTGTTCCGAATAATATAAACTCTGATAAATGTAATTGTAGAATTAAATCTAACTGTCCTTTAAAAAATAACTGTTTAGTTAAAAATGTGGTCTATAAAGGCAATGTCAAAACCAATGATATTTTTAACTATGTTGTCTCAACTTCTACAGACTTTAAATCTCGTTTCAATAACCATAAATGTTAGTTTAATAATATTGGTAAAAAATCTTCAACTTCTCTATCCAGATTGATATGGAACTTAAAATCCAAAAATAGAGACTATTCTTTAACTTGGAATGTAATTTCAAAAGCACCCGCTTTCAGAAACACAGCTTTATCCAAATTTTGCAAATTGTGTGTTGATGAAATTTTCTTCATACTTAAATGTAAGAACTCCATTAATTTACGTAACAATTTATTTAGCTCTTGTAAACATCGCCAAAACTCAACTTTTAGATCTATATATGAATTATAATTACACGTTTAATCTTTTCTACATAATGTTTACTTTATCCAAACACCTATAATTTCATTTCTTAAATTATATGCATATATGTTCATAAATTCTAAATCTTTAAATTTAAATTTAATGTAATTCTAATTTTAATATCTTTTACTTCTTAAATATATATAATTTACTTCTTAAATCTTTACTTTTTAATATTTTTACTTCTTAAATATCTTTATTTTTTATCGTTATTTATCTTACTTCCAAAATATCTCATAATCTTTTTAGAAAAATTACTTAAATTTTTTTTTTTTAAATTACTTATTTCCAAAAAAACTATTTTTTAAGGATTATTTGGGTTATCTTAATATTTTTAATATATTTTTTAGTATTTTTCTAATATTTTTAAATATTTTAAAATATTTTAAAGTATTTTTAAGTATTTCTTAATATTATTTCTTAATATTTCTTTATATTTTCTGAATAATTTTAGGTTTTTAATTATATTTCCTGAATAATTTTAGGCTTGTAATTAATTTTAAACAGTTTAAATGTTTTTTTAAAAGTTTTTGAGTATCTTCAGAGTTTTTTTGAGATCTTTTAAAAATCCCTTTGAAAGTTTTTCCAGGAATTTTCAAGTATTTTGTCTAGAATTTTTTAATATTTTATAATCTTAATTTTTCAATGGTTTTAATATTTTCTTATACTTTTAATAATTTTTAATTTTTTAATTATTTAATATTAACTAATAACTAACTCTGGATAAATATATCTTTAAACATATCTTTGTCAAAATTATCTCATAATAACTAATAAATAAACAAAACTGGGATTTTCAAAATGTTTCCAATGTAAAACATTAAAAACATATAAGTAATCTTATTAACTCAGTTAATTTAATTTAATTTAATTTAAATACTTACACTAAATATAAACTAGTATCCCTCATAATTTATCATCTATAACATGATATACCCATCTAGCCACTCATATATCTATCCTTATATCTATCCTTATATCTATATTTTATCCTATGCTTCTACTTCATATTTATTTTAAATCTATTTTTTAATATATTTTAATATATTTTAATATATTTTAATATAACTTTATTTTTTCTATATATCTAATTTTCTATATCCTTATAATAGTAAATAAATATTTATTATAATAGAATTCTAACAATTATTAGTAGTAATGCACCGGGTAATTGCTGGCCTTGTGCCTAAAGTATAAACAATTATTAGTAAATATACGTAACATAAATATGTAACATAAATATAAGACTTATTTACGTTATATGAGCTCATCCTCGGATAAACTTCTTTCTTCGCTCTTTCTTCACTCTATTTCTTTACTTTTCTCTCTCTTCTTCCCACAGCGTAATTTAAATAAACGGTTGTTTTTTTTATTTTTCGGACATTCATTTCCATATTCACACATAACATTGAATTACCCTTAATAAATTTTCACTATCCAGCGAATTTTCAACCGTCAAGGTTGTTTTCCATGGTTATGTCACTATTTATAAAACAAATTTTGTATTTTATCTGATGAAAGCGCACCAAATTGGCTTGGTTGCCCTTGAAATATATATAATAAAATAATTATGGTTTTATAAATATAGTTTCCATTTATTAATATATTGAATTATATATATATATATATATATATATATATATATATATATATATATATATATATATATATATATATATATATATATATATATATATATATATATATGTGTGTGTGTGTGTGAGTGTGTGTGTGTGTGTGTGTGTGTGTGTGTGTGTGTGTGTGTGTGTGTGTGTAAAAGGTAAGCAGAAATAATACAATCGGTACAGTATTTGGAAGGAATATATTAGGTTAACGCTTGATATAGCAGGAAGAGAGTCGTAACGTTTCGGACACTAGTCCTTCATCAGAAGAAAGAATGAGAAATAAGATAGATTGAAGGGACGGGCGCGTTGGAATTGGAAAAAATGTCTTTAGATAAAAATAGCAGGTCCATTCATGTTGACATCTCTTGGACAACTGTTGGTGCTGGCGTTTTGAGTATGATTTATTTTTTTAACTTTTTTCTCTGTTTATAATTGTTCGATTTTATTAATTGTTTGCGATTTTTGTCTTTGCTTTCTACCTGGAAGCCCTGAATGAGCTATTCTTGGTTCATTTTGAAAAATGTGCCAACGTGGTGTTTGGCATAGCAGGGAACGGACTAAAAAAATTGTTATATTTTTGCTGTGGTTGTCCGTTCGCTTGTTAACTTCAGAACTGCGCAGACGCAGAGGTGGGGTTAGTTGACCACTTAACCACCACCCAAATTAATACCTCCCTAGGTGATTTTCCCAAGCCACCAGTCCATACCACCTCTGCCGGCAAAACGATACAGTCAGAGAGAGTTCAATTCAGCCACTGGATTGTTGTTCATTGCTAGCTTCAATGTCAAATAGAATTCTATGTTTATGGCCGGAGTATATACTGACCAACAACCACAAAGTGAGAATATAACTTAGTGCTCTTGTTGATATAAATTCTTGTTCGAAAATAAAATTACAGATCAAAATTAAAAATTTTAAATTTCAAAAATTAAAAATTTAGTCATCAGTCGAATATACTAAAAATAATTATTTCTACTTTTGGCACAAGGCCGGCAATTATCCCAGTGCATTACTGGTACTTTATTTTATAGACCTCGTAAGGATGAAAGGCAAAGTTAACCTCGGCGGGAATTTAACTCAGACCATAAAGGGCTGCAAAGCATGGCGTCCGACCCTCTAACGATACTGTCAATCCACCGCCCTTAAAGTAATAATAAATGGGTTGATGTGCATATTAGTAAGAGTAATCGGGTTCAAAATTGGATATTAAATGTTGATAGTTATTCAGGGAATAAATAGCCTATTAATTTATTATGAAGCCAGAAAAAACTGGCATATTAACGAAAATGATAGGTGAAATTTAAAGTATAGAACGTAATAATTAGATAATCATATATATTTCTTTATTTGCCACAAGGACGCACAAGAAAAGGGAACAATACAAAGTCACATGCCGGGGATTTTAAATACAGTCGTGTAAAAATATTGAAACAAACAATTATAACAATCGAAATTCCCAATAGGGGGGAGGCGCCACAAATGGGTTGTTTAATACCCGTCGATAGAACTACCCTTCAGGAGCGTTTTTGCAAGTGCTCCTTTATTCCTTTTGCTCTTTTCTTTAACCTACAGGCTTATAAACAGAGAAGGCCCAATCACTCGGGCCATTTTCGCTTCATTCACCCACCTTTCAGTAAATATACTGGGGTGCAGTGCCTCTCTCTCCACTCTGATTCTCCTTCTAAAGTGATACTTAAAGAAGGGAATCAATTGTTGTCCGGAGTGAAAGGCATCTGTCCTCAGTCCTCTTAATTTCGTCCACCATATAACCTCTTTCACCATAGCCACTGTACGGAGGAAAACCGCCTCTCTTTCGTTTTTGAAAGAGGCTGGCGGTTTGATCCTTACTATGGACTCGGCAGTCAATTGGATTTGTCCCATACGCGACAGCAGTTGTTTTGCATAGTTCCACAGATCGCTTACGCCCGGGCAGTGTACAATTGCGTGCAAGATGGCTTCAATGTCTTACTCGCATCTTGGACACGTCCTCGTGGAAGGATCCCTGCCGGAGCGTCCGTGCATGTAGATCTTGTCTCGAACGGGTAGAGCTCCTCGGTAGCACTGCCACGCCAGGAAACTCTAGAAGTTGTCCATAGGTCCCGGGCGGAAAGTCCTACCGAACAGACTGGTGAGCTCGTCGTCGCCGACGCCTAGAGTCTCCCCGAGCACATCGTCGCACTTGTAAAGTACTAACCCTCTATAGAATGTCGAAGTGGAGTCTCCACTGATTGCTGTGCCCGCTTGACAGAGGACTGTGAGCACCTGGGCGCATTCAATGTGCCAAGCGCCCATCTTCTTCGGTATTCGCTTGACCCAGGACTGCAGCTCCGTCAGCGAGACAAGTTGTGAGAAGGCCTGTCTCACAAACGGTGCCCACACCGGTTGGTCGGTGAGGAATACCTGGAGATGCCGTAGCCTCAGCGCATGTTTGCGTACCATTAGCCACGGCATTCCCAGCCCTCCGTTGGAAGGGTGTTGGCAGCAGACGGATCTCCTCACCAGTGGAGCCTGCTTCTTCCACAGGAACTGGAAGAGCATGCGTTCCATCTTGGTGGGGTATTCACGGGGACAAGGCACGATAGTCAAGCCGTAGTAGATGACGGACGCTATGAAAGTGTTCGCCACCTCCGCTCGACCTTTCAAAGACAGTTTTCACTCTGCCCACTTCTGGGTGAGCGCAAATACCTTGGCCATGACCTCGTTCCAGTTTTTCTCCACCTGGAGGTCTGGACCGAACCAGACCCCGAGCAATTTCACTGGTCCTTCCGTCCAGCGTCCGACGACGCTGTCGGACGGCATCGGTTTGCCTCTCCACGTTCCGAGTTGCAAACCGACAGACATGTCCGGGTTCAGTTTTGCTCCTGTGAACCTTTCGTATTCCTCTAGTAGGTTGCCGATTACCTCGATTTCCGAGATTTTTGACACCATTACCGTCACGTCGTCGGCATAAGCCGACGCCGCTTTTCGCAGTCCCAGTTCTAAAGGGATACCCTGCAAAAGCTTCAGCTTCCGCAGTAGTGGCTCTATAGTCAATACGTGCAGAATGGAGGAGAGAGGGCATCCCTGTCGAATGGAACGCGTGATTGCGAACGGCTCCGATAGGTAGCCATTCACCTTGTACTTCGAGCAGATGCTGGTGTTCATCGCCTTGATCCAGCCTCTGACAACCGGACCGAAACCGGCCGCCTTGAGAACCGCTTTCAAGTATCGATGGTCGACCCTATCGAATGCCTTAGACTGATCTAAATTGATCAGAGCCCCACCAAAGCCGGGTTTACACCCCACCCGCTCTATGATGTATCGCATGAGGTGGAGGTTGTTGTGTATGGACCTGGTCGAGATTGCAGACGTTGGCGCTTTCCCTACCAGGTTTTCGACGTCAAGCGCCAGCCTCGTTGCTAGCACCTTGGCCAAAATATTTTACTCTGTGTTGAGCAGAGTTATGGGCCTGAAATTCTTTATTTTGTCCCCCTTGTTCTCGTCTTTCCTGATCAGAGTTACTACGCCTTTCCTGCAGAACTGGGAAATGTCCCGTTCTGCTGCCAATTACAGTAGACGGCTTCGAGGATACCAGAGAACAAGTCCGGCATGCCTGTGTAAAACTCACAGGGTAGACCATCTAGACCGGGTGATTTACGTTTCCCGCAGCGGCCCAGAGCGTCCCGTATCTCAGTGGCTGTGATCGGTCTTTCGCAGAACTCGGCGCCCATGCTCGAGAGACGCGACAGGCCGTCGAGGTATGAACCAAAGTCCATTGTTCCGTTCGGTGCTCCTTCGTTCTGTTCAAACAGTCGCGCAAAGTGCCGCTGAAAGGCCGCACACATCTGCCTGGGCTCAAGTAGCACGCGTCCGTTTTGGTCTTTCACATACCGAATCGTGGACTTGTTGCCACTTTTCGCTACCGTCACTCGGGCCCAGTTAACAGCTTTTGCTCCCTCATTTCCTAGAGCATGTGATTTACTGCTGACCACGCAGCCTTCGTGTTTCGCGTCGAAGAACTGTCTAGTGTCGTTCTCGATGCTAGCACACTAGCTGCGTTGCCACTCCTAAGCGCCTCTTCTACCTTGGTTACTAGTTCTGTTTCTGATTTGTTTTTCTCTAAGGCTAATTCTCTGCTAAACCCTATCGATTCTACTCTAATTGCTCTCTTGAGAGAGTACCACCATCTATTGTTGACGATGGCTCCCGTCAACTCTTGCTTAACCTATATACTTATCCGTTCACTGTAGGCTTTTCGTGCCGGCAACGACACGTTCAGCTTCCAGTATCCGGGTCCTTGTCTATGTATTCTATCACGGTTGACTATGCAGACGACTAGTTTGTGATCTGAATAGGCAACCATGTGCATTTATGGACAGCTTAACATCTTCTTGTGCTTCTCTCTAATGAAAAACCTATCTAGATACGATCTAGATGTCCCGCTGCGGTTTGCCCACGTCCACTGTGGTGCAGTCGGGAAATCTAGTCGATATCTATCGGCCAGCTGGAATTGGCCGATTAGATTTTTGAGGCTGTTGCACCCCGCTCTACTGGGACATGCTCCCACATAGTCCTATAGTGCATCCAGGATACTATTCCAATCCCCCACTAAAAGCAAGGAGCGAGACGTTCCCAGAAAAGACTCTAGACGCTTAAAGAAGTCTGGCCGCGATTGTGATTGCCCGGTAAGGGCATAAACGGCCACCACTGAAGGCTCCACCTCCAATACTGTTCACGTCTAGGACTACCAGTCTATCCTCCGGGTCCAAGTGTACTTGCTGTACTTCGAAATCCAGGTTTTTCTGAAATATGACAGTCACTCCTCTCCACCTCCCGGCTAACAGAGAGATGCGTAGATCTCAAAGTCATGGAAGATGGGGGTTAGTTGCTGCCTGTTGTGGATCCTAGACTCGGTGATGGCTATTACATCTATACCGTGTGACCTAAGGTCGTTTAAAAGTTGGCCCTATTTCCAAGGCATCCCTAGGCCACGCACTTTCACGCTTCCAGTTTGTTTTGCTAGTAGGGGGACGTTGATTGTGGTGGTGTCTGTGCTGTTGTTTGTGTTGGTGGTTGTGTGTTCGTGTCAGTGATTGTTGTTTTTGAGGCTTTACGGTGTTTCTTTTTTTGTTTTATTTAAATTTCCGAGTCTCTCCTTCATCTTCACTTGGGAATGGAGAAGTAGCCTCGTCTGGTGATGAATCATCATCAGGGACGTGTGGGAGGGGTGTGTTGTGTGGTGATGGCGTGTTTCTGTGTGTGATTGCGGTAGTGTTGGATGGAGTGGGATGGGGTGGGACTGTTTTTCAGTGGAATTGTTTGTGTTTTTTCTGTTGTTTGTGGTTGAATAGTTGTTTGTTTTGTGTGTTTGCTTGTTTTGTGTGTTGTTGTTGTTGTTGTGGTTTTGGAGTTGGTGTTGGTAAAAGTACATTTTGGGGAGTGGTGGTGTTTGTTCTTAAGAGGGGACAGGAGGCCTTTAAATGCGATGTGCTTGCGCATTTAAAACAATGTGGCCTCCCACTTCTGCCGAAATGTGTATATAGTTTGTATTGTCTACTGGCACCCTTTCTGGTATTTTGGAAATTCTGTCCGGTTTCATTTGGACCAAAATTTCCAAGCTTGTGCATATAGTTTCTTGGGTAGTATTGAAAGAACCAAAGTATTCAATAATGAAAATATATTTGATAAAACGAGCATGTATTCAATAATCGTTTCTTTTCCATTCTTGGTTATTTTTTTAAATTATACATAGAACTTCATTCATAGTTGTATGAATAACATTACAAATTATTTATAATTCTTACAGAATGAAAATATAAGCCCATATAATAAATGTAATTAATTATTACTAGGAACCTTAGAAATATAATTGTTTTTACTTTTGGCACAAGGCCAGCAATTACTCAGTGCATTACTGGTACTTTATTTTATCGACCCCGTAAGTTAACCTCGGCGGGATTTGAACTCAGAATAGCAAGGGCCGTAACTCTATGCGTCAAAGCATGGCGTCCGACCCTCTACCGATACTGCCAATTCACCGCCCTAGGAATATAATGAACCTTAGAAATATAATGCACAAAAATATATGATCACAGCGAAAGAAATATCAAACAAACAAAAGCAACCATGAATTCACCACACACCACAAGGGTCAACAGAAATTGAAAAAGGAAAGCCAACACTCTTGCAGCATTACCGCGGGTTATGGTGAAGCTAAGGCGTGAATCAACCAACCACCCTCATGGGCATCATCTGATACCTCGGTAAGGCAAGCCGCTAATTGCATTGATATTTTTCCATTCGATAGTGCTCATTAGTTGTGCTATTCTAAAGATCCTTATTAAATCTTACTATTTCCAATTTCTTAAAAAATATCCTTAACCTTTCCGTTACCATATCGTTAACTAAATTGGTTCATAGAACATCTATAAGTTTTTATTTATTTATTAAGGTGGTACTGAGTATACAAAATGCTTTTACATAAACCACTTATGGAATTTTTGTTTTAAAACCATTCTACAGAATTAAAATCCGAAATATAAGGTTATTTCAATTTCGTTTAAACATTATTATATATAATGAGTTCTAAGTAAATATGTAATATATTATATATTATATGATACTATTATACAATATATTATATCATATTTTCGTCTTCGGCAGCTCTTCCTCGTGTCTAAGTAATTGTTTTCCTTCATTAAATGTTCTTGTTCACGATGGTGCCTCTAATGACTGGCAAGGTCGATTTTTCCAAAGAAAGATTAAATCCCAATCATACAACCAAATGTTAAATTGTATATAGTCAAATATTGCCAGTTAATTTTCTTCATGACTCGTCATATTTTATATGAAGCAGTAATCTAAGAAAGGTCGTTACAGTTCATTTTACAGGGAACAGCAGTACCTGAAACCTCACCTAAAATGCAAGCTGATTTTCTGGGTCATTTCTTTGGAGAAGAAAAAAGCCTTTTATAAGCCTCCAAAAGCGGTACTTCAGTCTCCGTTTCCCAGTTTTATTGGTATTGCCAGCATTTGCATTGGAAGTGATCGCTTGTGTATACATCCACAGGGTTCTCCACAATATATCAACACCTATTGCAATCAGAGATCTAGAGTCAACTCGACCTCCACTCTGTTGACGTCCAATATCCCGCCACTCTGTACAAATGGGATGCAATCCAGTGTGACAAGGCTTCAGAGAGCCCTGTATGCATGCTTGTCCAGCACCATCTAGTATGTCCTCCAACCCCATACCAGTGCGCTCACTAGCAACTTGTATTCAGCTGGATTGCGACTGTCTATACATCTGTGTTTCTCTGAAGCTTGGCTTCCAGATCTGCAGGTAACACAAATACCACTGTGGATCCACAATGGATTCCTTCGGCCTTCATCCACTGAAATGCTGTCGCAGTGCCAATCACATCCCACGTAAACAAGATCATAAAGCATGACTTGGAAGCTGCTGATTTCTTTTTTCAGCTTGATTTAGGAGGGTTGGAATGAGGGTATTACAAAAGGCCAGATGACATCACAATCTTCCTGTTCCATAATGGTAACACTTTCTCCAACGCCAACCTGGTGCATTCAAAAACAGATCCAGGTTTTGTTTCTCAACAAGCTGAAGATTGCTAGCTGTTGGAGTATTGCCCACTTTCTTAGATGCTTGCAATTGAACTTATAGTGGTGGAGACTTGGCATTCTTAATCCCTGTACCACCTTCTTTCTCACTGAATCAAACTGGAGTTGGCTAACTGCAGGAATGAGCCGTGTGTGCTGGAATGGCTGATTCAACATGCCCCCTGTCTATCCACTGGGGTAACGCATTCTCCATTCTGTTTGCTGAGACCACAAGGCAGCTTGCGCCTGGGGTTTTGTATACTAGAGAGACCCCCCCCCCCATTTTGGCTTGTGTCATTGGAAAAGTGATGGTATGGGTTGCAGGTATCTACATCTGTTGACAGACAGATTATATAATTAAATTAAAATACATTTAACTCTCCAAATAGTTATTTGTGGAGGGTTACCCATGTTACTGGGATGATTCATATTATTTTCAGTTGATATTACTTTCAGATTGAAAATCCAACAAACATGGTTAAATTGTCTTGCAAAAACTAATTTTCAGCATCTTCAAATAAAGCTATCAAAATATTGAGATTGTTACTTGTGATATATTTGATATTGGCAGCAATGCTGTTCACTTGCAAAAATTCCCCAACAATGTTCAATGCTGAATTATTCAATATTTCAATTCGTAACCATTTTGAGTTGTTCTGAAATAAGTAATCTGTGTACTTAAATACATAACTATATTATTAACTATTGAACAATTTTATAATCGGGCAAATTACTTGTTTGTCAATATGTGTAAAAATACACAAACTTTTTCTGGTTCGTTATCTTACACTGTACACACTGGCACATACACATCCATAACATGTTTGCATGTACATGCGCCACAATTAAGAGGTGAAAGAAAGGCCGGAACTGTTTAGAGTGCGGCTGTTTCCACCACCTTTCTTGTATTGACCTGATGCATTGGGCCTCCAGCGCCCTGACAGCGTGGAGATGCTCAAACATCGCTGGTCAACATCGCTCAGCCCAGGCGGCTCCGGAAAATCCGGCTCATGATCATAAAAACAGCCCGGGTGCCAGTGGCCGACGCCCTCGCATCCTCAATCGAGAGGGCCCTGGACAGCAGCTTTTGTTAAAGCCATCTTTTCGCCCTTTGGGCAAGTACCCATCCATAGTGTGCCCAAGGATACCCCAGCCTCCGCTCTCAGGTGCCCTTAATCCTCCACCCCTGAGGCGAGTACACGTCGTTTACGCGACCGCGTAAATGCCAAACTAATTGAGGGTGATTTCTCGGCCGCGGTCAGTGTGGTCGCCTCGGAGGGCACCGTTCTCCACCCTATCAAAGAGGTCATGACTGCTCTTCGGCCCAAGCATCCTAAGGTACCCACAGACCTCAGACTTATTCCCCCATCTGATCCCCACCTGCTATATGTGGCATCAGACGCAGAAATCATGTCTGCCATTAAGTACTTCCTTGCCAGCAGCAGCGGAGGTACTGATGATCTCCGACCTGGCCACCTTAAAGTGCTGCTATCCCCTCCCCCCTATCATCTGAAGCAGGCGCCAACTTTAGAGTGCAATTGTGGCACTCATCAACAAGTTCATTCATAGCACCTTGGACCCTGATGCCTGGGACCTCTTCTTTTCGGCCAGCCAGACTGTTCTCAGAAAGAAAGAGGGTGGTATACGTCCCATCACTGTTGGCAATGTCTTTCGGAAGCTGGCTGCTAAGGTTGTCTGCAGGTCCATCACACCTGAACTGGGTGAGGAGCTCAGCCAGGTGTAATTAGGAGTCGGCGTGTCTGGTGGGTGTGAAGGGGTCGCACATGCAGCTAGGAAGTTCTTCAACAGCTGATCACCGGAACCGGCGTCGAGGAAGGCCAGGCACCTCATTGTCAAGCTTGACATGAGGAATGTCTTTAACTGGCTACGCCATGACCATCTGCTCGAAGCCTGCCTCAGCTGAGCCTCCTCCACCTACCCGCTGGCCTACCTGTCATATGGAGTCCCAAGCATGGTCCTTGCTGCTGACATGGTCATACCTTCAGTCACTGGGGTTCAACAGGGTGACCATTTGGATCCCCTCCTCTTTGTTCTTAGGATAGACCACATTGATCGAAGCATCATGACCCCATTCAACGTTTGGTACATGGATGATGCCACAATGTGCGGGGCCGTGGAGACAGTTTGCCACAACCTGTGATAGGTGGTTCCTGCTCTGGCGAGAATCGGCCTCGAGGTCAACTCATCCTAGTCGGAGTTGGTGAATGTCAACCATGACACAATGGGCTTTGCAACCTCCGTCTCGGACGTGCGATCCATTCTCCATCAGGTACAGATGACCTCGAAACAGGATATCCTCATCCTTGGGTCACCAATCCCCCCGACGATTATCTGCTCCACATTTAAGGTCCAGACTCAAACAGGTCACGAGGCTCACAACCAGACAGGGCATAATTGATGCCCATCCAGCCCTCTTCCCGTTGAGGAACAGCATTTCGTAGTGCTCCTTGCTACAGCCACGCATCTCTCCTCACTGACCTCAATACTGAGTGGCAGCTGAGGAAATATGCAACGTTAGGTTTGATGACTTTGGATGGCAACAGGTCACCTTACCGGTTAGAAATGTGGCGTTGGTCTCCAGTCTCGATGGATATGCCGGTATTTCTTTCATCAGTAACCTCTTACCATGTTCCCATCAACATGGTTCTCTACAACACAACGGAACCGACTGTGATCGAGGAACGTGAGGCCGTCTGCAAAACTTGGAACTGGCTCGGACTCCGTCCAGATGTCCCTGTTCCTCTTGCCCCTGTAGACGGCAAATCCCCCCCCCCCCCGAGCATATAGGATGCTATCCAGTGCGCGACATATGGCTTCGGACAGGCTAGCATGCTAGCTTGCGCAGCACCACCTCGCATGTTTTTGCTCGGCTTTGCAACCCCACAGCGGTGCCTGGCTCAAATCCTTACCCTCATTTTCAACTGGCATGCAGCTAGATAATGATAGCATGCAAATTGAGGTTTCTCTGAGGCTTAGCCTCCGGATCTTCAAGCCACATAAATATCGCTGCGAATCCACCATAGACTCTTTCAGCCTCCACCGCTGTCCTGTCACTACAGTGCCAGCCTCCTTCCACACCATGCTGCTCTCAATGAGATCATAAATCATGGCATGGATGCTGCTGGCTTCCCCTCCCAGCTCGAACTGGCAGGACTGAACCAAGGAGACAGAAAAAGGCCAGACAGCATGACCATCTTCCCATTCCGCGGTGGTAAACCCCTCATCATGTCACTTGCAACAATACTTTCTTCAGCGGCAACCTGGTGCAGTCTGCAACTAACCGAGTCACTCCTCGGGCTGAGGAGGGTAAACTCTCCATATATCGGTTACTTTCCCACAGGTTTTGCGGTCGAGCTCGTAGCAGTAGAGACTTCGGGTGTCCTTTGCCATAGGATCACCATCGGCATGGAGTTGACTATCCGTGCATCTCCCTATCGCTCCTCCGGGGAAACGCCTTCTCTATTCTGTCTACCAGGGCCATTGGGTGGCCAGCACGAGAGCCCCCATTTGTTTATGACAGTGAGAGATGGGAAGAGCAAAAGAGATGGAGGCAGTGACAATGGGAATTTGATTCCCTTATGTTGAGACCTAATATATATGTATATGAGAGTATTGAAGTTTGCTTGAAGCATTGTGGAATAATAGGTAAATATCTTTAAGTCGTTTGGAAGCCTCGACAATGCAAATGGGTAAATCTCCGGGTAACAAGATCCGGTGGTGGAGAGAGAGATGTAAGTGGGTGTACGTTGAGATGCGTGGTGTGTATAAGACGTGTAGAGGAATGAAGGAAAGAGTATAAAGGATAAAATAAAAATAACAACACGAGAGAGAGTTACCTTGGGAGAGATTTAATTGTCCCTATATATTTCGGATTCACATCCATCAACTGGGGTTTTTTCCGGGGTGGGTGAAAGGTTGTCTGTCGGAAAGGTGCGAAACGCGTCCTCCGCTGTTTGTTGTTTTTGACACTAGTTAAGTGGATGTTTAAAATATGTCTCTCCCCGTGTTAGTATTAAGACCTATAAAGCTGAACTAAACAATTATCGGAAGGTAATATAGACATATAATATGAAATCGCTACACCGGTGACAAAATTTTATTTTTACCAAGTAGATTGATATACTTAAAACAACAAATACAGTGTTTTAAAAAATCTTTTTCAAAAATAATTATAAATAAAACAACCTCTAATATAGTCTTTTGTTAATAAATTACTAATTTGTCGATGAGTGCGACCTGCACTCAAGCCGCCGGAGCACAAGCCAGTTCCCAAATATGCTGCTCTCAATGTCATAATGAGAAGGAGCCTAGACACAGCAGGCTTCCCGTCACACCTGGAGCCAGCAGGTCTCGACCGTTGAGACAACAAGCGCCCCGACGGATTACCTTCTTCCCATTTGAGGGTGGGTGGGTAAATCTCTTATCTGGGATGTGACATGCTGCAACATGTTCTCCGCTTTCAAACTAGTCGCCTCGGCCACAAACCCCGGAATATAAGCAACTACCGGGGATTGTCCGACGCTTTTCTTTGCACCGGTCATCCTCAAGACCTCAGGCTCTCTGGCACCCCGTACAGCTAACTTCTTCTGTAAAATCAGAATGACAGTAGCCCGACTGAAGAAGGAGCCCTGTGAGGTGGGTTGGCTTTTGCAGCAAGTGTCGCTTACCATTGTCAGTGCCAATGTCTTTGCAATATTGTCTGCGGGGCATAGCCAAAACACCACTCCGACTTATGTGTAGAGTCTGTCATCTTATCCTCTTCCCCCTTTCTTTCTTTTGTTGCTTAATAATCCTTGCACTTTCCCTCCGTTTCCTCTAATAGACTTTTGCAATATTACTTTCTTTTTCTTTATGTTTGACTAAATATTAAATTATTTATTATTTTGATGGAATTTTATCCTAGAAATAAGAAAACATGCTTCGATAAAATTGCTAATACTTTTACCGTTTTGTTGCAATACTTTACTGCACTCCAGTCGAGGGGCACTTTATTTGATTTTCTCAACTATTATTGGGACGCGCACATTTCAAATATTTATATGTACATACATATATATATATATATATATATAGAAGTAGTAACACAACAGTTAGTTCACCATGCCGAGAACAATTGTTTCACCTTATGCTGATCTTCAGCTCGGACTTATAATGGTTATACGGAACAGGAAAAGGAGAAACAACCGTATGAATGCGCATGCGCAGAAACGGTCATTTCTCCCAAGCGATAACAATCTACGGTCGAAAGATGTAAGGGCGATAGCTGCGAATGTCCGGAATAAATTGTTCGAGTTCATTAGACTATTAGAATATTGATGTTATTCAACCCCGAGCTTTGTAGTTATACAAGAGGTGTTTCTAGACGTGTGGACAACGGGAGAAAAGTTCATTTCTTGAACTTAGACAATCGCTATTGCGTAATCTCCTTAGAACATTGATCCTTTCTTCAATACACAGTCCACTAGACGGATTACCCCCTGCGTATGGCTTGGACTTAGTGGTAGCTTTCCATTGAATGGAGTAGTCTATATCGGTGTCTTTGAGAGACCATACGTGGCTCGCGAGCTTCGTGGATGATCGTTTGTCCGGGTACCTAAAGGTCGACTGATGGTTCAGGAGGCGTTCCTTAAACTGGCCCTCCGCCATACCCACATAGGATTTGACCTCCTGTTGTTGATTTGGTTGGTTGGAAGTGACCACAGCTTCATAAATTACAGCGGGTGTGATGCATTGCTGTTGAAGGGGACAAGTTTCAGGCTTTCGGCCAGAGCAACCTAGTGGGGTGCCGCTCTTAGGGCTGTTGGTGATGTGGACCTTCATATTCTTAGTGCAGGAGTATCCTAGTTTTAACCTGTGTCTATTAAAGATGGAGCGGTGTTTGTGACCTATGGGAAAGTGTCTATCTAAGAGGGCTAAAAAATATTTTCCTACATTAGTTTTAACGTTGAGTGAGAGGGGGGGGGGGGGGAGAACTAGATAGTTTGTATATTGGTACCATTTATTTTCTTATTGTTGTTGGTGTTAGTAGGGGAGTATGTAACACCATACGTTTAAAACTCCCAATTTAGATTGATTTACGGCCCTGGCGAAAACAAATCTGGGATCTGAAGCGCGCTAATATTAAATACACACTACAATGGTCCGTGCTGAAACTCGCCCGTCCATACCGGAATGAAAGACGCCCATGTGACGCTATTTCTTAATTCCTTTTCCTCCCTATCCCCTCTACCTTATTCTTAACTGCTACCTCCTCCTTTTCTGGCCTTCTCTCTATACCAGGTATGGGCAATCTTTTTCGTGAAGCGGATCATATGAGATATGGATCATCATCAGGCGGGATAATTTGCAATCGTGGCCACATTAAAAACAAAAAGGGTGATAACTCAGGTTGTTGTGATTTGTTTCTTCAGAATTCGTACACGTTATTTTCCTCGATCGTAAAAATGATCGAAAGATAAATTAGGACTGAAAACTTGGGGTAAAAAAGTCAGAAAGATTTCACTTAGGCGAGCCATTCAGAAAGCTTCGTGGGCCGCAGGTTGCCCATGACTGCTTTATACCTTCTCTATTCTCTCGACCATATATGGCAAACATCAAAACCTTCACCCATCACCAATGATCAAAGGATAATTGTTCCACATCACAGCACACAGATTGATAATGTGAAACTCTTTACTCCCATTCCCTCTCTACTATCACACTAATTTACTGTATTTTATTCTATTTTTATTGTCATTTTGATTTATTTGTATTTTCTGAAGCGAAAATGCCATTTTTAACTGAACTTCGCATTCCTGAATTCTAGTTACTTCCACAAATAATTATAAGCTTTTTGAAGGAGTGTGATAAATAATTAAGTATTGCATATGATTGAACAATATTCATTGTAGTCAGCATATGTAGACAATTAAAATAGATACAGAAACATGTTAAAGAAAATATATTCCTAATTTCCTTTCTCGCCGATGTTTAAATTTTTCTTGGTGTAATATTTGCTTACAACGAAATGACAAGACAACGAACGGAAATAAAACAAAGCGAAAAACGATTTTTTTAAGGGAAACCTTAAAAATTATTTAAAAAAAATAAAAATACAACCCAAAGACATAGAACTTCATGGTCATCGACCGATGAGATGGACTTGTTCAGTTTCGGCCCCTACCAATGGTACTACGGGTCCATCTGGAGTCACAGCATCTGGCACAAGCCAAACACTGTCCAGTGGAGCAAGAGACGAGAGACAATACATTAATTTATAGCCATTAAGCTAGAAAACAAAGAATTTTGTGTGGAATTAGGTAAAATGCCGTCATATTAATAGATAAACTTAAGAAAATTAATAAAGAATGGACAAAACAACGAACAGAAATATATATATAGTATATATGATACATATATAACGGCGGCGAAGATTCGAAACCGAATGTGAGCTTTCCCGCCTCTGGGACAAGCCGTGGTAACTTGTTTTCGCTCAAGAGACTAACACCTTGGGAGAGGCTAAACACAGGTCAGAGGTGTTTACGCCTGACAGAAAATAGGTCAGATGTTATATCCATCTTTCTGACTTGTTTACGCTTGGCAAACTAATCCCTTGGGGACTAACCAAAGTTCAGAGGATATATCTATCCTTCTAACTTCAACTCTTATAAATACAGGGGTTGTTTACGCCTCGACAGAAAAGAAGTTATATACAGACAAGACAAGTCGCATTTACAAGCTCTCGTCACGAAAAACCAGTCTGCCACTTATTCTCACCTTCCTGGCTGATCGCTGACTCCTGCAATTCAAATAATTAAATATACTGATACGCACACACGCATTCATAGTGAGTTCAGGCACCATTTCTGTTTACACATATTGTACCTTTCTGATACAGTACAAATTATATTATAATCGTATTCTGTGATACTTGAATTTACGTGGCTCGAAGAGCCACCAAATTATTGTATGAATATTTTGTGTTATTGATTTTATCATTCAATATTCAAATTGAATATTGTTATAATAAAATAAACTTTGTAACAACACAAACCTGGTATTTTTCTTTACATCGAAACCACCATACCAACAGTTACATCCATCCATCCACTTATCGTTACAACCACACATAATATTCCGTTACCCATACTAGAAAAAGAGCCCATCGTTGAAGGGCACACCTTTTGCTAGTGTAAATAAAGAGCCCCTCTCTTCTCAGCCTGACCGTCTTTAAATAGCTCAGAACTCTGCTATTTTAGGGGAGAGAAAGATTTAAACTGTATGTTGACATGCCTCAAGAGCTAAATAACCAATGTATCAAATTTGAACAAAATTGGATAGAAACTGTGTAAAAGTATCGCCTGCATGCATACAGATAGACATTTTCGTTTGTATATATATATATATATATAATTAAAAGTTTAACAAGGTTCAATGAATTCATCAATGAATAAAGTTTCACAATAGATTAGAAGCACTCTAGAGTGAGGTTTTCTGGAGTTATTAATATTACTTCAAAATATTAATAAATATAGACATTCATGTGATCAAATATATTTTATTATACATATTTCAGAGATACTAAGCTATTTCAACAGTACGTCCTCATCAGATAAACTAAGCTGATGCCTGACATACCTTGACTATGTTGATGGTTATAATTTAGTCATGGCAGTCATGACTAAATTATAACTATCAACATAGTCAAGGTATGTCAAGCATCAACTTATTTTATCTGATGAGGACGTACTGTTTAAATAGCTCAGTATCTCTGAAATATGTATAACATATATTTGATCACATGAATGTCTATATTTATTAATATTTGAAGTAATATATATATATATATATATATATATATATGGAAAGTTATATTTAAATTGTTGTGTTACAACTAGTAAATATTTATAACTGATATAAAAGCACTCGACAAATATTTGGAGTATATTTACAATATTAAATAAATGGAAACTATATTTATAAAACCATATTTATTTCATTATATATATTTCAGGGATAACATATTAACAATATGCTATGCCTTCCTCAGACAAAATACAATATAAACAGTTTTATAGATAAATAGATTCGACATACCGTAACAACATCTACTTGGGAAGGTTGATTTGGTTGTGACAAAATTGTACACAGAGAGAAAGAAAGAGAGAGAGAGAAAGAGAGAAAAAGATAGAAAAAAGGAAAGAAAGACAGAAAACGAAGAAAAAGAAAAAGAAGAAATGCATGGAACAAAATAGAGAGATGGAAAGATAGATAAAGAGAAGAAACTTCATGTAAAGAAACAGAGAGAGATATATATATATATAGAGAGAGAGAGGAAATAGAGATAGATACATATATAAAAACTGTTGAATAACGTATCAATGATACATTTATTTATTTATCTATTTATTTAGCTCTAGTATTAATGTAAGGGAGATATATGGAGGGAAAACCAGCTGTTATATAGGGAGAGAAAAAATATAGAGAGAGAAAAAAAGAGAGAGAGAAAATTCAAAAACATCCAGACACAGGCGAGGCGTACAAACCTCTGTTTTAATGTAGAGGTACTAGTATTTACAAAACCAGCCTCTGCATTGCAAATATCAGTATTCCTGAATGAGATATGTATCCACAATGTGTGAAAATTAATGATCTTATGTTTAGTTTTTTAAAAAATTCATATGTTTATGTGATAATTACAAACATCTATGTGAATGTACATGATCAATTCTGCAAACCCTAAGTTCACGGAAAGTATTCTCAATGCGGTATAAAAATTTAAGTATACATATATGTGTATATAGAGTCAAAATTACTATTTCCGTCTCTACTCTACAAGATTATCTATCAAGCAAAGATAGAGCAGATTTTCAACATACTAATAAAAATAAAAATATATCGGAAACAAAACTAAACTAAAAATAACAATAATAATAATAAGTAATAATAAAATAGAAAACTAAGAAATATTACGAAAGAATATTACATATTAAAAATATTACATATTAAAAATTTACATATTAAAAATATTAAAAAATAAAAAATTAGGAAATACTACAGTAATAAAAATAAAATAAACCACAAAGATCAACCCTTCAAAATTAATTGACAATATATTGCCAAGTTCATTATAAACATCAGAGTCGAAAAACAGATAAAGCCAAAAAATTATCTATCAAATCGCAGCCCAATTTGGTCTACATGTGTTCTTATATTTAATATAGAAGTTTATCTAGTGTAACGTTTATTCGAAATATTTGGAGCATCAACTTTTAGGATAGCTTAATTTTCCATGAAGAATGTTTAAATAAATAAAATAAAAATAAAAAGAGTAAAAAGAGAATCAAAGATTTATCGGCTAGTTTCCCATATAATTATAAATCAAACTAAATATACTACATTTTAAATTTAAATTTATACTTAAACGTTGAGTTTAATCTATGTTTGCAACAACTGAATAAATTTGTCCGTAGATTAAGGGAATTTTTAGATTTTAGTATAAAGAATATCTCCTCTGCGCAGAGGTCACATGTCTCAGAGGATGAATTAAAAGGAATCCCTCTTGAGACTATATTCCAAGCCGTCGAATATCTAACGTTATCTAGCTTAAGTTGCCATAGTACGCCTGATAGTGCCGTTGAAGATTTTTTACTTGGATCTGTGAAAGAATTCTTGTGGTTATTATAGCGAAGTTTAAATTCCGTCGATGTGGAACCGACGTAGTTAAAAGAATTAGAGTCAGTATTAACATTACAATTGTATACTATATTTTTAACTAAGCAGTTGTTATTTAACGGACATTTAGATCTATCTCTACAGTTACATTTGTTAACTTGTATATTATTTATGCTGTTATCACTAGGTTTTAAGTTCCTATTATTTATTCTATTGATATTTTGTGCTAAATTTTTGGTGGATGAGTAGGTTAATTTAATTGTATGTCTATTGAAAATTGAGTGATATCTATGTGTTCTAGGGAAGCGATTATCAAGAGCTTTAAAAAATAGTTTAGCGATGTGGGTTTTAATGTTTAGTGAGAAAGGGGGGGGGGGGCAAACCAAATTATGTTCCTAGTTCTATTTCTTTTTTGGCCTTTGGAATTATTGTAATGCTTTCTATTATAGTTGTTAAGGATGTTGCCGTAATTAAAAAAGTTGTTACTTTGTTTAGTTTGTCTATCATTATCTATGTACACAATCTTATCAGCATATCCTGCTCTAGCTAATGCTTCATTGTAGTATTGGGCTTTTTCGTCGAAAATCTTTCTATTCGACGAGATCCTAGAGATACGTTTTTGGACAGAGTTTACTATAGTGTTTTTGACAGATCTGGGGTGGTTAGAGTTAAAGTTTACATAGTTTAAGTTTTCATTCAACTTGGGAAAAGGATAGTGAAGACATGTGTTGAGATTTAATGTTATATCTAGGAAATTGACTATTCTATGGTTGTTTTCAATTTCTATTTTAAGATTAAAGTAATTAAAAAATTGTGTAATTTGTTTACATTTTCTATTTAGTTCAGAGTTATTATTATCAATAAGTAAAAGCATGTCGTCTCTATATAAACCTCCGGTAGTACCGGGTATTTTCCTATGTAGCGAATTGATTAAAAATAAACCCACAAGGTCAGTTACCTGGGCTGAGTCGGATGATCCCATAGTAATGTCAAAATTGCTATCTCTATCTGCTCTGGTCCATAGTTGGTCCGTTTTCTGTCTTTCTTTCCTTTTTTCTATCTTTTTCTCTCTTTCTCTCTCTCTCTTTCTTTCTCTCTGTGTACAATTTTGTCACAACCAAATCAATCTTCCCAAGTAGATGTTGTTACGGTATGTCGAATCTATTCATCTATAAAACTGTTTATATTGTATTTTGTCTGAGGAAGGCATAGCATATTGTTAATATGTTATCCCTGAAATATATATAATGAAATAAATATGGTTTTATAAATATAGTTTCCATTTATTTAATATTGTATATATATATATATATATATATATATATATATATATATATATATATATATATATATATATATATATATATATATATATATATATATATATGGTCACGTGATGCGCATGAAAGACGACAGCTGTATAAAAAAGAGCAGGGCGATCAAAATAGACGGTAGCCACGGAGTAGGCAGACCCAGAAAAACCTGGGACGACTTGATAAATTCCGACCTCACACACTTACACCTCTCCAAGACAATGTCACTGGACCGAGATCTTTGGCGCTATACAGTAATACAGAAGACCCGCCTTGCCTACGTGCAAAGCGAAACCTACAGTCAGTAGGCACCTCTTACCAAAATACACCCCACCCCTTCGATGTAAAGTTATGTTGGTACCACAACATCCAGTCCTAAATAAATGAGGTCGTGTAGGTGTCACGACAAAAAAACACACAGTCCACACTGTAATGTGGCGTGTAGGTAACACGGTAAAAACTTCCCAGTCCACATTGTAAACGTGGTTGGTGTTAGGAAGGGCATCCAGCCGTAGAAAACCCGCCAGACAGTCCTATACGAGCAAGACAACCAATCTTGCCTCAAGTGGGAAAATTCCCATGCTAGCGTGGAAGATCTACGTTAAAGGATGATGATGATGATGTGTGTGTGTGTGTGTGTGTGTGTGTATGAATCTGTGTGTGTATGTATGCATGAATCTGTGTGTATGTGTACAACAGCTTATTAGATGAAGTGGATGATAATTGTTACAATTATTATAGAGGTTGTCAGGTCCTCAACAAGACTAAAAACTACTCTCTATCCTACAGCGTCTCTGTTCTATTGTCATCCATTTTACAACCATTTTACTCTAAAGAAGTTGCCTTACCCTGACATACCTGAAAGAGTCCTCTCTACTTTATGTGTCTCCATTTTTTCAAGACAAAATTTCCCAAGAGTGAAGTTTGAAGGGGAGTGGTGGCCAAGAAATGATATGAAGAGAGACTATAAATATGAGTTTAAATGGAAAAACAGTGATAGAATAACATGGTAGAGGGGAATAGATATAGCTACATGTTGGTTGTAGGTAAGAAGAAGGTTGAACAATAGGGGTTGTGTCATGGTAGTAGGGAGATGGTGCAGGATAGCAAGCAAGAAGTAGTGGATGTTGATGCTGAATTATACAACTAATCAAGAGTATCATACATACACTCAAACATATTCACTTGCAAACACATTCACATGGTCTCACAGTCACACATTCACATACTGTCTCAGCCTTTTACTGTTCAAGTTTCTATAACAGTGGAGCTTTTGTGTTTTCATGATGAAGAAATCTGCCAAAATGATAGTGTTTTAGTTGTGTAGAAACAATTAGGCTTGTTTTATAGAACTGTAACTCTTGAAATGCTTGTAGAGATAAGGGGGAGTTCTTAAAATAAGAATATAAATTACACCCCCACATGCATAAACACACACACATACACATTTACACACACTCACACCAGCACACTCAATCCCACACACATACATACATATTCAAACATGCATAGGGCTAAAAAAAAGCCCTCTGAAATGCAATGAACAAACGATAAAGTAAGTGTGAATTGTTTGTAGTCACTTTCTACTCTCACCTTACTGACACCACCTCTGTACATGGCTTGTAGTTTCTTCCTCAGTTTCATCCACGCTCTGGCTTTCTCTCACATTTACTTTGCACATCCAACAAAGCATGGTTACTTCATTTCTCTTTAGCCTATGCATGTCTTCTGCAGTCACAGCCCACGTTTCACTACCATGCAGCATCACACTTCATATGCAGGCATCATACAGTCATCCTTTTGTACTTAGGGAGAAGCCTTTTGTTGTCAACAACGGGAGTAGTTCTCTAAACGTTTTCCCTCCGATCCTTCTTCTAGCTATTATGTTCTCAGAACACCTTCCTCTGCTGCTAATTAGGTCACCCACCTAGATAGCAGAAGCCATCGACCACTAATATGGGTTCTTCATGCTTTCACCGCCTCTACCCAGGATAGTACAGACTATTTGGCTAGCAAAGAGAGAGGTTGGTGGGGGAACGTGAGAAGATAATGAAAGAAAGAAAAGAAGAGGAAGCAAAAGATTGAAAAATATTAGTTAATATGGAGGGAAAAAGAAAAAAGAAAATTAATTAATTAAAATTAATTTAATTTATGATTACAATGATAAATTGGTGATATCATTACAGTAATGTTGAAGGATTGAGAATGAGGTGTTGGAAAAAAAATGAAATACCAGACACATTGCTTTGCAAAGTTTTTATTGCAGTAGTCATGTGATTGGAAAAAGGTTTACATCACTGGAGCTCTTCTCGTTGATTACCACTGTGCATCAATATATAAAGTCCTCCCTTCCTGGTAGTCTACCTGATATCCCAGTACATCTCTTGTGTATCCATCATTTATATTGTATAAAGTTTATGCCTACTTTTTCTACATATTAAGCAGAAAAACTTCCCTGAAGGAATCAGGGTGTTATGTTCTTTCCTATTTACTGGCATTTTAGTTTTGGCTAAGTTTGCTCTCAGCCTTTTTGATTCCAAATTCTGTTTCCATAGTCAAAGGTCTTTTATGAATTCAGGTCATCTGCATAAAGAAGTTCCCATGGATAGCCAGTTTTAAACTCCTCTGTTATGGTTTGGAAAACTATGATGAACTGCCATGATCTAAGAACTAACCCCTGATGAACTCCTACCTGTAACTTGAATTCCTCACTAAAGTCACTTTCTACTCTCACTTTACTGACAGCTCCTCTGTACATGGCTTGCAGTGCTCTCACAAGCCATTCTTCTACACCTAATTTTCTTAAAAACCACCAAATAAAAGATCACAATACTCTGTTAAAGGTCTTTTCTAGATCAAAAGCTAAATATAGTGGCTTATTCTTGGCTAGGAACTTCTTTTATAGTTGTCTCACTAAGAAAGTATTTGTAGTACTTTTCCCATGAGTCTCATCTAATTTGATTATAATTCTTTCCATCACTTCATGACTTGGTCCATTAGTTTTATTCCTCTGTAGTTGCTCCTTTCTAGAACATCACCTTTACCTTTGTAGCAATTTAAGATTGTACCGCTGCACCAGTCTTTGAGTGTGACTCAGTCCTGTGTTACCTCACTGGCTATGTGGGTTACTATTTCTATTCCTACTTCTAATGATGTTAGCATCTCAGCAACTATCTCTAACAATCCTGCAGCTTTCCCATTCTTCATCTCCTTGATTACATCTTTGACCCTATAACTGTCAATTTCAATAGCTGGTCTCTGTTGCATAAGTTGGAGAGGGATCTCTCCTCCTCCCATTCATTCTTTACATTCATCAGCCTCTCATAATAAGATTTCCAGGCTTCTTTTGTTTTTAGCCTCAGTGGTGCTATGAGCACCAGTGACATTTATAATACACTTTTCTCCAACAACATCCTAACTCACACTGACACTGCCTTGCAATGCGGAACACTTCACAACTCTGATTCTCACATTGCAAGACATTGGCAAAAGTGTTTTTACATCCTCTCTCCAAGCTGTGTATATCTTCCATCTAGCTTCTCTCTTAGCTACCTAGTACTGGTCTCTGCTACCCCCATTTTTCCAATCTTTCCATACCTGTCTCTTTAATGGCTCTATTCACTGTGCTGTTCCACCACCAGGTCCCCCTCTGTATGTCTGTTGCTTTGCTCCAGCCACAAGTCTTATTAGTGGTTCACCAAAGGTTGTCATGCAAGAATTTCCAACTGACCTCTATATCATATATATTTAACTTGTCTGCTCTCTCATTAATTGCATCCTGTAGAGTCTTTTGAAAACTATATTTAACAGAAAAGTCCTTTAGCTTCCAAACACTCGGTCTCCATATATTCCTTCATATCTTGTTCTGCCTTGTGCTTATTCTGATGTCACTAATAACTAACTTGTGTTGGGCAGCACATTCTTCCCTGAAGAAGGCCTTAGTATTTATCTATCTTGTTGTAAGAAATCGATTTGGCTTGTATGTTGCCTGATTGATATGAAATCAGGTGGTTGGCTGGTATCCATAAATTTGTGTTGCAAACAGTTCATTCATTTGCATCAGAGAATTCCAGGAGCCTCACACCTCATTTCTTGAGCTATGATCATAGCCACCGTGAACTCCACTGAATTCATCCTGGTACTGTCCAACATGTCTGTTGAAGTTGCCAGCCAAGATGATGAGGTCAGTAACTAAAGTTGTCTGTAAAGGTTCCTCATAGAACCGGTCCTTTAGTTATTTACTCAGTCATGTCTGTGGTGCATAGTTAGATGTAATTGTCACTATTCTATTTCTTACAGCTATTCTTAGCTTGATAATCCTGTCACTCTAACTAGCCCTATCACCTTATCTAACAACTTCTCATCATCATTTCCTATCCAGAAAAGTTTATATCTATGCTGTTTGCCTGAGAGTAGTTACATTGAAGCACCGCTCCATTTCACCTCCTGTACTCAGCATATATCCACTTCTCTCTTTAACAGCTCCACAATTTCACTTGATTTTCCTTTCAGGGTGCCAACACTGAGAGTGGCAGTCCTGAGATGTGTAACTTGACAGTGATTAGTTCCTTGATTAGCAGTTCTTTGTACTTGGAAGGGTAAAAGGCTGTGGGTGTACAATTGCTTGATGATGGTTGAGGGGTTCTCACACATGGCTATTTTAGTCAACCCACTACCATGCACTGCACTAACATAACTAGTGTTAGCCTTGTATACGTAATTACTGTAAATCTTACGTGTTGTGATTTCCATAATTTTAGTAGGGTTTTTCTGGCAGGATGCCCTTCCTATCACCAACCACTTTAGAGTATGAACTGGGTGCATTATTCATGTCACCAGCACTAGAGAGGTTGTCTTACTGGACTCAAGACTCCTCTCCACCCTATATTAGTTTTATTTGGAGTGCCAACTCTCCTAAAAAATTTGCCTTTATTTTGGATTATGGAGTCCTAGTCTGTCTTGGCCAGTTTTCAATTAGAGCCACTGTTCTAGACGAGCTGCCATCATTACAACTTCAGGGTCCACGTCTGCCCCGGGAAGTAATTTATAATTGGAATTTCTCCTATCCTAATCTGCTTTCTCAATGACTTACAAAGCTCAATATCAGCTCCATGTGCTTGTTTAATGGATTGTAACCTCATGTTACTGTTGGTTCATCAGCTTGAGCACTCAATGCATATATATATATATATCATCATCATCACTGTTTTACGTCCATTCTTCCACGCCAGCATGGGTTAGACGGGTTGTCCTGTTGTGAGCAATACCAGGTCAGGTGACCACGTCTTACTCATATAGAACTGATTTTGGCTTGATTTCTGCAGTTGGATGCCCTTCCTAACGCCAACCTCATTTACAGTGAGTACTGGGTGCTTTTTACCGTGGCACCTACATGACCACTTTACAGTGTGGACTGGGTGCTTTTTTGTTGTGACACCTACATGACCACTTTACAGTGGGAGGGAGTTGGGGACATACTGTCTATATGCTTCAGCTTCGGCTTGTACCTGTGGGAAGTTGGGTCTTCTGTATTACTGCTTAATGCCAGAGGTCTCGGTCCTGAGTCATCACCTTTCAGAGGTGCAATTGGGCAAGATCAGCTTTTATCACCAGTCTTTTATCACAGGTCTTCTTGGGTCTCCCCACTCCAAGGCTTCCATTGACTTTAGTGCTCTGCACCTTTTTATGCAACTGTCATCCTTCATATGCAACACATGTCCATACCAACATAACTCCCTCTCCTGCACACAGCATTTGATTCCTCTTATGCTTAGTCTCTCTCTCAATTTATTTATGCTTTGCCATTCACGTATTACACATCCATCAGTACATGCAAGTTTCATTTCTTTCCAATCTATGCAAGTCTTCTGCAGACAGCGCCCAGGTCTCACTACCATGCAACATTGTTATTCATATGAATGCATCATACAGTCTGCCTTTCATTTTGAGGGAAAAGCCTTTTGCAGCTAGCAGTGGTAGTAGCTCCCTGAACTTCTTCCATCCCGTTCTTACCCTGGTTACTGTACTTTCAGAACACCCACCTCCGCTGCTAATTCGGTCACCTAGGTAGCTGTCTACTGTTTCTACCAAGCCCTCCTAGAATTTGATAGTGCTTGTTTCCTGTGGTCATTTGCTGCTTACTTTCCCGGTGCAACTGCTACGTGTAAAGCCTACATTCTTAGTTAAACTTCCTGAAATCCGACTACATCTTTTGTGTACCCATAGTATGCATTTGGGGCAGAGGATGGAATTTCTACCTACACTTTTCCTACATACTGAGCTAGGCTATTTCCCTGGGGGAATCTGGGATTTATTTTCTCTTCTACTTACGAGGACCTTAGTCTTTGTCAAGTTGACTTTGAGACCCCTTCTTTCTAGGTTCTGCTTCCATGTTTGGAATATCTTCTCTTGTTCTGCCATAGATTCAGCTATAAGGGTTCGATCATCTGCATACAGAAGTTCTTAAACTCGTCTGCCAACCTTAAACTCTTCTATTATAGCCTGTAGGGCAATAATAAACAAGAGAGGGCTAAGGATGGATCCCTATTGGACACCTACCTACATGCTAAATTCTTCACTATAGTCATTAATTCTAAACTTGCCAACTGTTACAAGCCACTCATATATTCCTATTTTTCTAAGAGCACACCAGATAATGGAATGGGGGACTCTGTCACAGGCCTTCTCCAGGTCAACAAAAGCTAAGTAGAGGTTTACTTCTCCTGAAGTTGCCTCACAAGGAAGAGAGCATCCATGGTACTTTTATCTGGCACAAATCGAAACTGCATTGCATCTAGTTTAACTTAGTTCCTAATCAGCTGTGCGATGGCTCTTTTGGTGACTTTCATGACCTGGTCAACCAGCTTAATACCTTTATAGTTTTCTCTGTCTAGAGTATCTCCTTTGCCCTTGTAGGAACTGATAATGATTCTGCTACACCAATCATTGGGTATGACACTATTTTGTATTACATGGTTTACAATATGGGTGGCCATGGTATGACCCACCATCCCAGATGCTTTCAGTATCTTGGCAGCTATCCCCAAAGGTTTAGCTGTTTTACATTTGTTCATATCTTTGATTGCCTTATGTACTATACTACTGCTAACCTGCACAGCCGATCCCCCCATTGGGTCAACTTGGGGCAAACTATCTTCATTTAGTAGTCTTTCATGGTGAGACTTCCATGCTACCTTCTTTTCAGCATAAATGAGGATGAGTACTCTGTTACTGTCACAGACACACTTCTCCACAATGACATCACAATTTTCCCCGACACATTGCCTCGCCTTTCATCCCCTCACCTTGCAGAACATGCTTAAATATTTCATTTTCTAATTCCCTTCTTGCAAAGTACACTTTTTGCCTAGCTTCTCTCCTACTCTCCTGGTAGTGTTCTCTACTTCTCCCATCCTGCCATTACTTCCATGCCTGTATTTTTACCTTAATTGTCCCTCCCACCCTAATGTTCCACCACCAAGTCACTCCCCTTCTCCCTAGAGATCCGATCCAACCACGGATTTTTTTGTCACATTTAGTAGGTTATTTTTCAGAAATTCTCACTGCTCCACTACATTGTTTGTCTCTATCTGTTCTTCTTTATTGTCAAAAGCATCAAGCAACATATCTCTAAATTTGTTACTGGATGTGGGGTCCTTCCGCATCTACATTCTTGTCCTTTGGGTTGTTGTCTGTCATCAAGTTCATCAAGCCCTAACTATTAGGTTATGTTGGGAGTGGCTCCCAGCACTTTATATTCACTTATGCACCCCAATCTGGTCTGCTGCACGTACTAAAAGACAGGTTCTATGGGTCCATAGCACATACTACTTCTCAAATAAGCAACGGTGACATTATAATCATTGTAGGCAACTTTAATGGGCATGTCAGGCAACACTGTGATGGCTTCAATGGGATCCACGAGGATTATGGGTTTGGTGCTAGAAATGAGGAAGGTTTCAGGCTCATGGAATTCTGTGATTTATCTATGATCTATCTATCTGAAACACAAACTTCAAAAACAAGACAATCACTTCATCACCTTAGATCTGGGAAGCATATCAGCTAGATAGATTTTATCCTTACCAGAAGACAAAACAGTGACAGTTGTAAATGTAAAGTCCCTTCCTGGCGAAGAATGCACCACCCAACATAATCTAATAGTTAGCAACCTTATAGTCAGGGCTAGATGAACTCGACAACAGAGAATAACTTGAAAAAGAAGAATGTGGAAGTTGAAGCACCTGCTTTTGACAGTAAGGAAGAGCAAATAGAAACATACAATGTAGAAAGGCAGTGGGAATTCCTGAAAGATAACCTATGTAAAAAACAAGACACCATTGATCATATAATTTCAATGTGAAGTCCTATAGCTCCAACTGAGTTCCTAAGCAGGCACGACAGAGCTGCACAATACATAAATTGGATAATGTGCAAGCATTTTGACCTACCCCATCAAAAGAATTGGTGGAAGCATCAACCACCTCCCATACTTGAAAAAGATCACATCTCAATCTTGTGGAACTTTAGCATCCAAACAGACTGAAAAATAGATGCAAATAGACCTGACGTAATGCTGAAGGACTTTAAAAAGAGGGTATGCCTGCCGATTGACATGACTGTCCCTATAGACAAGAATGTATTTATAAAAACATTTGAAAAGTTGATAAGGATCCGGAAATAGAAATTAGAAAAATGTGGAAGTTGAGAACTAAAACAATACCATTGATTGTAGGCGCTCTAGGAATGATACCTAAAGGGTCTGATGATAATTTATCCCAAATCCCAGGAAACATGCGTATAGAAGATAGTACGAATGGGAACTGCCCATATACTAAGGAAGATTCTGTCAATATAAGTACACCACAAGTCTAAACACCTAAAGATGCATATGTGTGTATGTGTTTTTCTTGAACATGGCAGACCTTATTGTATCTTGAAGTCACTGCTTGCGATTTGGTGATAACTCGTATGAACATAAAGCTAGATAAATGAAAAAATAATAGTAACAATAACAATAATAATAGGCCTATAACATGTCCGTCCGTAATGTGGAAACTGTTAACAGGCATTGTGTCTGAGGAAATCGAACATCACCTCCACATAAACAACTTGTTACCGGACGAACAGAAAGGATGCCGAAAGAAGTCCCGTGGTACAAAAGACCAGTTACTTATTGATAAGATGGTAATGAGGAATTGCAAGAGGAGGCACACTGGTCTTGTCATGGGATGGATAGATTACAAAAAGTCATTCGACATGGTACCTCATTCTTGGATAACCAAGAGATCATAAGCCTAGAGATCTTCAAGGTGGCAGATAACATCAGATAGTTGCTGAGCAAAAGTATGAAGTCCTGCGAAACAGAGTTAACATCAGATGAAGAATCCTTGGGAGGCATGAAGATCAAGAGAGGTATCTTCCAGGGAGATAGTTTGTCCCCTCTGCTGTTTGTCCTTGCCCTGATACCCCTGTCCATTATATTGCAAAAAGTGAGAGCAGGATACAAGTTGGGAAGAGGAGAGCTTACCATCAACCACCTCCTTTTCATGGACGATCTTTGGTAAGAGTGAGAAGGAGTTGGATGTACTTGTTGACACTGTCCGTATTTTCAGCAATGATATATGTATGCAATTTGGTGTTAAGTGTGGAGTCCTTGTGATGAGGAGGGGTAAATTGAGCAGAAACAACGGAATCCAGGTAACAACAGGTGAGATGATAAAGGAAATTGACACTGAAGAGGGATACAAATATTTAGGTGTTTTGGAGGCAGATGAGACTGTGGCACACATTGTATTCGAGTGTAAACACCTAGCCCAGACTCACTATAAAGGCTGGAGACATGATGTGATAGGCAGGGTGATCCACTGGCATCTATGCAAAGTAAACAATTTACCACATTCTGAGGAGTGGTATGTGCATAAGCCAGAGTCGGTGATAGAAAACGATCACGTGAAGGTGCTATGGGATTTTAGGATACAGACGGACAAGAAATTAGAACAGAATAGGCTTGACCTGGTGGTTTTGGACAAGGAAAAAAGATCGTGCCTGATTGTAGATGTAGCCTGCCCATTTGACACGAGAGTGCAAGAAAAGAAGAGAGAGAAAATTAACCGACACCAGGATTTAAAGTGGGAGTTAAAAAGGATTTCGAACTGCCATGAAATCAAGGTCGTCCCGATTGTCATAGGTGCACTAGATACTATCTCAAAGAGTTTCCAAGGATGGTTAAAGAAGATTAGTCCAGCCCCGCTTTTTTTGGAACACTTAAAAAGGCATGCTTGCTGGGAACTGCAAGAACCATCTGATACGTCCTGAATGTCTGAGGCTGCAGGTAGCGGATTGATATTCATTTCAACAAACTTTCCAGTTAAATAAAATCAATGACAAAGAACAATAATAATAATGCTTTCTTTATTAACCACAAGGGTTTACACAAAGTAAGATATTAAGGGCAATACAGGACGGAAAAAATGGGCATTTCTGTGTGTAAAAAAAAACAAAAGCAGAGGATGTAACAAAAAGAAACAATGAACAATTCCCCATAAGGGGGAGACTTCCAAGAGACATTCGTAGAGAAAGCCCATTAAAAAAGCCACAGTGACCCTGACCACCAGGGCAAGAACCCTCTCCCAATTTTCCACCTTCAATTTACAAGCACATACTCAGAGTAGGCCCAATCACTCGGGCCATACTTGCTTCTCTCACCCATCTTTCAACAAAATGCTGGGAAGAGAGCACTTCCCTCTCTACCCTGATTTTCCTTTTCAAATGAAATTTGAAAAAGTTAATCAGGGCATCACCGAAGAGGTAAGTGCTCGTCTTTAGCCCTTTCAAACGCGTACACCATACTATCTCTTTCGCCATGGCCACCAGACAGATATAAACTGCCTGCCCTTCCCGGCTAAAGGAAGAGGGCTAGGCAATCCTGACGATAGACTCAACTTTCTTTATTAACCACAAGTGTTGACACAAAGTATAACATTAAGGACAACACAGGACAATACAAATGGGCATTTTTGCATGTAAATAACAAAAACAGAGTGTGACAAAAAGAAACAAGGAAAAATTCCCAATAGGGGGGAGACTTCGAGGGTTGCTCGTGGAGAACACCCACGATTACCCTGACTGCTAGGACAAATGCCCTCTTCCAGTTTTCCTGTTACAATGGCACACGCTCAGGGTAGAGCCATTCACACAGGCCATTCTTGCCTCTCACCCACCTTTCAACAAACTGGCTGGAAAGCAGCACTTCCCTCTCCACCCTGATTCTCCTCTTCAGGTGAAACCTGAAAAAGTTAATGAGGGCGTCACCGAAGAGGAAAGTACCCATCTTCAACCCTTTCAGACGTGTCCACCATACAATCTCTTTTACCATGGCTACCAGGCAGATAAAATGTGCCTGCCCTTCTCGACTAAAGGAAGGTGGCGGAGCAATCCTCACGATAGATTCAGCTGATAGCCAGATCCGTTCTACACGTGACAGCAGGTGTTCAGCATAAACGCACAAGTCAGCAATGCTCGGACACTGGACGAGTGCGTGCAGGACGGTTTCATTGCCCTGCATGCATCTCGGACAGGTCCGGCTGACGGTACTTCCATGCATGTAGAGTGTATCCCGAACTGGCAAAGCTCCTCGGTAGAGCGGCAAGGTGGAGTTTTCAGCGGTTGTATTGCTCGACTGGTCGAGGGCTGTAAGCGCCTGAAGACATTCCAGTCTCCAAGCGCTTCCGCTCGGTCTTCGCTTGACCCAGGACTGCACTCCGCCAAGGCGACAAGCTGGGGAAAGACGCGTCTAGCAAACGCCGACCACACCTGATCACCATCGAGGAAGAGGTGGAGATGTCGTAGCCTGAGCGCATGTCTGTGCATCATCAACCGCGGCATGCCCAGCCCTCCGCTTAGCGGATGCTGACAGCAGATGGACTGCCTGACCATCAGAACACGTCCCTTCCACAAAAAGCGAAAGAGCAAACGCTCCAGTGCAGTTAGGCGAGGCTTAGGACAAGACACGATGGTCAGGCGGTAGTAGATGACGGATGCGATGTACGCATTCACCACCTCTGCTTGACCTTTCAGGGATAGCTTCCTTTTGGCCCATTTCTGGGTGAGAGAAACCACCTTGCACGTGACCTCCTCCCAGTTTTTGTCCGTCTGGAAGTCCGGACCGAACCAGAGCCCGAGCAATTTAACCGGTCCGTCCGTCCAGCGCCCGACGACACTGTTGGACGGAATGGACCTGCCTCTCCAGGTGCCGAGTTGCAGGCCCACTGATTTTTCCTGGTTGATCATTGCTCCTGTCACTACCTCGTTTTCTCTTAGTGTGGTGCCGAACGCCTTGATGTATTTGGCGTTCGACACCACTACGGTGATGTCGTCTGCATAAGCTGAAACTGTTCTTCCGCATGCTAGTTCACGCGGGATCCCCCTCAACGTCTCCAGTTTGTGCAGTAATGGCTCGAGAATCAATACGTACAACAAGGACGAGAGAGGAGATCCTTGGCAGATCGAGCGCATAATGTTGAACGGTTCCAAAAGGTGACCGTTCACTCTCACCACAGAGCAGATGTCGCTGTGCATGGCAGCAATCCACCCTCTGAGGACAGACGCAATGCCAGCTGTTCTTAGGACTGCTGCCAGCTAACGATGGTCGACCCTATCGAAAGCTTTTGACTGATCTAAATTGATCAAAGACCTACCCGTGCCAAGTTCCCTAGATACCCTCTCAACGATGTATCGCATGAGGTGGGGGTTGTCCTGGATGGATCTGTCTGGAATGAGGCATGTTTGCGCCTCTCCCACCAGACCACCAACGACAAGCGCCAACCTCTTTGCTAGCATCTTAGCCAAAATCTTGAGGTCTGTGTTTAGCAGAGTTAACGGCCTGAAATTTTCTATGTTATCCCCCTTGTTCGGATCCTTTCTCAGCAGCGCCACTGCTCAACGGCTCACAGAGCTGGGAATTCTCCCGTTCTGCTGCCAGTCGCAGTAGACGTCTGCCAAGAGGTCTTCGAACAAGTCTGGGATATGTATGTAAATTTCGTAGGGCAGACCATCCAAACCAAGCGATTTAGCCATTGTGCAGATAGTCATTGCTTCCCGTACTTCAGCAGCTGTTATCGGCCTTTCGCAACACTCCGCCTTGGCCGAGAGACGCGGCAGTCCGTCGAGTTAGGCACTGAAGTTCATTCTGCGATGCGGCCTGCCATTGTCCCCGAACAGCTGAGTAAAGTGCTGCTAAAAAGCCGCACGCATCTGCCCGTGATCGGGTATCATGCGCTTGTCGTGGTTCACCAAAGACCGGATCGTCGCTTTGTTGCCACGACGAGCCTCCGCCACCCAGGCCCATTGAACGGCTTTCGTCCTCTCGTCCTTTCGTCCTCTGCAGCCTTCGTGTTTAGCGTTGAAAAATTGGTTGAGAGCCAATTTCGCCGCAAGAACATCGGTCGCGATGCCTTTACTAAGCGCCTCGTCTAATTTGCTAACTAGATTTCTTTCTGCTGAATTTTTCTGTTACTAGCGCTTTACTAAACCTAATGGACTCTATTCTAATCGCTCTTTTCAGGGCAAACCACCACTTGTTTTTCAGGGCAAACCACCACTTGTTGTTCGCTAATTCTGTCTCTGTAAGCTTTGCGCGCAGTTTACGACGCGTTTAGTTTCCAGTAGCCCGGTCCCTGTCTATGAAGCCCATTTAAGTCAACCACACAGATTGCGAATTTGTGGTCCGTGTAGCTGACTAATCTAGATATGATCTGCATGACCCGATGCGGTTTGTCCAAGTCCACATTGGCACATTCGGGAAATCCAATCGGTACCTGACCGACAGTTGAAAACGCCTGAGCAGGTTTGCGAGGCTTTTACACCCTCCTCCCCTATCCGCTAATCCCACACAATCCCAGCGTGCATCTAAGATCCTGTTCCAGTAGCCCACAAACACTAAAGAGCGGGACGTTCCAAGAAAGGTCTCCAGACGCTGGAAGATTTCAGGCTGTCCTGCTCCTGTTGGGGCATAGACGGCCACTAGCCTGAAAGCTTGTCCTTCTCCGCTGGTCAAGTCCAGTACCACCAACTTACCCTCTGGATCCAAGAGATTCAGACTTCTCCGGAACAACACGGCCACACCCACCCCGATCCGGGACGGCTTGGAAATACACCTCGTAGCCACCGAAAATGGGTGTGAATGCCTGTGCTTCGGAGATTCTGGTCTCGCTTATAGCCACCACATCTACGTTTAGCGACCTGAGATCGTTCAGCAGGTGGCCCTGCTTCCAAATCGAACCCAGGTCACGTGCATTTATGCTACCTATTCTGAGAGAAGCCATGTTGGCTAGGATAGGAGGAAAATAAGTGAGAGGGGAGAAGTACAAAAATTACCTGTGGCTTTTTTTTAGGAAGGGGGTGGGTGATCCATCCCTCCAACCAATGTGGGTTTCTCCACGAGAATATCCGTGAATATTCTTTTGGTGATGTTCCCTCGGTAATCTCCAATTGATGTGGGCAACATTATTTTTAATGTTATGTAATTTTGGGTGTGATTTTTATTATTTTTATGTGTGTGGGGGTTGAAATGTTGGTGGTCTGTACGTAGTTTGTTTATGTGATGTTGGTGTGGTATTGAATGTAATTTAAAAGCTTTGTGTTGTCAGTGTCTATGGCTGTGTATTGTGTCTGCTGTTGGGGTGTTGGTGCTTTCTTTGCTGTGGTGTTGTTGGAGGTCACGATGGAGTAGATGCTATGGGTGGCGGTGGTGGTGGTGGTGGTGGTAATGTTGTAGGTGGTTGTGGGTGTATGGCTGTTGATGGTGGTGGAGGAGGTGGGGTAGTTTTCATTTTCTTTTTTTAGGGTTCTTTCTTCCTCTTTTGGGGTGGGTGGTGGGGTGGGGGAGTTTTTCCTTTTTTTATTGAAATAATATTCCATTCTTCGGCCTCATCGCACTCCTTGTCCGGTTTAGCTATATCAGGAAGGGGTATGCTTTCCATTGGTTCTGTGGGTAGTGGAAGAGATGGTGATTTTGTTGTTGGGGATGGGGATTTCTCTTCTGCCACTGTGGTCTTTGTTTGTTTGTCGGCTCCAGTTGCGGGGCACGGTGTGGGGAGAAGGGGTGGGTGCGTGCCTGTTTTGGTGAGTTTGGGGCAGAATGTCTTAAGGTGCGTCTTGTCACCGCATCCATGACACTTTGGGCGCCTACCTTCGACAGTCACGAGTAGATGGCTGCCATCACCCAGGTCTATTACATCGGGGATGGCTTCAATCCTCTCATGGTTTGCTTGGATGATTAGCTCCATCCCCGACCCTGTCCAATTTTCCTGTCTTATTCGCAACTATACTCAAGTATAGTTGTTGAATCCTCAACGTCAGAGAGGACGGCCGCCGTCTACCACGCCATCTCCACTGAGGGCGGAACCTGGGCCACTCGAACCCTCACGACTCTCTGGCCGCAGTATGTAGGCATTATTATGATTTTGTCACTGCGGTGTGGCGCAATGGAATGTGCTCTTGCTTCTTCTGGCGTAGCGAAGAGCACATCCACAGTGCCATACCTCGATCCCCGGGCTATATATGTTTTCTGTGTCCAGACGGCACCCATAGCTCTTTGGACCTGTGACTCCGTTGCCCGTTCGACTCGCCGCGATTTTGATCCGATTGTGCAATAACTGACCGAACGCAAAAGCTTGTTTCTTATTATCTCAGCTGGGCGGGTGAGACTTACCCTGTGTCCGGTCTTTTTAACCAAGACCTTTGCTTGTTTTATTTCTTTATTGGTCGCTTTAGCGAAAGATGTGTTTGTTTTGATTTGTATTGACTCATCGCTAGTTTTGTCTTTGTTGCCGTCGCTGGTATTTTTTTGTTTTTTTTCCTCTGTGTTGTTGCTGTTATAGTTGTTGCCCCTTGGGTTCTTTATGGCTGTAGCTGTTATTATTGTTGTTATTGGGCTGGTGGTGGTGTTTGGTTTTTCTAGAGTAGAGTAGTTTTCGTTGTAATTTCCAATACTGCTGTTACTGTTCCAGTGGCTGCTGCTGCTGTTGTAACACCACTGTCACTGTCGCTACTGCTGCTGTTTCTCTTGTTTTTTACTTTGCCTTGTGATTAGATGGAATCGGCTGTTCCACCCTCCGAATAACCCGCTGTTCCTCCCTGTGGACAATTTTTTTTGACCGCCATGTTTTGTTATTTTAAAACAAAATTTGGGGGGTATGATTGTAAATAAATACAGATTTAGCCCTCAAGGGCGCGAGATACGGTTTAAAAACCACCTACTTTGAAAGAGGGGTTCTTTAACTACACACCGATGAAAAAAATAGTATATAGAACGTTGGATAACTCATAAAAATTCAACTAACTTACTCCGAGGTAGTTACCACCGTCTCATAATAATAAGGGCAACAACAACAAATAATAATAATAATAATAATAATAATAATAATAATAATAATAATAATAATAATAATGTTTTCTTTATTAACCACAAGGGTTTACATAAAGTAGACATTAAGGACAGTACAGGACGGTACAAATGGGCATTTCTGCGTGTCAAAAAAACAGAGGATGTAATAAAATAACAAAGAAAAATTCCCCAATGGGGGGAGACTTCCGAGGGACATTTGTGGAGAAAGCCCATTAAAAGACCACAGTGACCCTGACCACCAGGGCAAGTACCCTCTCCAAGTTTTCCACCTTTAATTTACAGACACATACTTGCTTCTCTCACCCATCTTTCAACAAAATGCTGGGAAGAGAGCACTTCCCTCTCTACCCTGATTTTCCTTTTCAAATGAAATTTGAAAAAGTTAATCAGGGCATCACCGAAGAGGTAAGTGCTCGTCTTTAGCCCTTTCAAACGCGTACACCATACTATCTCTTTCGCCATGGCCACCAGACAGATATAAACTGCCTGCCCTTCCCGGCTAAAGGAAGAGGGCGGGGCAATCCTCACGATGGACTCAGCTGATAGCTGGATCCGTCCTACACGTGACAGCAGGTGTTCGACATAAACCCACAAGTCAGCAATGCTCGGACACTGGACGAGTGCGTGCAGGACGGTTTCGTCGCCCTGTGCGCATCTCGGACATGCCCGGCTTACGGCACCTCCATGACTGTAGAGTTTATCCCGAACTGGCAAAGCTCCCCGGTAGCACTGCCAGGCCAGGGATTTCTGGAAGTTGTCCATAGGCCCCGTCCCGAAAGTCCTTCCGAAGAGATTGGCTAGTTGATTTTCGTCGACGCCTAGAGTTTCTCCAAGTACGTCGTCGCTCTTCCCCTCCACTAATCCTCTATAGAACGCCAAGGTGGAGTTTCCACCGATCACATTGCCCGATTGGTCGAGGGCTGTGAGCGCCTGAAGACATTCCAGTTTCCAAGCGTTCCCTCTCGGTCTTCGCTTGACCCAGGACTGCAGCTCCGTCAAGGAGACGAGCTGGGGAAAGACGTGTCTAGCAAACGGCGATCACACCTGATCACCGTCGAGGAAGAGGTGGAGATGTCGTAGCCTGAGCGCGTGTCTGCGCATCATCAGCCACGGCATGCCCAGCCCTCCACGTAGCGGATGTTGACAGCAGATGGACCGCCTGACCATCGGAGCGCGTCCCTTCCACAAAAAGCGAAAGAGCAAACGCTCCAGTGCAGTCAGGCGGGGCTTAGGACAAGGTACGACGGTCAGGCGGTAGTAGATGACGGACGCGATGTACGCGTTAGCCACCTCCGCTCGACATTTCAGGGATAGCTTCCTCCCCGCCCATTTCTGGGTGAGAGAAGCCACCCTGCTCGTCACCTCGTCCCAGTTTTTGTACGTCTGGAGGTCTGGACCGAACCAGACTCCTAGCAATTTAACCGGTCCGTCCGTCCAGCGCCCGACGACCCTGTTGGAAGGCATGGACCTGCCTCTCCAGGTGCCGAGCTGCAGGCACACTGACTTTTTCTGGTTGATCATTGCTCCTGTCACCGCTTCGTATTCTCTTAGTGTAGTGCCGATCGCCTCGATTTGTTTGGCGTTCGACACCACAACGGTGACATCGTCCGCATATGCTGACACGGATCTTCCGCATCCTAGTTCGCGCGGGACCCCCCTCAACGTCTCCAGTTTGTGCAGTAATGGCTCGAGAGTCAATACGTTCAATAGGGACGAGAGGGGACATCCTTGGCGGACCGAGCGCATGATGTTGAACGGTTCCGAAAGGTGACCGTTCACTCTCACTACAGAGCAGATGTCGCTGTGCATGTCAGCGATCCAGCCTCTGAAGACGGGCCCAAAGCCAGCCGCCCTCAGGACTGCCGCTAGGTAACGATGGTCGACCCTATCGAAGGCTTTCGACTAATCTAAATTGATCAAAGACCTACCCGTGCCTGGTTCCCTAGCTACCCTCTCTACGATGTATCGCATGAGGTGGAGGTGGTCGTGGATGGATCTGTCGGGAATGGCGCATGTCTGAGCCTCTCCCACCCGACCACCAGCGACAAGCGCCAAACTCTTTGCTAGCACCTTAGCCAAAATCTTGAAATCTGTGTTTAGCAGAGTTATGAGCCTAAAATTATCTATGTTATCCCCCTTGTTCGGATCCTTTCTCAGCAGCGCCACCGCTCCTCGGCTCACAGAGCTGGGAATTCTCCCGTTCTGTTGCCAGTTGCTAATTCTCCCTCTGCTCTATTTTTCTCTATTACTAAAGCCTTACTAAACCTAATGGACTCTATTCTAATTGCTCTTTTCAGAGCAAACCACCACTTGTTGTTGACGATGGCCTCCGTCAACGCCCGCATAACTAGTTCGCTAATCCGGTCTCTGTAGGCCTTGCGCGCTGGTAAGGACGCGTTTAGCATCCAGTAGCCGGGTCCTCGTCTATGAAGCCTATCTAAGTCAAGCACACAGATCACGAATTTGTGGTCCGTATAGCTGACTATCTTGAATTGTGGACAGCCTATGCTAGACCTATCTATTTCCCTACAAAATACTCTATCTAGATATGATCTGGATGCCCCTATGCGATTTGTCCAAGTCCACATTGGTACATTCGGTAGATCCAATCGGTACCTGCCAGACAGTTCAAAACGCCTGAGCAGGTTGGTGAGACTCTTGCACCCTCCTTCCCTATCCACTAATTCCACACAATCCCAGCGTGCATCTAAGATCCCGTTCCAGTCGCCCACTAACACTAAAGAGCGGGACGTTCCAAGAAAGGTCTCTAGACGCCGGAAGAAATCAGGCCGCCCTGCTCCTGTCGGAGCATAGACGGCCACTAACCTGAAACTTTCCCGTCTCCGCTGGTCACGTCCAGCACCACCAACTTACCTTCTGGGTCCAGGAAGATGGCCCGTATGGCAAGATCCAAACCTCTCCGAAAAAGCACAGCAACTCCACCCCCCGATCCCGGACGGCTGGGAGATGGCCGGGGAGTGGAAAATCCTCCACAGGTGTTAGTTTTGGTTGTGGCGTGGTGGATGGTGTAGGCGCTGGTGCTAGTTCTGAAGCGTTGGGTGGTGGTGGTGTTGGTTTTGCTGGTGGTGGTGGTGTTGGTTTTGCTACTGTTGCTGGGGTTGTTGCTGTTATAGTTGCTTCTGTTGTTGCCGCTACAGTTGTTGCTGCCATCTCTGCTACTGGTGGTGTTGATGGTTGTGTCACTGGGGTGGGTAGGAGAGGTGACCTCAACCTTTTAGCCTGAAGCCAGAAAGCCCTTAGGTGGGTTCCTTCACCACAAACGACACACCTAGGCCTTCTGCCCTCGACAATTACGGTGAGGTGGCTGCCGTCAGTGAGGTCTATTACCTCTGGGATCTCCTCAATGCTTTTTTGGTCCACTTGGATCAGGAGCTCCCTCCCAGATCCGGACCAGTTCTCCTGCTTTTCTTTTGCTATTGCTATTATCTTTGTGTTGGATTCGATGCCGGCGAGGACGGCTGCTATTAGCCAGGGAATTTCGATGGCCGGTGGAACGTGGGTCACCCTGATCTTTACGCATCGCTGACCACAATAGCTTGGGACGAGTGTGAAGTCGTCACTTCTTAATGGGGCCATGGAGTGTTCTCTAGCCTCCTCTGGTGTTTCAAAGAACACGTCCACGGTTCCATACTTCTGCCCACGTCTGATGTGGGTTTTTCTTGCCCATATATGTCCCAAAGCTTTTTGGATTTGGGACTCGGATGCCCGTTCCACTCGGCGCGATTTTACATTTATTGTTCGATACGACACGGTGCATAGGCGCCGATGCTCCATTTTATTAGGTGGGGGGTGAGGCTGACCCTGTACCCATCTTTCTTTACCATTTGTTTGGCATTTTCTAAATCCTCCTGAGTTACCGTAAATGCTTCGAACTGTTTTGCTACTCTGTCAAAACTCAGGGTGGTTTTTTTAATGTCATTGTCGTTGTTGTTGCTATCGTTATTTTTGTTATTATTAATTTTAGTTTCAGTTGTGGTGGTGGTGACGTCAGTGAAAGTCGGTTTGGGAGAGTCCATTTTGGTTGAAAATATTTCGACACCACGAGTTAATTTATTTTTTCCTTTTGTTTCTGTTGTCGCCGTGGGGGGGGGGGGGGGTCGCGGTGGTGATGGTGGTGGTGGCGGCTTTAACACCTGCAGTCATTGGTAATGGCGGGAAATGAATGTCTGCCTGAGACAAATTTAAAATATTGCTAGTGCTTAAATTGTTTGTGTTGGAAGACGTATAATCATTTACAATGGTGGTGTCGGTGTGAGGTGTTAATTTGTGAGAAAGGCTTTCAGCTGCTTGGTGCAGTGGTGAATTAGCCATTTTCTTTTCAAAGAAATTTTTTGATAATCATAAAAGTTTAAATTTTGGGCACAAGGCCCCAATCTTTTTGGGTGTCCTTTTCGGAAAACAATGTATGTGCGCTTATATATAATTAACAATAAAAATTTTCCATAAATGGCAATTTTTAACAAACGGAAATAACAAACCTTTGCGGAGCTCACGATGATACGATTTACTACGTAGGTCGCCAATAATAATAATAATAATAATAATAATAATAACAATTGTTTCTACTTTAGGCACAAGGGTAGCAATTACCCAGCCCATTACTGGTACTTTATTTTATCGACCCCGTAAGGATGAAAGGCAAAGTCAACCTCGGCGGGATTTGAACTCAGATCGTAAAGGGACGTAACTATGCTGGAAAGCATGGCGTCCGACCCTCTGCCTATACTGCCAATCCACCGCCCTTGTGCAAATCACCGCTTGTTGTTCAAATCACCGCTTGTTGTTCAAATCACCGCTTGTTGTTCAAATCACCGCTTGTTGTTCAATCCACCGCTTGTTGTTCAAATTTAATGCTGTGTAGTGTCTATCGTTTTGGTTGTTTTGTTTTGTTTGCGCTTGTTGTGGGTTTGTTTCTGTTTCGCATTTTGGTGACTTTTGTGGTGTAGGTGGTGGTGGTGTTGGGGTTAATGATGGTGATGGTGTTGGTGTTTGGGGTGATGGGGTTGGTGATGCTGGTGTGGATGGTGGCATATCTGTCCTAACTTTTTTGTTAATTTATTTGTTTCCCTCTGTATTATGTTTTTGGAGGGGGAAGGAAGAGAATTTTTTTTTTTTTTTTCCTGATACCGTTTCCCACTCATCGTCGTCACAATCTGTCTCCAGTTGTGATAGGCCGGGGAGTGGAAAATCCTCCACAGGCGTTAGTTTTGGTTGTGGCGTGGTGGATGGTGTAGGCGCTGGTGCTAGTTCTGAAGCGTTGGGTGGTGGTGGTGTTGGTTTTGCTACTGTTGCTGGGGTTGTTGCTGTTATAGTTGCTTCTGTTGTTGCTGCTACAGTTGTTGCTGCCATCTCTGCTACTGGTGGTGTTGATGGTTGAGTCACTGGGGTGGGTAGGAGAGGTGGCCTCAACCTTTTAGCCTGAGGCCAGAAAGCCCTTAGGTGGGTTCCTTCACCACAAACGACACACCTAGGCCTTCTGCCCTCGACAATTACGGTGAGGTGGCTGCCGTCAGTGAGGTCTATTACCTCTGGGATCTCCTCAATGCTTTTTTGGTCCACTTGGATCAGGAGCTCCCTCCCAGATCCGGACCAGTTCTCCTGCTTTTCTTTTGCTATTGCTATTATCTTTGTGTTGGATTCGATGCCGGCGAGGACGGCTGCTATTAGCCAGGGAATTTCGATGGCCGGTGGAACGTGGGTCACCCTGATCTTTACGCATCGCTGACCACAATAGCTTGGGACGAGTGTGAAGTCGTCACTTCTTAATGGGGCCATGGAGTGTTCTCTAGCCTCCTCTGGTGTTTCAAAGAACACGTCCACGGTTCCATACTTCTGCCCACGTCTGATGTGGGTTTTTCTTGCCCATATATGTCCCAAAGCTTTTTGGATTTGGGACTCGGATGCCCGTTCCACTCGGCGCGATTTTACATTTATTGTTCGATACGACACGGTGCATAGGCGCCGATGCTCCATTTTATTAGGTGGGGGGTGAGGCTGACCCTGTACTCATCTTTCTTTACCATTTGTTTGGAATTTTCTAAATCCTCCTGAGTTACCGTAAATGCTTCGAACTGTTTTGCTACTCTGTCAAAACTCAGGGTGGTTTTTTTAATGTCATCGTCGTTGTTGTTGCTATCGTTATTTTTGTTATTATTAATTTTAGTTTCAGTTGTGGTGGTGGTGACGTCAGTGAAAGTCGGTTTGGGAGAGTCCATTTTGGTTGAAAATATTTCGACACCACGAGTTAATTTATTTTTTCCTTTTGTTTCTGTTGTCGCCGTGGGGGGGGGGTCGCGGTAGTGATGGTGGTGGTGGCGGCTTTAACACCTGCAGTCATTGGTAATGGCGGGAAATGAATGTCTGCCTGAGACAAATTTAAAATATTGCTAGTGCTTAAATTGTTTGTGTTGGAAGACGTATAATCATTTACAATGGTGGTGTCGGTGTGAGGTGTTAATTTGTGAGAAAGGCTTTCAGCTGCTTGGTGCAGTGGTGAATTAGCCATTTTTTTTTCAAAGAAATTTTTTGATAATCATAAAAGTTTAAATTTTGGGCACAAGGCCCCAATCTTTTTGGGTGTCCTTTTCGGAAAACAATGTATGTGCGCTTATATATAATTAACAATAAAAATTTTCCATAAATGGCAATTTTTAACAAACGGAAATAACAAACCTTTGCGGAGCTCACGATGATACGATTTACTACGTAGGTCGCCAATAATAATAATAATAATAATAATAATAATAACAATTGTTTCTACTTTAGGCACAAGGGTAGCAATTACCCAGCCCATTACTGGTACTTTATTTTATCGACCCCGTAAGGATGAAAGGCAAAGTCAACCTCGGCGGGTTTGAACACAGATCGTAAAGGGAGTAACTATGCTGCAAAGCATGGCGTCCGACCCTCTGCCGATACTGCCAATCCACCGCCTTTAATAATAATAATAATAATAATAATAATAATAATAATAATAATAATAATAATAATAATGGAAGAAGACGCACGAGGTGGCGGAGGTCATGAAATCGCTCCCGTGAGTTTTGAATTTTTAACATATTTAAATCATTTGTGAAGTAAAAACTCTTAGTACAAATGCTACGTAAAGCACCCGGCTTGAGCCCCAAAAAATTCGGACCCAAAATATATTGCTATAAGGCTCAAATATTCAAATATTCAACTTTGTATTGTACACTGTATATCCAAAAAAGAAAATGGCTATAAATGGAAGAAGAAGCCGCCCCCCCCTCCTCTCCTCTGTCTACACTATATAGAACAGCCAAACTCACCAACACCAGAAACTAGATACACTATATAGAACAGCCAAACTCACCAACACCAGAAACTAGATACACCACCCACCTCATCACCTGTGTACACTAAACACAACAGCCAGATAACGGCAATTTCACCACCACCGCTCACTACTGCCATCATTACCACCACTATCCCATCACCGCCGCCACCACTCTTCACTGCTTCACTGACCACCACTGCTTCGGTATCGACATCACCACCACCACTGTCTCAGTATCGCTACCGCCGCCAGTCCTCCACTTCTCCCAGCTGGCTGCTGCCACCACATTATAGAATTCCTACTACTAAAAAAGAGGAAGGCATCAAAATATATAGATAGACTCAAAAGAAAAAAGAAAAAACAAACAACAAAACCAAAGCAGCACAGCAACAACAGCAAAAAACGAGAAAAACAAACAGAGAAAAACAAAAACAAAAAACGTAAAGAAAATAAGAATGAAGAGAGAAGCAGGCGGACGGACAGAGAAGAGGGGGGAAAAACTAAAACTAAAAAAAACAAAAACTAAGTCAGACATTCGAACACTACATTACAATGAAACTTATGCTTATTCATTTTTGGGGCCCTTTCTGCCTGTGTGTTTGTTTGTTTATGTGTGTTCGTATACAGCGTGGTGATAATGCCACACAAGGGCCAAGTGGAACGGCGAATCCACAGATGGCTATGTAACCATACATTCGCCAATCCTCGATAAGAGTGTTTAAATATCGAACATAAACAGTTCGAATAACGGTGAAATGGAGACTAGAACGTCATGTGACAGACTCTCACCCAACAGGTGCCCCCTGGCTCAGCAGCAGGAACCTGACTGTCAACCAAATACTGCTGATGTTGGAGGAAGAAGAAGAAGGAAAGGGGCCAGAACCAACTGGACGAAAGAATTGAATAGAACTGTTATGCAATGTTACCTGAAAAGTAACCCCAAGGAGAGGGGCTACAGGAGACGGATGCATAACATCTGGAACGAGATTGGTCTATTTAAATTAGATGAACAAAAATTGGTCGTGCAGGCTCGGATAATAAGAACTAATGGGTGGATAAGCGAGCTGGAACTGGAGGAACTGAGCAGAGAGAATGGCTTGGAGATGGCGGGTGTAGTATGCCAGACAAGCGAGCCAGTGGGAAATGAAGGTGAAGAGGTCCTGAGAACGGAGGAACCACCCGAAGCAGACAATGATCTGAATACTGAGATAAATAATACCTGGAACAGAGATACGGCCACTGAGGAGATGAATGCTGACGGGCTAGGACAAGATTCGGTTGACATCCTAAATTTAGTGGTAGATGAATTGAACAATGATAGTGGGAGACCTATGAACCTAAGATTTGTAGACAGGAAAAAGTTAAAAGAAACAACAGCTAAGGTAAACAAAGTCATCCCATACCTTGAGGCGAGGAGCCTTCACCAGTGCAACAATATCCTCAAAGCAACAGCAAATACGGTGAGGAAACTACTTGGTATAAAAGCGAGAGGAAACAACAGACAAGAAAGAGCAGAGCCGTGGTGGAAGAAGCGACTGAGTGGGCAAATCGGGGAAATGAGAAATGACATAGGAAAGCTTGAGTCACTACTGAATGGGACACTAAAAAACATAGGCACTAAAAATAGACTGGAAATAAAGTACAAAACTAAGAGGAAAAAGCTAAATATTATCATAGAGGAACTGAAGCAACGCATTGTAGCAAAGAGTGCAAAAATCAGGCGATACGAGAACAGAGTCAGTCAGTATAAACAGAACCGCATGTTCGACAACAACCAGAATGCTGTTTGGACAGCTTGAGGGGAAAGAAAGAGGCAACGACTTGATCCCTGGGGCGGAGCAAACTAAAACATTCTGGAGAGGAATATGGGAGCAGAATGTTAGACATAATGTCCAGGCAGGGTGGATTGAGACAGTTCAGAAGGAGATCAGTGAACAGGCACACCAACAAACTGATTTGAGTATCACAGTTGAAACTCTTAAGGGGCAGGCCAAAAAACTAACCAACTGGAAATCACCAGGCCCAGATGGTGTGCAGGGGTATTGGATTAAAAATTTAACATCCCTCCACCCGAAGCTGACGGCCATGTTCAATGACTGCTTGGTGTCGGGTGAGGTGCCAGAGTGGTTGACAAAAGGTACCACAGTTCTGATAATGAAAGACCGAATCAAGGGTAATGATGTTACCAACTATAGACCTATCACATGTCTGTCCGTAATGTGGAAACTGTTGACGAGCATTGTGTCTGAGGAAATCTACCATCACCTCCACACAAACAACTTGTTACCGGACGAACAGAAAGGATGCTGAAAGAAGTCACGTGGTACAAAGGACCAGTTACTTATTGATAAGATGGTAATGGGGAATTGCAGGAGGAGACACACTGATCTTGCCATGGGATGGATAGACTACAGAAAGGCATTTGACATGGTGCCTCATTCTTGGATCACCAAAAGCCTGGAGATCTTCAGGGTGGCAGATAACATCAGACAGTTGCTGGGCAGGAGTATGGGGTCCTGAGAGACAGAGTTGATATCAACTGGAGTATCCTTGGGAAGCGTGAAGATCAAGAGAGGTATATTCCAGGGAGATAGCCTGTCCCCTCTGTTGTTTGTCCTTGTCCTGATGCCCTTGACCATTATGCTGCGAAAAGTGAGAGCAGGATACAAGTTGGGAAAGGGAGAGCTTACCATCAATCACCTCCTCTTCATGGACGATCTTAAGCTCTTCGGGAAAAGTGAGAAGGAGTTGGATGTGCTTGTTGACACTGTCCGTATTTTCAGCAGTGATATATGTATGCAGTTTGGTATTAGTAAATGTGGAGTCATTGTGATGAGGAGGGGTAGGTTGAGCAGAAGTAACGGGATCCAGATACCAACAGGTGAGATGATAAAGGAAATTGACTCTGAGGAAGGATACAAGTATTTGGGCGTTCTGGAGGCTGATGGCATAAAGAACAAAAAAATGAAGGAAGTGTTAAGAACTGAATACATTCGGAGAGTAAGGAGCGTATTGAAGTCACATCTGAACAGCAGAAATGCCATAAGCGCAGTAAATTCCCGAGCTGTGTCTATTATTAGGTACAGTGCGGGAATTCTGAGATGGAATGTTGCTGAACAAAAAGAAATGGATAGGAAGACTACGAAGCTATTGACTATCTGCAACATGTTCCACAAGAGGAGTGATGTCGATAGACTCTACCTAAGGAGATCTGAGGGTGGAAGAGGTCTTATCAGCATAGAGGACTGTGTTCAGATGGAGAAAAACAACCTATACAAATACGTGACCTATAGTAAGGAGCCAATGCTCAGAACTGTACTGAAGGAGGGGACAGTAGGCCAGGGGATGTCCAAGGAGGAAATAACATCAAGGAGGAAGAGCAGCCTTAAGGGAAAATCCCTTCATAGTACCTTCTTTGAGAAAACTGAATTTAGAGATCCACAGACATGGAACTGGTTGAGAAGAGGAGACCTCAAAAAGGCTACAGAAGGAATGCTAATGGCTGCGCAGGAGCAGGCCCTCAAAACGAAGTGGTTGAAGCACCATATCTACAAGGAGGAGGCTAGCCCACTATGCAGGATCTGTGGAGAGAGAGAGGAGACTGTGGCTCACATTGTGTCCGAGTGTAAACACCTAGCCCAGACCCACTATAAGGGCTGGAGACACGATGTGATGGGCAGGGTGATCCACTGGCACCTGTGCAAAGTAAACAATTTACCACATTCTGAGAAATGGTATGAGCATAGGCCAGAGGCGGTGATGGAGAACAATCAGGTGAAGGTGCTGTGGGATTTTAGGATACAGACGGACAAAAAACTGGAACACAATAGACCTGACCTGGTGGTTGTGGACAAAGAAAAAAGATCGTGCCTGATTGTGGATGTGGCCTGCCCGTTCGACACGAGAGTGCAAGAGAAGGAGAGGGAGAAAATTAACCGATACCAGGACCTAAAGTGGGAGGTGAAAAGGATTTGGAACTGCCATGAAGTCAAAGTGATCCCGATTGTCATAGGCGCACTGGGGACTATCTCCAAAAGTTTCCAGGGATGGTTAAAGAAAATCGGCCCCTTCACGCTTTTTGGAACGCTTCAAAAGGCATGCTTGCTTGGAACAGCAAGAACCCTCCGATACGTCCTGAATATCTGAGGCTGCAGGTAGTGGCTTGATATTCAATCCAACGGACTTTCCAGTTAACCAACATCAATGACTGAGATTCAAGGAATAACAAAAATAATAATAATAATAATAATTGGATTATCTACATATCTAAGGGAATCACATGATTGGATGATCAAACTCGTTTTGAAACACGAAAGCATCAAAAGATCATATTCCATTACAAAAGATGCACAAAGATACAGTAATGGACTACAAATTTCAGAAGTCCCATTTACTGCTGAAATGGAAAACACAGAAAAAGCAAAGCAGGTAAAAGTAACTGCAAAGAAAGAACTGCTACAGAAACTGGCTAAGAAATGGCAAGAAAAGCCTCTGTATGGAAAATACCCAGAGCGAGCTAACAATCCTGATGTTGACAAAACTCATCAGTGGTTGGCATCCTCTGGACTGAAATCGGAGACTGAAGGACTGATTATATCCGCACAAGATCAGTGTCTGCCAACAAAAAATTACCAAGCCAACATAATAAAAAATGGGTGCAGCCCATTATGCCGTGTATGCAAAAAACAACCAGAGACCATTGACCATATAATTTCAATGTGCAGTCCTATAGCACCAACCGAATACCTAAACAGGCATGACAGAGCTGCACAATACATACATTGGATAATGTGTAAGCATTTTGACCTGCCCCATCAAAAGAATTGGTGGGAGCATCAACCACCTCCCATACTTGAAAAATATCACATCTCAATCTTGTTGAACTTTAGCATCCAAACAGACCGAAAAATAGATGCAAACAGACCTGATATAATATTGAAGGACTTTCAAAAGAGGGTATGCCTGCTAATTGATATGTCTGTTCCAATAGACAAGAACGTATCTATAAAAACATTTGAAAAATTGAGCAAGTATAAGGACCTGGAGATAGAAATTGGAAAAATGTGGAAATTGAGAACTAAAACAATACCAGTGGTTGTAGGCGCTCTGGGAATGATACCTAAGGGGTCTAATGATTACTTATCGCAAATCCCAGGAAACCCGCGTATAGGAGAAATACAAAAGATAATACTAATGGGAACTGCCCATATACTAAGGAGGATTCTGTCAATATAAGTACATCACAAGTCTAAACACTAAAGATGCATGTGTGAATATGTATGTTCTTTCTTGAACATAGCGGACCTTGTTGTCTCTTGAGGTCACTGGTTGTGACTTAGTGATAACTCGTATGAACATAAAGCAAGATAAATGCAACTGTAATAATAATAATAATAATAATAATAATGAGTTCTTTATTGGCCACAAGGGCTGACATCAAGAAAAACATTATAGACGGCACAGGACGGTACAGAATGTTACGATGTGGGTTTTGTGCGTGTAAATGTGTTTATTATTTATATAAGAAAAGAAAAAAAGACATAGAAACATATATATATATAAACAATAAAAATGAAAATTGAAACAATAAAAAATTCAGCAATAGGGGGTAACCCTTCGAGGGTTACTCGTGGCGAAAACCACACAAAAGACCACGGCCACCCTGACCACCAGGGCAAGTGCCCTCTCTCAATTTTTCCATCTCTCAAACTACAGACGTATATTCAGAGCGGTCCCGTTCACTCGGACCATTCTCGCTACATTCATCCACCTTTCAACAAACTTGCTAGAAGGTAGCACTTGCCTCTCCACCCTGATTTTCCTCTTCAAGTGAAACTTGAAAAAGTTAATTAGGGATTCGCCGAAGAGGAAAGTGTCTGTCTTTAACCCTTTCAACCTTGTCCACCACACAATCTCTTTAGCCATGGCCACCAGGTAGATGAAAACCGCTTGCCCTTCCTCCTCGAGGGAAGACGGCGAGACCATCTGCACAATAGAATCAGTCGATAACCGGATCAGTCCTACACGCGACAGCAACTGTTCGACATAGATCCACAAGTCAGCAATGCTCGGGCACTGAACGAGTGCGTGCACGACGGTTTCGTCGCTCTGCGCGCATCTTGGACAGGCTCGGCTGACGGCACTTCCGTGTCTGTAGAGCTTATCTCGAACCGGCAGCGATCCCCGGTAGCACTGCCAGGCCAGGGATTTTTGGAAGTTATCCATAGGCCTGGGCTGAAAGTTCTCCTGAAGAGAGCAAACAGCTGATCGTCTTCGACGCCCAGGATATCTCCGAGAACGTCGTCGCACTTCCCCTCCACTAGTTCTCTATAGAATGCCGAGGTAGATGTTCCACCGATACTGGTGCCCAGCTGGCAGAGGGCAGTGAGCGCCTGGAGACATTCCAGTTTCCAAGCGCTATCCCTCGGTCTTTTTATGACCCAGAACTGCAGCTCCATCAAGGAGACGAGCTGTGGGAAAACGTGCCTGGCGAAAGGTGACCACATCTGTTCACCGTCAAGGAAGTACCAGTGATGTCGCAACCTCAGCGCATGTTTGCGCATCATCAGCCATGGCATGCCCAATCCTCCACGCAACGGGTGTTGACAGCAGATCGATCGTCTGACCATGAGAGCGTGTCCCTTCCACAAAAATCGGAAGAGGAGGCGCTCCATTTTGGTGAGAGTTGGGCTGGGGCAAGGGACGACGGTGAGGCGGTAGCAGATGACGGATGCGATGTACGCATTCGCCACCTCCGCCCGGCCTTTCAGGGACAGCTTCCTCTCGACCCATTTCTGGGTGAGGGAGGCCACCTTGCTCGTCACCTCGTTCCAGTTTTTCTCCATCTGGAGGTCCGGTCCGAACCAGACCCCGAGCAATTTAACCGGTCCGTCCGCCCAACGCCCCATGACGCTATCGGACGGCATGGACTTTCCTCCCCAGGTGCCGAGCTGCAAGCCCACCGACTTTTTCTGGTTTATCTTTGCTCCTGTCCCCGCTTCGTATTACTTGTGGGCGGTGCCGAGCATCTGGACGTGTCTGGTGCTCGACACCACCACGGTGACCTCGTCGGCATAAGCCGACTCGTATTTCCATCATCCTAGTTCGCGTGGGATGACCCTCATCGCCCCCAGTTTGTGAAGTAACGGCTCGAGAGCCAATACGTACAAAAGGGACGAGAGGGGACAACCCTGGCGGACCGAGCGCATGATGCTGAACGACTGCGACACGTGACCGTTCACCCTCACAACTGAGGAGATGTCGCTGTGCATTGCAGCGATCCAACCCCTGAAAACAGGCCCGAAATCGGCTGCCTCGAGGACCGCCGCCAGGTACCGATAGTCGACCCTATCGAATGCTTAGGATTGATCTAAGTTTATCAGGGCCCCACCCGTGCCAGGTTCCTTAACCACCCTCTCTATGATGTGGAGGTTGTAGTGTATGGATCTGTCCGGAATGGTCAAAATCTTGAACCCTGCGTTTAGCAGGGTTATGGGCCTGAAATTATCGATAACCTCCCTTTTGTTCGGGTCTTTTCTCAGCAGCGCCACCGCTCCCCGGCTCACAAAACTGGGAATGCTCCCGTTTTGCTGACAGTTGCAGTAGACGTCTGCCAAGAGGTCACCGAACAAGTCTTGCATAAATGCATAAAGCTCGTAGAGAAGACCATCCAAACCTGGCGATTTACGCCTCGTGCAGTTAGCCATCGCTTCCCGTATTTCACCGGCTGTTATTGGCTTTTCGCAACACTGTGCTGCGGTCGTCGAGAGCCGAGGTAGTCCGTCGAGGTATGCACTGAAGTCCATGCCCCGATCCGGGCCGCCGCTGCTCCCGAACAGTTCAGCAAAGTGCTGCTTCACACATTTGTTCGGGTTAGAGCAACACGCAGCCGTTTTGGTCAGACAAAGACCGAATTGTGGTTTGTTGCCACGTAGCGGCTCTGCCACCCGGGCCCATTGGACGGCTTTTGTCCCCTCGTGTTTCAGAGCACGCGCTCTAGCTCTGACAACGCAGCCTTCGTGTTTTGCGTTGAAGAATTGGTCGAGTGCCAATCTCGCCTTAAGCAAGTCGGTTGCGATGCCCGTCCTAAACGCCTCTTCTAGCTTTCTGACTAGCTCTCCCTCTACTCTATTTTCCTCTATCACTAGTCCTTTGCTAAACCTAATCGACTCTATTTTAATTGCCCTTTTCAGGGCGAACCACCACCTGTTGTTGACGACCGCTCCCGTCAACGCCCGCTTAACTAATACGCTAATCCGGTCTCTGTAGGCTTTGCGCGTTCAGCTTCCAGTAACCGGGCCCTTGTCTATGAAGTCTGTCTATATCGATATCACAGATCACAAATTTGTGGTCTGTGTAGTCGACTATTTTAAATTGTGGACAACTTATACTAGCCTTATCTAGTTCTCTGCAGAATACCCTATCAAGATCGATCTGGATGGCCCGATGCGGTTTGTCTATGTCCACATTGGCACATTCGGGTGATCCAGTCGATACCTGTCAGACAGTTCAAAACGTCTGAGCAGGTTGGTTAAGCTCTTACACCCTCCTCCCCTATCCACTAGCCCCACACAATCCCAGCGTGCATCCAAGATACCGTTCCAGTCGCCCACTAACACTAAAGAGCGGGACGTTCCAAGAAAGGTCTCTAGACGTCCGAAGAAATCTGGCCGTCCTGCCCCTGTTGGGGCGTAGACGGCTACTAGCCTGAAAGCATTGCTTTCGCTGCCGGTCACGTCCAGCACCACTGACCTACCTTCTGGTTCCAGGAAGATGGCCCGTATGGCGAGATCCAAGCCTCTCCGAAAAAGGACGGCAACCCCTCCCCCGATCCTGGACGGCTGGGAGATGCGTATACATCGTAGCCGCCGAAGATCGGTGCGAAGGCTTGTGCTTCGGAGATTCTGGTCTCGCTGACGGCCACCACATCTATGTTTAGTAACCTGAGGTCGTTGAGCAGGTGACCCTGCTTCCAAGATGACCCCAGGCAACGTGCATTTATACTGCCTATTCTGAGTACGGCCATGCTGGGTGAGAAACGGGGCAAGTGAGAAAGGGTCGCTTACCTTGACCGTGTGGTGAAGGGACAGTAGACCGTCCCTTTGGCTGGTCATGGGTGTTTCCAAGAGGATGTCAGTGTATATCCTCTTGGTAACCGACTCTGTGAAGTCTCCAACTACGTTGGGGAATTTTTGTTTTAAAGATTTGTACTGTTATATTGAGATTTCAATGATGCTTATGTTTGTCGGGAAAGGTGTTGGTGTTGGTGGGGTGTAGTAGTTTTTTCTGTGATGTTAATGGTTTCTTTATTGGCCACAAGGGCTAACACGAATAAAAACATTATAGACGGCACAGAACAGTACAGGACGATACAAAGTGGGTTTTGGTCGTGTAAACAGGTTATAACAAAATTGGGTTAGAAATCCAAAAGTTGAAACAACAAAAATTCCCCCAAAAGGGAGAAACTTCCGAGGGTCACTCGTGGCAAAAACCACACAAAAAGGCCACGGCCACCCTGACCACCAGGGCAAGCGCCCTCTCTCAGTTTTCCCACTCGTCAGTCTACAGGTACATACTCAGAGCGGTCCCATTCACTCGGACCAGACTCGCTACATTCACCCACCTTTCAACAAACTTACTAGAAGACAGCACTTGACTCTCCACCCTGATTTTCCTCTTCAAGTGAAACTTGAAAAAGTTAATCTGGGATTGGCCGAAGAGGAAAGTGTCCGTCTTCAACCCTTTCAACCTTGTCCACCACACAATCTCTTTCGCCATGGCTACCAGGCAGATGAAAACTGCCTGCCCTTTCTCCCCTTTAAAGGAGGATGTCGGGGCTATCTGCACAATGGAATCAGTCGATAACCGGATCCGTCGTACATGCGACAGCAACTGTTCGACATATCCCCACCAAGTCAGCAATCCTCAGGCACTGAACGAGTGCGTGCAGGACGGTTTCGTCACCCTGCGCTCATCTCGGACAGGCTCAGCTGACAGCACCTCCGTGCGTGTAGAGTTTATCTCGAACCGGCAACGCTTCCCGGTAGCACTGCCAAGACAGGGATTTCTGGAAGTTGTCCATAGACCCTGGTCTGAAAGCTCTCTTGAAGAGAGCGAACAGCTGATCGTCTTCGACGCCCAGAGTCTCCCCGAGAGCGTCGTCGCTCTTTCCCTCCACTAGCCCTCTATAGAACGCCGAGGTAAATGTTCCACCGATACTAATGCCCAGCTGGTAGAGGGCAATGAGCGCTTGGAGACAATCCAGCTTCCAAGCGCTATCCCTCGGTCTTTTCCTGATCCAGGAGTGCAGCTCCGTGAAGGAGACAAGCTGGGGAAAAACACGTCTGGCAAAAGGCAACCACACCAGTTCACCGTTAAGGAAGCACCAGAGATGTCGCAGCCTCAGCGCATGTTTGCGCATCATCAGCCACGGTATGCCTAGTCCTTCACGCAACGGGTGTTCACAGCAAATGGATCGTCTGACCATGGGAGAACGTCCCTTCCACAAAAAGCGGAAGAGTAGGCGCTCCATTTTGATCAGAGTTGGGCGGAGACAAGTTACGACGGTCAGGCGGTAGCAGATGACGGACGCTATGTACGAATTCGCCACCTCCGCCCGCCAATTCAGAGACAGCCTCCTCTCGGCCCATTTCTGGGTGGTGAGAGAGGCCACCCTGCTCGTCGCCTCGCTCCTGTTTTTGTCCATCTGGAGGTCCGGAGCGAACCAGACCCTGAGCAATTTAACCTGTACTTCCGTCCAGTGCCCCGCGACGCAGCCGGATGGCATGGACTTTCCTCTCCAGGTGCCGAGTTGCAAGCCCACCGACTTTTCCTGGTTTATATTTGCTACTGTCACCGCTTCGTATTCCTTGAGAGCGGTGCCGAGTATCTGGACGTGTTTGGTGCTCGACACCACCACGGTGACGTCGTCGGAATAAGCTGACACGGATCTCCCGCATCCCAATTCGCGTGGGACACCCCTCATCATCTCTAATTTGTGCAGTAACGGCTCTATGGCCAGTACGTACAAAGGGGACAAGAGGGGGCAACCCTGGCGGACCGAGTGCATGATGCTGAAAGGCTGCGACAGGTGACCATTCACCCTCACAATCGAGCAGATGTCGCTGTGCATCGCAGTGATCCAGCCCCTGAAAACGGGCCTAAAGCCGGCCGCCTCGGGGGCCGCAGCCAGGTACCGATGGTCGACACTATCAAATGCTTTAGATTGATCAAAGTTGATCAAGGCCCCACCCGTGCCAGGTTCCTTAACCACCCTCTGTATGATGTATCGCATGAGATGAAGGTTGTCGTGGATGGATCTGTTCAGAATGGCGCACGTCTGCGCCTTTCCTGCCAGATCACCGACGACGATCGCCAATCTCTTTGCTAAGACCTTGGCCAAAATCTTAAACTCTGCGTTTAGCAGAGTTATGGGCCTGAAGTTGTCTATAACGTCCCCCTTATTCGGGCCTTTTTCTCAGCAGCGCCACCGCTCCCCGGCTCACAAAACTGGGAATGCTCCCGTTCTGCTGCCAATTGCAGTAGACACCTGCTAAGAGGTCACCGAAGAAGTCTGGCATATACGCATACAGCTCGTAGGGCAGACCATCCAAACCTGGCGATTTACCCCTCGTGCAGTTAGACATCGCTTCCCGTATTTCACCTGCTGTTACCGGCTTTTCGCAGCACTGCGCTGCGGTCGTCGAGAGCGGCGGTAGTCCGCGGCAGTATGCACTGAAATCCATACTCCGATCCGGCCCAACGCCGCTCTCGAACAATTGAGCAAAGTGCTGTTGGAAAGCGGCACACATCTGCTCGTGTTCGAGCAACATGCGCCCGTTTTGATCAGGCAAAGACAGAATTGTGGACTTGTTGCCACGTCGCGCCTCCACCACCCAAGCCCATTGACGGCTTTCGTCCCCTCGTGTCTTAGAGTACGCGCTCTAGCTCTGACAACGCAGCCTTCATGCTTTGCGTTGAAGAATTGGTCTAGTGCCAATCTCGCCGCAAGCACGTCGGTTGCGGTGCCTGTCCTGAACGCATCTTCTAGCTTTCTAACTAACTCTCTGTCGCTGTATATCCTCTTGGTAACCGACCCTCTGAAATCTCCAACTGCGTTGGGGTATTTTTCTTTTTATATTTGTAATGTTCTATTTTTATTTCATTGATGTTTAGGTTTGTCGGGAGAGTTCTTGGTGTTGGTGGGGTTGAGTAGTTTTTTTCTCTGATGTCTGTGTACTGCTTTATATGTTGTAAGAGTTCTTTATTTTCCATGTTTATGGCTTTTGTGGGGAGGGGTGATTTTGTTGTTGTTTTCTTGTTGTTGCTGTTGGGTGTGTGTGTTTTGTTGCGTTTGCGATATTGGTGTTTTTGGTGATGCTGGTGGTGGTGTGGTTGTTGTTGGTGGTGATGCTTGTGGTGGTGATGGTAATGGTGGTGGTGTTGCTGCAAGTCTCCTTGCAGCCTTTACCCCTCTTTGTCTGCCTTCACTTTTGGAGGGTGAAGCTAAGGGGTTTTTCCTTTTTTGTTTTTTGTGGCAGACCGTTTGCTACTTCCCTCCCACCTCATACACCATGTCAGATTCCGTGGTGTCTGGGAGGGGTATGGGCTCCACTGCTGTTGGTGGTGGTAGTGGGGCCCGCTCCGGCGATTTTACCGCCGGTGTAGCTATTGCGACTGTTTGTGTTGCCGCCACTGCTGCCGCTGCTTTAGTTGTCCGTGGCCATGGTATGGGTGCCACGGACGTTGCCCTCCTACTCACCATGGAATGGTCTTCTGCCTCTGTTGCTGGACTGCTCTTGGTAGCAGCGTATCAGGCGTCGGAAGGTGGGGGGCTCTCTTCTTGGCTGTCTTCTGCTGGAAGAAGGCCCTGAAGAGATAGCACTTTGGGCGCCTTCCTTCCACGCTTCTAGGGAGTTCGAGCCCTTCTTCGAGGTCTATGATGTCTGGGATGGCCTTGATGCACTCCTGGTCAGTCTGTATTAGCATTCGCATGCCTATTCCTGACCAGTTCTCTCTTCCCCTTCTCTGTATTTGCAGTATGGTGGTCTTCTCCTCGATTCCAGCCAGTACAGACGTGGCCAGCCAAGGTATTGGCACATCGGGCGGGACCTGGGTCACTTTGACCCTCACAATTTTCTGCCCGCAATAGGAGGCCACCAAGACTATCTCCTCACTCTTTAGGGTTTCCAAAGAGTGAGATTTCGCCTCTTGGGGGGTGGCGAAATGTACGTCTACTGTGGCGTCCTTGTTGCCTCGGGTGATGTGGGTTTTGCGCGCCCAGACGCACCCCAAGGCCTTTTGGATTTGAGCCTCCGTGGCTCTCTCGACCCGATGTGACATTTTGCTTACGGTGCGGTAAGTACCCGTGCGCAGCTACTGATTTTTTGAAGAAATCGGGTGGAGGTTTCAGGGAAACTATTGTTTCTCGACACCATGGCTCTTACGACTGCCATCTCCTCCTCCGTGACTAGCACTGTCTGTATATTTCGGGCCACACCTGCGAAAGAAGTGATCCCTTTTTCAGCGGCAGCATTATTGCTGCCGCTACTGCTGCTACTGGTCTTGTTGGTGCTGTTGCTGTTGCTACTGCTACAAACGGTGTTGTTGTTGTTGTTGCTGTTATCACTGTTGTAGTTGGTTGTGTTTTTGGTGCCACCGTTGTAGTTGTTTTCGGTGCAATTTGTATTGTTGCTGTTGGTGTTGTTGTTTATTTTCTTGTTAGTGGTGTTAATATCGTTGTTGCATTTTTTGTCATTTTTTTCTGTTGTCTGTATTTTGGTTGACGCTGTTATTGTAGTTGGTGTGCTAATTTTTTTCAAAATTAGTGTTCTCAGAGTTGTCTTTGTTCACGTTGTTTGTGGTGGTATTTGTTGTATGAATTTTACTAATCCTCCTCTGAACTTTTACGCCATTGTCACACGACAGCAGACATATTGCTTGGGGGCATGGCTCAAAAGTAAAATGTGCAAATATTGTTCAAATATTTGAGCCAAAAGGCCCAAATATTATACTTTCCCCTTCACAGGGCAAAGTCCAAGGGTTTATATCCCTTACACAACAAGAAAAATTAACAACAAATAATTTTAACAGGCAAATAAAGCGACTTACTGGGAGCAAGCAAAATACGTCCGATTAGACCAATAATAATAATTGTTTCTACTTTTGGCACAAGGCCAGCAATTACCAGTGTATTACTGGTACTTTATTTTATCGACCCCATAAGGATGAAAGGCAAAGTTAACCTAGACCAATAATAATAATAATAATAATAATGCTTTCTTTATTAACCACAAGGGTTGACACAAAGTAAAACATTAAGGACAGTACAGGACAATACAGGACGGTACAAATGGGCATTTCTGCGTGTAAAAAAAACAAAAAAACAGAGGATGTAAAAAAAAAGTAAACAATGACAAATTCCCCAATAGGGGGAGGGGGGAGAAACTTCCGAGGGTCGCTTGTGGAGAAAGCCCACATAAAAAGCCATGGTTATCCTGACCACTAGGAGAAGTGCTCTCTTCCAGTTTTCCTCCCACTGGCACACGCTCATGGTAGGTCCATTCACACAGGCCATTGTTGCCTCTCTCATCCACTTTTCAACAAACTGGCTGGAAAGCAGCACTTCCCTCTCCAACCTGATTTTCCTTTTCAGGTGAAACCTGAAAAAGTTAGTGAGGGCGTCACCGAAGAGGAAAGTACCCGTCTTCAACCCTTTCAGACGTGTCCACCATACGATCTCTTTTACCATGGCCACCAAGCAGATAAAAACTGCCTGCCCTTCCCGGCTAAAGGAAGGCGGCGCCGCAATTCTCACGATGGACTCAGCTGATAGCCGGATCAGTTCTACACAGGACACCAGGTATTCGACATAAACCCAGAAGTCATCAATGCTCGGACACTGGACGAGTGCGTGCAGGACGGTTTCATTGCCCTGCATGCATCTCGGACAGGCCCGGCTGACGGCACTTCAATGCCTGTAGAGTTTATCCCAAACTGGCAAGGCTCCTCGGTAGCATTGCCAGACCAGGTATTTCTTGAAGCCCCGGCCCGAAAGTTCTGCCGAAGAGATTGGCTAGTTGGTTTTCGTCGGCGCCCAAGACGTCATCTCTCTTTCCCTCCACTAACCCTATATAGAACGCCAAGGTGGAGTTTCCACCGATCGTATTGCCCGACTGGTCGAGGGTTATAAACGCCTGAAGACATTCCAGTCTCCAAGCGCTGCTCTCGGTCCTTCTCTGGATTGACCCAGGACTGCAGCTCCGTCAAGGAGACGAGCTGGGGAAACACGCGTCTAGCAATGGGCGACCACACCTGATCACCGTTGAGGAAGAGATGGAGATGCCGTAGCCTGAGCGCATGTCTGCGCATCATCAGCCACGGCATGTTTTGCGTTCGACACCACTACTGTGACGTCGTATGAATATGCTCACGCGGTTTTTCCGCATCCCATTTCGAGCGGGACCCCATCAACGTCTCAAGCTTGTGCAGTAATGGCTCGAGGGCCAATACGTACAATAGGGACGAAAGAGGACATCCTTGGCGGACCAAGCGCACAATGTTGAACGGTTCCTAAAGGTGGCCGTTCACTCTCACCACAGAGCAGATGTTGCTGTGCATGGCAGCGATCCAGCCTCTAAAGACAGGCCCAAAGCCAGCCGCCCTCAGGACTGCCGCCAGATAACGATGGTCAACCCTATCGAAAGCTTTCGGCTGATCTAAATTGCTCAAGGCCCCACCCGTGCCAGGTTCCCTAGCTACCCTCCCCACGATGTCTCCCATGAGGTGGAGGTTATCTGTCTGGAATGATGCATATCTGCGCCTCTCCCACCAGACCATGGACGACAATCGCCAACCTCTTTGCTAGCACTCTTTGCTAGCACTCTGTGTTTAGCAGAGTTATGGGCCTGAAATTATTTATGTTATCCCCCTTGTTCGGATCATTTCTTAGCAACGCCACTGCTCGACGGCTCACAGAGCTGGAAGTTCTCCTGTTCTGCTGCCAGTTGCAGTAGACGTCCGCCAAGAGGTCTCCGAACAAGTCTGGCATATGTACGTAAATTTCGTAGGGTAGACCATCCAAACCAGGCGATTTACCCATTGTGCAGCCAGTCATTGCCTCCCGTACTTCAGCAGCTGTTATCGGCTTTTCGCAACACTCCGCCTTAGTGGCCGAGAGCCGCGGCAATCCGTCGAGGTAGGCACTAAAGTCCTGCCCTCGAACTGCTGAGCAAAGTGTCGCTGAAAAGCCGCACATATCTAGTAGCATGCGCCCGTTGTGGTCCACCAAAGACCTGATCTTGGCTTTGTTGCCACGACGCGTCTCCGCTACCCGGGCCCATTGAACGGCTTGTCTGAGAGCACGCACCCTAGCTCTGACAACGCAGCATACGTGCTTTGCGTTGACAAATTCGTCGATAGACAATTTCGGCGCAAGCATGTCGATCGCGATGTCTTTTCTAAGCGCCTCGTCTAATTTGCTAACTAGTTATCCCTCTGCTCTATTTTTCTTTATTACTAACGCCTTAATAAACCTACTGGAGTCTATTCTAATCGCTCTTTTCAGGGCAAACCACCATTTGTTGTTGACGATGGCCCCCGTCAACGCTCGCTTAACTATCCGGGACGATTGGAGATGTGTAGTCGTCGAAAATGAGTGCGAATGTCCGTGCCTCCGAGATTCTGGTCTCGCTGATGGCCACCACATCTGTGTTTAGCAACCTGAAATCGTTGAGCATAATAATAATAATAATTGTTTCTACTTTTGGCACAAGGCCAGCAATTACTCAGTGCATTACTGGTACTTTATTTTATCGACCCGACCCCGTAAGGATGAAAGGTAAAGTTAACCTCGACGGGATTTGGACTCAGAATGGCAAGGACCGTAACTCTATGCTGCAGAGCATGGTATCCGACCCTCTACCGATACTGCCAATCCACCGCCATAATAAATAATAATAATAATAATAATAATATTAATAATAATAATAATTATAATGATAATTGTTTCTACTTTTGGCACAAGGCCAGCAAATTACCCAGTGCATTACTGGTACTTTATTTTATCGACCCCGTATGGATGAAAGGCAAATTTAACCTCGGCGGGATTTGAAATCAGAATGGCAAGGGTCGTAACTCTATGCGTGAAAACATGGTGTCCGACCTTCTACCGATACTGTCAATAATAATAATTGTTTCTACTTTAGGCGCAATGCCAGCAATTATCCCAGTGTATTCCTGGTAATATTAATAACAACAATGATTTCTTTAATGGCCAAAAGGAGAAAAACATACAGACGGCACAGAACGATACAAAGTGGGGTTTGGCCGTGTAAAAAGGTTACATCAAGATAGAAATGTGTAAAAACAAATTTAAAAATTCAAACAACAAAAATTCCCCCAAAAGGGGAAGCCTCCGGGGGGTCACTCGTGGCGAAAACCACACAAAAGACCACGGCCACTCCTCAGTCTACAAGCGCATACTCAGAACGGGCCACTCACTCGAACCAGATTCGCCACTTTCACCCACCGTTCAACAAACTTACTCGAAGATAGCACTTGCTTCTCCATCCTGATTTTCCTCAAGTGAAATTAGAAATAGTTAATCAGGGGTTCGCCGAAAGGGAAAGTCTCCGTCTTCAACACTTTCAATCTTGTCCACCACACAATCTCTTTCGCCATGGCCACCAGGCAGATGAAAACTGCCTTCCCTTCCTTCTTTTTAAAGGAGGATAGCGGAGCCATCTGCACAATGGACTCAGTCGATAACCAGATCATTCCTACACGCGACAGCAACTGTTAGACATAGCCCCACAAGTCAGCAATTCTCGGGTACTGAACGAGTGCGTGCAAGATGGTTTCATCGCCCTCCGGGCATGTCGGACAGGCTCGGCTGACAGCACCTCCGTGCCTGTAGAGCTTATGCCGAACCGGCAATGCTCCCCGGTAGCACTGCCAGGCCATAGTGGAAGTTGTCCATACGCCCCGGGCTGAAAGTTCTCTTGAAGAGAGCGAAGAGCTGATCGTCTTCGACGCCCAGGGTCTCCCCGAGAACGTCGTTGCTCTACCCTTCCACTAGCCCTCTAGAAAACGCCGAGGTGGATGTTCCACCGATATCAGTGCCCAGCTGGTAGAGGGCGGTGAGCGCTTGGAAACATTCCAGCTTCTAAGCGCTATATCTCGGTCTTTTCCTGATCCAGGACTGCAGCTCTGGAGAACGTCCCTTCCACAAAAGAACGGAAGAGAAGGTGCCCCATTATGGTCAGCAGATGACGGATGCGATGTACGCATTCGCCATCTCCGCCCGACATTTTAGAGACAGCTTCCTCTCTGCCCATTTCTGGGTGAGAGAGACCACCCTGCTCGTCACCTCGCTCCAGTTTTTTCCATCTGGAGGTCCGGACCGAACCAGACCCCGAGCAATTTAACCGGTCCTTCCGTCCATCTCCCCACTACGCTGTCGGACGGCATGAACTTGTCTCTTCAGGTGCCGAGTTGCAAGCCTACCGACTTTTCTTGGTTTATCTTTGCTCCTGTCACAGCTTCGTATTCCTTGAGAGCGGTGCCAAGCATCTGGACGTGTTTGGTGTTCGACACCACCACGGTGACGAGATTGGCGTACGCCGACACGGACCTCTTGCATCCCAGTTAGCGTGGGACACCCCTCATCTCTCCAAATTGTGCAGTAACGGCTCGAGGGCCAGTACGCACAAGAGGGACGAGAGGGGATAACCCTGGCGACAGAGCGCATGATGCTGAATGGCTGCAACAGGTGACCATTCACCCTCACAATCAAGCAGATGTCGCTGTGCATCGAGCGTTCCAGCCCCTAAAAACGGGCCCGAAGCCAGCCGCCTCGAGGAACTGTGGTCGACCCTATCAAATGCTTTAGATTGATCCAAGTTGATCAGGGCCCCACCCGTGCCAGGTTCCTTAACCACCCTCTCTACGATGTATCGCATGAGATGGAGGTTGTCGTGGATGGATCTGTCTGGAGTGGCGCATGGCTGCACCTCTCCCACCAGTTCACCAATCTCGTTGCTAACACCTTGGCCAAAATCTTGAAATCTGCGTTTAACAGAGTTATGGGTATGAAGTTGTCTATAACGTCCCTCTGGTTCGGATCTTTTCTCAACAGCGCCACCGCTCCCGGCTTACAAAACTGGGAATGCTCCAGTTCTGCTGCCAGTTGCAGTAGACCTATGCCAAGAGGTCTGGCATGTACGCATAAAACTTTCGTCCCTTCGTGTCTTAGAGCACGTGCTCTAGATCTGACAACGCAGACTTCATGCTTTGCGTTGAAGAATTGGTCGAGTGCCAGTCTCGCCGCTAGCACGTCGGTTGCGATGGCTGACCTAAACGCCTCTTCTAACTTTCTAACTAGCTCTCCCTCTACTCTATTTTCCTCTATCGCTACTCTTTTGCTAAACCTTATCGATTCCACTCTAATTGCCCTTTTCAGGTTAAACCACCACCTGTTGTTGACGATCGCACCCGTCAACGCACGCTTAACTAATTTGCTTATCCCAGTCTCTGTAAGTTTTGCGCGACGGGAAAGACGCCTATGAAGTCTAGGTCGACTTCACAGATCACAAATTTGTGGTCCGTGTAGTCGACTACCTTAAAATGTGGACAGCCTACACTAGCCTTATCTGTTTCCCTACAGAATACCCTACCTAGATACGATCTGGATAACCCGATGCGGTTTGCCGATGTCCACATTGGCACATTCGGATAATCCAGTCGATACCTGTCAAACAATTCAAAACGTTTGAGCAGGTTGGTGAGGTTTTTACATCCTCCTCCCCTATTTACTAGCCCCACATAATCCCAGCGTTCATCTAAGATACCGTTCTTTAGTGTTAAAGAGCGTGACGTTCCCAGAAAGGTCTCTAGACGTCTGAAGAAATCTGGCCGTCCTGCCCCTGCTGGGGCGTAGACGGCTACTAGCCTGAAAGCATTGCCTCGTTGCCGGTCACTTCCAGCACCACCGACTTACCTTCTGGATCCAGGAAGATGGTCCATATCGCAAGATTTAAGCCTCTCCTAAAAAGCACAGCAACTCCGACCCGTCCCCCCACCCCGCTCTCGGACGGCTGGGAGATGCGTATACATCGTAGCCGTCGAACATCGGTGCGAAGTCTCGTGCTTCGGAAATTTTGATTTCGCTGATGGCCACCACATCTATGTTTAGTAACCTGAGAACGTTAAGCAGATGACCCTGCTTCCAAGATGACTTCAGGCAACGTACATTTATACTGCCTATTCGAAGTAAGGCCATGTTGGGTGAGGAATGGGGTAAGTGAGAAAGGATCACCTACCTTGATCGTCCCTTTAGCTACTCATGGGTGTCTCCAAGATAATGTACGTGTATATTCTCATGGTAACCGACCCTCTGAAGTCTCCTCTTGAAATATCAAGTGAAATTGAGGAATTAAAACTTCATATTGTTAATGAAATAATTACTAACAAACTACGGTGAAGAGTCTGTAACTCCCCCTCCTTCCCTTTCTTTCATTACTTAATTTCTTTTTTCTTTTTCTTTTCCTTTTTCTTTTTCGTTTCCTTATTGCCATTTATAGTGTACATATAAATTTTGTTTTTAAGAAGCCCATGGCTGTGGGTTGCAAGAAGGCATCATTTTATTTTGGATGATAATCTCGAAGGAGTTGTGGTGTTGGGTAAATGCTGTCTAGTTTGTTGGAATGGGCGATTTTCTCCAATCATTGTACATAGTGTTGTTTTGCCTGAAACTCCTATACTTTCCCACTAACCACCATCACCACTATATATAATTAAGATACCTAATCAATTAGCCTAACGAGTTATTTTGAACCATTTATGTGTCTCCACTCCTTAATTGCTTCCTGGAGTTTAGGTTTCAATAAACAGTGTAATGTGTATCTTTTTCCCAATGAAATAACAGCTACAAGTAACTAAATAGTTCATCAATAGAAAAATAGTATCAATATCACTGACTACTGAAATATAAATCTCTCTCTGTTTTTCAGATATGTCCTTGTGTGTATGTATATATATATATATATATGTGTGTGTGTGTGTGTATGTTTATTTATATATATATATATATATATATGTGTGTGTGTGTGTGTGTGTGTGTGTGTGTGTGTGTGTGTGTGTGTGTTCTTATTTTGGGGTCTCAATATAGTAAACTTGGAATTTATTTATGATAAAAACTGTATAAACATGATATTATTTGCAGTAACAATAACAATATTAAAAATAATTGTTTCTACTTTTGGCACAAGACCAGCAATTACCAATACATTACTGGTACTTTATTTTATCGACCCCGTAAGGATGAAAGGCGTCCGGCCGCTTCTTCTTCGCACCGGTCACCGTCGAGACCTCAGGCGTACTTGGATCCTGTACTGCCGAGCTCCTCCACAAGATCGGAGCACGTCAGCTGAATGTCTGAGAAGGGAGCCCCGCGAGGTCGGGTGGCTGTTGCAGCGGGTGTCACTAGCCATCGTCCGCGGGGCACAGCACTTCTGCCCTCTTTCTCTAGGCCCAAAGCCCAATCACCATTCCCTTCACCCTTCCCCTCTCTTCTGCGACATCAGAGCTCTTGCCATCCCCTTCCCTTCCCGTTAATAATAATAATGACGACTATGATGACGGCAATAATAACAAAGGTGAAACAAAAAGAAAAGAAGAATATGGAAATATAGAGAAAAAAGGGAGAAAGAAAGAAGAAAAAGAACGGGAAGGGAAGGGATGGCAAGAGCTCTGGTGTCGTAGAAGAGGGAGGGGTGAAGGGGAAGGTGATTGGGCTTTGGGCCTAGGGCAAGAGGGCAGATGTGCTGTGTCTCGCGGACGATGGCTAGTGACACCCGCTGCAACAGCCACCCGACCTCGCGGGGCTCCCTTTTCAGACGTGCCGCCGACGTGCTCCGATCTTGTGGAGGAGCTCGGCAGTACAGGATTCAAGTAGGCCTGAAATGCGTGAAATTAGTTTTTGGACACTATTGACAATAGTACTTTTTACATTTCTAGGATGGTTAGAATGGAAGCTTACATAGTTTTGGTTTTCATTAATCTTATGGAAAGGGTAATATAGACCTGAGCTAAGGTTTAAAGTGACATCTAAGAAGTTAACAGTTTTATTATTATTCTCCATTTCTAATTTAAGGTTGTAATTATTGAAAAATTCTATGATACTTTTCTTTTTCCTATTAAGTTCGCTATTGCTATGGTTGTCGACTATAAGTAACATATTGTCGCGATATAAACCTCCGGCCATCTCTAGCATTTTTCTATGTACTACATCTGTATATATATAACATTAAGTATGTGTGTGAGTATGTGTGTGTGTCTGCGTGCCTGTGTATTACCTATAGGGGCCTACATCTTACGACCGTTTTTCATGAAACTTTACAGGCTCATAGATTAGTCATCGGGGAGTGTTTTCTATATATCAGCGTATCGTTATTTTATTCCGGGGTCATTCTCCAGATAAAAATCGATAAGGGGCCACCTTTTTTTAGGTATTGAAAAATAAGATTTTTGGCTCTAGCTCCCACATTTTACCACCGATTTTGTTCAAAGTTTAAAGCAAAATATAATTTATCATTGCACATCCTGTAATGGCTTTATATTTTGCATCTGTTGTTCAGGGACGGCGTGGCAGCCGCTTAAATATTCAAAAATACCACTTTTAGACTCAAATATCCACTTTTTGGCTCTATGTAGAGCTGGCTACATGAATAAAATTAAATACTTAGATAACAATAACATTCAAAATCATCCTAAAATTTACTATAATAATAATAATAATAATAATAACAATTTAACATAAATAGTAAATCAAACAAAAGAACTAGAAATATTATTTGGTACTCTCCCCCATTCTCATTAGGAGTTAAACACATGTAGCAAACATATTTTTCAAAGCATTAGATAAATGTTTCCCTAAATCCCATTGATATCATTCTATTTTTAACAAACATACTATAAAACTATCTTACTCTACTACTATGAACATAGCACAAAATATTAATAGAATTAATAATAGAAACTTAAATTTAAACCCAAACTAAATAAACCAAAATAACAATATTAATATTACTAATAACAGTATTAATACTAATAATAATCGTACCGTTCCTATTGACAACAACTCTGGAAAATGTAACTGTAGAAACGAATTAAATTGCCCTTTACAGAATAATTGTCTAGATAAAAACTTAGTATATAAATGCATAGTAAAAACTAGAGATAAAATATATAACTATATAGAAGCCACTTCTACAAAATTTAAGGAATGCTGGAATAATCACACACATACATTTAATAGATCAGACAAAACCTTTTCAACATCACTTTCACATCTAATTTGGTAATTAAAAGATAATAATATTGACTATTCAATCTCTTGGGGAACGATTTCGAAAGCGCCCGCATACCGAAATATGGCTGTCTCAAGAATTTGTCATTTGTGTATTGAGGAAATGTTTCATTTACTTACCAGCCAAAACTCTATTAACAAAAAGAAAGAATTATTCAGTTCTTGCAGACATCGCCAAACCAAAACATTCAGAAGTATCTATAATCTATTGAAAGTATTATCTATACCTCACTTGTTTACACTTAATATGTCTTCACTATGTTTTGTTGATGTTTTGTGGTGATTATTAGATGATGTTTTTCTTTTTAAGTGATATTTTTCAAATTATACTCTTTTTAAATTGTTTTTGAATAATATTTTGAAATTTAATCTTTCTTGTGATAGTTTTAATCATGTTTCTGAATATACTTTGGATGTCTCTAATATTTCTTCCTAATTGACTATATAGACATTATCATTTGCATAGATGTAGATAATGCTATCTAAATACATATATAAAATAATTTTTATCTTTGAAAATATGTAATATAGGATACCTTATAATTATATATAAAATAATATATAAACAATTTTCTACATATATTTTGCATATATCTTAATTGAATATTCTTTTAAAATAAATTCTAGTATAAACGACAAATGTAACCTAATTATTTTAACTAAGAAATATTGGAGTTATCTTTTCCTTTATAGTGTAACACACTTAAATATTTCTTCTAAGTAACAACTAAACGTTACATAAATATTGAATTTTCTGTATAATTTCGTTAACTTACTAAACTTTGTAAATGTATTCCTATCTTGATTGAACTATAGAATGTGTAACGAATATTCCAGTTGTAACGGATAAGTGAATAGATGGAATTGTTGGTATGATGGTTTCAATGCAAAGGATAATACCAGGATTGTGTTATAATTTTTATTTTATTATAACAATATTCAAGTTGAACATTGAATGATAAAATCTTTAACATGAAATATTCGTACAATGAGTTGGTGGCTCTACGAGCCACGTAAATGCAAGTATCACAGAATACGATTATAATATAATTAGTATTGTATCTGAAAGATACAATGTGAACTTACTATGTGTGCGTGTGTGCGTATTAGTATACTTTCTTGTCTTAGCAGTAGTAGGATTCAATCAGCCAGGCGGGAATGGCGTGTGAGAAATTAGTTAGCAGACTGGTTTTTTTGTGACGAGAGCGTGTAAATGCGACCTGTTTTGTCTGTAGTCTCACTTTTTCTGCCGGGCGTAAACAACCCTTGTATTTATAAGGGTTGAAGTTAGAAGGATAGATATATCATCTGACCTTTGGTTAGCATCTCCCAATGGGTTGGTCTGCCGGGCGTAAACAACCCTTGTATTTATAACGGTTGAATTTAGAAGGATTGATATATCTGACCTCTTTTCTGCCAGGCGTAAACAACATCTGACCTGTGTTTAGCATCTCCCAATGGGTTGGTCTGCCAGGCGTAAACAACTAACCACGGCTTGTCCCAAAGGCGGGAAAGCTCAGATTCGGTTTCGAATCTTCGCCGCCGTTATAAATGTACAAAATAATCTTCTCTAATAAAAATAGAACTACTTCCTTTTTCTTAACTATATATTGAAATTGTAAACACGAAATTCTTCGAAACATACATAAAAATATTTAAATTATCTATCTAAGGAAAAAAACATATATACTCACCAAAATTATTTATATAAATATTTATATAAATAACCTGTTGTAATATAATAAAGTAAAATATACTTACAACCTTAATTCTTCATAAAATATACTTATAAATATCTATATAAGATTATAACTCATGATTTGAATAGATCCAATAATTAGTAGTATCTCTCAATTTTCAAAATTGGTATTCCACCACTTCAACACATTTATAATTCTCATATTATTTTATAGATACTACCAAAATATATAATTATATAATTAAATAAATAATTATAATTATATCACTCTCTTTACACCATCACTGATTTGATCCATACAATTATATTTTAATAATAATAGTGTATTTCTAAATATAATATACTTTATTCTTATACTCATTCCTTAAATTTTCTTACACCCTAATATTAATATAACCTCTCTCTCTTCCCTTAAAAATAATAAAAATAAAAATGATTTTAATAAATATTTAAATTTACCTAGCGTCTAAATATAACGATCTTTTTCAACTGTACGTTTAGCCTCATTAACATATTTCATCCTAAGATTTGAAATTTCTTTCACTATCCAAAATGAACTTAAAACGATAAGTTCTTGTTTTTTTTTTTGTTTTTTTGTTTTGGGGGTACCCTTTAAATATCTCCTTATAATATATAACCAGCAATTTCTCTGTCTGTCCGACAGTGGAAACACGTGCGCGCGTGCGAATGTTTTTTGCGCACGCGTAGAGAGAGAGTGAGAGTGAAAGAAAGAGACAGACTACGAGAGGGGGATAGCGGGAGGGAGAGGGGGAGAGAGAGAGTGAATAGACGCTAAAACACGTGCGCGCGTGCGAATGTTTTTTGCGCACGCGTAGAGAGAGAGTGAGAGTGAAAGAAAGAGACAGACTACAAGAGGGGGATAGCGGGAGGGAGAGAGGGGGAATTGAGGAGTGCTACAGAAACATATATACATTTCTGTGTGTGTGTAATATATATATATATACACACAGAGAAATATATATATATACACACAGAAATATATATACATTTCTGTGTGTGTAATATATATATACACACAGAAATATATATACATTTCTGTGTGTGTAATATATATATATATACACACAGAAATATATATACATTTCTGTGTGTGTACTATATATATATACTAGCAGAAAACCACCCGGTGGGTGGTTTTCTGCTAGTCTATATATATAAAACTGAGAATGTCTGTCTGTGTGTGTCTGTGAGTTCGAATCCCTAAAACTCGAGAACCACCAAACCGACTGTTTTCAAACTTTTCACATGTAGAACTTATGTTTCAGGGAGTGTCCTGCGCAAAAAGAATTTTAAATTTTCAATGCCCTAAGGGCTGCATTAGGCGATTTAGCGATCTCGCTCTATAATTCTTAGTCTTTCTCTTTTTAGATAGATACATACATATAACGTCGCGCCCTTATAATATCTGTCTGTATGTCTGGCTGTCTGCATTACGTCACTTCCTACAATTCGCTCTCCGTCCAGAACGCGCCCTTATAATATCTCTGCCACCCCTGCTGAAGGGCAAATCTACCACTCATTTAACAGACATTTGGTAAGCGCACAGAGTTTCTCTCTCCAGTTTTCACCTGATGCACGTAGGCGCTAATGCCTACGCTTTTTTACAGTGCTGCTCACAATCGTATCAGTGATCTTTACTTCTTTTTTGGCCTCGGTTGTCGCAATGTTAAGCTTACTGTCATCCCATGTTTTCAAACTTTACACATGTAATACTTATGTTTCAGGGAGTGTTCTGAGCAATAAAAATTTCAAATTTTCAATGCCCTAGGGGCTGCAATAGGCGATTTAGCGATCTCCGTCTATAATTCTTAGTCTTTCTCTTTTTAGATAGATACATACATATAACGTCGCGCCCTTATAATATCTGTCTGTATGTCTGGCATTACGTCACTTCCTACAATTCGCTCTGCGTCCAGAACGCGCCCTTATAATATATGTCTGTATGTCTGGCTGTCTGATGCCTCAGGTTATTCTGCCACCCTTGAATTTTCACAGTGTTGCAATTTTATGCGAATTACTTAAGAAATAAAGTATTGTATATTTTTTGGGTGTGTTCTGCTTCACGGGCTGCAGAGAACGAAGAACAGCGCATTAGACGTCCGGCAACGGATGCTGCGAGCACTACTGCTGCTCGAGTTTCCAAGACGGCGCAAGACCGCGATAACCGTCTAGATAGTAATGTCCAACGAAGAGCCCTTCGGCAAGGTGTTTCAAAACCGTGCAACTCACAATGGGCCTTCAAAGCTTTCAAGTACAGCCCCAACTTTCATTACAGCAGCCACCCAAACATGACACTTGGAAGTATGTAAAAAACGTGCTCATTTTGCAATGCCAAAAAGGTCTCGGGGGAACTACCTGGTATGTGCTGCTCAAACGGGAAGGTGAAATTGCACCCACTGGAGGACTCACCACAGCCGCTGAAGATCCTCCTTTCAGGCTCAATTGCCGATTCAAAGCACTTTCTCAATAATATCCGGAAGTACAATTGCGCCTTCCAGATGACATCTTTCGGGGAAAATGTTGTCAGAGAGGGTGGATTTATGCCAACATTTAAAGTGCAAGGGCAGGTATATCATAGAATCGGACCGCTCCAACCTACTGCCAACGAAGATCCCCAGTTCCTCCAAATTTACTTCGTCAGGAATGTCAACGAACAGGCTCCCATGCGGAACTCCATTTCACCTGGCACCAAACTTCACATTATCAGAAGCCTACAAGACATTTTGCACACATACAACAGCTATGTCATCAGCTTCAAGTACGCATTGGAAGCAACTCCTGCATCAAATTTCAATGTCGTAATTGATGCCTTGAAAAGACCTTCTGGCGAACATTCGGGCCGCTACAATTTACCTGCGTGGTTGTCAGCATAACCCTCGAGACATTGTTCTGCGGCGACGAGACAACATCCTCCAACGTATAAGTGAAACGCACAGGTCTTATGACGCTCTTCAATATCCACTGCTGTTTGTGAAAGGAGAGGACGGCTACCGATTTGGTATTCCTCAGGATAATCCCGAACATCCTGGGCGTTCAACCAATAAAACAGTTTCATGCATGAGTTTCTACTCTTACCGCTGCATGTTACGCCGCAACTCATTCAACCACTCGCACCAATCAAGAGAGCTCTTTCAGCAATTCGCCGTCGACATGTGTGCGAAAATGCAATCGGAAAGGTTGTGCTTCATCCGGTCACACCAGAGGCAATTGCGGTCTGAGAGCTACATCCACCTCCGAGATGCCCTCACCAATGATACAGCGCCAGCCAGCGTAGGAAAACTCTGCATCTTTCCATCAACTTTCACCGGAAGTCCGCGCTACATGCACGAGAGGACACAAGATGCCATGACTTACGTTCGACATTACGGCAGGCCCGACCTGTTCGTCACTTTCACTCGAAATCCTAAGTGGAAGGAGATTGCTGCAGAACTGTTCCAAGGGCAACAGGCCAAAGACAGGCATAACCTCCTGGCCAGAGTCTTTCGGCTGAAGCTTATCAAGCTAATGGAACTCATCAAGGGAGGACAAGTCTTTGGACCAGTTATATGAGACATGTACACCGTCGAGTGGCAGAAGAGGGGCCTACCGCATGCCCATATCCTCATCTGGCTGTCCACAAGAATATCTCCAAACGACACTGACAAGGTCATCTCCGCTGAGCTTCCCGATCCCTCTGTGCGGACAAAGACCTCTACGAAATAGTGAAGGCAAATATGGTCCATGGTCCATGTGGGCGTGGTTTCAATTTCAGCTCATCTTGCCTGAACAACAATGTCTGCAGAAAAAGGTTTCCCCGAAAGTTCCTTAAAGAAACCCAGACTGGCGTGGACGGATACCCATTGTACAGACGACGGCAACCCAGAGACGGTGGTTTCACAGCGACAGTTGAACAGCACGAGGTCAACAACCGATAGATAGTGCCCTACTGCCCACTTCTTTCGAAGACCTTCGGTGCCCACATCAACGTGGAATTCTGTAGCTCCGTCAAGTCCATCAAGTACATCTGCAACTACGTGAATAAGGGTTCAGATGCTGCTATGTTTGGTCTACAGCAGGACAACAGCCGTGATGAGGTCTCGCAATACCAAGTTGGCCGTTACACGAGGCTTTCTGGCGGATTTTTGGCTTCCCATTACACCAAAGGCACCCTGCAATTGAACAGCTCGCGGTTCACCTTCAGAATGGTCAAAGGTTCTAGTTTACCAACGCTCATGCTGCCCAAATGGTGGAGGACCCACGAGAAACAACCCTCACTGGATTTTTGAAACTGTGTCGGACCGAGTCTTTTGCACATACTCTGCTTTACCCCCAGGTGCCGTCCTACTACACATGGAATAAGCAACAATGGGTGCGCAGAAAGGCAGGTCAACCTGTTGAAGGACATCCCGGCATAAAGTTTGACAGCTGTCTTGGGAGGGTTTACACTGTGCACCCGAACATGCACGAGTGCTTCTACTTTCGCCTTTTGCTGCATGAGGTAAGAGGACCACAATCTTTTCACGACCTCCGAACTTGTGATGGCTGCGTGTGCAGCACTTACAGGGAAGCTTGCTTCAAGAGTGGCCTGCTGGAAGACGGTGCGCAGTGGGAAGCGACTTTGTTCGAAGCCGTTGCATCTCAATCGCCTATGCGTTTACGAGCTCTATTTGCAGTAATGCTGCAAACTGCGAACTAAGCAATCCTATGTCTTTGTGGCTGCAGTTCAATGAAGACTTATCCGAGGACTACAAACGCCGGGCGCAACTGCAATACCCTCAAATGGAACGAACCAGCGATGACGTCTTCAATTGTGCTTTGATTCACATTGAGGACAGAGTTGCATCACTCGGTGGAAATTATTTGCCGTCATATGGTCTGCCCCAAGCACTCCGTACCTGGTCAAACGTACTTGCTACAGCTCTTCTTCGGGATACATCTTACGACGTCGATGACCTTGCCAAGTGCGTCCGTGAAACTGAACCAAAACTTCTTCCAGATCAACGTCGTGTTTACACAATTGTTGCTGACCATGTGCGCCAAAGAAAAGGAGGTATGTTCTTTCTGGATGCTCCTGGCGGGCCGGGCAAAACATTTTTAACAAGGCTTCTTCTTGCAAAAGTCAGGATGCACAATGACATTGCGGTTGCTGTGGCCTCTTCGGGGATTGCTGCAACTTTGCTGCCCAATGGCAGGACTGCACACTCCACTTTTAAATTGCCCCCAGGTCCTGAAAAGGTGTAAACTCATTGTCTGGGATGAGTGCACCATGGCGCACAAAGGAGCTCTTGACGCATTGAACACAACCCTCCAGGATATCAGAGGCCGCCAGGATCCGATGGGAGGTGTTGCGCTTCTGCTTTCGGGCGACTTCATGCAGACCCTTCCTGTAATTCCCAAAGGTACACGAGCTGACGAGGTCCAAGCATGTCTGAAGTCATCTCCCCTATGGCGCCATGTGAGTAAACTGACTCTTACAACCAACATGAGGGCTTAATTGCACGGTGACCAAACGTCCGCTGACTTTGCACGGACATTCTGAAGCTTGGTGACGGCAAGATGCCTCTTGACGCTGAAGGCGAACTGGAAGTGTGGCCATTTGCGACTTCTGTTAATTCTGTGGCAGAGCTCAAAGACAAAGTGTTTCCGGATTTTCAACACCATTTCCAGGACCACACATGGTTGTGCGAAAGAGTAGTGTTTGCTCCCAAAAACGCCAGTTAACAATTTCAACGACCTGCTACTGGATTCCCTTCCTGGTGCTCTTCGCAACTACAAGTCTGTTGACACGATGTCCGATCCAAATGAAGTGGTGAACTTTCCACCAGAATTCCTAAACTCCTTACAGCCGCCGAGACTACCGCCCCACATACTATGCCTTAAAGTAGGGACTCCTGTTATGTTGCTGCGGAATTTGGAGCCACCGAGGCTGTGCAACGGAACACGTCTGGCTGTAAAGAAAATGACGGACCATGTTATCGAGGCAACAATCCTCTCTGGGTGCGAAAAATGCGACGATGTCTTCATTCCGAGAATTCCTCTTACTCCGTCGGGAGCCAAAATTCCGTTTACCTTCAGAAGACTGCAATTCCCGCTTCGGGTCAGTTTTGCCATGTCCATTAACAAGTCCCAGGGTCAAACTCTTTCTGTGGCCAGACTTCTACTGGAGGAGCCCTGTTTCTCCCACGGACAATTGTACGTTCGGTGCACTAGAGTTGGCAGCAGGGAGAGGCTTTTTGCATTTGCACGACGAGGGAAAACAAGGAACATTGTTTACAACGAGGTGTTATAAATGCAACAGCGACAAGGTAGGTTCATTATTGCCCTTTCTTAAACCAATCTGGTCGCAATTCGTACGGGCTACTAACTGAAATATGTTTTTTCTACGGTTTAAGGTGAACCCTTTAGCTAAGAACCTTCCCCCTTGACAATTGGTGCGGCAATGTAAGGTCGTTAAATGCATCGTTGTTCGTTGGGTGCTCTTGAGTTGGCAGCTTGGAGAGTCTTCTTGCATTTGCAAAAGAACGAGGGAGGTTCGTTATCAACATTTCTTTAGGCAATCTGGTTGCCATTCATACGGCCTATTACCTGAAATACATTTTTCCTCAGAATCAGGTGACTACCTTCAGAGATGGACCTTCCGCTTCGCACTCGGCGCGTCAATGTATGGCTGTCTGTTAAACGGACCGCGAACGCATTCTGATTCATTCTAAAGGCTACCAGTGGAAGCAACCATAACACCCTCCTTCAAATGTTAGAGAACGAACGCTCACATGGCCCTTTTTAGAGCCACAACTTGAAATTGTTGATGGTTATTCCTCCTGGGGTGTCAGTGAACTGCTAACACGGCCCTTTAAAAGGGTCCTTGAAATAGTTGATGGCGACCCTTTCGTTTACGGCTGCCAGTGAACGCGCACACACCTCGGGGCCCATTTTATTGCACCATTCCTCTTTAAATTTGTTAAATTATACCCACAGTTTGGTAAACGTTTGTCCAGTTGCGTTTACTTACTAAAGTGCGGTGGACTCCTTCGAGAAGGCTCCACATGCTGTCCGATTGAACTCATGCCTTGCTCAAGCAAGCATTGCAGACTTCCCTCTGACATAAGTGGTGACATCTGTCCTGCTGACTCATGCAACTTTATTAAAGTACAAAAGCACCAAGCTGATTTTCTCCACGTGGAAGGAGAAGCATACCTAATACTAATTGCATCAGATTATTCGGTTTATTTTCTTTACATATTGTCCAGGCATGCAGTTGTCCCAAGATTAGGTATGTTGGCGACCCGCGTTATGTTTCAGGGAGTGTTATGCACATAAAAAAAATCAACTTTTTGATCCCCTAAGGCCCGCATGGAGGCGTTACGTCAGATCGATTTCCTTGGAATTGTATCTATGTATTAGTCAGTCTCTTCTTTATATCGTGAAGAAAGAAAATCCATTTTTTTAGCTTATTAGGGCTTTTTTTAGGCGTTACGTCTAGCCGATTTTCCCGAAAGATTTTTTAATGTACTTTCTAAAGTCAGTGCTATATTTTTCCTCTATTTCTTGGTAGAATTGTTGTTGTAAGTGTCCCATTACAGAGTTCGCGTAAACAGGAGCAAACTTCGTTCCCATCGCTGTGCCTCTAATTTGGATGTAATTCTTTCCATTGAAGAAGAAAGTGTTGTTTTCCAGAATAAGTTTGACTGCGTCTAATATAAATGACGCTGTGAATCTGGTGGGAATCACTTCTCTATGTTTTTCCACCCAGTATTTAACCACCTTTATTCCTAAATCATGTGTAATGTTGGTGTAAAAGCTTACCACATCAAAATTAAGTAGAAGTGAATTCGTTTCCGTGGTTTTGGGAAGATGGGACAGGAAGTTGATATCATCCCGGATGAAACTGGGTATGTGAATACATAGTGGTTTCAAAATAATGTCAACAAAAAGAGAAAAATCAAAGAAAAGAATGTTATTGATAAAATCCAACCCAAGCTAAATGAACAATAATAATGGGGTATTACTCCTACTATGACTATGACACGACCATGTCGACTACTATCACTAACAACAACAACAATAATAATAATAAAATTGATGTTGATGGTGATGATTACTAGAAAATGCTATTTTCATCATTTTTAAAAATAGCAAAACAATTGATGCTTTGGATATGGTCAAATAGTAGTCGTTAGACATGCTCAACCAACCGTGACGCCTAAACCAATCAGCTTTAGTAATCCAGTGAAACTATACACCGATTAGTCGAAATACAGTTTGCAGAAAGTAGCATTCTGTAGCCACTTTTCACTGTATATAAGGCACAAAATTATCCATTTCATTACAGTTGAAAATTGCAAACTTGACTGTCACCACAGAATATGAACCTGAAGATTGTGAAAGCATGAAAGTACTTGTTCAATTAACACTTAACATTTAATATTCTACCATACTATTTCATTCTAATACCATTATAAATTTTAAAGTATTGTAAATAAAACGAGTAAATCAGACAAAGCTGGAATTCCTTTTATTAATATATATATATATATATATATATATATATATATATATATATATATATATATATAATGTAGGAGGTGAGTTTTATTGTAGCACAATAAAGCAATGCAAATATCGGATAAGTAGCACTCCACAGTTTATAGGGCTGGAGTAGAAATAATATAAGATCAAAAGATGGTTAAAAGAGTTCCATGTATTTTATTATGCGCATTTCAAAAACAAATATCATCATGGGATGATATTTGCGTTCTCATCAGATAAAATAGGGAGACATGATATGAAGCTTAAAAAACACTTGCGAGCAGTGAAGGGTTAAATCAACATATGAAAAATAAAGTAAGATGGATATATGAGGTTGGGGGAAAAAAGGAGGGGTTAGGAAAAGGTAAGGAAAAGGAAAGGAAAAGGAAGAAAGAAAATAAAGGATGACGGGGGAGGAGTATAAGAAGGAAGGATGAGAGAGGAGGAGAAATGGGTGATAGAGAGAGAGAAATAGTCTTTAAAACTGAGAAAACACTGTCTCACAGAGAGAAATTAAAAAAACCGTTGAAAGATAATAGATAATTTTAAAAGATTTTGAAATTAAAAGTTAATGAGGTTTATGGATGGTGATGTTTATGATTGAAGAAAAAGGATTAAGAATAGTATTTATTTAACGTTTATATATGTGCGAAAAAAGAATTTATTAATATGTATTATTCAAATTAAAATATTAAGGATATAATGTGAATGAAGGAGAGATTAAATGAATTATGAACTTAGAGGAATTAGATAGGGTTTAAGTTTGTTTTATGTATTGTAATATGTTAAAGTAAATAATAGATTTAATACGAGCACGGAAGGAAAGAAGAAAGGAGAAAATTTAAGGAAGAAAAAAATATATATAACGTCAAAAAATATATATGTTTACAAAATTTACTAATGGTAATATTGGTATATATTAAAAAAATATAGTTTGTATGGCCAAGAATATAAGGAAAAGGGAAAATGCTATAGTGAGTAATAATATGAATTAAGAAGTAATTGAGAAGTAAAAGTTACAGATTAGAAATTAAAAAAGAAAAAAGGAAGAAAGGAAAAAAGGATAAAAGAGAAGAAAGAGTGAGCTAGACGTTGGCCGGAGACCGTTGAATTCATACCAGCGTTAATTTTATATAGTGCTAGACCACCCGTGACCCGTTGGGTCACGTTCACTTAATATTCACTTCATATACACTTCATATTCACTTAAAAATAATTTTTAAATAATTGAAATATACACAGACATGTATATAATGTAAAATGAAACTGGAAGACCCATATATATACGTATATATATATAAATGTGCATGTGTATATGCATATATATATATATATATATGTATGTGTGGGTGTGTATATAAATATCTGGCAGTCTGTGATCTATATACACTGGTCATAGACACACACACACACTCACATATATATATACAACACCATCAGCTCTCTCAACACCATCAGCTCTCTCTCTCTCTCTCTCTCTCTTCCATTCTCCCTCTGTTTATGAAGGTACCCGGAAAAAACTACATCTTGGGAACCCGTGCTTCGATTTACACGAAAGTTGTTTTATTCCATTTGTATTTCCATTTCAGGGTCAACTTCCTTTCAAAGTATTTTCTCATTATGCGCCCTTTTGGCTGTATTACATTACAGACAAGCAAGCAAGGAAACAATCATATATATATATGGAATGGTGTGTTGGCTCTACGGAAATGTATATATATATTGGTAAACTGAATAGAAAATGCTGACAAATTGTTCACAGTTGAAAAATAGTTTAATTAGGAATAAAAGAGTATTAGTAATTGTATTGGTTAGTATTCAGTTGTGGTTTTAAGTTTTTACCGTTTGCGCATTTCTAATGCTTTTCAAAAATAATTTTGAGATAGAGCGTCCGTGTTGTTAGCTCTGATCTGATTAGTTTTGGGAATTCTACCTGTTTTTATGTTTTAAAAGTGGCTCCAACGCTACTTGGTGTTGCAAAAATTCTTGTGGTCAAAACAATTTTGATTGGTCGGTAGAGGTCATGTGAATGTAAAAAATTGATTTTGCGCCAAGACTGAGAAATGACTCTTTCAAAACAAATATGTGTGTGTGTGTAGTAGTAGTAAAGTGTTCGATGTTGTGATAATGGTTAGCAGGGATGTGTGTGCGGACAGCAGCCTGTTGACAGTTCAAATGGCTATTAAGATAAGTGTGTGTGTGTGTGTGTGTGTGTGTGTGTGTTTGTGTGTGTGTGTGTGTGTGTGTGTGTGTGTGTGTGTGTGTGTGTGTGTGTGTGTCTGTGTATAGCAGAGTAATTCGTGGTAGCGGGATGGTCAGTAGGAATGTGTCTGTAAGAAGTGGGGGGTATTTTAGCATGTCAAAAGATATTTTTAAGCTTTTGTCTTATACGGAGAAGTGTGTGTGTGTGTGTGTGTGTGTGTGTGTGTGTGTGTATAAGTCTCTTTGTATGTTAATGTACGCGTGTGTATGTGTGTGTTTGTGTGTATATATGTGTTTGTGTGTGTGTGTGAGAATGTGTGTGGGGGGGGGGACCAGTATTTTTTCCCTCTGGTGTACATTATTCGATATTTTCAGTAAAATCGATTCTCTCAATAGAACATCAAAAATCTTAATTTGCAGAGGGGAAAGATTCTGAAGTTGGGTTGATTTTGGGCGGCACAGGTATCAATGTGTTCACTCAGTGGTATTTTCCTGTATTCCCGTATTTTAATTTGGGATCTATGGACAGTCATGCGTTGGCGGAGGCTGTTTTTGGTCTGGCCTATTAACTGAGCAAGTTAATACATATATTAGATTTTCCGATGCACATGTGAAATTGTGTTTTACTATAAAACGTTGTCCTTCTTTGAAATAGAATTCCGAACCCTCTATTAGGTTGATGCAAATGCCACAGTTGCGTCTATCGCATTTTCTTACTGTGGGTTTCGTTGTTGTGGTTGGCAGTACTTTGGCATGTGTTAGGATGTTTTTCATTGACTTAGATTTCTTTTGCTCTTTATGATATCGTGTGTTCGTAGGATTTGATTCATTCTATGGTCCTTTTTCAACACAGGGATGTTCTGGAGGATGGTGTCAAAGGCCTCATTGTTGAGGGGGTTATGTGTGGAGATGTATGGAAGAGCTTTTAGTTTCGGCTGATTTACTTTAGGGTGTCTAAGGTCCTGGGTACTGAGTTTTAGGGCACGTTGGATTCCATTGTCAATTAGTGATGCAGGGTAGTCCCTGCCCATGAGTGTGTCCTTTAGTTCTTGTAGCCGTAAGTAGCAGATGTTTTTATTGGAGACTATAGTACAGATTCTCTTGGCTAAGTTGTAGGGAATATTAATTTTAACGTGTCTAGGGTGGCAAGAGTTGAAAGGAAGATATTGCTTGGAGTGTGTGGGCTAGTAGTATATGTCTGTTTCTATTTTTTTGTTATGGATCTTAATGAGGATGTCGAGGAAGGGGAGTTGTTGATGGCTGTATTCCATCGTGAAGTTAATATTCGTGTTGAGCCCATTTATAAGGGTGTGAAATTCTTTAAGTTTCTCGATGTTTTCGTGCCAAAGGATGAAGCAGTCATCAAGATATCGCTTCCAGTTCCTTTCTATGTGTGTGGAGAGTGTTTCCAAATTTGTTTAGGATTTTAGTGTAGAGGGTAATTTCCAGGTATCCCATGACTAGGTTGGCATAAGTGGGGGCTGTTTTCGTTCCCATAGCGGTCTCAGATTTCTGCCTGTAGGGTTTGTTATTGAAAACGAAGTAATTGTTCTCCAAGATAAATTTGAGTCCCTCTATCACGAATTCTTTTTTGATGCGTTGTGGGAGTTCATTGTGGTAATTATCCAGCCAGAATTGGATAGCTTCTATTCCTAGGTTGTGGGGGATGTTGGAGTATAGGTTGACTACATCGAACGTCACTAGTAGGGTTTGTTCAGAAAGTGGCATATTAGGGAGGTGATTGAGCATATCTAGGTCGTCCCTTATACAGCTTTTGATGTTTTTGAGAAAGGGCTTGAGAAGGGTATCAATGAAGTTGCTAAGGCGGTGGGTTTCGCAAGCTATTATAGGTCTTAATTTGAGATCATTGGGTGAGGGGACATTGATGACTATGTCTGTGGCTTCCTTGCATGCCTTACTTATTAATTCGCTTTTATGTACTTCAGGGATACCGTAGAAAAGGCTGGATTTACTTGTGAAGTCTGTGATGAAGCTGAATTCCTTGTTAGTGAGTCCTTCTTTGTATTGCTTGATTAGAGTTTTTAGGTTTCTCATAATGTTCTGTTGATTGTAGTGTTCAGCCTTTTCGTAGTATGTTTCGTTTTCCAAAGTGGAGAGCGCTAAGTTGATATAGAATTCTGTCTCCATTAGGACTACTGTACTCCCTTTATCAGCCTCTTTAATTGTAATGGTTCTGTCGGTTTTTAATCTATTTAATTCTTCCCATTCTTTCTTGTTGAGATTTGGCTTGTGTTTTTGTCTGTGCAAGTGTTGGTAAGGGAAGTTTGTGATGTGTTCACAGAATTCGTCCAGGATTTTATTTCTACCTTTTGAAGGGGTGTAATTGCTTCTATTTCTGGCTAATGATTCATCCTCATTGTACTGGTCGAATAGTTGTTCACTAAGTCGTAACTTTCTACAGAAGTCTGTGATGTCTTCCTTCATTTCATAGTAGTTAGGAGAGTAAGTTGATAAGGTTGGGTGTTGGTTCTGCACTAGTAAGATTGATAATTTTTATTACTATCGGTTTCTCCTCCCTGTCTTGTGTTATTTTGTTTGCCTGTATCTGTGTGCTGTATCTAAAAAATGGTTGGGGTAGAGGGGTTCTCTGCTGATGTTAAGTGGTCTCCTGTGTTTGTTATATTCCTTGTTGTTGTAAAATGTGGTTCGGGTTGGTGGTTGTAGATTGAATGGGGTGTTTCTGTACTGCGAGTATGGGTGTGTGTTACTATGTGCCATGTTGTATTGTGGTGTTATAAGTGACCTGCGTTGTTGGTTGTATCGTGTGGTGTGGGTTTGTTGTGTATTGTGGAAGCGAGAGTTGAGAAAATGGTAATTACCTTGCTGTCCCCTTGAAGCGGGGAAGTTGTTACATCTATATATATATATTAAAATAACAGATTAAAGTTTAAGCAAAGAATCGCTGCTTTCACCCTTAACGGGATCTTCTGAAGATCCCGTTAAGGGTGAAAGCAGCGATTCTTTGCTTAAACTTTAATCTGTTATTTTAATAAATATTTGCTCTACGGTTCTTATATATTTGATATATATTTATCCTTATCGAGCCCTCTTTGGATTTAGTCTTAAAATTTATTATTATTACTGTTGTATGGACAGTGAATCGAACTCACAACCTCATTGTTGTATGGACTGTTAAATTTGATTTGTTCAATTTACACGTGCTCACACATTTGCATATGAATCACGTGACATGGGCAGTCAGTCAGCGTTGGTATTAAAAACTCGGTCACAGACTGACTTACTTACTTTATGTTTTTCTGCTACTGCCAGGAGGGGCGTTTTGCTTGTTTCGTACAATACACAAATTATTTGATATAACTCGTTGTGTTTTCTCTGCGAGTACCAAGAGGAATACAACAGAGTTTATTTGCGTCGCCGATAGGATTTACCTACATTGACGATAGGATTTACCTACATTGCTGATAGGATTTACCTAAATTGCCGATAGGATTTACCTACATCACCGATAGGATTTACCTACATTGCCGATAGGATTTATCTACATTTCCGATAGGATTTACCTACATTGCCGGGAAATTGTTTATCATAAAAACATGACGGAACAACAAACAGCGGAGCTAATAAATGTTGTTTAGAGAACAGATGGAACAACAGAGCTTATTGGCGTCGCAACAAGTGCAACAACACAAGAAAGATATGGACACTCTGATAAAACTGTTTGGTGCTCGAGATTCTGAACAACAGAGTTTATTGGCGCCGCCAGTTGCTTCGACACCAACAGCATTCATCCCACCATTTGCTGCTTTTGATTCAACAACAGAACTATGGCCTGATTACTGGTCAAGATTCTGCATGTTTGTGGCTGCTAACGCTGTACCCGAGCAACGCATGGCACAAGTGTTCCTGACTAATCAGACGGCTGCTATCTACAAACAACTTGCAAATCTGGCTGCTCAACAAAATCCGCCTAAGGATATCAAAAAGTTGACAATGGACGAAATTATTGACTTCATGAAAGAACAGTTCGACCCCAAACTTTTCATTGTGAGAGAACGTTTCAAGTTCTGGAGTGACATGCAACGGAAGCCAGGCGAAACTCTCCAGGAGCTGGCAGCACGTATACGTCAGGATGCAGCTACCTGTGATTTTCCTTCGATCACAAATCCACAAGATGAAGCTCTAAGACAGAGATCTATATGTTCTGTCAATAATGAAGCTGTGTTGAAGGCTATTTTCAAGATCAAGGATACAGAACTAGATTCTCCCGTGCTGTCCAAGTTGCCATCGGGACCGAAGACGCAGCAAAGGTTGCCAAGGAAACTGTTTACGGTTCCAAAAACCAAGCAAGTCTACAAGATCCAGCAGAACAAGAACAGGGCTTCTCGAAAGAACCATCAGTAGTCTTATTCCACAGATGTGCTACCGACGTGGAAAGGCCCACAAAGCGACAGACTGCCCCTTCAAAGAAGCCAAATGTCATTTTTGTGACAAAAAGGGACATTTGCAAGCGGTGTGTAGAAAGAAACAACATCAGCAACGTAATCATCGCTCACAGAATTACGTGAAAAGAATCACGAAAGCTGAGCTAGTCAAGGCGATCCTTGGTGAAGTTCCCCACGATACTCATAGTTTGAATGTGCCAATAACAATCCAGAACAGACTTTTCACAATGGAATTGGACACAGCTACTACAGGCAATTTTGTTTCCTTATCAGTTTGGAAACAATTAGGAAAACCGAAGCTGCAAGATGTCAAACATCGGTTTGAATCTGCCAGCAAGCACGACCTGCCCGTTCTGGGAACTTTCATGGGCCAAACCAAGGATCCAACAACCGGTAAACGGAATTCAATACCCTACATCGTCACCAAGATCCCTGATCTTAATTTGCTGGGACGAAACGCTATCCAGACTCTGGGAATTTCCGTGGACAATGCTCTAGGATTGAAAATCATAGACAGCCAGGCCAAGAGTGAGGGTGCAGAAGTGATGCATCCAAAGACCTCAAATGAGCCCTATATTTCCATGCAACGAGATTGTCACAACATGTGTGATGAATTCCCAGATCTCTTCAAGCAAGAATTGGGATGTCTTAATGACTTCGAACTGGAAGTGAAGTTCAAGTCGGACGCGACACTGGTCTTTCACAAGGCACGCCCGGTCCCGTTTACTCTTCGTGATGACCTGGCCAAAGGTTACGAAGAAGGCATCGCCAAAGGAATCTGGAAGCCAGTACAGTTCAACGAATACGGAACGCCAGTGGTACCGATTCGTAAAGCACATACTTCAGGCAACCTGAAGCCCAAACTACGGATTTGTGGTGACTACTCTGTGGGAATTAATGACCAACTTGCAGATCATCGTCATCCAATGCCACTTCCAGAGGAACTGATGCAGAAGCTCGGAGGTGGATTCGGATACACAAAGATTGATCTTGCTGATGCCTATAATCAGATCAAGCTGGCTCCAGAAAGTCAACGCAGGCTTGCACTCAGCACTCACCGTGGGGTGCTCCTGCAGGAACGACTCCCTTTCGGAATCAAGTCAGCACCTGGTTACTTTCAGGAGATCATGGAAAACCTGACTCAAGATCTACCTGGTGTGGCCGTCTTCCAGGACGACATGCTCGTCAGTGGGAAAGATGCAAACGATCACCTGAACAACCTAAAGTGTCTGCTCACACGTCTGTGCGACAAAGGACTCAGATTTCGCCGTGACAAGTGCCAGTTTGCACTACCCAGTGTGGAATACCTTGGACACACCTTGTCGGCTGAAGGGATCGCGAAGGGATCCAAGGTCGAAGCAGTTTTAAAGATGCCACCTCCAACGAACGTCTCAAGCTTGAAGTCTTTCCTGGGTTCAGTTCAGTTCTATGGAAAGTTTATCCCAAACCTGGCCAGCATGGCAGAGCCACTCTATTGCCTTACGAAAAAAACGACTACTTGGAAGTGGGGAGATGAAGAACAGTCAGCTTTCGATCAGTTGAAAAATGTGCTTTCATCGGATCGAGTTCTGATACACTTCGATCGAAACAAAACTTTGGGACTGGCTTGCGACGCCAATAAACTCTGTTGTATTCCTCTCAGTACTCGCAGAGAAAACACAACGAGTTATATCAAATAATTTGTGTATTGTACGAAACAACCAAAACGCGTCAAACGTTGGTATTGGAGCAGTCCTGTTTCATCGCTATCCTGATGGAAGCGAGCGCCCAATATCCAATGTGTCCAAGACTCTTACTTCTGCACAGCGTAACTACGGCCAAATTCAAAAGGAAGCCCTGGCCATCATATTTGGCTTGCAGAAGTTCTATCAGTATCTGTACGGACATCAGTTTAAACTCGTAACTGACCACAAGCCACTGACATCACTGTTCAGTCCGAGGAAAGGGACGCCACTTCTCGCTGCTAACCGACTAGCACGGTGGGCCCTGTGGATGAACCAGTTTGACTACACCATCGAATATCGGAAAACAGCGGATCATGGCAATGCAGATGCCCTCAGTCGCTTGCCATTTGGTAATGACATCGACTTTTCAGGAAGGAAAATGGTGAAGACATGGACATGGTGTGCGCCATCAAAGCTCTCAGTCTTCAAGTCCAACCTATCGATGCTAACGTCCTCCGTCAAGAGTCAGGGAAAGATCCAGTGATATCTAAAGTGATACGCTACGTCTGTGAAGGTTGGCCACCAAAGAATACTGAGATCAATGACGAAGTCAATAAGTTCCGGAAGTTATCGGATTCACTCAGTATCTGCCACGGATGCCTTATCCATGGATCGAGAGTTGTGATTCCACATAGCTTACAGCCAAAGATTCTCAATCTTCTGCATCTCGGACACTTTGGCATGGAGCGCATGAAACAATTGGCAAGAACTGCTGTTTATTGGCCTGGTATCGATGCTGCTATAGAGAAATGTGATTCGTGTGGTGAACATCAAAACCAGCCATCCAAGTCTCCAGTTCACCCATGGATGTTACCTGAAAAGCCGTGGAGCCGCTTACACCTGGACCACGCAATAAATTTCATGGGCAGTAATTGGTTGGTGATCACGGATGCTTATTCCAAGTATCCATGCATTCATCCTACGTCATCCACGTCCTCCAGAGCCACTTTAGATCTGCTTGAAGAAGACTTTGCGCACTTCGGATTTCCTCACACGCTAGTCACCGATAACGCACCAACTTTTATTTCTGAGGAGTTCCAGAGCTGGTGCAAAGAACGTGGGATCACGCACCTGACAGGGGCACCTTACCACCCAGCTACCAACGGAGCAGCGGAACGTTTGGTGCAGACCTTCAAACAAGCTCTGAGGAAGACTTCTCTTCCGCCGAAGCGAGCACTTCAAGAGTTCTTGATGCAGTACCGGAGAACACCGACATCCAGTGGATTCTCTCCGAGTGAACTTTTGAATCACCGGCAGATACGGACAAGGATTGATTCTCTGCTGCCCTCGCCAGCACACATCGCTCAAGGCAAGCAGTCTAAGGAAGCATATAAGTCTCAGATGACTCCGGACTCGGCAGGTGTCGCTAAGGTTACCAGGCAGTACAAGGCTGGAGATCATGTGTATGCACTGTACTACGGACCTCGCCGAGACAAAGATCCTCGATGGGTACCAGCAATCATTAAGAAGTCATTGGGTACTCGCTGCTTCAACGTTAAGGTCATACCTCATGGCCCGGTGTGGAGACGACACTGGGAACAGCTGCAACCGCGGTACACTACTGAGGAAGACAATGAACCTGGTGATGCAGTAGACACTGTTTTTGAATTTGCAACAGGTCACCCGATGGAGATCTCGGAAATCGTGCCACTAACTCAAAGACAGACTAGACCCAAGACCTTATTGCCCGTTCCAGAGTATGGACCAGACAATCGAAGACGGTCCAAGAGAACTCGTAAACCCCCAGAGAGACTTTGCTGTTGATGCTTCTTTTGTCGCATCAATTTCGGTGGGGAGGTGTTGTATGGACTGTGAATCGAACTCACAACCTCATTGTTGTATGGACTGTTAAATTCGATTTGTTCAATTTACACGTGCTCACACATTTGTATATGAATCACGTGACCTGGGCAGTCAGTCAGCGTTGGTATTAAAAACTCGGTCACAGACTGACTTACTTACTTTATGTTATTCTGCTACTGTGAGGAGGGGCGTTTTGGTTGTTTCGTACAATACACAAATATTTTGATATAACTCGTTGTGTTTTCTCTGCGAGTACCGAGAGGAATACAACAATTACTATATATATATATATATAAGAGACATAAATTTTCGTAGAGCCAACAAACCATTCCAGGCCTATTTAAAAGACGAAATGCGGAAAATGTAAAGTTCCCCTAATCTCCATATCCCCTCTCATAAAACCAAAAGAGTATATGAGGTGGACTTAGCGACCTACTAGAATCTGGCAAAAAATGCAATCACGACCACTTACACAAAGGTGGACGAGATGGCATTGATTGAGAGCAATTTAGTTGGAAAAGAGATAGCAAAGGCCCTTAAGTTAGATGACCGAACTGAACTTTTAAAGGTGAAGAACCCGCACTTTACCCTGAAAGACCACAAGGGAAATTTCCTTAACGTCGATTAGACTGATCAACCCCACACGTTCGGGCATCGGTTCTATCTATCCTTGATAGAGTACTAACATTGCTGCGTGCAGCCTCACCTCTCCCACTCTGGAGAAGAACCTCTGAGGCAATCTCTTTGTTCCAAGAATTGTCCGATAAACCTAACACCTGTTTTTTGCAACTGGGCATAGAAGACTACTATGATTCTATCTCAGGGCCTCTACTGAAGGATGCACTTGCTTTTGCCAGGAATTTTACCACCATCACCGACGCTGAGCAGGATGTGATCCTCCACGCACGTAAGACCTTTTTACTCCACGAGGGATGTTACTGGATTAACAAGAAGTCTGAGACCCCATTTGACGTCAGTATGGGAGCAAGTGACTCAGCTGAAGTTAGCGACCTGGTGGGCCTGTACATCCTACACCACTCGAAGAACCTCGTCACAGGCCTGACCGGAGGATTATACTGAGACGATGGCATTTTTGCTTTGCACAAGGTAAACCCCAGCACCACTGATGGGTTTCGGAAAAACTTAAGCTCGTTCTTCCATAATCTATGATTTAGAGTAACCACAGAATCAAATATGATTAGGCAAACTTTTTAGATGTCACTCTAGATTTAGATACTTCCCTCTATTACCAGTACCAGAAACGTAGTGAATCCCTTAGATACATAGATGTTAGTTCGAACCACCCCAAAAATATTACAGATAATTTAGTTAAAAGTGTTTCACTGCGAATTTCTGGACTCTCAGCCAATGAAGACATATTTAGTGCCTCTGCCAAATTATTACAACGATCCCCTTGCCCGCAGTGGCTTTAAAGAAAGGGTTACTTATCTAGAAAATACTCCAAGACAACCTAGGAGAAATAGGCAGAGGCAAATTAGTTAGTACAAACCCCCTTCAACCGAGACGTATCTACACCAATAGCTAGGACTTTCTTCAAATTGTTGAATAAACACTTCCCCACACAACATAGGTACTACACTATCTTTCATGGCATTACAATAAGACTCTCCTACTCCACTACA
>OZ024743.1:169462832-169495332 GCA_964016885.1 Eledone cirrhosa
ATTGTGTTTGCAAGAAATTTTGACCAATCCTCTGGACAACTACAATCTTCGCATATAAGGAATTACCCCTTGAAAAGTTCGGCTATTCTAATTTAGTCCAGAAATAGCCGTCGAAACAGCTTGAGCTCCGCTATCGGGGTCATACATTTTCCTATTACACACTCTACTACCCTAAGTATTGAGTACACTGGTGCGTTGTGGTCCATCTGGTTCCTTACCACAACTCCTTCATTATATATATATATATATATATATATATACTAGCAGCAGAACCCAGCGTTGCCTGGGTAGGTAAAATAATATCTGCTTTGATGAAAAGGTGGTGATCTTAGCGACTGCTTCTCGATGACTCATCTATGGCGCACACAGGCCATGAGGGGGAGGGTGGTGATGTCCTCTATCACTGAGAAACGCGGGTGACTGACGAAGGGGCATGCTGGGGGAGGGAGTTTCGAATTTGAACGAATTCGGTTGGAAAATGTGGGAGCTAGAGCCAAAAGAGCGGAAATTTGAGCGGAAAGGTGGTATTTTCGAATATTTAAGCGGCTGCCACGCCGTTTCTGAACATAAAATCCAAAATCACTTTAAGACGTGAAATAATCAGATCTAGCGTAGTGTTAAATTTGAACAAAGTAGGTTGATTAATGTGGGAGCTAGAGCCGAAAAAGTAGAAATTTGAGTTTAAAAGTGGTATTTTTGAATATTTAAGCGGTTGTCACGCCGTTTCTGAACAACAAATGCAAAATATAAACCTATTACAGGATGTGCAATGATAAAGTCTATTTTGCTTTAAAATTTGAGCGAAATCAGTAGCAAAGTGCTACCAAAAATCTTATTTTTATAGCCAAAAATCTTATTTTTCGATATCTAAAAAAAGGTGACCCCCTATCGATTTTTATCTGCAGAATGACCCCAGAATAAAAAGTAACGATACGCTGATATATAGAAAACACTCCCCGATGAATAATCTATGAGCCTGTAAAGTTTCATGAAAATCGGTCGTAAGATGTAGGTCCCTATAGGTAATACACAGACACACAGACACACATGCTTAATTATATATATATATATATATTGGAAAATGTGTGAGATCCTTGGTACAGTTAGGTATATTTGAAAAAAAGGAAAAGAATGACTTCACTTGTAGTGTTAAAAATGTTTTTGGATGAGTTGGTAGATCCAGTTGGTAGATCCAGTAAGTTCTTTGTTAACTTCGGTGGGAAGAATTTTAGAGATTCCTGGTTAACTTTGGTTAGAGAAGTTTCTCGCATTCGTCTGTCTGTGGCGATTGTCAAACTGAGATCAGGTTGTGTTGAAATGTGTGACTATATATAAGAGAGATTTGGATGTGTCTGGGGTGTGGCGTGTGGTGTTAATGAGTGTTGATGATGAAGGTCCGGAGGAATTAAGGCATACATACATACACACACACACACACACACGTACATATACACACATACACACACACATACATATATATGGGTGTGTATGTGTATGTGTGTATATGTATGCATGTATGTACTCAGAAAATGGTGAGGTTGTAAGATAAGGGTGTTTGATAAGGTGGTCGTAAACATACTCTCCTGTTGGTTTTATTTCATTAGCTGACCTTTGATATAATGGCATAGCTGAATCAACTCTTCCAAATCCATAAAGAATATATTCTACAAATTTCTATATCAAAGATGGATTTAGGTGCTTGTCTGGGTTTTAATGGGGTGTAAGATACATGTCTTTTGATAAGAATAGAATGACAGGAAGAAGAGAAAAGGAGGATAGTTTGGGAACATTTGTCACAGATGTGTTGTTGATGTTGGTTTGGGAGAGGAAGTGTGGGGGGACATGCTGGCTCACATATTCACTTCCCTATATGTAAATATATCTACAGTCCACATATATTACATACAAACACATATCAACACATACATACATATATATACACACCCATATATATATATATATATATATATATATATATATATATATATATATATATATATATATATATATATATACATACACATACATATACATACATACACACCTACATACACACACACACAACACCCTCACACATTTTATCTATATTTTATACACATATATACATTTACCATATATATATATAATATATATATACACATACCATATATATACTATATATATATACACATATATATACACATATATACGATATATATATACATACACTATACACATATATACATATACAAACACACATATATATATATATTTTATATATATATATACACACACATACATATATATATATGTATATATATATATGTATATATACATATACACACATATATATATATCTTATACACACATACACATACACACATATATATATTTTCTACATACATATACATACACACACATACATATATATATATATATATATATATATATATATATATCCTATACATGCATATACATATATTTCATACGCATACATATATATGCACACCACATATACACACATATATATTTTTTCTACATACATATATATATATCCTATACATATACCATACATATATCATATACATCCTATATATACACAGACATATATATATATATCTCCCATACACACACATATATATTTTATACATACACACATATATATACATACACACATATATACATACACACATATATACATATACATATACACACATATACACATATATATATTCCACACATTTTATATACACATACATACGTACACATATATATATTCCATATATACACATTGTATACCTCCTACACGTATATATATTTTTTACATATACATATATATATACTACATATATATATACATATAAATATATTATATACATATCCACACATACATATACACACACACATACATATATATACACACATATCTATCTCACACATACGCACGTGCATACATACACACATGTATATATATACACACACACATATGCACACATACACATAAACATGTACACATATATCTGTATACCTATAGACACATATATTAAAAAAACACATCTATACATACATATATGTATACACATCTACTTAAGTGTTTAAGTTCATAGATACATCGGTGTGGAGAAGGGGTAATTAATGAAATGTTATTGTACCTCTGAAGGTTTTTTCTTCTCTTCAGCGATCGAATGTTTGAAAGTACGGGTGTCATCAACTATTTTTCTTTTTCAATATGAGATCTTTTTTAAAGGAAAGAGATGGGGAGAATCCCGTTTTTTGAAGATGGAATATCACTTTTTTGTGTTCAGTAGTGGTTTGTATTTTCTAATAAAGAATTCTTCTTTATATTTTCGGAAGTGTTCGTTGTCCGACCATATTTTAAAGAAGGGGAAGATTGTGAAATTTCCCTTCCGCGTGTTGCGAAGTGTTCACTGAATGTGGTGTTTCTGACAGAGGGGTCTCTAATTTGTTGTTTATGTACTCGAACTCTGACATGTAGACCCGTTCCGGTTTCACCAATGTAGTATTCTTTACATTGTGGGCAGGTTGCACAGTAAATCAAGTTTTTTTTTTGTTTTGCAATTCATGTTTGCATTAACTGTGAAAGACTGGTTGTTTTTAAAGGAGATTTGTCCACCCTCTTCAATGAGTTAGCAAGTTCCGCATCGACAGTCCCCACATTTCTTAACTTGCATTGCTTCATTATTAGACGTAAAAATAGGCGGTAAATTAGCAGTATCAGTAGAGGGTCGGACATCATGTTTGACGCATAGAGTTACCGCCCTTGCCATTCTGAGTTCAAATCCCGCCAAGGTTAACTTTGTCTTTCATCCTTACGGAGACGATAAAATAAAGTACCAGTAATGCACTGGGATAATTGCTGGTCTTGTGCCAAAAGTAGAAACAATTATTAGACGTAAATTTTGCCTTGGTAAGCAGTTTCTGGACTAGATCTCTGGACTACCCTAGTGATATTTAACATGCAATGACCCAGAACTTACCAGGAGTCATATATAGAAGTGATTCTAATAAGACCCTGCCAGGTCCTGCGGGTAGACTACACTTACAAAGATCATTGATTTGGAGATCTGACTCTTCACGTGGAATGTTCGGTGGGGGCACTCTATGATAAAAGGTAATCATCCTAATATGAACACCTTTAGTACTTCTTGATAGACTACACTGTAATTTATAGATAAGATACTTAAATTTAGAAATTGATTATAACCTTATATGATGGGAACTCATTTGAGACACCATTAATGTACTTTAGGATAATAAATTTAGCTATAGAAATCAGCTAGTTACCTCCCCTTATGCATTAACTCCCCTTAATCACACACACACTTTCGGAATATAATACGATGTCATCTCTCACAACAAAAACAACCTACTCTATGGAATCGAATTAAAGAACGACAAGCTGTGATGTTCTAGCATGGTTCACCAGGCACCCAATGTTGAATCATCGTGGATTGTGAGATGGACATGTAGTCTATAAATTGCGTTTCCTGGATTGTGAGAGTGGTGGTGTGTACGAGGACAGTGGTGCTGTTTTGCTTCTCATTTGTAATATTTTCGATATCTTTGGTGTTTCTCCACATACGGGCTTCTATATCGTACAGGTGTGTGTGAATAATGCTTAACCAGTTCAGTCCCCATGATGCTTTTAATTGCCTGTTTTGACTGCTTGTTTTACTTGTAACAATCTGCCGCACTATAATCTTGTATAAATAGGACACGCTTGCATGCCACACGTGTGACTGTTGCATACACTGGCTACTCTAAACTTTCCTTTTGCTTTATCTTAGTAGACTGCCAATGTTTTATTTTAATTTTAATTTTAATTTTAACTTTAATTTTGTCCTTTAATATGACTATAATCTTTGTGTGTAAATTACCATGCTATATCATTATAATGGATGTCAACCCACTGTGGGTCAATATATACATATGTTTCTATATGTCTCTTGTGTTGAAAAGGAGGTCAAGTATGTTAAAAATCACTGAATAATTGCTCCGAAGACTCCTAACCTCGGTTTGGAAGAAACAATTGTAAGCAGATAAATGATTTAAACAGAACTTTGTTTCATGTAATCTCTATATAACTGCTCTGTAAAACAACTGATGTTGTTACATTGAGCTATTTATCTTACTGGTAATAAGATAGTAATAAACTGTCTTTCACTATTTAGGGTATAATATATATATAACTATAAAAGGTTTTAGTATATACATAACCATAAATAGTATCCTTAATACTATATATATATATATATATAACGAAGGAAATGTGGTAAGGAACCAGGTGGACCATAACGTACCAAAGTACTCAATACTTGAGGTAGTAGAGTGGGTAATAGGAACCAGTAAGACCCCGACAGCTGAGCTCAAGCCGTTTCGACGGCTAATTCTGGACTAAAATATTTTAGTCCAGAATTAGCCGTCGAAACGGCTTGAGCTCAGCTGTCGGGGTCTTACTGGTTCCTATATATATATATATATATATATATATATATATATATAACCAGAGGGCGTTAGTCCCCCGATGTTTGCATAGCTACGGCTTCCTAAAACTGTATTTCTTTTGAGATACGAAATTCTTATACATATTGTATAAAGCTATGCTTGAAGTGAAATCTTATTTCTTTTCTATTATAAGTTGAGCCAACTTATGCAGCTTCATATGCAAATGAAATTAATCTCCTCATTTACACAGACAAGAAAACTATATATTCTCGGCTGTCTTCAAGTCCAGCAGTAGCAAGTGGTGGGAGGGGTCGTCCTGACGAAGGTCAGTTAAGCCTGAAATGCATAGACGGTTGTCCCCTTGCTTCTGCTGGACATCACCAGAGGGCGTTAGGCCCCCCCCCCCGGTGTTTGCATAGCTACGGCTTCCTAAAATCATATTTCTTTTGAGATACGAAATTCTTATACACACACACACACACACACACACACACATATATATATATATATATATATTAGAAAATGAGGTTTTTTTTACAAAATAAAAAATAACCGAGTGAAAGTATAAAGAAAAAAAGATGAAATCGAAAATGCAACTGGAGTCTTAATTTTTTTAAATATATATATTTATTTGGTTCCTTTACCGGTTTCGCAGTTCTTCTGCTTTTCAAAAGTAGAGTTGAGATGGAGGGTCTGTGAGAAAAACCACAGACCCTCCATCTCAACTCTACTTTTGAAAAGCAGAAGAACTGCGAAACCGGTAAAGGAACCAAATAAATATATATATTATTTTTTTAAATAAGACTCCAGTTGCATTTTCGATTTCATCTTTTTTTTCTATATATATATATAAAATAACATTAAGAAAGATGCTGATGTTACATAAATCGTTTATTCATTATAATTATTCCAATGGTTCTCCCATGCAATCAAGATGTGTAATATAATTGGATATAATTGAGCTATTATAGTTATATCTGTGTTCATCCCTCTCATATACCCAATTATACACGGCTCGGAAAGATTCTCTTCTTTGAGCTATTTAATTGTAAAAGACTATTTTGAGTTTCTAACTCAATCTATGATATTCTCGGCTCCGTATGTATGTAGAGCTAATTTTTAGTCTCAGAAACCCAGCTGCTATTTTTAACGGCATGAGTATGGAACGCGTTAGGCGCTGTAACATGTGTGTGTATACCCGCGCATCGTTCAGTCTTCTTAGATCCTTTGAAGTGAAAGGTACGAATTTTCCTGGATACCCGCAGAAGAGCACAAGAGTTCTAGCTTTCACTTAATAATTCTTGCGAAACAGATTTATGTCTGTCCGGGTATCATAGGCTATTTGCCCGATATAGGTTTGTTATTTTTATTGATTTATTATGTTAAATCGTGTCAGGCAAACCATATTGTTTTAAATTAGTATTTTTTCAACCTAGCTAACTTGGTCATTTGCAATTGGAACACATGTATAGTTATATCTGTGTTCATCCAATTATATTACACGGCTCGGAAAGATTCCCTTCTTTGAGCTATTTAATTGTAAAAGACTATTTTGAGTTTCTAACTCAATCTATGATATATATATATATATATATATATATATATATATATATATATATATATATATATATATATATATATATATATATATATATATATATATATATTATTGAGAAAAATAACAGGGTCCGAACTGGTGAAATTCCTTCAAATATTTATTATAGCAAACACTATGTACATTTTAATGACCAAGTTCCGTAAGATCCTGGTGACATCATCAGGTGTTTATTGCAAAAAAGTTATATAATAAAGGAATAATGATAAAAGGAATGGTAAACACAATCCACTCAAAGGTGGTCAGCCAAACTGGCAACAACTGGCCCTGACCGCCTTCGAATCATAAACATTTTTTTTTAGCCTGTTGGATTGTTTACCATTATTCCTTTATTATATAACTTTTATGCAATAAACACCTGATGATGTCACCAGGATCTTACGGAACTTGGTCATTGAAATGTACATAGTGTTTTCTATAATAAGTCTTTGAAGGAATTTCACCAGTCCGGCCTCCTGTCATTTTACTCAATAATAATTAACTCCATTCTCGCACCACCAACAAGATTCAACATAAACGAAGATGGATGATTTGCACAACGTCAAGTGCTTTTCCTAATATTACATAATGGTTGACTATACGGAATGACCAGTTCTATCCAGTGGTGTACCAACATAAATGTATATATATATATATATATATATATATATATATATATATATGAATAAATTTAGTCCTTCATCAGTGATCTGCCAACCTTCATTGGTATTTCATCGTTTTAAAAACCATATATCTCCGGTTGGTGCGAGCAACGTCTAAAGAAAGTCGTTGGGACACGTAAATAAGGGGAAAGAGCGAGACTTCATCAGTGATCTGCCAACCTTCATTGGTATTTCATCGCATTAAAGACCATATACCTCCGGTTGGTGCGAGCAACGGCTAAAGAAAGTTGTTGGTACACGTAAATAAGGGGAAAGAGCGAGACTTCATCAGTGATCTGCCAACCTTCATTGGTATTTCATCGCATTAAAGACCATATACCTCCGGTTGGTGCGAGCAACGGCTAAAGAAAGTTGTTGGTACACGTAAATAAGGGGAACAAGCGAGACTGTAAACAATCAAAGATGGTAATGCAACGAAAAGTGAGGAAGAAGGAGTCAAGTCCCTGAAATCGATGAACATAAGTTCTGTGAAATCGTGATCATTACCTAATTAGGCTGAACCTGCTTTGTCAGCTGGGTTTCGCCTCCCTGGACATGGAAAGTTCCATATGGCTACCTAGTACACCAGGTTAGTGGACAACAGTGATGTAACAGTAAACCTCAAATTATCTGTGACGCCAGGCTTGACAAATTTACAGGGAACACACGCTGGCATTGATTCAAATTTCACTCTACCAGGGTGTTTTTTGAAGACAGAATAATAAACAATAAATAAATAAATCGAACTAGAATAAACATATATATATATTATAAATACTTAACAAGTAACGAGAAAACGAGGCATTAAATATCATTCAATTAGAATGCTACTTCATAGTGAAATAGATTTACATATTATGTATAAAGTGATTGACTGACAACTTCCTATCTGCCTAGACTAGAGCTCAGTGGTGTACATGGTGGAACCAGTGTGATCCGATTTGCAGGTATGTGAACATGTAGATGCAAGGAAAGATAGAGCAACATTATGCCATTAAATTTTGTGTTAAATTTAAGAAAACCAAACAAGAAGCCTATGGGGATTAATTGATGAGCAAAGCCAGTTTCTACCGATGGTTCAAAAAATGGTTTGAAGGAAGTGAACAGATTGAGGATAAACGCAGGTCTGGAGCACCGAACAGCACACAAAAGGAGAAAAATATTGAGGAAGTATAAAGGTTAGTGATACAAGACCATTGAGCTACTAAAGGATGATACAGTGGAAACAATTCTAACCAAAGATCTGGAGCCCCACAAAGTATGTGCTAAAGATCCTCTTCAATGACCAGAGGCAGTTTCGTATGGAATGTTGCACTGACATTCTCGATATGATAGATACTGATTCTGGTAACCTGAAAAAAGTAATGACGGCGACGAGAGTTGGGCATCCACCCATGAGAGCAAATGACAGATTGTCCAGTGGAAGCACGTGTACTCCCCCTGGCCTAAGAAGGCAAAGATGAGCAGGTCACAAGAGAAGACCATGGCTATTCTATTCTTTGATTCCCAGGAACTAATTCATATTGAATGGATTCCCGAGGGCCAAACAGTCAAAATGAGGTATTGCCTTGAAGTTCTGAAAAGGTTCAGTGAGAGGATGAGGAAAATGAGGCCACAGTAGTAGAAAGTAGTGATTCTGCCAGGACTATGCTCCATGCTACAAGTCAATGTTGGTAACCACTTGGCTGACTAGCAGAGAAATGAAAGCGGTACAGCACCTAGCCTACAGTCCTAACCTGGCTCCTTGTGATTACTTTCTGTTCCCACGCATGTAAGACAGCTTCGGGGAAATCAAATTTGAGCCAACACGAGCTGAAGGAGGCCTCGATGAATTTCCTGATGGGATGGTAGAAGGGGAGAAGATTCTTGTACAAGTGTGTAGGTGTGAGAGGCCATTACTTTGAAGGAGACAATATTTTGTAACCTTATGAAAATAAATAATGTATCTCCTTAAATGTTCTCATTACTTATTGACCATTACGAGGTTTGTCCCGAAAGTAAGAGTATTGATTTGCTTATGTATGACATAGTAACGAACCACCCCATCGATATGTATAGTTGTGTTGGTTATGAACTTGGCTGCACGTACATGATCGATTGAGTCAGTAGTGAGTTATTGCTGTTTATGTATAAACGTGAATATAACCGCTGTTACGTTTGCGACGCAGGAAAATATTGAACCATGGTACACAATCAAATTTTGTGTGAAAGTCAACAAATCTGCCACTGAAACATTTAATTCTTTAACACGAGCTTATAGAGATACCATCCGTCAACAAATGCACAAACCGTGGAAGTGGTGCGAGCAGTGATGGCAAAAGATCGCCGATTAAGTGTCGAAAAAAATGGACTTGGATAAAATTGCAGTTCACAGAATTTTAACAGACAGTTTACATATGCGAAAAATTTGTGCAAAACTAGTGCCTGAGGAGCAAAACGCGAACCAGTTGGAAATTTATTAGGACTTGCTAGAAAGATTCAAAATTGAGCCAATTTTCTTGGATAAAATAATAACAGAAGATGAACCATGGGTGTTTGAATATGATCGAGAGATAAAATAATAGCAGGAGATGAACCATGGGTGTTTGAATATGATCGAGAGACATAACGGTAAAGTGAGGAGTTTCACACGAAACATTTGCCTTATCCGAACAAAGCACGAACGAAAAGTGTCATTTATTACGACAGCCGTAGTATTGTTCACAAATAATGTTTTACCTCCAAGACAGACAGTTAATTACACCTACAAAGATTCTTAGAACAACTTTGAAACAGGTTCAGCGTGTCTGAAAGGACATTGCTTAGACAACACTTTCAGCCCAGATGTAACTGAGTGTGATTTCTACCTCTTCCCTACGTTGGAATCGAAGTTGAAGTGTCATCATTTGGGGACTGTGGAAAATATACAAAAAATTGTAACCAACGAGCTAAGGACACACACAGAAAATGACTCCCGGTACTGCTATGATCAATAGAGATAACGTTGGGATCACTGCATGACTACCTAATGGTTGCATTTTGAAGGAGATATCTTGTAATTTCATGTACATCTAATATACATTTAAATAAAGTACAGTTACTTGTGGGACAAAACCTCGTGTATGTATATATGTATATATTATTAAACCCTTCAATATACAAACCTTAATTTAACATTATTCAAAAATGTTTCTCTTCGTTAATTTTAAAATTCTTTTAATTTATATATTATCTTCCAACAGTTTTTTAACCTCTCTCTGTAAAACAATATATTTTTCTCAGTTATAAAAGCTATCTCTCTCTCTCTATCACCCATCTCTCCTCCTATCTCATCCTTCCTTATCATACTCCTCCCCCTCCATTCTTTACTCTCATCTCCTCCTCTTGTTCATCCTTTCCAACCAACCCCCCTCAATTTTTTCCCAATATCACACATCAATCTAAAACTACTTTTCATATGTTGATTTAAAACTGCACTATTCACAAGTGTTTTTTAACCTTCATATCATGTCTCCCTATTTTATCTGACGAAAACGCAAATGTCATCGCATGATGATATTTGTTTTTGAAATGCGCATAATAAAATACATGGAACTCTTTTAACCATCTTTTGATCTTATATATTATATATATATATGTGTGTGTGTATGTGTGTATATATATATATATATATATATATATATATATATATATATATTCTTCTTCTTTGTCCATTTATTCCTGAGAGGGTCGTTGGGGCAGTCCTCAAACACTCCCTCCAGCGGGTCCTGTTAGAGGTAACCGTCTCCAACTGATCCGGCTGGATCCCCGAGCGTGATCAGCCAAGCTCATGGATGTTATCCAACAATCTTGCTCGGGCTCTATCACTGGGTCTCCTGCCAGATGGTTTTGACCGCAAAATCTGTGCAGCGATTCTTACCAGAGATATTCTAACCACATGCCCATAGCATCGGAGCTGTTATCACTCAATTCGGATAAGTAGCGGCTCTAGCTGAAGTGACTCTCTGATCTCCGAACTAAGCACTCTATCGAGTAACATTACTCCTTAGACCCTTCGGAGGAAACCCATTTCAGCAGCTTGTACACGCGATCGTATTCTTTCGGTCATTACCCAAGATTCATGACAATAGGTAAGGATTGACACGAAAACTGAATTGAAGATAGCGAGTTTGGCTTTTACGCCTTCCTCATTTCTTCTGATTACTGAATGTTGAAGTTGGCGCATTACTGTACCAGCTTTTGCAATTCTTGCACTTAATTCAGCCTCCTGCCATCCATCACTCGTGAACACGGCCCCGAGATACTTGAACGTTTCTACCTGATTCAGTGGAACTCAATTCATATGTAGAGTACACTGCGCAAGCTTCCTTAAGAGGACAAACGTCTCAGTTTTCGCAGCATTGATTTTCATTCCAGCCATAATGATAAGTCCTCCTCTACATCTGCTATCAAGAACGCGCCTGGGGTTCACTTCTCTTCAGAGGGGTGCATCCTCGCGAGGTGGAGAGACTATTTTGCTGATCCGCTAAATCCAATCACAACAGTATCTTTTGATGTACACAAGGTGCATCTGGGAGCGGTGACCAATATCTCAGAGGCTGAAGTCGCAAGAGCAGTTAAAGAGCTCAAATGTGATAAAGCTGCTGGGGAAGATGTAACCCGGCCGGAGATGTTAAAAGCCTTAAATAGAGAGGGTATTCTCTGGCTGACTCATGTGTGCTGGGTGGCCTGGGTCTATGGAAGGGTACGTAAGCAATGGCAGTCGAGAGTGATGATCCCAATTTTCAAAAAGGGAGACAAGAGAGATTATTCCAATTACAAAGGGACACTCTTGTTAAGCCTCCCCAGTAAAGTCTATGCTAAGTGTCTGGCAAAGAGATGCGGGGAGATTGTCAAGTCCAAGTTAGCTGATGAACAGTGTGGGTTTTGCCCCGGACGCAGCACAGCTGACCAAATATTCACACTGCAGCAGGTCTTCGAGAAATCGTGAGATTATTGCCATGATTATTGTTTAGTCGACTTTGAGAAAGCATATGACCATGTTCACGAGACCTGATGTGGAAGGCTGTGCAGACAAATGGTGCTATATCGAAACCATTCAATGTGGGAGTCAGACTCCACCAAGACTGCCTGCTGTCACCTCTCCTGTTCATTATTTACATGAACAGGATTGACTTGCGCAGCTGGGTTGGAAGTGGTATCCTGACTGGCGGGTTTAAATTCAGTCGGATGGAATTTTCAGACGACATGGTGTTATTTATCTCGACAGATGATAACCTTCGGTTTGATACCGAGTACTATATATATATATAGTATGGCGGTGGGATGGGATTATCTTATGGCTAAAACAGCACGCCGATTGGCGCCCGACAGACTGGTCGGTCAAGGTGATCAAGGTGATATATATATATATATAGGCATACGTCAAGACGGGCGGTCTCAAAAGTGAAACTAATTTTTGATAGTTACGATTGTGAATTTGTTTTTTTTTTTACAACAGGTCTCAATAGTGAAAGTATAATGCAGACACACGCAATTGTATGGATTTCTTAATATATATATATGTGTGGGTGTGTATATGTGTGTATATATATGTATGTGTGTATTTATATATATATATATATATATATATATATATATATATATATATATGTGTGTGTGTTTGTATATATATATGTGTTTGTGTCATCATCATCGTTTAACGTCTATCTTCCACGCAAGCATGGGTTTAGACGTATATATGTTTGTGTGTATATATGTGTTTGTGTGTCTATATATGTGTGTTTGTGTGTATATATATGTGTCTGTATATATATATATGTGTATGTATATATATATTTATGCACACATACACATTTGTATGAATTTGTAGATGTATATATGCATGTACACAATTGTATGGGTTTTTTTTAAATAATGACATTGTGTGTTGAAATAAATAAATATTGAAAATCCTTATTACACCCTATAAATAGCTGAAATACAGTTGATCATCTCGCCAAACTTGTTGGCACCAACTCTCTGTCTCCAAAGAAATTAAGGTAGGGTCATAAGAAGGACAGAGAATGATAAGGGATTTGGGTCAGAGGGGCAGCTTGGGGTCAGAAAGGCAGATTGGCGTCAGAAGGGCTGGGAAAATTTTATTTTTTTTAAACAAAGCACCGAAGGGCTGGATTCTAATACAGTGTCACATCAAATATGGCTGGACGAGTGTATGGTCGCGTTACCTTAGTTGAAGATATTTTGGATACCATTGCCATTATTAATCGTTTTGAAACAGTGTATACACTGTATCCGGCGATACACGGTGACACGTTGTGTATGTTACAGTGGTTGGCGAGTCGGCGTCTGTTGGCGAACAGCGTGAATTGTCCTGTCTGCAATGAGGCGTGCACATTGCAAAGAAATTGTGAGGGGATTGATAAATGGAGATGGCGATGCGGCCGCGACAAATTTAGTCAATCGGTGCGACAGAATTCTATATTTTATCGAAGCCGTGTTCGACTCGAACACCTTATTGGCATTATCTATATGTGGTGCTACGATCATGCCCAAACTGAGATGATGAGAGAAACAGGACTTAGCAAGCCGACAATTATAGACTGGTGCAATTTCCTTAGAGAAATTTGTGAGCAGTATTTGGAGGCGAATCCTCAACAGCTTGGAGGATTCGATGAGAATGGTTCGTCGATCATTGTAGAGATCGACGAATCAAAATACTTTCATAGAAAGTATCATCGTGGCCAGTGGAGACAAGGCCACTGGGTCTTCGGCGCTGTAGAACGCCATTATGGACGCTGCTGCCTCGTCGAAGTCCCAGATCGAAGCCGTGAGACTCTTGTCCCCATCATACAGCAATGGATTTTGCCAGGAAGTCACATCATGTCCGATGGTTGGGCTTCCTATTCGGATATTGAAGACATTCAAGGTGGCATTTACCTCCATGATGTTGTTGTGCACCAACGGAACTTTCCTGAAGACCCTAATGTGCACACACAACTCATAGAGAACACATGGAGCCTTGCAAAGAAAAGGCTTTATTCCCCTCATATTTAGCTGAATTTCTTTGGCGGCAGAGAGTTGGTGCCAACAAGTTTGGCGAGATGATCAACTGTATTTCAGCTATTTATAGGGTGTAATAAGGATTTTCATAAGGTACGTCAATTTATATTTTATATGCAACAAACGTATAACTATGTAGTTATTTTTAAAAAATGTATTTCTTTCAACACACAATGTCATTATTTAAACAAAAAATTTTCTGTACACACAATACACAAAAAAAGAAGAAAAAAAATATCACGTACACGCAATACTAATTAACACCATATCACTATAGAGACCTGTTGTAAAAAAACAAACAAATTCACAATCCAAATTGAAAGTAATTAACTGTCAAAAATTAGTTTCACTTTTGAGACCGCCCGTCTTGACGTATGCCATATATATATATATATATATATATATATATATATATATATATATATATATATATATATATATATATATATATATAACCCAAATCTAATCACACATGCACACACCAAAAATCTCATTCAGACTCACACATGTATATTCGCACAGACGCACACAAACACAGACATACGCACACATCCTCATACATAAACATACATACATATCCTCATACATAAATATACACACACACTCATACAAAAACACATATATACTTATGCGCATATACACACACAAAAATACACAAAGATCACACAAATCTTTCACACACGTACGTGCACACACACATAAAAAACAGAAGGATTCACAGACGCATAATTTTATACGGACACACACTCATACATGTACACAAAATATACATTTTAAAAATTTAGATACACACTTGTATATTCGCATATACTCACACACGCTCATACACAGACATACACAGACATATCCATACATAAACATACACACACACACTTATGTGTGCATAAATGCACAAAGAACACAAATAAATTCAGACTCACACTTATACATTCACACACATACGTACACACTCACGCACACTCAAACAATACAAAAAGCCTCTGACACACACGTGGATATACACATACACACACTCACACATAAACATACATGTATACGTACGCGTACATACACACAAAAAACTAAAAAAAAAACATAAACATATACACAAACGTACGTGCACATATGAAAACTACATAAAAACTTCGCAGACGCACTTTCATCAACGATACACCAACCACACAGAAACACCCATGAAATACCCTCCTTCTGCACGTACATAAAACAACATCCATGACGCACCTGGACTCTTCACCTGCACCCCCCCTCCTACTTCTGAATGCCAGACCACTTTCCTTCCACCCACCAACCTTCTTAAGACTTTTTTCAAAACTCCGATGTTGCAACCTTTTTTTTCTCTCTCCAAACTCTCCATTTTCAGAAGAAGGACTTATGTCCATAACTTCAAACCCTCTTCTACTTCCTCCTAAGACTTTGTATTTTTGCATCTCTGAGTTTGTCTTATCATTTCTTGAACTATATACAGTGGTATCTTGACTTACGAGTGTCCCAACTAACCAGTTTTTCGATATACGAGCCGTCTCTCGGCCGATGTTTTGCTTTGAGTTGCGAGCTAAAATTCGGGTTACGAACCAGCTTCAGATACCCCACTACTAGTTAGCGTAGCAAAAGCCACATTGAACGCCGTAACATCCGCCCAGCATCCCATGGGTCCGAAGAAAGTGAGCGCGAAGTAACATGTCATTAGATAGAAAGAAGAAAGGACTGAAATACAGAGAATCAGATAGATATGTATAGAGTGAGAGAGAAAGGGAGGATCAACCACAATATTTGCATTTTATCAACTAAAAAAAAAAATGAAAGACAAAGTTAGTATCCGTGGAATTTGAACTGAGAGTCTAGAGAGCTGTAAAAAATACTAGCTGGTACTTTAACAACGTAGCTAGGAGGATAAGACAGACAACTTGGGAGATAAACAGGTGGCTAACAGATATCTTTCTTTATTTGCCACAAGGGTGCACAAGAAATGGAACATTTCAAGACATGACGGCAGAACCTTTACATAAAAATTGTGTAAACTTTAACATTAATAAATTAAAATAAAGTATATATTAAAATAAAATAACAATCGAAATCCCCAATAGTTACTGAGGAGTTGTTTTACACATCGTAGATAGAACAACCCTCAACACCAGGAGCACATTTTGTAAGTGTTCCCGTCTTCCCTCTATTGTCTTCCTCAACCTACAGGTTTATATACAGAGAAGGCCAATTCACTCGGGCCATTTTCGCCACATTCACCCACCTTTCCACGAATTTACTGGGGTGCAGCACCTCTCTTTCCACTCTCACCTTCCTTCTGAAGTGGTATTTAATAAAAGGGGTGTGAGTTGTTGTCTGGAGAGGAAGGTGTTTGCCCTCAGTCCTTTCAACCTCGTTCGCCATAGCCACCAGACAGAAGAAAACCGCCTCTCCCTCAAAGAAGGCGGCGGGGTGAGCCTCACGATGAACTCGGCTGACAACTGGATGTGTCACACACGTGACAGTAGCTTTTCGACATAATTAGTGTAGGTGAATAGACAGGTTTCTGTGAAGAAAGGCAGATAGTTATGAAACCACTAACATCACCAGCACTACTACCATCACCACCAACACCATCGCCACAACCAGTACAATTACTACAACCACTACCAGCACCACAACAACACCACCATCATTCCCATCAACAATACCCCTACCATCAGTAATATCACCAGCACTACTAAATTCACCAGCACCAACATCAACACCAACACTACCATTAGCAACACCATCAACATCAACACCACAATCAACATCACTACTACCACCACCATCACCCTCATCATCCTATCACCATGACACCCATTATAATTACCCTCCCCTGCTCTAACTACTACCATCATATCACCATCATCACCTTACCATCTCTCAACCACAATGAGATCCTTATGTTCTTACTAATAAATGAAAGTCTGTTAATGTCTTAAATATATAAACTTAACATACAACCTTACATACACACACATACAGTCATACACATATATAAATTATAACAGGATGTATACATACACATACATAGACTTTTAACTTTACATACACACACTTAGATATTCAACCCTACATACACATAAAACGGTACATACACACACAACCTTATATACACACACACATACACTCGTACTAACCTACATACAGACATACAATACAACTTTACATGCATTCACATGGAGTCATACACAACCTTACATAAATATTCACACAAACATACACACACACACGCAACTTTCATATGCATTCACACCACAAGAACAGATATTGGTGTTAAACTAGACAACAGATCATGTGTCTACCAACCAAATCTAGACCACAGCGGGGGCTTGACCAGATGGTCGTGTTAAACTAGGCAACAGATCGTTTCTTCTTGCCAACTAGACTACAGCAGGATTTGAACTCAGACAGAATCAGAACAAATAATTTTTTCTAAGATTGGAACAAGGCCAGAAATTTGAAGGGAAGGTGAAAGTGGAATATATCGACTGCAGTACTTAACAAGTACTTATTTTATTAATCTTGGAAGGATAAAAGGCAAAGTTAACCACCCTGGACTGGTACTTTATTCGATAGACCCACGAGAAGATGAATGGCATGAAGTTAATTTCGTCAGGATTTGAACTGAAAAAATACCTTTGGTTTGTGCCAGTTTATATGGAGCACGACAGATTGTATAAACAGGTGCTGGGCACTCAAACTTGACAATAACTATGGAAGAAGACCTAGGAAAACTTGAGATGAAGTGATAAAAGCTGACCTTATCCAATTAAACCTCACAAAGGAGATGACAGAAGATCGAGACCTCTGGTGCTATACTGTACTGCAGACCCCACACTTCCATGTGCAAGGGATATGTAGCGAAATCTGTCCATACCTTGACCCATGGGTGACACTAAACTGTAAAATTCTGGGTTACCTCTTTTTTGGTGTAAACAAGTCTATGCGTGGGCGATCCTTCGAGGCAGGGGACAGGAAGCGACAGATAAAAATAGCCTGTCTCAGACCAAGCAAAGACAGTTAGGAGCAGCAGTCCTTGAGAGAATAACGATGTAAAACATTCGCTTTCTACAGACTTCTGCAGACCTTTCTCTCTCTTGGTCTTACAGGCACTCACCTTCTCTGGCCACAGACTACACCAGCATAACGAAGTAACAACAAAAACATCGTCAACTGTTATAACTTGCAGTAACCTATTCGTTGTTCTTTTTAACAGAAGTGAAGTAAATTTTATAACTAAAGTAAACCGTCTATTTTGTGTTATTCACATCTAACAACATTTACCAACAATTGGTTCGCTTCAGATACACTAGTCTGCAGCAATCCTTCGCATGCCCTACTCCCAGCCATAATACCCTGATCACACCTAGATATCCTATACCCCTAATCGATGTGGAACTCTCTTACCTTACCTCCCCAGGCCTGATACACCTATAACGGAATACTCCTATATTTTATTCGAAACCAAATCTGAGCTTTCCCGCCTCTGGGACAATCTATCGTTGGAAGTTCTCGCCTTTGTCCTGCCAACGATGATAAATGTACATTCCATTTGACCTGTGACCCCAATCTCTTGGGAGATGCTAGCCACAGGTCAGATCATAAATCAACCTCATATATCCATCCTTCTAACTTTAACGAGATTATAAATACAAGGACTTAGGAAACCAAGAGAAGAGAATCGAAGCAGCCTGCCTGACAGATTGACCATTACTACTATGAGAATAAGATCTTCTAAGAATAGGCACACACACACACGCATAGTAAGTTCATATTGTTATATTATACTCTCATCCTATTCTTCCTGCCATATTGTATCTGCAAGACACAAGACAGCTCATACTATATAGGCTTCTCTGATACATGGATTCACGTTGGCTCGTAGAGCTAACAATTTAATGTAGCGACGGTTCATGTCATAAATTTTATTACTCGATGTTCAAATCGAATATTGTTATTATAAAATAAATATTGTTAACTCAATCATGGCATTATTCTTTTCATCAAAACTATCACACAAAGAATACACCACTTATCCGTTACACACCTTACCTGCCCAGCCCATGAAAGCTAGGATATACGACATCTGACCTCCCACATCCTGCAAGATGGTTGGTATTAGGAAGGGCATCCAGCCGTACAAACCAAGCGAAAATACAGATCTGGGTCTATCGAATAAAGTAACAGTCCAGGGTGGTTAACTTTTCCTTTTATCCTACAAAGATTGATAAAATAATTGTTTATACTTTTGGCACAAAGTGTATTACTGGTACTTTATTTTATCGACTCCATAAGGATGAAAGGCAAAGTTAACCTCGGCGGGATTTGAACTCAGAATGGCAAGGGCCGTAACTCTATGCGTCAAAGCATGGCGTCCGACCCTCTACCGATACTGCTAATCCACCGCTCTATTTGATAAAATAATACCAGTTAAGTACTGGAGTCGATATATTATACTTTCACCTTCATGATCTCTGGACTTGACATGTCTCATAATGTGGCAATCCGCTTAACCTATGCAAGCATGGAAAATGGACGTTAAACGATGATGATGATGATAATATTATATGTATAATGCATTGGTGTATCTCAAGCAACAAATTTATATGTATTGTGAATTTTTTTTTTTTTTTTTGTGCACACGGTTCAGAGGGCAAAATAAGAAGAGAGAGCTATAGAGGGCTCAGAGGGAGAAGATAGAATAAGATAAAATACTTGTGGAACTATGAGATATGGTCAACATAAGAATAGTAAAGGCACATTATATTAGGAAGCGTGTGCCTACCCTAAACCGTTGGAGTGACCTTGGCACATGGAAACAGCTGTAGTGGAACAACGTCATACTTCGCAATAGCAACATTTCATATGCAATTTGGTTAAACAGACCAATGGTAAGTCGCGTATGAATACGTTGTCGCCTTCTCGTGAAAACCACTGCACACGATTAGAGAGAAACCAGACCGGGAAGATGAAAATACCTACTACAAGGTAACTCCTACTATATTCCTCCCATAATCCTCTTAGGAGGAATAGAACAGTTATCGACAAACCATGTTCTACATTTCGTCAATTGTTCTTCTACGGCCTATCTGCTATTCGAGATATTCTATTGTCTGTACAGAAAATCAACTTTCGACAAATTTATATTTATAGAGAATTGAGTGTTAAAGAGACATTTATTTATATCATGGATGTCAGAAGCCTGTCACAGCAAGTACGAAGCAACAAACACATCGACCAAGGTATTTTCTTATAATTGTTTGTGATAACAAGGTCCTTGGATATTTCAACTTGTAGTTATTAAAAGGTATAAGTAATTATTTGACTTCTCATTCCTCCTATAAAATGGTGACCACGAGTTAAAGCAACACAGCTTTCTCGCTACAAAATCGTGACCCGACACAAACGAAAAGTTTTTTCATCGCACATGGCATTCTTATTCAATATGGCCGCCTACTTCATCTTCTTCGTGGTCTTTTCGCGCGTTTTCGGAGCATAAAAATGTTTTCCAACATGGCGTCTCACCTTCTTCTTCTCCACCTGTTCCTGCGCTTTTATTTTGGGTTGAACATCCGCACTCTCTGCTGTGATAATAGCACTATAAGACTTTAAAACTTTTTTGCATGTTTTATTTACAACAGAATACAAAGTGGAATTGGAAAAATATTAATTGTTTCTACTTTTGGCACAAGGCCAGCAATTACTCAGTGCATTACTGGTACATTATTGTATCGACCCCGTAAGGATGGAAGGCAAAGTTAACCTTAGCGGGATTTGAACTCAGAATGGCAAGGGCCGTAACTCTATGCGTCAAGGCATGACGTCCGACCCTCTACCAATACTGCCAATCCACCGCCTTAAATGTTAATAAATGTTATTGCTGTGTGTTATTTTCTATACACGAAGAATAATCCAGCTATTGTCTAGCGGCGAAATTAACGAACGTCTGTCCTCTTCTTTTTCTTTCTGTCGAGGGAAGCAGCCCTTATATTATCATTAACATTGGCAAGCAACTTACTACTAATGTACATCGGTGATGTGCGGATCTGGCTCGCACAGATGGAATCGTATTTTCTGGCAAATAATATATCTCGGGTTCTCGACAGCTCCATCTTTTACTCAGTGCCATTCCTGCTTCCTTAACGCCAACAGTTAAAGATTTAATTGCTAACCCGTCTCCTGAAGCTACTTATATTTTATAAAAAAGAGATTCTCCAACGTACTTCTATCTCTGCTGAGAAGAAATTCCGTACTTTGGTGAATGGCGAACATCTCGGCGATCCTCGGCCTACACAGCTCTTATGTAGGATGAGAGAGCTCGCAGAGGACTCACCGGCCGACAGTGTGATGATTAAACAGCTATTTTTCTCAAGGCTGCCTCCTAATGTGCAGGCTATTTTGGCACCAATGATGGAAACCAGTTCGGCGGATCAGTTAGCTTCGTCCGCCGATAAGATCGTTGACTACACCGGCAGCTCTATCACTTCTATCCCGACGCGACTTACGGCAAATTCTTCTTCATCTTCGTCAGTCGCATCGATTTTTGCTAGCGCCACTTCGCCCATTGAGGCAACGCTCAAGGTCATTCGTGACTTAACAAAAGAGGTACAACTCATTCGTTTCTCCAGATAACAATCTCCCCGACAGCGAAATCGTGTGCAATCTTCACATCGTCGTTTGCAACCTTCAACATTGCGATCGTGCTGGTTTCATAGGCGTTTTGGAGACTCGGCTAATAAATGTATCCAGCCTTGTTCTTTTCCAAGCCAGGGAAACGGATCACTGAAGAATTGAGCACGACGTATTCTCCTCAATCTTGTACTAACAGTCGTGCATTTTTTATCACGGATTCCTTCTCGCACTCACGTTGCCCCATTGACACAGGTGCGTCGTGCATCATTTGGCCATTGAAGCTTTTAAAAGAGAAACCTCCTCTCTCACAGATATCGCTACAAGCTATCAATCATTCTGCTATCCCTACGTATGGACAAATCTCTCGCTCTTTGGACCAGGATTTACGTAGAGATTTCTCATGGATTTTCACCATAGCAGATTTGCCATATCCTATAGTGGGTGCTGATTTTTTGCATCATTATAATGTTATGGTTGATATGCGGACACGTCGCTTATTGGACGACCCTTCGGATGACCCTTATCATGCGCTTTTTCATTCCTTTCTGGAATTAATTAATTTGAACTTTGCGGTAGATACCCCTACTCACTCTACCAAGCATTTTATTGAGACTAAGGGGGCTCCAGTTTTTTCACGCCCGCGTCGCCTTTCTCCGGAAAAGTTAAAAGCGGTTAAGGAAGAGTTTAATCATATGCTGCAGTTGGGTATCGTTCGCCGTTCTTCCAGTCCGTGGGCCTCGCCTTTGCATATGATTCTGAAACGTTCGGGGGACTGGCGTCCCACTGGAGATTTTCGGAGATTGAATTCGATCACTGTGCCTGACCGTTATCCAATTCCTCATATCCAGAATTTTGCTTCTTCGCTTCATGGATGTACTATTTTTTCTAAATTGGACTTGATCAGAGCTTACCATCAAATTCCTGTGAATCCTGCGGACATTCCTAAAACTGCTATCACTACACCTTTCGGTGCATTCGAGTTTTTAAGAATACCTTTCGGATTACGCAATGTTGCCAGTACCTTCCAGCGATTTATGGACGAAGTATACTGTTACATCGACGATATTCTCATCTCGAGTGCTTCACCACAGGATCATATCTCGCACCTCCGCCAACTGTTTGAACGATTTAGGCAGTACCAAGTTCGTATTAACCCTGCGAAGTGTATTTTCGGTGTTGCTTCGCTCGTCTTTTGGGACTACGTGATTAACTCTGAGGGAATATTCCCATTCCCTGAGAAAATGAAACTCTTCAGGAACTCCCTCCACCTACTTCCTTGCGACAGCTGAGGCAGTTCCTGGGCCTCCTAAATTATTATCGTCGGTTTATCATGCACAGAACTATTAGCTCGACTATCTGATCTCCTGCGTAACAGAAAGAAGAAGTACGAACCAATCGCTTTGGGACCCATGCAATTCGAGACATTCTCCAAAGCTAAACAGAATTTAGCAAACGCATCTCTGCCTGCACACCCTGTGTCTGGTGTTCAGTTTTCGCTGGATGTGGACGCATCAAGCACAGCGGTAGGTGAAGTATTGCAACAGCATCACCAACAACAGCTTCACCCTCTTGCTTTCTTTTCAAAGCAGCTAAAGCCCGCCGAATCCCGCTATAGCACTTTCGGTCGCGAACTGTTAGCCATTTTCCTGGCTGTCAAGCACTTTCGGCATTCACTGGAAGGCCGACAATTTACGATCTTTACCGACCATCGTCCGCTTACGTTCGCACATGGTTCCAATCCAGACAAATACTCACCTCGAGAAACTCGTCATTTGGACGTCATATTCCAGTTTACGCATGACATTCGTCATATACCTGGTGAACAAAATACAGTGGCGGAAGCCTTACCTCGCCTACCCATCAATTCCTTGTCAGCACCTGCGAATATTGACTTGAATCTTATGGCTGCAGAACAGCCCACCCTAGAGTCGTTGGATCTCTCGTCACCGGAATTAGCAGCCTGCAAATTCAAATACCTGCTTCGGACTCTCAGATTATCTGTGATACTGCGACAGATTCCCCTCACCCTCTGGTCCCAGAGACTCATCGTCGAATAGTTTTCGATTCTCTAAAGTCTGGCACCCCCCGGAATTTCCACACAGTCAAACTCATTTCAGCTAGATTATTCTGGCCAAAATATGAGACGTGATATTACTGCTTGATCATGTTTCTGTTTGTCTTGTCAGAAGTCGAAGGTGCATAAACATATTCGCGCACCTCTCGGCACATTTAGCACACCTGACGCACGTTTTTTCGACATACATATCGATATTGTGGGACCTTGGCCTGTCAATCGTGGATATTCATATATCCTGACCTGCATTGTTCGTTTCATCCGATGGCCTGAAGCTATCCCTCTTAGTGACATAACTGCTGAATCAGTAGCGCGAGCCCTGGTTTCAGGATGGATATCGCGCTACCGAGTTCCTACCTCTATTACTACAGACCGTGGTAGGCAGTTCGAATCTCAATTTTTCACGGATCTATCAAATATCATCGGCGCTCAACGCATCAGAACTACCAGTTACCACCCTGCATCTAATGGAATGGTAGAGCGTTTTCATCGCCAGTTAAGGGCCACATTGCGTGCCTATCCGGATACTCTACATTGGAGCGACTACCTCCCCATAGTACTACTCGGTATCCGCACCTCAGTTAATGAGGACCTTGGATTCTCTGCAGCCGAGCTTTTTTACGACACTCTTTTGTCTTTGCCAGGGCAGATGCTTGCCCCAGTTGATCTTTCTACTCAAGATCCAACACTCTATGTGAACCGTTTGCGTTCTTATTTTCAAGTCCTGCCTCCAATGAATAGTAAGCAACAAGCCATTAAATCTTCAGTTCCGAGGGACATTGTCTCGTGGACCCATGTTTTTGTCAGAAATGACGCAGCGAGAAGTCCTCTCACTCCACCTTATTCTGGATCCTATCGTGTACTAGCACGTACAGACAAACATTTCACAATTGACTTTAATGGACATAGAGACACAGTCTCTATTGACAGACAAAAGCGGGCCTACACAGATGCTCTTACACTAGATCCACATACTCCCCCCTTCTACAATGTGCCAATGTAAACATCACCGCAAGCACCACAATTTCATACACACACTCCTTTACCTTCAACATACGTCACGACAACTCTGAGTGGTCGTCGTGTTCATTGGCCCAAGAACCTTTGTAAAACAATTTACATATGAACTATTCTATTTTTCTCTTTTTCTTCATTTTTGTATTTGCTTTGCTTGACTTATGTTACATTTGCAGACATTTTCTCCTCATTTTTATCGACTGCTTCCCAGTCTAAGCAGAGGGTGATGTAGTGGAACTACATCATACCTCGCAATAGCAACATTTCATATGCATTTGGTTAAACAGACCAATGGTAAGTCGCGTATGAATACGTTGTCGCCTTCTCGTGAAAACCACTGCACACGATTAGAGAGAAACCAGACCGGGAAGATGAAAAGACCTACTACAAGATAACTCCTACTATATTCCTCCCATAATCCTGTTAGGAGCAATAGAACAGTTATCGACAAACCATGTTCTACATTTCGTCAATTGTTCTTCTACGGCCTATCTGCTATTCGAGATATTCTATTGTCTGTACAGAAAATCAGCTTTCGACAATAAATTTATATTTATAGAGAATTGAGTTTATAGAGACATTTATTTATATCATGGATGTCAGAAGCCTGTCACAGCAAGTACGAAGCAACAAACACATCGACCAAGGTATTTTCTTATAATTGTTTGTGGTAACAAGGTCATTGGATGTTTCAAGTTGTAGTTATTAATAGGTATAAGTAATTATTTGCCTGCTCATTATTTCTATGCACCTATACACGTACTCTGATGGGTAATGGATTTGCCACACTAGGAATAATATAATCATATGAAAGATTATAATCCGAAAGTGCTCACTATCAAGTGAACCATACTAACCCAGTAACAAGGCTCATAGACTGTAGCCACGTGACACTAATCCTAATCATAATTTTAACCCTAACCCTAATTTTAATTCTAACATTAACTCTCACACTCATCTTTCTACACCTCTACCTTCTCCTAAATCAAAAGTTCTCAAACTTTTTGAGCCACCGCCCCCTCACGGCTACGTAGTAGCTCAGCGCCCCGAAACCCTATTTCCAGAGAGACCTGTTTACACCCAAATTGTAAATAATATATAATAAATGAAATCGTTAATTGATATAAAATAAATAATATAATATATACTATGTATAAATAAATATATAGCTATTAATTTTACTATATTTATATATATTTATATATAATATGTATCATTTGATATTTAATATACTATTATATCATCTTAGGTTCCAGCGCCCCCAGACCTTCTCAATCCTCCCCCCCCCCCACACACACACACTTTGAGAACCTCTGACAGAACATATATCGTTTTAAAACAAGCTTTATTTGTTTATTGTATTTTATTATATTCTAGCTTCTCCTTCTCACCTACCCCCTATAGCTTACAATAGTAAATACGAAGCCACTTTCCATCTAGAATTAGGGTAAATTTATAGTTTAATTGTTTAACTATAATAATTACCTTCAGTCCCGGTAGATTTAATTAATAACAATTATTATAACATTGTGGTTCCATATGTATATTTTTATGCAGATTTCACTGAACCTTCTAATATATAAATCTAAGTCAGCAAAAAATAAATGTTGAATTATCTATCTTTCTATATTTATTTATTGCTATCTCCTTGTATTCTATTATTATATAAATAAAATTAATACCAGAGTTTTATTGTTAGAGATTTTTGTGTACCGTTGGAAATCTTATCAAGAAGAATAAAATTTAAACTCGAATTCTTATGAAATTATCAATCTTCTTTTCCATTTTTCATTTTTTATATATTTTTATACGTCTAACGCTTAATTGACTAACATGCAAGTTAATGTATGGATGGACAGAAATACTACATTTTGATATACTGTCTTCAATGCCGCTTCTGCTTTGATTGATATGGTATGGACCTCATCTATGGCATGCAGGTATTACTCTTGAAACTTATGAAAATATATAAATTCCTGAAGATATGTAGAGTGACGTACAGATTCCTCGTATATATCGCGATATGGTTCGCTGTTATACATTGAAACATACGTATAATTAAAATTATGTTTGAAGTATAACTTGGTTATTATCTCTCTCTCCTCCTTCTTCTTAAGTAGCGGCTCTACCTGAAGTGACTCTCTTATCTCCGAGCTAAGCACTCTATCGAGTAACATTACTCCTTGGACCCTTCGGAGGAAACCCATTTTAGCAGCTTGTACACGCGATCGTATTCTTTCGGTCATTACTCAAGATTCATGACAATAGGTAAGGATTGGCACGAAAACCGAATTGAAGATAGCGAGTTTGGCTTTTACACCTTCCTCATTTCTTCTGATTACTGAATGTTGAAGTTGACGCACTACTGTACCAGCTTTTGCAATTCTTGCACTTAATTCGGCCTCCTGCCATCCATCACTCGTGAACACGGCCCCGAAGTATTTGAACTTCTTTACCTGCTTTAGTTGAACTCCATAATAAATAAATATATATATATATATATATATATATATATATATATATATATATATATATATATATACATTATGAAGAGAGAAGAAACATTTAGATATAATTAGTAATAAAATGTATCATACCTAAACTGTTCCTAAATTCCTCGACTACGTAGTTTCGTGGCATAAACAAAAACAATATATCGAAGATATAGAGTCCTTGCGAGGTCTGCCGACTTATCAAGAGGATACCTCATTTTACTAGTCTCAAGAACGCGTCTACACGACGTGAGAAAGAATCCCAAAAGGCGGAAGGGGAGACAGTCACGCGATATAACGGTCGAGAAACAGAGCTAAGCCTCTTATAACCACGAAGAAAATACCACGGAGGCGGAGGGGGTATTCATATCGAGGCCGTAGAAGAGGTAGTGAAGAAGGCGAGAAGTATGAGTAATGGAAGCTTTCCAGTTGTCCCCACACTTCAAAGATTGCTCGACCAGAGGGAGTTATTAATATATTTAGAAACACACAGATACATGCGGACACACACATATATACATGAATGCATCCGCACCCAACTGTGAGTTAAGGGTGCCAACTTCACCGATGTTGCTCAATGAATGACTGGGACAGACCAATTCAGTTTGAACCAGACTGAACCAGTATCAGAGTTAAAAATACATTATGAAGAGAGAAGAAACATTTAGATATAATTAGTAATAAAATGTATCATACCTAAACTGTTCCTAAATTCCTCGACTACGTAGTTTCGTGGCATAAACAAAAACAATATATCAAAGATATAGAGTCCTTGCGAGGTCTGCCGACTTATCAAGAGGATACCTCATTTTACTAGTCTCAAGAACGCGTCTACACGACGTGAGAAAGAATCCCAAAAGGCGGAAGGGGAGACAGTCACGCGATATAACGGTCGAGAAACAGAGCTAAGCCTCTTATAACCACGAAGAAAATACCACGGAGGCGGAGGGGGTATTCATGTATATATGTGTGTGTCCGCATGTATCTGTGTGTTTCTAAATATATTAATAACTCCCTCTGGTCGAGCAATCTTTGAAGTGTGGGGACAACTGGAAAGCTTCCATTACTCATACTTCTCGCCTTCTTCACTACCTCTTCTACGGCCTCGATATGAATACCCCCTCCGCCTCCGTGGTATTTTCTTCGTGGTTATAAGAGGCTTAGCTCTGTTTCTCGACCGTTATATCGCGTGACTGTCTCCCCTTCCGCCTTTTGGGATTCTTTCTCACGTCGTGTAGACGCGTTCTTGAGACTAGTAAAATGAGGTATCCTCTTGATAAGTCGGCAGACCTCGCAAGGACTCTATATCTTTGATATATTGTTTTTGTTTATGCCACGAAACTACGTAGTCGAGGAATTTAGGAACAGTTTAGGTATGATACATTTTATTACTAATTATATCTAAATGTTTCTTCTCTCTTCATAATGTATTTTTAACTCTGATACTGGTTCAGTCTGGTTCAAACTGAATTGGTCTGTCCCAGTCATTCATTGAGCAACATCGGTGAAGTTGGCACCCTTAACTCACAGTTGGGTGCGGATGCATTCATGTATATATGTGTGTGTCCGCATGTATCTGTGTGTTTCTAAATATATTAATAACTCCCTCTGGTCGAGCAATCTTTGAAGTGTGGGGACAACTGGAAAGCTTCCATTACTCATACTTCTCGCCTTCTTCACTACCTCTTCTACGGCCTCGATATGAATACCCCCTCCGCCTCCGTGGTATTTTCTTCGTGGTTATAAGAGGCTTAGCTCTGTTTCTCGACCGTTATATCGCGTGACTGTCTCCCCTTCCGCCTTTTGGGATTCTTTCTCACGTCGTGTAGACGCGTTCTTGAGACTAGTAAAATGAGGTATCCTCTTGATAAGTCGGCAGACCTCGCAAGGACTCTATATCTTTGATATATTGTTTTTGTTTATGCCACGAAACTACGTAGTCGAGGAATTTAGGAACAGTTTAGGTATGATACATTTTATTACTAATTATATCTAAATGTTTCTTCTCTCTTCATAATGTATTTTTAACTCTGATACTGGTTCAGTCTGGTTCAAACTGAATTGGTCTGTCCCAGTCATTCATTGAGCAACATCGGTGAAGTTGGCACCCTTAACTCACAGTTGGGTGCGGATGCATTCATGTATATATGCGTGTGTCCGCATGTATCTGTGTGTTTCTAAATATATTAATAACTCCCTCTGGTCGAGCAATCTTTGAAGTGTGGGGACAACTGGAAAGCTTCCATTACTCATACTTCTCGCCTTCTTCACTACCTCTTCTACGGCCTCGATATGAATACCCCCTCCGCCTCCGTGGTATTTTCTTCGTGGTTATAAGAGGCTTAGCTCTGTTTCTCGACCGTTATATCGCGTGACTGTCTCCCCTTCCGCCTTTTGGGATTCTTTCTCACGTCGTGTAGACGCGTTCTTGAGACTAGTAAAATGAGGTATCCTCTTGATAAGTCGGCAGACCTCGCAAGGACTCTATATCTTTGATATATTGTTTTTGTTTATGCCACGAAACTACGTAGTCGAGGAATTTAGGAACAGTTTAGGTATGATACATTTTATTACTAATTATATCTAAATGTTTCTTCTCTCTTCATAATGTATTTTTAACTCTGATACTGGTTCAGTCTGGTTCAAACTGAATTGGTCTGTCCCAGTCATTCATTGAGCAACATCGGTGAAGTTGGCACCCTTAACTCACAGTTGGGTGCGGATGCATTCATGTATATATGTGTGTGTCCGCATGTATCTGTGTGTTTCTAAATATATTAATAACTCCCTCTGGTCGAGCAATCTTTGAAGTGTGGGGACAACTGGAAAGCTTCCATTACTCATACTTCTCGCCTTCTTCACTACCTCTTCTACGGCCTCGATATGAATACCCCCTCCGCCTCCGTGGTATTTTCTTCGTGGTTATAAGAGGCTTAGCTCTGTTTCTCGACCGTTATATCGCGTGACTGTCTCCCCTTCCGCCTTTTGGGATTCTTTCTCACGTCGTGTAGACGCGTTCTTGAGACTAGTAAAATGAGGTATCCTCTTGATAAGTCGGCAGACCTCGCAAGGACTCTATATCTTTGATATATTGTTTTTGTTTATGCCACGAAACTACGTAGTCGAGGAATTTAGGAACAGTTTAGGTATGATACATTTTATTACTAATTATATCTAAATGTTTCTTCTCTCTTCATAATGTATTTTTAACTCTGATACTGGTTCAGTCTGGTTCAAACTGAATTGGTCTGTCCCAGTCATTCATTGAGCAACATCGGTGAAGTTGGCACCCTTAACTCACAGTTGGGTGCGGATGCATTCATGTATATATGCGTGTGTCCGCATGTATCTGTGTGTTTCTAAATATATTAATAACTCCCTCTGGTCGAGCAATCTTTGAAGTGTGGGGACAACTGGAAAGCTTCCATTACTCATACTTCTCGCCTTCTTCACTACCTCTTCTACGGCCTCGATATGAATACCCCCTCCGCCTCCGTGGTATTTTCTTCGTGGTTATAAGAGGCTTAGCTCTGTTTCTCGACCGTTATATCGCGTGACTGTCTCCCCTTCCGCCTTTTGGGATTCTTTCTCACGTCGTGTAGACGCGTTCTTGAGACTAGTAAAATGAGGTATCCTCTTGATAAGTCGGCAGACCTCGCAAGGACTCTATATCTTTGATATATTGTTTTTGTTTATGCCACGAAACTACGTAGTCGAGGAATTTAGGAACAGTTTAGGTATGATACATTTTATTACTAATTATATCTAAATGTTTCTTCTCTCTTCATAATGTATTTTTAACTCTGATACTGGTTCAGTCTGGTTCAAACTGAATTGGTCTGTCCCAGTCATTCATTGAGCAACATCGGTGAAGTTGGCACCCTTAACTCACAGTTGGGTGCGGATGCATTCATGTATATATGTGTGTGTCCGCATGTATCTGTGTGTTTCTAAATATATTAATAACTCCCTCTGGTCGAGCAATCTTTGAAGTGTGGGGACAACTGGAAAGCTTCCATTACTCATACTTCTCGCCTTCTTCACTACCTCTTCTACGGCCTCGATATGAATACCCCCTCCGCCTCCGTGGTATTTTCTTCGTGGTTATAAGAGGCTTAGCTCTGTTTCTCGACCGTTATATCGCGTGACTGTCTCCCCTTCCGCCTTTTGGGATTCTTTCTCACGTCGTGTAGACGCGTTCTTGAGACTAGTAAAATGAGGTATCCTCTTGATAAGTCGGCAGACCTCGCAAGGACTCTATATCTTTGATATATTGTTTTTGTTTATGCCACGAAACTACGTAGTCGAGGAATTTAGGAACAGTTTAGGTATGATACATTTTATTACTAATTATATCTAAATGTTTCTTCTCTCTTCATAATGTATTTTTAACTCTGATACTGGTTCAGTCTGGTTCAAACTGAATTGGTCTGTCCCAGTCATTCATTGAGCAACATCGGTGAAGTTGGCACCCTTAACTCACAGTTGGGTGCGGATGCATTCATGTATATATGTGTGTGTCCGCATGTATCTG
>OZ024743.1:169500332-169902832 GCA_964016885.1 Eledone cirrhosa
ATATATGAGTATATATTAAAAAAAATATATATAATAATAAATTAAGGATGAAATTGAGATTAAAAAGATTTATGATAGAGGGAAAAAAAAAAAAAAAAAAAAAAAATAATAATGATTGCGGATGAATATTCAAAATGTCAAAAACAAATGTTATTGTTTTACGAGAAGATAGGATGAGGTAAATTAATAAACGAGTACTATAGAGTGTATAATGCCCTTTAAAGTAAGGTAGATGGGTATATTTTAAAGAGGTGTATGTATATGTGCCTTTGAGAAAAGATTCTAAATTGATAAAGAATTGAATATTAACTGTATACTTTGTGAAAAGTTCTATGGAATTTATGAAGGCAGATGGAAAACAAATCCGAGCGTCTATTTATTATGGATTCTAGGTTAGAGATAATGGTAAATTTTTCATTTAGGCAGAGATTACAGATTTTAGATAGAGAACTGTTCAAGTACGAGGATGCAGAAGAAATCTTTTTCCAAAAGATGTTATATTTAATGTTTTTGTCTTTTAAGGACCATATGAGTTCTGAGAGAGCAGTGTTAGTTCTTTTAAGTTTGTATTTGAAAGATGAATGATGATTATAGAGACGAGCTTTAAAAGAGGTGGAAGTGGAGCCAAAATAGGTGAAGGAGTTGGTGCTAGTTATAATTTTACATTCATAAATTAAGTTTTTATCGAGGCAATGGTTGTTGAGAGGACATTTATTTTTAATGCGGCAGTTGCAATTAGAGAGATTATTAATGAGTGATCTAGTGTTATCTATAGAAGGAATTGGATTGGAGAAGTTGTTTGCGATAGGAATAATAGGAATAATAGTTTCTTGATTTAGAGTTGGATTATGAACATTTAGCGAAGTTGTGTTTGACGTTGCATTTGGGTTTACAGAAGTTAGCCTAGGGTTTACAATGACGTCAGGAGTACTATTATTGTTATTATGAGATTCAATATTGGAAGGAAGAGATTTAGTATTTAATATTTTGTTGTTGTGTTTAGAAATGATGTTGGAAATATTGGAGGATGTAGAATACGAAAATTTAATGGTGTGTTTGTTAAATATTTTACTATAGATATGTGAGGGAGGGAAGCATTTATTTAAGGCACTAAAAAATAATTTAGGAATATTGTTATTAATAGAGATGGAGAAAGGAGCATTATACCAGATTATGTTTTTGTATCTAGGTCTTTTATTAAAATTATTGGAATGGTTATGATTAAATATTCTACTGTAAGTTTTCCTAGAATTTGTTTCTTTATTATATTTGATTTTATCTGGATAGCCAGCTTTAGAAAGTGCGTTATTATAGTAATTGGCGTTAGCATCAAAGATGTTTTTATTAGAAGATATGTTAGATATTCTATTTCCAATATTATTAACTATAGCATTCTTGATATTGGTAGGATGGTTAGATTTAAAGTTAACATAATTAAGATTCTCATTGTTTTTATGGTAAGGGTAATATAGGCCAGTGTCAAGATTAAGAGATACATCCAAGAAATTAGCTAGTTTGGTACTATTATCAAATTCAATTTTTAGGTTATGTTGGTTAAAGAGATTACGTATATTGTTCTTAATAATATTAAGTTTAACTATATTGCAATTTAGGATAGTAAAGAGTCCATCGTCACGATAAATTCCACCGCGAAGTTGAGGAATTTTCCGACTCAAAGAGTTCAAAATGAAGATACCAATTAAATCAGTCAATTGGGATGAATCGGATGCTCCCATTGTGATGTCGAAGTTGTTAGAGGTATCGGCTCTGGTCCAATATTCGTTGTTGAACTCTAGGATGGTTTTACGTGCGGTGAGGATGATGTGAAGTTCATCTGTGGTGATGTCAGAATATTTAAGTGCGAAAGATAGAGCATTATTGAGAAGTGAAGGCGAAATGGAGGAATAGTAGCTGGCAATATCGAATTGAATAAATTTTAGTTTGTTTTTATTATCCAATTTGTTGAACCAGCCAATCACTTCAGAAGTACCAAACCATAAATTTAGGTTTAAAGAAGAGCAATTAGAACTGACCTGTGGGATAATCCTATCCAAGATGGCTTTACTAACAACCCCCAGATCAGATTTAGAGGGGGCGATTAATCTAACAGGTAGTTCAGTGCGAAAATTGTTTTTGTGATCCTTGAGATTTATCCTCGGAGTTCTTGGGAGGAATGGTTCGGTCTTTTTTTCAATGCCAAGTTTTGACATAATCTCATAGGCTTCAAGGTTTATGCATTCTAAATTTTCATGGTTGGTTTTACGATACTTTTTCCTAAGTTCCTTTAGGATAAGGTTGTTATAATTATCCTTGGAAATACCATATAGGTTATTGGTTTTGTCAGAGTGGACTAAAACATTTTTTGAGGAATTTAGGTTAGAGATTGTGTTCTTGAGATTTACAAGGTGCTCTTGTCCTTTGTAAGGGTATCTCTTGAATTTAAGATTTTTTATAATTTTAGTTAATTCTTCCTCGAATTGTGCTAGATTTTTGTTGGAAGGAGGATTTCGTCTGGAATTAAAAAGATGATCGAGGAAGTTGTGTTCTTTGGTATGAAAGTTCCCTTTTAGGCGCTGGTCATAGAAATAGGCTGTCCATCTAAGTCTTCTTACGAAGGAGTCAGTTTTTTCAATAAGAAGTTTGGTGAATTCAGATTTACCAGGTATAGGAATGTCTTTAGTAGAATTGGTTATGTTGTAATAATCCATGTTGTAGAAGAAGAGGTGAAGGACCATCAAAAGGTATCCAATATGAGAGTAAGCGCTCAACCGTTAAGGAGCAAGTAAATGTAGGAGGTGAGTTTTATTGTAGTACAATAAAGCAATGCAGATATCGGATAAGAAGCACTCTACAGTTTGTGGGACTGGAGTATGCATAATATAAGATCAAAAGATGGTTAAAGGAGTTCAATATATTTTATTATGCGCATTTCAAAAACAAACATCATCAAACAATAATATTTGTGTTTTCATCAGATAAAACAGGAGAACATGATATGAAGGCTAAAAAAAAAACACTTGTTGATAGTGCAGTTTTAAATCAACATATGAAAAGTGGTTTTAGATTGATGTGTGATATTGGGAAAAATATTTTATTTAGAGAGGGGGGGAGAGAAAAGGATGAAAAGGGAAGGAGATGAGAGGGAGAGATGGGTGATAGAGAGAAAGAGATAGTTTTTATAACAGAGAGGAGATATATTTTATATAGAGGGGTTGAAAACCGTTGGAAGATACTGTATAAATTAAAAATTTTGAAAATTAACGAAGGGAGGATATGTGCGAGGAAAAAATATATTATATTTAGGGAGGGGTGGGGGTGGAAAGGATGAAAAAAAGGGGGGGAGATGAGAGTGAAGGTGGAAAGGGAGAGATGGGTGATAGAGAGAAAGAGATAGTTTTTATAACTGAGAAAAAGATATAATGTTTTAATATAGAGAGGTTGGGAACCGTTGGAAGATAATGTATAAATTAAAGGAATTTGAAAATTAACGAAGGGAAATTATGTATGGAGATAGAGAGAAAAAAAAAAAAAAAAAAAAAATAACGAAGGGAGATTATGTATGGAGATAGAGAGAAAAAAATAATAATTGTGGGTGAATATTCAAAAGGAGAAATGTAGGAATCTTAAAATTAGCAAAGAGAAAATGTTTATGTATAGGATTTGAGAAAAATTTATATTGAATTCATATGTATTAATAATGAGTTCGTTGATGGGGAGAAAAAAAAATAATAATAATAAATTAAGGATGAAATTGAGATTAAAAAGATTTATGATAGAGAGAAAAAATAATAATGATTGCGGATGAATACTCAAAATGTCAAAAACAAAAACAAATGTTATTGTTTTACGAAGAGATATAATGAGGGTGATGAGTAAACGGGTATTATAGAGTGTATAATGCCCTTTAAAGTAAGGTAGATGGGTATATTTTAAAGAATATATGAGTATATATTAAAAAAAATATATATAATAATAAATTAAGGATGAAATTGAGATTAAAAAGATTTATGATAGAGGGGAAAAAAAAAAAAAAAAAAAAAAAAAATAATGATTGCGGATGAATATTCAAAATGTCAAAAACAAATGTTATTGTTTTACGAGAAGATAGGATGAGGTAAATGAATAAACGAGTACTATAGAGTGTATAATGCCCTTTAAAGTAAGGTAGATGGGTATATTTTAAAGAGGTGTATGTATATGTGCCTTTGAGAAAAGATTCTAAATTGATAAAGAATTGAATATTAACTGTATACTTTGTGAAAAGTTCTATGGAATTTATGAAGGCAGATGGAAAACAAATCCGAGCGTCTATTTATTATGGATTCTAGGTTAGAGATAATGGTAAATTTTTCATTTAGGCAGAGATTACAGATTTTAGATAGAGAACTGTTCAAGTACGAGGATGCAGAAGAAATCTTTTTCCAAAAGATGTTATATTTAATGTTTTTGTCTTTTAAGGACCATATGAGTTCTGAGAGAGCAGTGTTAGTTCTTTTAAGTTTGTATTTGAAAGATGAATGATGATTATAGAGACGAGCTTTAAAAGAGGTGGAAGTGGAGCCAAAATAGGTGAAGGAGTTGGTGCTAGTTATAATTTTACATTCATAAATTAAGTTTTTATCGAGGCAATGGTTGTTGAGAGGACATTTATTTTTAATGCGGCAGTTGCAATTAGAGAGATTATTAATGAGTGATCTAGTGTTATCTATAGAAGGAATTGGATTGGAGAAGTTGTTTGCGATAGGAATAATAGGAATAATAGTTTCTTGATTTAGAGTTGGATTATGAACATTTAGCGAAGTTGTGTTTGACGTTGCATTTGGGTTTACAGAAGTTAGCCTAGGGTTTACAATGACGTCAGGAGTACTATTATTGTTATTATGAGATTCAATATTGGAAGGAAGAGATTTAGTATTTAATATTTTGTTGTTGTGTTTAGAAATGATGTTGGAAATATTGGAGGATGTAGAATACGAAAATTTAATGGTGTGTTTGTTAAATATTTTACTATAGATATGTGAGGGAGGGAAGCATTTATTTAAGGCACTAAAAAATAATTTAGGAATATTGTTATTAATAGAGATGGAGAAAGGAGCATTATACCAGATTATGTTTTTGTATCTAGGTCTTTTATTAAAATTATTGGAATGGTTATGATTAAATATTCTACTGTAAGTTTTCCTAGAATTTGTTTCTTTATTATATTTGATTTTATCTGGATAGCCAGCTTTAGAAAGTGCGTTATTATAGTAATTGGCGTTAGCATCAAAGATGTTTTTATTAGAAGATATGTTAGATATTCTATTTCCAATATTATTAACTATAGCATTCTTGATATTGGTAGGATGGTTAGATTTAAAGTTAACATAATTAAGATTCTCATTGTTTTTATGGTAAGGGTAATATAGGCCAGTGTCAAGATTAAGAGATACATCCAAGAAATTAGCTAGTTTGGTACTATTATCAAATTCAATTTTTAGGTTATGTTGGTTAAAGAGATTACGTATATTGTTCTTAATAATATTAAGTTTAACTATATTGCAATTTAGGATAGTAAAGAGTCCATCGTCACGATAAATTCCACCGCGAAGTTGAGGAATTTTCCGACTCAAAGAGTTCAAAATGAAGATACCAATTAAATCAGTCAATTGGGATGAATCGGATGCTCCCATTGTGATGTCGAAGTTGTTAGAGGTATCGGCTCTGGTCCAATATTCGTTGTTGAACTCTAGGATGGTTTTACGTGCGGTGAGGATGATGTGAAGTTCATCTGTGGTGATGTCAGAATATTTAAGTGCGAAAGATAGAGCATTATTGAGAAGTGAAGGCGAAATGGAGGAATAGTAGCTGGCAATATCGAATTGAATAAATTTTAGTTTGTTTTTATTATCCAATTTGTTGAACCAGCCAATCACTTCAGAAGTACCAAACCATAAATTTAGGTTTAAAGAAGAGCAATTAGAACTGACCTGTGGGATAATCCTATCCAAGATGGCTTTACTAACAACCCCCAGATCAGATTTAGAGGGGGCGATTAATCTAACAGGTAGTTCAGTGCGAAAATTGTTTTTGTGATCCTTGAGATTTATCCTCGGAGTTCTTGGGAGGAATGGTTCGGTCTTTTTTTCAATGCCAAGTTTTGACATAATCTCATAGGCTTCAAGGTTTATGCATTCTAAATTTTCATGGTTGGTTTTACGATACTTTTTCCTAAGTTCCTTTAGGATAAGGTTGTTATAATTATCCTTGGAAATACCATATAGGTTATTGGTTTTGTCAGAGTGGACTAAAACATTTTTTGAGGAATTTAGGTTAGAGATTGTGTTCTTGAGATTTACAAGGTGCTCTTGTCCTTTGTAAGGGTATCTCTTGAATTTAAGATTTTTTATAATTTTAGTTAATTCTTCCTCGAATTGTGCTAGATTTTTGTTGGAAGGAGGATTTCGTCTGGAATTAAAAAGATGATCGAGGAAGTTGTGTTCTTTGGTATGAAAGTTCCCTTTTAGGCGCTGGTCATAGAAATAGGCTGTCCATCTAAGTCTTCTTACGAAGGAGTCAGTTTTTTCAATAAGAAGTTTGGTGAATTCAGATTTACCAGGTATAGGAATGTCTTTAGTAGAATTGGTTATGTTGTAATAATCCATGTTGTAGAAGAAGAGGTGAAGGACCATCAAAAGGTATCCAATATGAGAGTAAGCGCTCAACCGTTAAGGAGCAAGTAAATGTAGGAGGTGAGTTTTATTGTAGTACAATAAAGCAATGCAGATATCGGATAAGAAGCACTCTACAGTTTGTGGGACTGGAGTATGCATAATATAAGATCAAAAGATGGTTAAAGGAGTTCAATATATTTTATTATGCGCATTTCAAAAACAAACATCATCAAACAATAATATTTGTGTTTTCATCAGATAAAACAGGAGAACATGATATGAAGGCTAAAAAAACACTTGTTGATAGTGCAGTTTTAAATCAACATATGAAAAGTGGTTTTAGATTGATGTGTGATATTGGGAAAAATATTTTATTTAGAGAGGGGGGGAGAGAAAAGGATGAAAAGGGAAGGAGATGAGAGGGAGAGATGGGTGATAGAGAGAAAGAGATAGTTTTTATAACAGAGAGGAGATATATTTTATATAGAGGGGTTGAAAACCGTTGGAAGATACTGTATAAATTAAAAATTTTGAAAATTAACGAAGGGAGGATATGTGCGAGGAAAAAATATATTATATTTAGGGAGGGGTGGGGGTGGAAAGGATGAAAAAAAGGGGGGGAGATGAGAGTGAAGGTGGAAAGGGAGAGATGGGTGATAGAGAGAAAGAGATAGTTTTTATAACTGAGAAATATATATATATAAGTATATCCCGGGTTCAATCGGGGGTAACCACACACACACACACACACACACACACACACACACACACACACACACACACATACACACACACACACACACCACACACACACACACACACACACACACACACACACACACACACACACACACACACACACATATATATTCAAAGTTTATGAAAATCGTTGATATTAACTCATTGAAGTATCCCATCAGGATATGACTTTGTCTTAAATACATTTAACGCTTCAGTGACTTCATCATGGAAGGACCTGTATTCGGTCTCCTTGTTTGGTGCATAAATTTGCACCCCCAACAGAGACCTATCATTCAGCCTAAGCTTCAAGAGGCAAATCCTCCCTCCTAACGGGATCCAGTCCATAACATTATGACAGTCAGGTGCTTGAAAGTATCCCCACTCACGCCTGTGCAGTCATTTCCGGTGCCACACATGAATAGTAGAGTTTCCAACCTCCATCCAAATATACAGTATCAGAGCTACGGAACTTTGTTGAGGAAACCCCGACTATATCTAGCTGGTAGCATCTAGCCTCCTCCACTAGTAAGGGTTGTATTAAAAATTGAGTGGCACTGTTTTTAGTGTTTAGCAATTTTTAGACAACTCTATCAGTGAAACAATTGTTAGACTGCAAATAAATCCCCTTTTTTGTACTGTTGACCATGTTATTCTCCAGTTTTTCAATTATATATTCCTCCTCTCTATAATTTAACTGATTTACTCTCTCTGTCGCTCTTCACTCTCAAATATTATAAAGCTGAGCGTTGTCTCTCTCTCTCTCCCTCTTTCACCCTCTCTATAATTTAACTGCTTTACTCTCTGTCTCTCTTCACTCTCTATATGACAACAGTCTTTTACTTTCCGAAGCGTCGTATGTATGTTTATTTCAAAAGGATAACCTCCTTCAAATTCGGTCAACACAAGAGCAGGTAATACATACAGCAAAAGGCAACCCTCTTAGAGAGACAGAGAGTGAAAGAGACAGATTAGGAAAACTACACACACACACATCTAAAGAGAGAGAGAGGAGAGAGGAGAGAGAGAGAGACAGGGAAAGAAAAATAGAGGGACGAGAAAGTAGGTAATACATACATCGAAAATCATTTGGATACAAATATCATAATATAATGGTTGCAGAACGAAAATACAGACAAATATAATAATGTATGTATCCCACACACTTTTTCTGTCGTCGCTCGCATAAGTAACACACACACACACTTACACACAAATACACATACTTTCACACCTGAATTCGCCAATTACCGGATAACATCAAAACAAAACACACAGACGCACACATGCAGATACACACATACACAAACACACATATACAAACACACACATATCTATACTTTATATGTATGTATGTATGTAAGATCATACCCCCTCTCTATAATTTAACTGCTTTACTCTCTCTGTCGCTCTTCACTCTCTATATGACAATACTGTTTTAGTTTCCGTATCTCCCTTCAATATATACAGAGAGAGAGAGAGAGAGAGAGAGAGAGAGAGAGAGAGAGAGAGAGAGAGAGAGAGAGAGAGAGAGAGAGAGAGAGAGATTAGGAAAACTACACACACACATCTACAGAGGGAGACAGAAAATCAGAGGGGGGGGAGATAGGCCGTTAGACATAGACAGTTACAATTAAAGTGTTAGTTATTCAGAGAGAGGGAGAGAGTCGGAAGGACAATGTGACACGGGAGGGTGTGTGGTATCTTTGCAGTGGAGTGGTGGGGGCAGGTATACCTAGCCGAGCGCCAGCCGGACGGGCCATCTAGTATATATATATATATAAGTGTAAGTATGTACACGTACATACATATATGTATACAGACGTACAGTAGTATGTATATATATATATACATACATGCACACGATTAACCCACTCGATATGCAAATTGGGCTACTCAGCCGTTAATATGCATAAGGTAAGTATATACGTTCAACAATCTGGCAGGAAGGTATACGTTGCTGACGATAGCTAATAAGCTTGAAACTAGTACAGCGTTCCTTTGTCAATGTTGAACAAACGAGCAACGATGATTGCTGGACACTACGGCTTAATACGGGATGTTTGTTTACAAACACACCGAGCATTATAATAAATGTTCGGTGCATCCATACGTACATATATATATGTGTGCATGTATGTATATATATATATACATACTACTGTACGTCTGTATACATATATGTATGTACGTGTACATACTTATATTTAAGTAACAGCCGTACTAAGAGTGGGAAATGAAATTTCGTTTCATTTTTTCCGTTTATATATAAATGCATGTATGTATGTGTGTATGTGCGTGTATATATGTGTGTATATATATATATATATATATTGTTATACTTTGAGAGGGTCATGTTGCCAATAAGAAACACACACGCACCAGTTGCTTTCACTCCAATTTATTATAAATTAAATTATAAATTTAAAAATTTATAAATTTCCGGTTGGTTGGTTGGTTCCACAACCGGACGTTGTTCATATATTGTCAAAGTTCTTTCGTCGCACATTATGTGACCTCTTCAGTGACTGGGGATTCTTTTCTTTGTTTTGTGCCTCTCCTTTGTTCTGTCCTACGCCATCTTGTTTTTGTGTGAACCAACCAACCAACCGGAAATAGCCGTCGAAACAGCTTGAGCTCTGCCGTTGGGGTCATACTTTTCCTATTACCCACTCTACTATCCTAAGTATTGAGTACTCTGGTGCGTTATGGTCCATGGTTCCTTACCACAATTCCTTCGTTATATATACATATATATATATAATATGTGTGTGTGTGCATATATGTGTGTGCATGTGTATATATATAATATATATATATATTATATAATATATATATATATTATACATATATATGTATATGCGTATGTATGTACACATATGTATGTGTATGTATATAATTGTATATATGTATGTGTGTATGTTCCATTATGTATGTTTATTGTGTGTGTACCTACCTGTGTGTGCGTGTATGTGTGCGTACGTGTGTAATTGGGCGCGTGTATGAATGTGCTTGTTGACACCTAGAATATATATTAAGTGAAACTTCACAATAAGGGGTTTCACCCCAACACTTGAATCTGTTGAAGGATCCCTTTCTGGCTTTGTCACCCTTATTTCAGCCTTAAAGAATTAGCTTCTAAAGAATTTCCCTTTTCTTTAAACCATTGAACCCCACCCATCCTGTCTTACAGGCATTGTTAGTCTAAGTGATAAACAAGGATTGGTATTCCAATTTTGAATTTGTTTACGTAATTTTGCCGGTTGTGCATATAACTGTATTTTCGTTTTCTCTTTCGTCTTTCTTTTCCCCCCTCCTTTCCATCTGTCCCCCTTCCTTTATTTCTCTCTATATCTTTATTATTAATATCATTATTGATGTGGTAATTTGAATTTATAAGTTTACCGTTACGCATATATTTTGTATTTTCTATTAGTCTCTGGCGAAATGATGTTGGTTGCATTATTTTAAATTGAGTGCCACTACCTTCAGTGTTTAGCAATTTCTAGACATCTCTATCATGGAAACAATTGTTAGACTGTAAATAAATTTTCTTCTTTGTACTGTTGACCATGTTATTCTTCACTTTTTGAATGTTATCACTCCAAGATATACTTACATGGGAATACAAGTAAAGTCATTAACTCGTCATCCACGTAAACCTCTTGTTGAGTCACACAACGCCGCACTCTTAAACTATCGGATTACCTTTAACGATATATTGTTTTCCTCTATATATGTATATATATATATATGTATATATATATTGTATATATATATATATATATATATATATATATATATATATATATATATATATATATATATATATATATATATATATATATATATATGTGTGTGTGTGTGTGTGTGTGTGTGTGTGTGTGTGTGTGTGTGTGTGTGTATACATACTGTAATAGATTTTACCATCAATTCCAGGGGCCCAGGTATGTTATATATATGTATATATATATATATATGTATATGATTATGTCATTTATTTTGTCTGACCTGTTTAGCTTGACTTGTTTTTTTAGCTTAGGTGGTCTATAGCTTCTTGACCGCCTTCTCAGTTTGTATGGCCTTTATAACCTATGTTTATGGCTCTAGTCTTGTAGACTATGGAGCGCTTGCGAGCATGACTGAAAATTTGCGTTACGTTTCGCTTTTTGTACCTGCCGAAATGCATTCTCTCTGAATTTATATTTGTATATATATATATATAGTGATAGTGGTGGCCGTTTGACCTACCTCCCTCTGCCTCTATCTTTACTTTCGGCCCTTGGAAAAATTGATTCCACTTCATTTACTCTCATCTCGGGAACAGTTTTGGATAACGCTAGTTCGTAATTTAAATTCAAGAATTTTATATTCTTCGAATGAAAAGAACCTTCTGACGAGAATCTTTCTCTGCAACGAAGGCCGTATGGTCTCCGTTTATTTTTGAGATTCGAAACCGATTCGGTAAAGGTAACTATAGTAAGTAAAGTCAATTTTTTAAAATTTATTTTGAAACTTTTACATTATTTGCTTAACCTGATTATATATATATATATATATATATATATATATATATATATATATATGTATATATATATACATATGAATATATATATATATATATATATATATATATATATATATATATATATATATATATATATATATATATATAAGTAGAAGGAGTATTTAATTTGTTGGAAGTCCCACAAATATAAATGTTTATAACTGATTTAGAGCACTCAACAGTTTACTGGAGTAAATATTCAAAGATATTAAATAAATGGAAATTATATTTATAAAACCGTATTTATTTTATTATATATATTTCAAGGGTACCAAGACACATTGGTACGCTTTCATCAGATAAAATACAAATTTTGTTTTATAAATAGAGACGTACCCATGAAAATCATACCTTATCGGTTGGATATTCACTGGATAGTGGAAATGTATTAGGGATTTTTCAAACTTATGTGTGAATATGCAAATGAATATGTAAATAATTGAAAACAACCGTTTATTTAAACGACTATGGAGAGAGGGAGAGAAGAGATAAGAGGAGAAGGATAAAATAGTGCGAGAGAGAGAAGATGAATAAAAACTCATATAACGTTAATTTGAGGGAAATATATTGTAAGTATATATCTGAATAGTACGTGTATTTACGATTATTAGTTGTTTAAAATTTGTTTATAATATAATATTTTTCTTCCGTTATAAGTAGATAAATGAATAAATAAATAAATACATGAATACATAAATAAATAAATAAATAAATAAATAAATAGATGGGTATATCATGTTATAGATAATTGTTCTGAGGGATATTGGTTTTGTATGAGGGATATTGGTTTTGTATTTAATGTAGATAAATATTAAGTTAAATTAAATTAAATTAACTGCATATTTTTCAACTTATGTGTGAATATGCAAATGAATATGTAAATAATTGAAAAACAACCGTTTATTTAAACGACTATGGAGAGTGAGAGAGAAGAGATAAGAGGAGAACGATAGCGCGCGAGAGAGAGAGTGAGATAGAGAGAGAGAGAGAGAGAGAGAGAGAGAGAGAGAGAGAGAGAGAGAGAGAGAGAGAGAGAGAAAGAGAGAGAGAGAGAAGAAAGAAACAAGAGAAGATGAATAAAAACTCAAATAACTATTTGAGGGAAATATATTCTAAGTATATATCTTAATAGTACGTGTATTTACGAATATTAGTTGTTTAAAATTTGTTTATAATATATTTTTCTTCCGTTATAAGTAGATAAATAAATAAATAAACACATAAATAAATAAATAAATAAATAAATGGGTATATCATGTTATAGATAATTGTTCTAATAAGTTATGAGGGATATTGGTTTTGTATTTAATGTAAATAAATATTAAGTTAAATTAAATCAAGTTAACTGAGTTAATAAGAATGTTTATATTTATAATATTTAAAATGGGAAGATACAGAAAAAACTCCGGTTTAATTTATTTATTTGTTTAGTGTGAGACTATTTAGTCAAAATAAGTATAGATGTTGAAAGATATATTTAGTTAGAATCAGTTAGTGGTTATAAATCTATTGAAAATATTGAAAAAATATTGAAAAGTATTGAAAAAGTATTGAAAAAATATTGAAAAATTTGAGAAAATCTTTTTAAAAATAATTTATAACCGATAAGTAATTTTTAAAGAAATAAAAATTAAAGAGATAAAAATAAAGAAATAAAAATTATTAAAATTAAAATTTAAATTTAAAAAAAAGATTAGAATTATATACGTATATATTTTATGAAACTTTAAGAAGTGGAATTACAGCAAATGTTATAGATATTATGAATTAGAGATATCAATATATTAATATCAACTGGATGACATTGTTATGGAAATAAGTAGAAATATTATAAGTATAATTATAAGTTATATATAGTTCTGAATGTTGAATTCTGGCGATGTCTACAAGAATTAAATAAATTCGTTCTTAGGTTAATAGAGTTTTTACACATAAGTATGTAAAAAATTTCCTCAATACATAATTTGCAGAATTTAGATAAAGCTATGTTTCGGTACGCTGGTGCTTATGAAACTGTTTCCCAAGCTAATGAATAGTCCATATTCTTGCATTTTAAGTTCCATATCAGGTTTGAAAGGGAAGTTGAAGATTTTTTATCAAATCTTCGGAAAGAGCAATTGTGGTTATTCCAGCGACTTTTAAATTCTGTAGAAGTTGCACCGACATAGTTAAATATATTATCACTAGTTTTAACTGTACATTTATAGACCAGGTTTTTATCTAAACACTTATTTTGTAAAGGACAGTTTGATTTAATTCTACAGTTACATTTTGCAGAGTTGTTGTTGTTCGGAACGGTACTATTATGTTGGATATTGCTAGAGATATTACTGCTATTTTGGTTATTTAGGTTAGGGTTTAAATTTCTATTATTAATTCTATTTATATTTTGTGCTATGTTCATAGTAGTAGAGTAGGATAGTTTTATAGTATGTCTGTTAAAGATTGAGTGGTATATGTGGGCTTTAGGAAAACATTTATCTAGTGCTTTAAAGAATAGCTTTGGTAAAGGTGTTTTTACGCTTAATAAGAATGGGGTGAGTACCAAATAATATTTCTAGTTCTAGTTAGTTTTAGAGTTTAAGTTAAATTTATTATTATTACAATTAATAGTAGGGTTATTTGCCTTAATACTGTTGTCAATGTATTTAATCTTATTTATATACCCTGCTCTATTATAATATTCATTATAATATTCAGCCTTATCGTCAAAAATGTTTTTATTAGCGGGGATGCGTGAAATCCGTTGTTGGACAGAATTGACAATAGTGTACATTTGCTGTAATTCCACTTCTTAAAGTTTCATAAAATATACACGTATATAATTCTAATCTTTTTTTTTATTTTAATTTTAATTTTAATTTTAATTTTAATTTTAATAATTTTTATTTCTTTATTTTTATTTCTTTAATTTTTATTTCTTTAAAAATTACTTATCTCTCATAAATTATTTTTGAAAAAAATTTTCTCAAATTTTTCAATATTTTTTCAATACCTTTTCAATATTTTTTCAATACTTTTTCAATATTTTTTTAATACTTTATCAGTATTTTTTCAATATTTTTCAATAGATTTATAACCACTAACTGATTCTGGCTAAATGTACCTTTCAACATCTATACATATTTTGACTAAATAGTCTCACACTAACGAATAAATAAATTAAACCGCAGTTTTATATATATATATATATATATATATATATATATATATATATATATAGTTAGAGAAGCAAGAAATTGCTTATTGTGATCCATTTCTTGGTTAAGAAAGCCAGTTTCATGGATGGTTTCAACGTACGGTTAGGGGTAACTCCACAAGTTTGTAAGAATTCCGTTCAATCTTGGAGTATAAAGTATAAAAGAGAAAACACAGGTAAGCATTAAGAGAAGGATTTTATCCAGGTATTTACGACCGTTTCATTGGTAAGTGCAACCATATATTGCTATACTGCAAATAGCAGCCACTCAAATATAATTGTTGTTCACAGTCCAAATTTTCAAAATAGTGAGTAAGTTACTCTTGCAATAATTCTTAATATATAGAGAAAAACATTTATTTGAAATTGTATTTACTAGTATAGAGAGAGAGGAATCAGAATGTGAGGGGACAAACGGAATAGCATAGAGAGAGAGGAAGGGGGAAAAGGTAGGAAGTAGAGTGACAAACTGAGATGGAGGGAGGGGTAGAGATGGAAGGATTCCTTGGTCAGTTTTGATAGCAGACTTCATGTCGTGGAATGTAGTGAGTTAAAGAGAATTAAATTGATCATAGTGGGAGGGATAGATAGAGAGGGAGAGAGAGAGTGGGGAGATATAAAGAGATAAATAAATATATATATATATATATATACTAGACATGAAAAATGCGCAAGCTCAAAAGTGCCACAGAATGTTATAATAAACCTTCAAAAGTGTGGGACTAGAGTTGTTGCTAAAAAATATTGTAATCATTATATATCGTACATTCTGTGGCATCCTTTATAAAAATAGCTTAAACCAACGAAGCCTTTATTTTTACGCTATTTCACTTAGTTAATTCTTAGAGTGTAACATATAAAAATATCATTTACAACTATAAAATAAATTAATTAATATAATAACAGAGCTGCGGAGCTGAAATTTAGGAAATAATGGAGTATCGGATCCTGAGTTGGAGCCAGTCAATTTTTGGCCGACTCCGCAGCCCTGTATAATACATTTCATATTAAAGTTATTAATAAACCTATTTTACACTTCATGCAAATTACCACGAGATATTGATATTAGATATAAGATACAGCGCAATATCTACAGCTGTAAAAGTACGAAAGCGAAGTAATAATAAGTGGCTTAAGGTAATTCCAATATGAAAGTTTGTAGTGATAAAAATTTGATAATGCAATACGATTGTTAATATTATAGTTCTATGAAAATGTAACAATAGATAACTAAATTATTTTACTATTAGTATATTTAAGAAATTATCATTATAGATTTGATCGTTCATATAAGCATCATATTAAGTTTCAACACAATTATTTTGTTACTATGAGTATATGATAATAATATTACGTAATTATTTATAGCTGTTATTACATTAAACATAGATGTATTTATTTTTATATGTTACACTCTAAGAATTAACTAAGTGAAATAGCGTAAAAATAAAGGCTTCGTTGGTTTAAGCTATTTTTATAAAGGATGCCACAGAATGTACGATATATAATGATTACAATATTTTTTAGCAACAACTCTAGTCCCACACTTTTGAAGGTTTATTATAACATTCTGTGGCACTTTTGAGCTTGCGCATTTTTCATGTCTAGTTTAATATTTTTTTAAGGCAACGCTTGTAATAACTCTAGTTAAACAGGATATATATTAATAATAAATTATCGTTGTAATGTAATTAGATTATGTAATTGTTATTATAAATTATCTTATAAATATTAGTGTAAGATGTATAAAAATATTTTCAGACTTTTAATATAAACAACTACAAAAAACAATCAATATTAAATCAATATATTATACATAATAGAAAACATAAAATATACAATACAAAAACAAAATATTTACATACATTTGCAATTATCAGTGTATATACATTTTCTTTATATTCCCTGAGCAAATTAATAAGATTTGTTTTTATTGTACATAATTTGATGACTTGTTGGAGTGTATTAAAAGATAGCAACAATTTGTGATTAAATTGTTATCTTAAGCAACTCACTTTTTAATAGTTGTTGGCTGAGCGAAATTGTAAAAGCCTATGAGCAAATATAAAAAAAAATACACAAACAACATTTCCTTGTGTTATTACAACATTAGATAAAATAATTGAGCAATGTCGTTATATTTTGCTCTTATTGCACATTAATAGTGTTTCTATTTTTCGGCACAAATCCATTACGGCAGTCCATTACTGGTACTTTATTTTATCGAATTAGTAAGTATGAAAGTCGAAGTTAACCTCGGCAGGATTTGAACTTAGAATGCAAAGGACCATAACAATACTGCAAAGCATGGTGTCTGACGCTCTACCAATACTTGTGTTGAGCTGGTCATTAATTTATGGTGGTCGTGCGTGAAGTAGAGCAATCGCTAGTTGAAATATTATGAACAAAACATTTTTATTTGCCGAAGAACATATTTTCAATACTGTTTGTGAATGTGACGAAGGAAATACATTCTGATATGGAACAGTGTACAAAGTGTGTCTGTGAATAACATAATGTTACCTCATGTTGTTGTCAAGACATAATGGATTTCGTTTATCCAGTTAGAAGATGAAACCTAGCCATCTCGGATTAGTTATATTTCATGCCATGTGTAAACGTGTTTGAGGATAGCAAAATATGCGCGTTAATTATAATTATAATAATTAGTTAATAATATTACAAAATATACCTAATTAAACTCTTTGCTTGAAATTTTATCATTCTTCGTTTATATATATATATATATATATATATATATATATATATATATATATATATATACATAGAGAGAGAGAGAGAGAGAGAGAGAGAGAGATTTATCTAGTCCTTCGCTCAAGATTAATCTATAAGTTTAGATGTTTGCCTTCGTTTAAGTAAATATTACAGTAAGATTTTTAATATAAACAACTACAAAAAACAATTAATATTAAAACGAAAAAATTATCAATGATAAAAGAAGCGGATGCAACTTTTTTTTTTATAAAGTTATATTCCTGTTTCTTTAAAGAACATTTCATTTTTGTTCTATTGTAGGCGAAATAATGCAATGGTTTAATAGGGAAGATATAACTTACGAATTATGTCTCTAACCGTGTAACGCTTTTTAAGTAGATAACTACAATTGAAAATACTAAAGAAATGGAACCAACAATTCAATTTGAAAGTCGTCTAGTGACAGTGTATTACTGGTACTTTATTTTATCGACCCCGTAACGATGAAAGGCAAAAATGCAAATGCTTAAAATTTAAATTGCCTTAATTCTATCGTCTGCTGTTTCATTAAAGGGAGATTATCGTCTGTATTTAATTCTATCGTCTACTGTTCCACTAAACAGATATACCTCCACTATCGTCTCTATTTATACATTTTAACTTATAACTTATACACATTTGATTTGAAATATTTTATCTAGTCCCCCCTCTCAATATTATGATGATTTCTTTCGAATGAAACAGTTCTAGTCCTGTAGAAGCCATTTATATATATAATTGAACTGAGTTAAAAATTCACAATATTTATAATTAAATAAGCTCATATATATATGTGTGTATTTATCTGTTTATTGTATTATATATAATGTGTGTATATACAGGATGTCCCCCAAAAATATATACACACTTCAACAGCATTCTAATAACTATTGCCTGTACAGGTAATCAAAGTGTCAATCGAATGTTAGTTTCGTGTTTTAACAGTACAAATTTACAATACACACATAAAACCAGTGTATATACATACATGAATGTGTATACACATACATGAATGTGTATATACAATATATATGTATATATATATAGACACATATATTCACGGTGCAACGGTACATTAAAATATAGATGCGGGAGAGGGGGTGTATATATAGGGGCGCTGGGGATAAAGGAGTGTAAAGCGTGTGTAATTGATATATTGAAGGAGAGGAGCGTGCAGCGATAGAGTAACAAATATATAGAGAGGGGGAGAGATGGTATTGAAGGGGAGGAGTGCAAAGCGAAAGAGTAGGAGATATATATATAGAGACGGAACAGATAGAGAGAAACAGGCGTAAGTAACAGTGGAAGAGATATAGAGAGAGGTACTCTGATTGGTTGAAAATTAGCCAATGACATACGATCACCACCACCACGGCTATCCCCGAAAAATTTTTAAAGAGGCTAGGCATATATGTTAGAACACGAAAAGTGAACATTCTGTGTTTCACACTTTTCGTGTTCTAACAGATATATATATAAAATAAAGATAAAGATAATAATGACAGAAATAAAAGCAAAGATGGGGGTGAGAAAGAAGAAGAGAAAAGATAGCCAAGAAGGGGAGGGAAGGAAGGAAGAAAACGAAGAAATAGAAGAGGAATGAGGGAGAAGAGGGGAATATATATATTGGTTTTGTGGGTAATTAAAAGGGTTTAGATACACCAAGAGGGTATAAAGTCTAAGTATATGCAGTTTGTCAGTTGGTAGTAAGAGGTTAAGGGTTCGATTTGTAGTGCGAAAACTTCTATTTGAGTCTATGGTTACAATAAATTGATCTTTCGATTTTATTGTTGAGTAACTTATTCTTCGAACTCAAGATGTGAAACAGCTCAAGGTCGCATAATCGATAGCTTCTCATACCACTCCGATAATTCTCTTTAACTCACTACATTCCACGACATGAAGTCTGCTATCAAAACTGACCAAGGAATCCTTCCACCTCTACCCCTCCCTCCATCTCAGTTTGTCACTCTACTTCCTACCTCTTCCCCCTTCCTCTCTCTCTATACTATTCCGTTTGTCCCCTCACATTCTGATTCCTCTCTCTCTATACTAGTAAATACAATTCCAAATAAATATTTTTCTCTATATATTAAGAATGATTACAAGAGTAACTTACTCACTATTTTGAAAATTTGGACTGTGAACAACAATTATATTTGAATGGCTGCTATTTGCAGTATAGCAATATAAGGTTGCACTTACCAATGAAACGGTCGTAAATCCCTGGATAATATCATTCTCTTAATGCTTACATGTGTTTTCTCTTTTATACTATATATATATATGTATATATATATATATATATATATATATATATATATATATATATATATATATATATATATATATATATAGAGAGAGAGAGTGAGAGAGAGAGAGAGAGAGAGAGAGAGAGAAAGAGAGAGAGAGTGAGAGTGAGAGAGTAATTAAGTATCGAGAGAGAGAAGAAGAGATAGGCGATACATGTACTTATTTGCCAATAGCATATGCAAAGGGTGCTCAATGCTTGTGCTGGCAGTGTTAAATATTAGAAGTGTTAACATCTAGTGGGCGAGAAAATCAGCAGAGCGGATACACGTGGAGAAATATATAAAGGAGAACAAACCGTTAAAACATGTTTATTTAAAATAGCAACTACGTACGTTTCTCCCGGGTCATGTAAGGAACGCTTTTTAGTTTTTTATGCCCTTGAGAAGCTCTTTCGGGCGAAACGTACGTAGGTGCTGTTTTAAATAAACATGTTTTAACGGTTTGTTCTCCTTTATATATTTCTCCACGTATATATATATATATATATATATATATATATATGTATGTATATATATTTATTTGTATATATGTATATATATATATGTATATATATATATATATATATATATATATATATATATATATATATATATATATATATATATATATATATATATATATATATATATATATATATATATATATATATATATGTATGTATGTATATATACTTATTTGTATATATGTATATATATATATATATATATATATATATATATATATATATATATATATATATATATATGCATATATATACTAGACATGAAAAATGCGCAAGCTCAAAAGTGCCACAGAATGTTATAATAAACCTTCAAAAGTGTGGGACTAGAGTTGTTGCTAAAAAATATTGTAATCATTATATATCGTACATTCTGTGGCATCCTTTATAAAAATAGCTTAAACCAACGAAGCCTTTATTTTTACGCTATTTCACTTAGTTAATTCTTAGAGTGTAACATATAAAAATATCATTTACAACTATAAAATAAATTAATTAATATAATAACAGAGCTGCGGAGCTGAAATTTAGGAAATAATGGAGTATCGGATCCTGAGTTGGAGCCAGTCAATTTTTGGCCGACTCCGCAGCCCTGTATAATACATTTCATATTAAAGTTATTAATAAACCTATTTTACACTTCATGCAAATTACCACGAGATATTGATATTAGATATAAGATACAGCGCAATATCTACAGCTGTAAAAGTACGAAAGCGAAGTAATAATAAGTGGCTTAAGGTAATTCCAATATGAAAGTTTGTAGTGATAAAAATTTGATAATGCAATACGATTGTTAATATTATAGTTCTATGAAAATGTAACAATAGATAACTAAATTATTTTACTATTAGTATATTTAAGAAATTATCATTATAGATTTGATCGTTCATATAAGCATCATATTAAGTTTCAACACAATTATTTTGTTACTATGAGTATATGATAATAATATTACGTAATTATTTATAGCTGTTATTACATTAAACATAGATGTATTTATTTTTATATGTTACACTCTAAGAATTAACTAAGTGAAATAGCGTAAAAATAAAGGCTTCGTTGGTTTAAGCTATTTTTATAAAGGATGCCACAGAATGTACGATATATAATGATTACAATATTTTTTAGCAACAACTCTAGTCCCACACTTTTGAAGGTTTATTATAACATTCTGTGGCACTTTTGAGCTTGCGCATTTTTCATGTCTAGTTTAATATTTTTTTAAGGCAACGCTTGTAATAACTCTAGTTAAACAGGATATATATTAATAATAAATTATCGTTGTAATGTAATTAGATTATGTAATTGTTATTATAAATTATCTTATAAATATTAGTGTAAGATGTATAAAAATATTTTCAGACTTTTAATATAAACCACTACAAAAAACAATCAATATTAAATCAATATATTATACATAATAGAAAACATAAAATATACAATACAAAAACAAAATATTTACATACAATTGCAATTATCAGTGTATATACATTTTCTTTATATTCCCTGAGCAAATTAATAAGATTTGTTTTTATTGCACATAATTTGATGACTTGTTGGAGTGTATTAAAAGATAGCAACAATTTGTGATTAAATTGTTATCTTAAGCAACTCACTTTTTAATAGTTGTTGGCTGAGCGAAATTGTAAAAGCCTATGAGCAAATATTAAAAAAAATACACAAACAACATTTCCTTGTGTTATTACAACATTAGATAAAATAATTGAGCAATGTCGTTATATTTTGCTCTTATTGCACATTAATAGTGTTTCTATTTTTCGGCACAAATCCATTACGGCAGTCCATTACTGGTACTTTATTTTATCGAATTAGTAAGTATGAAAGTCGAAGTTAACCTCGGCAGGATTTGAACTTAGAATGCAAAGGACCATAACAATACTGCAAAGCATGGTGTCTGACTCTCTACCAATACTTGTGTTGAGCTGGTCATTAATTTATGGTGGTCGTGCGTGGAGTAGAGCAATCGCTAGTTGAAATATTATGAACAAAACATTTTTATTTGCCGAAGAACATATTTTCAATACTGTTTGTGAATGTGACGAAGGAAATACATTCTGATATGGAACAGTGTACAAAGTGTGTCTGTGAATAACATAATGTTACCTCATGTTGTTGTCAAGACATAATGGATTTCGTATATCCAGTTAGAAGATGAAACCTAGCCATCTCGGATTAGTTATATTTCATGCCATGTGTAAACGTGTTTGAGGATAGCAAAATATGCGCGTTAATTATAATAATTAGTTAATAATATTACAAAATATACCTAATTAAACTCTTTGCTTGAAATTTTATCATTCTTCGTTTATATATATATATATATAGAGAGAGAGAGAGAGAGGGAGAGAGATTTATCTAGTCCTTCGCTCAAGATTAATCTATAAGTTTAGATGTTTGCCTTCGTTTAAGTAAATATTACAGTAAGATTTTTAATATAAACAACTACAAAAAACAATTAATATTAAAACGAAAAAATTATCAATGATAAAAGAAGCGGATGCAACTTTTTTTTTTATAAAGTTATATTCCTGTTTCTTTAAAGAACATTTCATTTTTGTTCTATTGTAGGCGAAATAATGCAATGGTTTAATAGGGAAGATATAACTTACGAATTATGTCTCTAACCGTGTAACGCTTTTTAAGTAGATAACTACAATTGAAAATACTAAAGAAATGGAACCAACAATTCAATTTGAAAGTCGTCTAGTGACAGTGTATTACTGGTACTTTATTTTATCGACCCCGTAACGATGAAAGGCAAAAATGCAAATGCTTAAAATTTAAATTGCCTTAATTCTATCGTCTGCTGTTTCATTAAAGGGAGATTATCGTCTGTATTTAATTCTATCGTCTACTGTTCCACTAAACAGATATACCTCCACTATCGTCTCTATTTATACATTTTAACTTATAACTTATACACATTTGATTTGAAATATTTTATCTAGTCCCCCCTCTCAATATTATGATGATTTCTTTCGAATGAAACAGTTCTAGTCCTGTAGAAACCATTTATATATATAATTGAACTGAGTTAAAAATTCACAATATTTATAATTAAATAAGCTCATATATATATGTGTGTATTTATCTGTTTATTGTATTATATATAATGTGTGTATATACAGGATGTCCCCCAAAAATATATACACACTTCAACAGCATTCTAATAACTATTGCCTGTACAGGTAATCAAAGTGTCAATCGAATGTTAGTTTCGTGTTTTAACAGTACAAATTTACAATACACACATAAAACCAGTGTATATACATACATGAGTGTGTATACACATACATGAATGTGTATATACAATATATATGTATATATATATAGACACATATATTCACGGTGCAACGGTACATTAAAATATAGATGCGGGAGAGGGGGGTGTATATATAGAGCGCTGGGGATAAAGGAGTGTAAAGCGTGTGTAATTGATATATTGAAGGAGAGGAGCGTGCAGCGATAGAGTAACAAATATATAGAGAGGGGGAGAGATGGTATTGAAGGGGAGGAGTGCAAAGCGAAAGAGTAAGAGATATATATAGAGACGGAACAGATAGAGAGAAACAGGCGTAAGTAACAGTGGAAGAGATATAGAGAGAGGTACTCTGATTGGTTGAAAATTAGCCAATGACATACGATCACCACCACCACGGCTATCCCCGAAAAATTTTTTAAGAAGCTACGCATATATGTTAGAACACGAAAAGTGAACATTCTGTTGTTTCACACTTTTCGTGTTCTAACAGATATATATTTATTAAATTAACAGATTAAAGTTTAAGCAAAGAATCGCTGCTTTTACCCTTAACGGGATCTTCTGAAACTAACAAAGTCAATCTGTAAACGCAGAACTGGATATTTCAAAAAACGTTGCAACCGGAGGAAGACAGGAAGACGATACTTTGGTTCGTGGTGACGTTCGCTGGCAAAGAACGGGAAAAAACGAATAATACGTCATTAATAGGAGCGGTGAAAAACAATTACGCGCAAAGACAGAACCACGTTTATGATATAAAAGAGGTCGTAGACTAATGTTCTCTTAGGTGGTGCATAGAGACGTTCTCTGGCAATGAACGAAAAAACGAAGATAATACGTCATATGTGGAGCGTGGAGAACAATAGGACGCCAAGACAAAACCACGTAAATGGTATACCAGAAGTCGTAGACTAAAATTCTAACTAGGAGACCAAATGAATCTCCGCTACAGAGTTAAGAACAAAGTAAATAAATACAATACTGAAGTAATAGAAACAAATAAATACATACACGCAAACAAATACGTACATACACAAGCATACGCAAAACCTTACCATAGGTATACAAAACCACGCACATATAAATATGTGTGTGTGTGTATGCGTGTATACAAATAAATAAATAATTATATAAACGTATAAGAATAAATAAATACGTATATAACAAGCGAACACACATACCTACATATAAATACACGAATGTTCGGAGACGTAAGTCAACTAAAACAAGAAGTACACATATACACACACCCACCATACGTACGAACCTGCATACTCACACAGACGCAAAACTCCCGTATACACATAGCCAAACCCTATGTACCAGAAATATAAAATTATACGCCATAACAATCAAATATACGTACGAGAAGGTATACGTACCTTCACAAAACATACGGGTAATATATACTTACCTATGCAAATAAGTAAAGGAATAAACAAAACATATACTTAGCTCCCACATCAAGACGTAAAATATCCACGTATAGATCGTACTATCCGTTAGGGTATAACGTGGGGCTGTAATACAGGAAAGTTTTGTGCAATTTATCTTTACAAGCCGAAATTGCCTCAGATTTTTTGTTTATGATGTGGTCTGTGGAGTAGAGTATTTCCAGGGCCTCAGCGGCGCAGAGGTCACATGGTCTTTTATTTCCGTTATACGATCTAGCCCTAGCTAGGATCTCCCAGTGTAACTTATATTGGGTGTGGTTGTCTTTTAGACTCCAGATATAAGCTGAAAGTGACGTCATATTCCTTCTTAGAGGGTAACGAAAAGAATGGGTATGCATGTAAAGACGCTGCTTGAAACTATTGGCGGTTAACCCTATGTAGGCCCTACGGGACGTGGGTGTTACAACCTTACATTTGTAGACAATGTTACTAGAGAGGCATTTCCCGGATAGGGGGCAATCAGCCTGATTCCTACAATTACAGTTAGTACTAACTACAGGGTTGCACGTGTTCCTACGGCTAGGTAGTTTAGCTAAATTTGAAGCTGTGATGTTATGTGCAAGGTTAGGAGTCGTAGAGTAAGAAATTTTAATAGTATTTCTATTAAAAATGTTACTATATTTATGTGTAGGGGGAAAATGCTTCGTAATAAGGGAAAGAAAAATCTTAGCTAATGGTGTCGCCACCTCCATATTATATGGTGGGTTATACCAACAAATGCGACGGGATCTATTTCTTCTAGGTCTATTTTCGTACTCTGTATATGCTACCTTATCGACAAATCCACTTCGAGCAAGAGCTTCATTGTAATAAATGGAATGGTCGTTGAAAATACGCTCGTTGGTGGAAAGACGGGAAAGCCTCAACGAAACGTTTCTTACCAGGTTCTTGGTTATGCTGGCAGGATGGTTTGAATGCTTACTTATGTAATTAAGCGTATCATTCGGCTTTCTATACGGGTAATACAACCCATTCAATAAATTGAGGGTAACGTCGAGGTAATTAACGACCGAGAGATTGGCCTCAACCTGTATAGAGAGGTTGAAGCCTTTAAAGAAGGCTGTGAGTTCTTTTCTGAACCTTAATCTGTTATTTTAATAAATATTTGCTCTACGGTTCTTATATATATTTATCCTTATATATATTTATTGATATATATTTATCCTTATCGAGCCCTCTCTGGATTTTAGTCTTCAAATTTATTATTATTACTATATATATATATATATATAGATAGATAATTTAATATATCAACTAACATAAGCGCACAGTTGCACGCCCATGCTAGCAAATACACAGGTTATGTCATAGTACCTAGGTGGTTCAATGCAGGAGAATGCAGAACAATAATATAAAGGACGTAAAATAAGAAAATATTTTTTAAAAAAATTTTTTTTTTAAATCTTTTACTTACTTAAATTTTCACTCCAACTAATTAGTTTCTGCAATGGGATAAAGACAGTTACGTAATCCAACTGTCGAGAATTCATTGCGTCATCAGGGAGTCTATTCTCAGTTAAGTCTCCAGGCAATGCGCGGACACTGGCGGCTCATATAAAAATAATAATAATTCGGTAGATCGAACAGCTTGCGAGGACTGGATTCTATGTACTATATATATATATTCTCTTGTGTGATTATTTTATTTTACCTTATTTTTCTTTAATTTGACTAACAACCCTATTATGTATCATCCCCATCCTTCTCATCCCCATTCTCCCTATTATCCTATTACCCTACCATATATCTATTGTTCTTGTGATATAAGTCGGTAGAGCTTATTTTCATTATTGTATTTTTGTTTTCAACGCTCTGATGAATCCTGCCCCATGGTATGGATGAAACATTGTCAGCGAATAAAGATTGATTGATGATATAAGCACTCTTTGTTTTCTTTCCTTATATGTATATATATATATGTATATATCTGTATATATATAAAATTAAGTATGTGTGTGTGTGTCTGTGTATTACCTATAGGGGCCTACATCTTACGACCGATTTTCATGAAACTTTACAGGCTCATAGATTAGTCATCGGGGTGTGTTTTCTATATAGCAGCGTATCGTTTTTTTTTTATTCCAGGGTCATTCTGCAGACAGAAATCGATAGGGGGGGGGGGCACTTTTTTTAAGTATCGAAAATAAGATTTTTGGCTCTAGCTCCCACATTTTGCCACCGATTTCGTTCAAATTTTAAAGCAAAATAGAATGTATCATTGCACATTCTGTAATGGCTTTATAGTTTACATTTGTTGTTCAGGCACGGCGTGGCAGCCGCTTAAATATTCAAAAATACCACTTTTAGACTCAAATTTCCACTTTTTCAGCTCGAGCTCCATCATTAATCAACCGACTTTGTTCAAAGTTTACACTAAGCTAGATATGATTATTTCACGTCTTAAAGTGGCTTTACATTTTGGATTTTCTGTTCAGAAATGGCGTGGCAACCGCTTAGATATTCGGAAATACCACCTTTTCGCTCAAATTTCCGCCTTTTCGGCTCTAGCTCCCACATTTTTCAACCAATTTCGTTCAAATTCGAAACTCCCTCCCCCCCAGCATGCCCCTTCGTCAATCACCCGCGTTTCTCAGTGATAGAGCTCATCACCACCCTCCCCCGCATGGCCTGTGTGTGGCCATAGATGTCATCGAGAAGCAGTCGCTAAGATCAAGACCTTTTCATCAAAGCAGATATTTCCCCTACCGAGGCAACGCTGTGTACTGCTACTAGTATATATATATATATATATATATATATATATGTAAATATACATACATATGTAAATATATGTATATTTATTTATATATATATATATATATATGTGTGTGTGTATATATATATGTGTGTATATATATGTATATATATGTATATATATATATATATATATATATATATATATATATATATATATATATATATACATTGTCATGCGCATGTATTGTTTTTTTTTGGCGGTAATTTACTTCCTCATGTTTGAATCAGTTTGAGCATTTCTTTAGAACTGCTGGACTGGCAACCTGACAGATACCTCAGGCACTGATGATGATTATCGCTAAATACTGATGTTGGTTAGATTATCAATATTAGTATTATTGGGGCACCCACTGATGAATTATAGGAGCCCACTTGAATATATATCTATTGATGGTATACAAGCTCCTACATAAATTGGTATAATTTCACCCAAATTGTAGGAGTCCTATAATGAAACGAGACGTCTGTCTGGGAAGAGGTATATTCGATATGTCTCATATGAAATAATACAGCCAATTTTCCACGCAATACTTTTAGTTAGCACCCCGAACGCATAATTAGGAATATAATCACTTATTTCCTAATGTTTGCTGAGTGAGTTGGAATTTGGTCGGAGTATCGCTAAAAAGATTTCTCCGATATTGTATTTATTATTATATATATATATATATATATATATATATATATATATATATATATATATATATATATATATATATATATATATATTTATTTATTTATTAAAATAACAGATTAAAGTTTAAGCAAAGAATCGCTGCTTTCACCCTTAACGGGATCTTCTGAAACTAACAAAGTCAATCTGTAAACGCAGAACTGGATATTTCAAAAAACGTTGCAACCGGAGGAAGACAGGAAGACGATACTTTGGTTCATGGTGACGTTCGCTGGCAAAGAACGGGAAAAAACGAATAATACGTCATTAATATGAGCGGTGAAAAACAATTACGCGCGAAGACACAACCACGTAAATGGTATAGCAGAAGTTGTAGACTAAAATTCTAACTAGGAGACCGAATGAATCTCCGCTACAGAGTTAAGAACAAAGTAAATAAATACAATACAGAAGTAATAGAAACAAATAAATACATACACGCAAACAGATACGTACATACACAAGCATACGCAAAACCTTACCATAGGTATACAAAACCACGCACATATAAATATGTGTATGTGTGTATGCTTGTGTACAAATAAATAAATAATTATATAAACGTATATAAGTAAATAAATGCGCATATAACAAGCGCACACACATACCTACAAATAAATACACGAAGGTTCGGAGACGTAAGTCAACTAAAACAAGAAGTACACATATACACACACCCACCATACGTACGAACCTGCATACTCACGCAGACGCAAAACTCCCATATACACATAACCAAACCCTAAATACCAGAATATGTAAAAATAATACGCCATAACAGTCAAATATACGTACGAGAAGGTATACATATCTTCACAAAACATACGGGTAATATATACTTACCTATGCAAATAAGTAAAGGAATAAACAAAACATATACTTAGCTCCCACATCAAGACGTAAAATAGCCACGTATAGATCGTGCTATCCGTTAGGGTATAACGTGGGGCTGTAATACAGGAAAGTTTTGTGCAATTTATGTTTACAAGCCGAAATTGCCTCAGATTTTTTGTTTAAGGTGTGGTCTGTGGCGCAGTGTATTTCCAGGGCCTCAGCGGCGCAGAGGTCACATGGTCTTTTATTTCCGTTATACGATCTAGCCCTAGCTAGGATCTCCCAGTGTAACTTATATTGGGTGTGGTTGTCTTTTAGACTCCAGATATAAGCTGAAAGTGACGTCATATTCCTTCTTAGAGGGTAACGAAAAGAATGGGTATGCATGTAAAGACGCTGCTTGAAACTATTGGCGGTTAACCCTATGTAGGCCCTACGGGACGTGGGTGTTACAACCTTACATTTGTAGACAATGTTACTAGAGAGGGATTTCCCGGATAGGGGACAATCAGCCCGATTCCTACAATTACAGTTAGTACTAACTACAGGGTTGCACGTGTTCCTACGGCTAGGTAGTTTACCTTAATTTGAAGCTGTGATGTTATGTGCAAGGTTAGGAGTCGTAGAGTAAGAAATTTTAATAGTGTTTCTATTAAACATTTTACTATATTTAAGTGTAGGGGAAAATGCTTCGTAATAAGGGAAGAAAGATCTTAGCTAATGGTGTGGCCACCTCCATATTATATGGTGGGTTAAACCAACAAATGCGACGGGATCTATTTCTTCTAAGTCTATTCCCGTACTCAGTATATGCTACCTTATCGACAAATCCACTTCGAGCAAGAGCTTCATTGTAATAAGTGGAATGGTCGTTGAAAATGCGCTCGTTGGTGGAAAGACGGGAAAGCCTCAACGAAACGTTTTTTACCAGGTTCTTGGTTATGCTGGCAGGATGGTTGGAATGCTTACTTATGTAATTAAGCGTATCATTCGGCTTTCTATACGGGTAATACAACCCATTCAATAAATTGAGGGTAACGTCGAGGTAATTAACGACCGAGAGATTGGCCTCAACCTGTATAGAGAGGTTGAAGCCTTTAAAGAAGGATGTGAGTTCTTTTCTGAATCTGTTGCAAGCACGAGGTCCGCACTTAGTCATGGTCAAAAGACCATCGTCACGGTACAAACCACCGCCCGCGTTGGGGAATTCGTCCTTGATAGAGAAAAGAAGGAAAAGGCCAATAAGATCAGTAACCTCCGCGGAGTCACTGCCGCCCATACTCACGTCTAATGGAGTACTATTGGATTTTTTAATCCAAATAGAGTCGTCGAAATTAATCACCGACTTTCGGGCATTAAGGATGACATCAACTTCTAAATCCTTAACCACTGTGAGTGTTTTAGCGAAATTGATAGCTCTAAGGAGAAGTGGTAAAGTGATGGAGGAGTAGTAATTGTTGATGTCGAATTGGATAAAACGGCAATGTTCCTTGTTACATATGCCGTTAAACCAATCAATCACCGCGAAAGAATTGTTCCACAGTGCGAGAGGGGCCAAACTTCTAATTTCAGGTATAATTCTATCAAGAATCGTTTTACTAAGTCTACCTAAATCGGACTTCGTAGGGTTAATAAGCCGAATAGAGGGGTTGTTCAGAAAATTGGATTTGTGATCCTTCAGAGTAAAGTGGGGAGAGATAGGGTACAGAGGTTCGGTCCGGTCCAGGATGTTGAGATCAGATGTGATTTTAAACCCAGCATCGTTGATTTCATTGATGACGCACCGATTAGTTTTACGGTAATCCTTAGTTACAGCATTATGTAGTAGTTGATGGTAAGTACTGCGCTCCACTTGATATAGGTTGCCAGTTTTGTCGGAATGGACGTGCACGGCGTTAGAATCCTTAATAGAACGAATTCTATTCTTCAGGTCTTGCTGGAAGGAATTGCTCCTATTCCGAAATTTGATACTCCGAATGAGTTCCAAGACATCATTTTCGAAGGGTAGCAATGCTGGGTTCCACGGAGGGTTATTATAGGTTTTAAATCCAAATTTGTCCTGTTTGTTGTCTGCTTTTCGCGGATTATCGAAATAAAAGGCACGCCAACGCAACCTTTTAATGAACGCGTCTGTTTTCTGTATCAGGAGTTTTATGTATGTTTTCCTGCTTGGTACGGGTATGTTCTTTGTAGAAATATTCAGATGTTGTTTCTGCATGATGAATATAAGTCAGTAGAGTGCTCAACCGAAGGAGCCAAATAGTAATAATAATAAAATTGAAGACTAAAATCCAAAGAGGGCTCGATAAGGAAAATATATATCAGATATATAAGAACCGAAGAGCAAATATTTATTAAAATAACAGATTAAAGTTTAAGCAAAGAATCGCTGCTTTCACCCTTAACGGGATCTTCTGAAACTAACAAAGTCAATCTGTAAACGCAGAACTGGATATTTCAAAAAACGTTGCAACCGGAGGAAGACAGGAAGACGATACTTTGGTTCATGGTGACGTTCGCTGGCAAAGAACGGGAAAAAACGAATAATACGTCATTAATAGGAGCGGTGAAAAACAATTACGCGCGAAGACAGAACCACGTTTATGGTATAAAAGAAGTCGTAGACTAATGTTCTCTAAGTGGTGCATAGAGACGTTCTCTGGCAATGAACGAAAAAACGAAGATAATAAGTCATATGTGGAGCGTGGAGAACAATAGCACGCAAAGACAAAACCACGTAAATGGTATAGCAGAAGTTGTAGACTAAAATATTATTACTATATATATATATATATATATATATATATATATATATATATATATATATATATATATATATATATATATATATATTGAATTAGAAAGTCAAAATAAACTCTTACAATTAAATAGCTCAAGGAAAGAATTGTTCCGTGCCGTTTAATATAATTTAATATAAAAGAGTGATAAACACAGATATATACATATATGTGTTCAAATCGTAAGGGACCAGATTCGCTATGGTGAAAAAAATACTAACTCTGAACAATAGGGTTTGCTAGACTCAATTTAAAAGAATAAATCAAAAAAAGATATGGAAACCGATATTGCGGTAACTACCAGATACCCAGACAGCTTTTGGTAAGGCTGTTTCGCAATTTTAGTGAAAGGGAATTACCAATTTTGTTGCTCATCAGTGGGTGTGAAATTAGTAAACCCTTCACTTTTAAGTATCTCAGAAAACCGAATAGTGTGTGTGTTTGTATATAAAATAACGCACATGGCATCAGAACTAGCGTGTCTCATAAAGGTATGCTACTAAAAATAGCAGCTAAGTTTATTTGACATTTAAATTAGCTCAACAAATTCTAGGAGCCGAATATATCAAAGGTATATATTGAGTTAGAAACTCAAAATAGTCCCTTACAATTAAATAGCTCAAGAAAAGAAATTTTTCCGGGCCGTGTAATATAATTGAATATAAAAGAGAGATAAACACAGATATATACATATATGTGGTCAAATCGTAAGGGACCATATTTGCCAGGGTGAAAAAAATACTAATTATGAACAATAGGGTTTGCCGGACTCAATTTAAAAGAATAAATCAAGAAAAGAAATACAAACTGATATTGCGGCAACAGCCAGACACCCCGACAGCTTTTGGTAATGCTGTTCCCTTTACGATTTTAACACATATATATATATATATATATCTGTGTTTATCTCTCTTTTATATTCAATTATATATATATATATATATATATATATATATATATATATATATATATATCACTTAAGAAACGGAGAATCAATGGTGCGAAGAATTAAAATTTATTAGACATATTACAATCGTTTCTCTGGCGACCAGCTCGAGACACGATCGATGCGATGATCTAACCTGACTCTGAAATCGAAAGATCCTCAGATACGCCTCGATCTTTCGAAGCAGAGTTTCCAAATGTCCAGTTAATCCAGTTAATCCCGCGGCCTTCTCTCACCAGCTTTTATCCTGTTCTTGTCGGTCGATGAGTGGTCAAGAATTGTACACGTCATCGGTATTTTTGACCACTCATTGCCGTTCATTTTTCTGTTTCGATTCATATGTCACCTGTCAATCAAAGCGGAATTACTGCTGCAGGATGTAAGGGGTTGTATGGTTGAAACGCTCACGCACTGCCGCAACCGTTTCGGCCTGTAGACGCCCACACACGTATCCATGTTGCGCGCAGGCGTGATACATATGGTCACGTATACGCACACAACAATTACATACACACCCGCAACTGTATTATATACGAAAATCACAGTAAATATTAAATGTGCAGCAAATACTTAGAAAGAATTTTTTTTAAATGGAAAAACATTTTTGAAAATTGTTAAAAAAAAACACACCCTCAAAATACCTTAAAATACACATTTAAAAAAAAAACTTTAAAAAAACATTTAAAAAAACTCTTGAAAGAGCCCCTCAAAAAATTATTTAAAAAGTATTTCTGATAAATATACATACATATATATATATATATACAGACACTGTACTCAGGAAAGCATATATACTTAAGACACATACTTGAAACAATACATATGGATGACATATATACAGATGCAAAAACGGAAAATCTACACATACATATGCATACACTTACACAGATATGTACATACATATACATACACACACACATGCATACACATGCATAGATATATATATATGCATACACATACATTCATGTACCCACGCATACGCATACACATGGGCATGCCTATACATATCCACACACACACACGCAACTGTGCACAGGACATATAAAATATATGAAAAAACATTCGTGAGGCGTGGAACCCAGTACATTCATGAAGCCATATATACCCGAATGTGCATGCATAATATGCATAAATGCAAGAATTACGTAGCAGCCACGTACTAATGACAGATAACATGGGGGATACATATATGAATGCGTGTACGTACATAAGATAAAATAAAATACTTGAAAAAGAATGTATACGTGAGAAAGATGCAAAGAAGCTATCTGTTCAAGCCACCGGGATATTATTAGGATGTGAATAAAGTTGCATAAAATACTTAAGGACTGTGATGCATAGGGTTATACAAGATACAGAAGGACTGATGATCCAAGGGACTGGGTAAGAACCTGCACATCAACCATGCACATAAGATAGATTTCATGACAGGTGGACACAGGAGACCGTCTAGGTATACACAAACAAGTTATATATATCGGGAATGTGTAGAATATCCTTTTCGTAACAGTATATATATGTACATGGAATGGATGCATAAATGGAATAAATGGAATATATCGGGAATGTATAGAATATGTGTCTCATAACAGTACATATGAAATGTACATGGAATGGATGCATAAATGGAATATACCAACGGCTTGTATTGTAGGCATGCATATTGCAACGGCAGACAAAGTTAGAATTACTCTCAACATTAACCTTAAGTCCAACATCAAGTTCAACATTAAAGTTGCAAATTAAAAACATAACGACATACCCCTAAGGTAGTGACTACCACTACTGGAATTGAAGTTTCAAGACCTTAGGGGTATGTCGTATAACCAATCTCATGTATTTTATCGTATGAAAACGTACTGAAACACTATTGTACCTTTGAAATATGTATAATAAAATATATACTTTGGTTATGATATTTCTCATTTATTAATATTTTGAATAATATATATGTATATATATATATATATAGGAACGAGTAAGACCCCGACGGCTGAGTTCAAGCCGTTTCGTCGGCTAATTCTAGTCCAGAATTAGCCGTCGAAACGGCTTGAGCTCAGCCGTTGGGGTCCTACTCGTTCCTATTACCCACTCTACTACCCTAAGTATTGAGTACTTTGGTGCGTTATGGTCCACCTGGTTCCTTACCACATTTCCTTCGTTATATATATATATATATATATATATATATATATATATAGTATACCTATAAATTATATACCTATAAATTAATTTAATTTCCTGTTATGAATCTAGATTCCTTGTAGTTTATATAAGATTGGTATTTCTCACTACTCCCCTTATCCCAAAATTTTACTTTCCTTCGTTTTTAACAACACTCTTTAATAACATCTAATTCTTATTTATCACATTCATATGAATTAATATAAATTTATCCCTATAAGTATTGGTAGATTTATCTACATACTTTGGTCCTAATTTTATACAGGTATTCATATTTTAATATATATTTTTTATATATATATACATAATTTTATGACTCCCTATATATATAGTTGAGCTCTGTTTCTTGTCCATTATCAATTAATTTAATTTCTTGTTATAGATCTAGATTCCTTGTGGTTTAAATAAGATTGGTATTTCTCACTAATACCTTAAAATTTTATTTTCCTTCGTTTTTAACATTATTCTTTAATAACATCAAATTTTCGTGTACCCTTCACTGGCTTGACCTCTTTTCATCCCCAAAGTATTCTTTTCATTCAAAGTATTCTTTTCATTCAAAACATAAGTCTGCATTCCTCTACCCCTAAATTAAATTTCTACTACCACTATTATATCAAATTGACCTCTAACTACTTTTCTATTGGTCAATTCAAAACCTGTTCCCAAACAGACTTTTTATATTAAATCTTTGTTGGGTTTTTTCAATAAAGAAGTCTCATCATTTCTGAAGACAGCATGTATATATGAAGGTATGTATATTTCCTCTGATAATTTGTAATATTTTTACATAGATCTATATGATATACATACCAACACACATATACATCCTAGAAACGATCGTAAAATGATGAATTTTTTAATATAAAGAACTTGTTCTTTGTTTTTATTTCATTGTTTTTATTAATTTATCTTGACTCTGTTTTCCTATGATTTTCATCGAAAATTTTTGAATGCATCTTCTCTTTTCATGATATTTGGATTACATTGAGTTCTTCATACGGATTGGACACTATTGTATATTTTGGTAGATTTATCTACATACTTAGGTCCTAATTTTATACAGGAATTCATATTTTAATATATATTTTTATATATATATACATAATGTTATGACTCCCTATATATATAGTTGAGCTCTGTTTCTTGTCCATTATCCATATTACAATGGAAAAACAATACTTGGGAACTTCTTTAAAGAATATACCGATACCTTCTAAGGATGAATTCTTACTTCTTATGATACAAAAAACCAAGCAATTCACTAAAAGGGTCAGATGGAGGGCCTACCACTTTGATAGAAAAACAAAACGTAATGATAAGAAATATTTATATGATTTCACCACATATAAGAAGCCACCACACAACTCCTTGCTTGAAAACTTCGAGAAAGATCTATTTAACTTAACCAAACACCTCAGATTTAAGAAATATAAATCTAATTTTCAAAAGGATCTTGACTCTACCCTATTGGATCTAAAAAAATCTAGCAAAGTCCACGTCCACTCAGACAAAACTGGAAATCTATACCACATGGATATTGATAATTACAATGAGTTCATTTATAAAGAACTCAGGAAAAATTATAAAAAAATAAATAATGCGGCTCTTACCAATATCAACAACAAAACATACAACATAGTAAATAATCTCAATATTGAAGACAGAACTGAACCTTTGGCGCTGAAAAAACCACACTGAAAGATCACAAATCTAACTTTGACTCTAATCCTTCTATAAGACTTATATGCCCTTCCAAGTCTGACATTGGCATCATTAGTAAATTTTTTTAGATAGAATCATCCCACAATTAAGAAAAACACGTTAATTTACCACTCTGGGAAAACACATCCCAGGTAATTAACTGGTTTACTAATATTAGAAATAAATCATCTGCTTCATTTCTACAATTTGATATAGATGCTTATTATTCTTCTATATCACCCATACTCCTGAACAAAGCCTTGATATTTGCCAAAAATAGATCAAACTTAACTATGGATGACATTAATATTATCACGCACGCGAGACAAACACTACTGAAATTTCAGAATGAATACTGGACCAGAAATACATATAGTAATCTCTTCGACATTACTATGGGCTCTAGTGATTCCGCCCAAATTACCGATCTTGTGGGCCTCTTTCTTCTATTTAACATTAATTCATCTTTTCCCCACCTTAAAGGTGGTTTATATCGTGATGACTGTGTTCTTTTTCCACTAATCTTAGCCTATCAGAAATTGAAAAAAATAAAAAACTTAGAACTTTCCTCAAAGACTATTACAATCTCACTATTACATTTGAAAACACCAGTAAAATAGACAATTTCCTAGATATAATTTTAGACCTATCTACCATAAACCTAACCAAAACTTACATTACATACACTCACAATCCAATCTATCCTTAAAAACCTAGCATATAATATCTCACTCAGAATCTCCAACCTTTCATCTAACCAGAATGTATTCGATAAAAACGCGCCCTTTTATAACGAAGCTTTAGCTAGAAGCGGCCACAAAAATAAATTAGTCTATATACCTTGCACCAATAATTCTTCAAACATACAACCCAATATTACCAACAAACACCAAATGAAAAACCCACACCTAAATGCCACTCATACTACACCCCAAAATACCAACCTAAAACTTAATTTCTCTACCTCTTCTCACATAAAATATAATGACTTTCAAAAAAACATTCATCCTAGTACTCCAATATATGTTAACAACATTACTAACAAAATTCCTAGTAATCAGACTAAAACACCTAAATCAGTTAATCTAACTAAACCTATATATAATAAATTCACTAATAGTAACTATCTTAGTAAACATCCTGATACATCGTATAAATATAAAAAAACAATATCGAAACCGTAATAGACGGGTTACTTGGTATAATTCTCTATTTAATCTACAAATTAAAGATAATATCCCTATAAAAATGTTTACTATCCTAGAGAAAAACTTCCCGCCAAACCATAAATACCATCAAATTTTAAATAGATCAACTGTCAAATTTTCCTACTCCACTACCAAAAATATACAACAAAATATAAGTGCGTACAACGCATATAAATGTAAAAAACCCCAACCATAATACTAAAATAAACCACAACAAACCACCATCTTCTTCACCTATAACAAGTCGAGTAAATTCCACACCAAATTTGACTAACTCCCCTGATATAATATTCACGAATGGTTGTAACTGTAGAATCAAAAGAAATTGCTCATTAAAGGGAAATTGTCTTATTAATAACATAGTCTATAAATGTAAAATTAGCACTAAGGACTTCACTTATTCATATATAGGAGCTACGTCTAACCAATTTAAAATAAGATTTAATACCCACAAACATAGATTTTAAAATGCCGCATTAGCTGAAACAATTAATAATTATAGAAAGAAGAATATCGATTACAACCTGACCTGGAGTGTGCTCGAAAGGGCCACCCCTTATCAAAATAACAGATACGAGTGTAGGTTATGCCCCTAGGAACTTTTTGAAATCATGAAATCTAAGGATATCCTATTAAATAAGCGACAGGAATTAATTATATCTTGCAATCATAGAATTAGAAGAACCTTCAAATATTATAAACCAAATTAATATACACCTTACACTTATATTTTACATATTATTATAATTAGTTTTTTTAATTAGTTCTTTTTTATTTTAGTTAACCTATAATTAGTACTTTACTACAGAGAACTTCATAATTTTATTTCCCTCTTACAGCTCCCTTTTCCTAAAATTAATACCTAAAGGTATACCTATGAATTAATTTAATTTCCTGTTATGAATCTAGATTCCTTGTAGTTTATATAAGATTGGTATTTCTCACTACTACCCTTATCCCAAAATTTTACTTTCCTTCGTTTTTAACAACACTCTTTAATAACATCTAGTTCTTATTTATCACATTCATATGAATTAATATAAATTTATCCCTATAAGTATACCTATCAATTAATTTAATTTCTTGTTATAGATCTAGATTCCTTGTGGTTTAAATAAGATTGGTATTTCTCACTAATACCCTTACCCTAAAATTTTATTTTCCTTCGTTTTTAACATTATTCTTTAATAACATCAAATTTTCGTGTACCCTTCACTGGCTTGACCTCTTTTCATCCCCAAAGTATTCTTTTCATTCAAAGTATTCTTTTCATTCAAAACATAAGTCTGCACTCTTCTACCCCTAAATTAAATTTCTACTACCACTATTCTATCAAATTGACCTCTAACTACTTTTCTATTGGTCAATTCAAAACCTGTTCCCAAACAGACCTTTTATATTAAATCCTTGTTGGTTTTTTTCAATAAACAAGTCTCATCATTTCTGAAGACAGCATGTATATATGAAGGTATGTATATTTCCTCTGATAATTTGTAATATTTTTACATAGATCTATATGATATACATACCAACACACATATACATCCTAGAAACGATCGTAAAATGATGAATTTTTTTAATATAAAGAACTTGTTCTTTGTTTTTATTTCATTGTTTTTATTAATTTATATATATATATATATATATATATATATATATATATATATATATATATATATATATATATATATATATATACTGTATATATATATATATGCAAGGTTTATGAAAATCATTGATATTAACTGAACGGTCTCCAGTCAACGCCTCAATAAATCAGCCACTCAATAAATCAGCGAGATTGCAGTAATGACACTGCAGCCTGTAGTTCAAAGTGCACGCATTGTTTTAGTTAATAGCAAGTACAGTGGCTGTTTCGGTACAGATACATTAAATATATCTCTCCTAGGTGGAATCAGCACCGCTTCGATAATGAATCTAGTAGTTCATGCTCACCTGACACTTGACCTCTAATGAATCTAGAGGAAGACCGCTGTAAGAGACTCGTGATTGGTGGTTGAATTCAAACTGTGGAATTCGCGCCAAAATAGAATACAACTAGTGTATTGTATACATGTATATATACATATCAAGGTATATGCATATACACATATAAATACGCATATAAAGGCTGACTAGTAATACAAAGTCAAACATTCAATACTCTCTCTCTCCCTCTCTTTTTCTCTTTCTCTCTTTCTATATATATAGGAAAAGAATCAGGGTCCCGACGGCTGAGCTCTAGCCGTTTCGACAGCTAGATCCGAACTAACCCAGCAGTATTAGAACGGCAGGATCTAGCTGAACTTATCAAGCGGTACAGTTCATATATGGGCATGCAGTCAAAACAAAAAAGGCAGAAGTATCAAATCAGCCAATCCTAAATAGTTGTTGTTTTTCTTGTTGGTGACAGGGAGTGGTCAAGGATTTTGGGATGCCATGTACATGGTTAAATTCCTTCATAGCGACGGGGGGTAGGGGTGAACTGGCCTGTAGAACAAAGGGGAGCGAGTAAGATGACATTTCAACCTGTGGGTGCCAAGCCGGTCAGGTATTAAGAGAGAAAATCTTTACAACTATCTCTAATGAGGGTAAGAAAGTAAATTCTGCATATGAGAATTAAGGAAGGTTGTTAGAGTGAAAGTAAGTAGTTAGGGCAAAGCATATAGATATTAATATTAATTAAATTTCTAATAAATAAAATTTAGTTATCTGTTACTCTCATGCACTGGAACGGCACTTCAAAACAGTAATTTACTAGTATTTTCTTTTATAATGATACACCCAAAAAATCATGGCTATGTGTTCGGCCGGTTCTATGCATATTTAACAAGAGTGAAAGATTGCCGAGTTAACCTAAGGATTAATAGAAACTGATTATAAGTGTAGATATGTGAAGATCCACCGTAGTGTAATTAGAGTGTATAACTAATGAAGAAAAAAGAAAAAAGTCTATGTCGACGTAAGTATGCTTGGGATTTCCTCTGCCTTAGTTTGTAAATAGGAAAGAGAGGTCTACCCACCTGGGTCGTGAGGGGGTTTGAAGGTAAGATATGTCCTATATATTCTGTGTTTACACGAAGTAACAAGTTCATCCTTTTTGTTTAAGAGTTGGTCCTTTGCAAACAGCATCTGGATCGTTTCCTCCGAGCATAAATTGCACGGACGGCGTCCTCCCGAGTAAGATTTTGTCTTGGAAAGTATGCTCCAACTTAGATGGTACGTGATATTGTTGTTTTGGATGTCCCAAATAAGGCCAGAAAGTGCTGTCGCGTGTCGCCGGGCCGGGTTTCTAAATGTATGTTGGTGTTGGTAATACCGGGTCGGTTAATCCGATGTAGGCCTTCTTGGAGTTTTCCGTCCTCACGTTGCACTGGTAGACGACGTTTCGTTCTCGGCATCTACTGTTGAGGAGGCACGATGATCTATCCGGACAATCACACCTCCTAGTTTGCACACCATTAATATCGTTGTTGTTTGTTCTGTTAGAGAGGAGTTTTTTGTTGTTAGATGAAGCAATGTTTTGTGCAAAGTTGGGTGTAGTGCTGTAGGAGAGTTTAACAGTGTTTCTGTTGATGATATTTTGGTAGCGGTGTTGGGGTGGGAAGTGTTTATCGAGAAGTCTGAAGAAGATCTTCCCAATTGGTGTTGCAACCTCGGCATTGTGGGGAGGGTTGAACCACGTTACGTGGCGTGAGTGGTGGCGTCACCTGCTGGATCCGCTAGAATGACCTACATAATATGACGTGTCCTCCCGGAAGCTGCTTTTTTGAGGGCGCGTGTTCGTTGAAGATTCGCTCATTTGCGGACAAGCGAGATATGCGGAGGGAGATATTCGCAGTTATCTCCTTTACATCGTTCGACCATGGGATTACATCGCCTAGAAGTGACCTTTTCTGCGCGTGCGTATTCATAGGTTGTTTTTCCTTTTCACTATACTTAGGAACATAGTTAAGACTATTAGGACCAAGTCCAACCTGTCCCAGTGGGAGAACAGCGACTCCGTCATTAAGTGGTTTAACTCTTTCAACTCCAAAAAAGCGAAGTTTACATAATTCGACATAGTGGTTCTTTACCCGTCGATCTCAGTGACCCTGTTGAACAAAGCGTTGGACTTTGCTACCACTTACACTACCGTTCATGATATAGACAGGGAGATCATCACACATTGCCGGAAAACCCTCCTCTTCAACAACGGACTAGCCTGGACAAAGAAGTCAACTACTTCAGAACTATTCGACGTCTCATTGGGATCATTCGACAGTGCTGATGTATGCGATTTGGTTGGCTTATTTATTTTAGATATATTACGTACTAGATTCCCGGACTTCCACACGGGATTATACCGCGACGATGGTCTGACTCTATCGAGCCATAAAAGTGGTCACGAACTGGACCGATTTAAAAAAGATTTAATTTGTACTTTTAATGAGATAGGAATTAGGATAACCAACCTCTCTAGTGTAGATTTCTTAAACATAAATTTAGACCTTCGCACACGCACAACTTTAGACCCTTCCATAAGCTAAATGAAAAATTGAATTACATACACAAGGAGTCATGCCACCCTCCTACAATTCTTAGAAACTTCGTGAATAATATCGGTACTAGAATCTCTAACCTCTTCTCTAATAAAGCTATCGTTAGCTAATAGCGGCTTCTCGCAACCAATTATTTACTCCCCTGCTAACACCAACGACAATAAGAAAAATAATCGTGCTGATAGAAAAAATATCTGGTTCTCCCTCCCCCCCTTCTCACTCAACGTTAAAACTAATGTAGGAAACAAATTTTTAGCTCTCTTAGATAGACACTTTCACAAATACCACTCCATCTTTAACAGACACAGGGTGAAATTAGGATACTCCTGTGCTAAGAATATGAAGGCCCACATCACGAACAGACCTAAGAGCAGCACCCTACCAGGATGTTCTTGCCGACAAAAATGCAATACACCCGCTGTGATTTACGAAGCTATGGTCACTTCCAACCGACCAAATCAAAACCAAGAGGTTAAATCCTATGTAGGTATGGCGGAGGGTATATATATATTTTATATATATATATATATATATATATACATAATATATATATATATATATATATATATATATATATATATATATATATATATATATATATATATATATATATATATACATGAACCAGTAAGACCCCGACGGCTGAGCTCAAGCCGTTTCGACGGCTAATTCTGAGTCCAGAATTAGCCGTCGAAACGGCTTGAGCTCAGCCGTTGGGGTCTTACTGGTTCCTATTACCCACTCTACTACCCCAAGTATTGAGTACTTTGGTGCGTTATGGTCCACCTGGTTCCTTACCACATTTCCTTCGTTATATATATATATATATATCTGATGAGGGACTTATTTTATTACATGTTATCCATGTGCTACCAGCAGTATTTTTCTCCCCATTTTATCACATATATTTACCTAAACTGCGATTCTGTTTTTTCTCTCTCTCTCTCTCTCTCTCTCTCTCTCTCTCTCTCTCTCTCTCTCTCTTACTGCTCCCTCATTCTCTCTGTTTCTCCTACTTTCTTTCGCCCCCTCTGTCATGTAACTCTTCCTCACACTTCCACTCACTCACTCACTGTTTCTCCTCTCCTCACTTCACCCGTTCGCAACGAAAGCAATTTCTCTCTTTCTTACATTGCATTCGTTCGCGAAAGGTCTTTTTTCTAAGCGCTCATATATTCACCTAGCTTATGCTAACAGAATAACTATAGAGCTTGTTTCCTTCCTCTACGGTTAGCTCTACTCTTTGTTGTTTTCCTGTCACACTCGCTTTACGCGTTTTAATTGTCCTAATAACTTAATTTAGTTATTATTGCACCGACGTGAGGTATATGATTTTTAATGCAATGAAATATCTATGATCGTCGGCAAATCACTGATGAGGGACTTATTTTATTACATGTTATCCATGTGCTACCAGCAGTATTTTTCTCCCCATTTTATCACATATATATATATATATATATATATATATATATATATATATATATATATATATATATATATATATATATATATATATATGCTTGTGTCTGTGTCTATATATGTATGTTTGCATGAATGAATATACTAAGCTTTAAATTTAGTAGAATGTACAACCACTGATTCCAGCTGCTTGCACTATCATATATTTGGGTTTCTATTAATTCCCCGGGGAATTGGTGGATAAAATGCTTTGCTTAATTATTTTATTTTATTTTTTTTAATTGTTATTGTTTCTGTTAGACTTTAATGTATTTTTTGAAAGCAAAGCATGGCGCTAAAATATTACAGTGGGCCCCCTGGGTCCCACTCGCCATTGGCAACCTGGCCAGTCCGCCACTGCATACATACATACACACGCATACACACATCTCTATAGACATACACACACACATATACAAACTGTTGAAATACCGACTCCCACCTATGTTTAAGTGGACAAAGGAAATATTTGTTATCAATTGGTCAGATATTTATACATATATAAACATACACACATACAAGCGCACATGCATATACAAAAACGTTCACACATACAAATACACATATTCATATATATTTAACTAGCTCTGATTAATGATTATTTATCTAATTCTTTCGTTCATTGAGCCACATCATTGAAGGTGGGCTACACTATACTTATGTTTAATATATATGTGTTTCTTCTAACTTTGTTCTAACTCCCTTACGGTTGAGTAAAATTAGACTGTAACTAACTGCTTCTTCTAGCAATGAACTTACTGGTCCCCTTCATAACACTTCTCTCTTGACCGCTAGCCACACGATAATTTTCACCCCTTTCGAAATTGTTACTGGCAGCGATCACTTTGTAAAAAAATCGGTCCAAATTGAGTGAGTCCCTTAATAAGCCTCAAGCCTCATGGATAATGCAATGATATTACACATTTCCAAATAGCATAAGCTAAACTGCCGACAGTCTGGGCTTGAGGAATATTTATCTATTATCTCTTTAAACTTACATTTTAAACATAGCTCCTTTCTAAGAAAAAAAATTAGGTAAACTTGATCTGCCTGTTCTTCAAACTTATAATTTTATATATACCTATATATATATATATACGATATATCAACAAATGGAAACTATATTTATAAAACCATATTTATTTCATTATACATATTTCAAGGACACCAAGTTAAATTATGGTGTGCTTTCATCAGATAAAATATAATATAGATCAGTTTTATAAATAAATATTGACATACCCTTAAATAATGCGACCATTTCTGTTGGAAGCTCCCGGATAGTGGGGTTATAAATTTATTTATACTATTATGCAAATTAGTGTCGGATATTTTTAAATCACAGTAGATTTAAAATAAGCCGTTGGGGTATGGAGAAAGGGAAAGAAAAGAAAGAGAGAAAAAAGAGAAAAAAGAGAAAAAAGAGCAAACTCTAAGAGGAAAATAAGAAAACAAGAAAAAGAGAAAGAGAAAGTGAAGAAAAAAGAAAAAAGAAAAGAGAAAGAGAAAGAGAAAGAGAAAGCTCTAAGTGATAGGTTGTTGTATTAGCGTAACGTTTAAGATGTAGTGAAAAAATAAATATTTATTGGATGAGTAAAGAAGAGTAAATAAGCGTGAATGGAAAATAAATAATAACAGGAGAATTTTAACCAGTGTTTAAATATGATTAAATGTTTAGTTTATCAATTAAATTATCCATTAAATTATTGAGATCGATACATTAAAAATTGAGATCTATATATTATTAAAAAAATCTATATATTATTAAAACTATATATTATTAAAAAATCTATATATTATTAAAAGAATATATTCATATATATACATACGCACACATACGTATATATACATGTAAATATATATATAACCTCCACATACATTCATATACATACATACAATAAAGGACTTTTTATGTTAAAGATATAGGAATTTTCCTAAACTTATAGATTTTTCGGAGAAACCGGAGAAAAAAACCGAAGAAAATCATTTCTATGTAATAGCAAAAAAGCGTGAAGGAAATTAAGTTATTTACTTATATCAAATGTTATAAATGTTAAGATAATAAAGAAATTTAAGATTATACAAACCTTATGTTATTATACAAACCTTATATTATTTAATTAATTTTATAAATTTTATATCTAATAAATCCACCTGTTATGTAGTTGTGACTGTTATTATATAAGTTTGTTTATCACGAACCTTAAGAAAACCCTTATAACCGAGTGCATTCGAATTGTATGCATATATATATATACACATATACATATATATATATATATATATATATATATATATATATATATATATATATATATATATATATATATATATATATAAAATAGTTAAGTCAAATAGGTAAAATTTGGCTTCGTTTATTAGAAATTATAGATATACTGCTATATATATTTCGGTGACAGCTATCATTGGCTGTGACGTCTTCAGGCGGCAGTCCGAATTGGTGTGCTAGAGACAGGTACACATGTTGTTTAAGTGCGTTTTACTCGGTCAATACTCCGATATGTCATATGATTCCAGATCCACAGAGAAGTAACAACGCAACCAGGAGCTGGACATATCGGAGTATTGACGGAGTAAAATACACTTAAACAACATGTGTACCTGTCTCTACCACACCAATTCGGACTTCACAGCCAATGATGGCTGTCACCGAAATATATACAGCAGCATATCTATAATTTATAATTTATATTTTTAATTATCGTGTCTATAGTCTGCCTTTCATAGGTTATAGATTCCATACACTGGTGGTTTTTTCCCTGTTTTATTGATAGCGCACTGTATATCTCTCTCTGGTGTGTTACCTTTTCAACATATTGTATTTTAAAGAGCTCAGGATTTCTTCTCCTTTGAGCACATTATTTACAGGGAATAGCGAGCGCCTATGGCTCTGTTAATTTATCGTGATATTTCGCTCCTTATAACAGTCTTTCCTATCTCTGTTTGGTTGAGCACACTTCTCTGAGTGGTTTTGGGCTGCCCTTTCTAGCAGTTCGTCCCTCAGAGGCCACTGATTCACTGCCCTTAAACACGCTGTGACTTCTCTCTCCCACGTGTAGCTGGACAGTCACTTTTAAAATTCTCTTAGTGTTGTCTGAAATGCATAGCCTGACACACGCTGATGAACCGAGGTTAATCCATTTCTTTCAACAAATTACTGGCGAAACATATCTTTGGATTTGTATCTTTGGATTTGTACGTGTGTTATATAGTTATAAAGGTATTTATTTACGCTTTAGTTTATGTTTAATTATCATGTCTATAGTCTGCCTTTCATAGGTTATAGATTCCATACACTGGTGGTTTTTTTCCTTGTTTTATTGATAACGCTCTGGTGTGTTACCTTTTCAACATATTATATATATATATATATATATATATATATATATATATATACATACATGTATGTGTGTGTGTATGTATATATATATACACACACACACGCACATACATGTATGTATGTATATATATATACACACACACACATACATGTATATATATATATATATATATATATATATATATATATATATAACGAAGGAAATGTGGTAAGGAACCAGGTGGACCATAACGCACCAAAGTACTCAATACTTAGGGTAGTAGAGTTGGTAATAGGAACGAGTAGGACCCCGACAGCTGAGCTCAAGCTGTTTCCACGGCTAATTCTGGAATTAGCCGTCCAGAATTAGCCGTCGAAACGGCTTGAGCTCAGCCGTCTGGGTCCTACTCGTTCCTATATATATATATAGTAATAATACGTCATATGTGGAGCGTGGTGAACAATTGCACGCAAAGACAAAACCACGCAAATGGTAATGAAGTCGTAGACTAAAATTCTAGCTAGGAAATCGAATGATTCTCCGCTTCAGAGTTAAGAATAAAGTAAATAAAATACAGAGGTAATTGAAATTAAATAAATACATACACGCATCCAAATACGTACATACACAAGCATACGCAAAAACACTCGCCATAGGTATACAAATACACGCACATATAAATATGTGTGTGTGTGTGTGTGTGTGTGTGTATATAAATAATTAAATAAACGTATATAAATAAATAGATACGTATATAAGCACACACACATACCTACATGTAAATACACAAATGTTCGGAGACGTACGTCAACCAAAACACGAAGTACACATATACACACACCCTACATACGTACGAACCTGCATACTCACACAGACGCAAAACTCACGTATATACATAACCAAAAGCATATGTACCAGAATATATAAATATACGCCATAACATATACAAGCAAATATACGTACGAGAAAGTATACGTACCTTCACTAAACATACAGGTAATATATACTTACCTATGCAAATAAGTAATGGTATAAAAATAACATATACTTCGCTACCACATCAAGACGTAAAATATCCGCGTATAGATCGTACTCTCCGTTAGGGTATAATGTGGGGCTGTAATACAGGAAAGTTTTGTGCAATTTATGTTTACAAGCCAAAATTGCCTCAGATTTTTTGTTTATGATGTGGTCTGTGGCGTAGAGTAGTTCCAGGGCCTCAGCGGCGCAGGGATCACATGGTCTTTTATTTCCGTTATACGATCTAGCCCTAGCTAGGATCTCCCAGTGTAACTTATATTGGGTGTGGTTGTCTTTTAGACACCAGATATAAGCTGAAAGTCACGTCATATTCCTTCTTAGAGGGTAACGAAAAGAATGGGTATACATGTTAAGACGCTGCTTGAATCTATTGGCGGTTAACCCTATGTAGGCCCTACGGGACGTGGGTGTTTCAACCTTACATTTGTAGGCAATGTTACTAGAGAGGCATTTCCCGGATAGGGGGCAATCAACCCGATTCCTACAATTACAGTTAGTACTAACTACAGGGTTGCACGTGTTCCTACCGCTAGGTAGTTTACCTAAGTTTGAAGCTGTGATGTTATGTGCAAGGTTAGGAGTCGTAGAGTAAGAAATTTTAATAGTATTTCTATTAAAAATGTTACTATATTTATGTGTAGGGGGAAAATGCTTAGTAATAAGGGATAGAAAGATCTTAGCTAATGGTGTGGCCACCTCCATATTATATGGTGGGTTATACCATATAATGTGTCGGGATCTGTTTCTTCTAGGTCTATTTTCGTACTCTGTATATGCTACCTTATCGACAAATCCACTCCGAGCAAGAGCTTCATTGTAATAAGTGGAATGGTCGTTGAAAATATGCTCGTTAGTAGATAGACGGGAAAGCCTCAACGAAACGTTTCTTACCAGGTTCTTGGTTATGCTGGCAGGATGGTTGGAATGCCTACTTATGTAAGTAAGCGTATCATTCGGCTTTCTATACGGGTAATACAACCCATTCGATAAATTGAGGGTAACGTCGAGGTAATTAACGACCGAGAGGTTGGCCTCAACCTGTATAGAGAGGTTGAAGCCTTTAAAGAAGGCTGTGAGTTATTTTCTGAACCTGTCGCAAGCACGAAGGCCGCACTTAGTCATGGTCAAAAGACCATCATCACGGTACAAACCACCGCCCACGTTGGGGAATTCGTCCTTGATAGAGAAAAGAAGGAAAAGGCCGATAAGATCAGAAACCTCCGCAGAATTGCTGGCGCCCATACTCACGTCGAATGGGGTACTATTGGATTTTTTAATCCAAATAGAGTCGTTGAAATTAATCACCGACTTACGGGCTTAAAGGATGACATCAACTTCGAAATCCTTAACCACTGTGAGTGTTTTAGCGAAATTAATAGCTCTAAGGAGAAGTGGTAAAGTGATGGAGGAGTAGTAATTATTGATGTCGAATTGGATAAAACGGCAATGTTCCTTGTTGCATATGCCGTTGGTGGGTGAGAGTGATAGTAGTACTACTATGTGTGCGTGAGGGTAGTTAGCTGTGTAGACAGGCAGGTATGTGTGGGTGAGAGTGGCATGTGCGTATATATGTGTGTATGGAGTTATGTGTATGTGGGTGTAGAAAGCGTAGTAGACATGCGAGGGGGTATTGTCGGTGTGCGAGTGAGTGTATATACTGGTGTGTGTGTTTAGGGTGTAAGTGCGTGTGTGTTTTTGTGGTGTAAGGGTGGTAAAAGTAAAGGAAAAGGGTGGTTGTGTGTGGGGATTAGTTGTGTTAGTGGGGTGACGAGGTGTTGGCGTGTGTGGGTAGAGTTTAGTGGTGATAGTAGGGGGGTAACTGGTAGTCAAGGCTAAAGGAAGAGACAGTCAGTCGAGGGGCTAAAGGAAGAGGGGTGGGGAGTTCAACCCGGGGCGGTGCATGTCTGTTATTGGAAGATGGTAATTTGTTCAGCCCTAAGTCGGGCATCAGGGGTTCCAGGGCACGCAATCAAGCCGTAGCCGGTCAAGTTACGAGTGGAGTGTCCGGCTGCGCTGAAGTGTCGGGCGATGGGGTAAAACGAGCCGAGGCGGATGTCGTGGAGATGCTCGTGAAGCGGTCGGCCAGACGGTGACAGGTCTGTCCGCAATAGGTCGCACTGCACCCCGTACAGCGGAGTCCGTAGACATGGCTGGAGGATTTGCAGCGAAAGGAATACTGGACAGAAAGGGAGTGGCTGTTGGATCCCTGTGAGGTATGGTGTTTTGTGATGTAGAGGCATATGTGACAGCGAGGTTGAGAGCAGGGAAGGGATCCGGGGAACAACAAGGATTGGGGGTGGAACCTGCGGACGAGGAGGTTGCGGAGGTTGCGTGCGCGTTTGAATAGGGGATGTGTGGGAGGGGTGGGTTCTTATTGGAGGCATCGGAAGAGGCGTAGGATCGTTCGTTGGAGGGATAGAGTGGTTGGGTGGTAGGTGAGGGGGAAAGGGTGGGTGAGGGTGGTTGGACAAGGGAGGGGTAATTCCTCCGGATGAAATGACGGACCAGGGTCTCAAAGTCTGCATCTCGGCTACAAAGGTGGCGGATCCGGAGAAGTAGGGAATGGTATTTGGTGAGAGTGAGGAGGTAAAGTCGAAGTAGGATTGGGAGTCGGTGGGTTTGAAGAAAGCGGACGTGGTGAGTGAGTGATGTGACGGAGGTGATGAAGAGATGCAGGTAATGAAGTCAATATAATAACCGTATAGCTCTGAGCCTCAAAATGGCCAACGAAAAGGTTGTCATAGTATACAGCCATACACACACACACATATATATACATATATATATATATATATATTTACATATATATATATATAATTGTTTCTACTTTAGGCACAAGGCCAGCAATTACCCAGTGCATTACTGGTACTTTATTTTATCGACCCCGTAAGGATGAAAGGCAAAGTCAACCTCGGCGGGATTTGAACTCAGATCGTAAAGGGACTTAACTATGCTGGAAAGCATGGCGTCCGACCCTCTACCGATACTGCCATATATATATATATATATATATGTAATAAACAATACAATATAATTACCTCATTACCAGAGGTTTCCCGAATAAGACGAATACGAAAAACGTCCTCATTCGTCCGTCGGACAAGGCAATTTAAAACATAGTGAAATATTTGAAAAGTCTCCTCAAGAAATGCAAGAGTTTAACGGGCAAAAAATGTATAAATAAGAGTAATGCAAGAGATATATAAAAAAAATAAGGAAATATAGTTAGGGTATGTGTATATGTATGTATATACACTCACAAATGTACATATGTGTGTATGTACAAATGCATGTGTATGGTGAAAATGTGTGCGTAAGTACATATATGAGGGCAAGTATATTTGTGTATGTGTGACCACAAATACGTATATAATATCAGTTGAAAAAGAAATTGTATGATAATATAATTAACACGCATCCAGATACAGGTATTAAATACACATACGTGTATGAAAGCACGCGTATAAAAACACACACACGCGCGGTCACTTATATGCGGAAGATAAAGAGGGAAAGTGGGTGTAATAGTAAAAAGAAATGTCATTCTCGATATATGTATAAAAATGAAACAATATATGAAAATGAAACATTTTTTTTAAATCAAAGAGAAAGTAATCAATTAACACTAGAGAAAAGAAAACAAACATAGGTACGCACGTACACACACACATATATATAAAAAAATATTTATACACACAAATACGTAGACAAAAGCGTATGCATGCGTACATACATACACACGAGGCACGTATATATATATATATATATATATATATATCGCCACATGTATATCTAATCACACGTACGTACGCGACTATATATATATATATACATATATACATACACAACCATACATACATATAAATATACACACATATACATACACATACACATACATTCACCCGCATACACACACACGTATAAATAAGTATGTAAAAAACCTAGATATAAAAAAACACACATACACTCACATATATATACGTACGCACGCACGCACACATACGGAGGCGTTCGTATACATATACAGAATGTATACACAGATAAGCACACTCACACACATAGATACAGATTATAAGCCAGCCGTATGAATAATATATCTGGAGTGGAAAACGCAAGTGATATGTAATATCAGGTAGTGAAAGAAAATGGGGAAGTAAAATGTGGAATGTGAAGATATTAGGTAAGTGAATCGAAAAGTAGGGGGGGTTACTGGTGGATATTAGGTAAGTGAATCGAAAAGTAGGGGGGGGTTACTGTGAAGTAAAAATAAAAATAAAATTAAAAATAAAGTTAAAAATGAAAGTAAATTAGAAATAGAAGTCTGTAAAGAGGATAATTTAAGGAAAGTGAAGAATAAGAGTTTATGGAGGATAAGTAACTGAAAGTGAGTTAAGTTTATATGAGCTGGAAAGCAAGTGTGATTTCATATGTGGGCAACTGGTGAAAATTTCTGTTTTTGTATTTAGGCAGGTTTTTGGTGATTTAAGGTTCTGTAAAATCCAATATTTTTCACTTATGCAGAGTGTGCATCTTCTTGTTCCTCTTGTATATTCTTTAGATTGGTTCAAAATTGACCAATCCAATTTATACTGGATACCTTGGTCTTTCAAACCCCATATCTGCTAGCCAGAGCTGATGTGAATCTTTTTTCTGGATGTCGGAAAGATGCGACATGTGAGTAATAACGCGTTTTGAATTTGTCTTGTGTCATACCCACGTATCGTTCCCTGGTGGCTGGTTGGTTGTTGCTGATGGTTGTCACTTTAGCCGCATATACAATGGCTTTGGTGTTGCATTTACCTTGTAATGGGCATTCACTTTTGACTCTACAGGAGCAATTTTGATGTTTTCTGGGTGATTTCTTATTAATGATATAAGATTTAATAGGGGAACCGCAGGAGTAGCTAATTTTGACAAAGTTTCTATTGAAGATCTTATAGTATCTATGTGTTCTAGGGAAATGTTTATCTAAGAGCTCTGGGAATGTTTTGCCTACATTAGTTTTAACTGCTAGTGAGTAGGGGCATGTGAACCAGATTATTTTTCTTTTCCTATTATTATGTTTAAAAGAGTTAGTATTGTTGGGTATGTACTTAATCGGTTCGCTAAATCCGTTATTTTGAAGGGCTTTATTATAGTAGGGGGATGCCTTATTGAAAATAGCCTCTGAGGAAGAGAGGGTGGAGATCCTACGGCTAATATTAGGGATAAGGTTTTTAAAAACTATAGGAGGATGGCAAGAGCCTTTATTTATATATTTTAAATTTTCATTGGGTTTATGGTATGGTTTATAAGAAGCAGTAGGCAGATCTAGGTTTATATCTAGAAAATTAACATTGGAAAGGTTAGTGTCAATAGTGATTTTAAGATTAAAACTAGCGAAGGTTTTTATTAAGTCTTTCCTTAATCTATCTAAGTTATGGCCTATGGTGGTATGGGAAAGTATTAGACCATCGTCGCGATAAAGCCCAAAAATATGGTTAGGGAATTTTTCTTTAAGTGTGTGTAGGAGGAATAGGCAGACTAAATCACAAACATCAGCACTGTCAAAAGAACCCATTGAGACATCGAATGGGTTCTCTGGGTTAGATATTTTTACCCAAGTGTCATTATCAGTAAAGAGTAGAGTGTTTCTAGCATGCAAGATGACATTCTCCTCAATATCAGAAATATTGGTAAACTTTCTAGCGAAATTTAAGGCTTTCGCTAAAAGAGTCTGAGTGATAGACGGGTAGAAATCTACAATGTCAAATTGGGTGAATCTAGAACTATTTTTATCTTTAATATTATTAAACCAATGTACTACGGAAGAGCTATTTATCCATTGGAGTAATTCTGACTTACTTCTAATCTGTGTGTTTATATTAATTAAAATATTTTTGCTGGCAAGACCGATATCAGTCTTAGCAGGGTTGATTAATCTAAACTAGGACGATTAATAAAGTCAGGTTTGTGATCTTTAAGGGAGATATATGCATTACGTTTAGCAAGTTTTTCTGTCCTATTACCTATTTTTAAAGAACTAGCTAATTCTTTAGCTTCCTTATTTATATTATTATACGTGTTTATATTAGCTATTTGGTATTTAGACGTGATGTTATCTATTAAGAGTTGGCCATGTAAATTATTATTAACTTCGTATAAGTTTTCGTTTCGTATGCGTTTCGTTTCGCTTTTTCTACACGCCGAAATGCGATTCTCGCTGAATTTATATTTGTATTAATCTCCCGAGTCTTACCATTAACCTGTTAATAATTCTATTGACAGATTAATTGCATAAGTTTATTTTAAAACTACTCGGTTGGGTGCTTATTCGATTTGTGCTATTTATGCAATTTTTTTCATGATTTACACATACTGAATTCATTTGCCAAAATCTGCGGTTTTTCCCCTTGTGAGTTACGCATATGCTTTTACAAAACCCTGCGTCATTCACAAAGTTGGCGCAGAGCAAAATACCTGTTGATAACGTGATATTCCTTGTTCGATCATTATACCAAAAGCTTATAGTTTTAAGCAGACAGTATTATTGATTTAGGTTTCATAGAAACCCTGCATTTGGATTTTACCATCAATTCCAATGGGTCCAGGTCGGTTATATATGTGTATATGTATATATATATATATATGATTTTATCATTTATTTTGTTTGACCTGTTTAGCTTGACTTGTTTTTTAGCTTAGGTGGTTAATGCCTTCTTAACAACATTTTCAGTTTTGTATGGCTTTTTAACATATATGTTTAGCTCTGGGTTTTTTAACTATTGAACGCTTGCCAGCATAACTCTGATTTTGCGTTTCGTTTCGCTTTTTCTACCCGCCGAAATGCGCTTCTGGCTGAATTTATATTTACATATATGCATATGTATTGACATTTCGTATTTCTAAAGAAATACGGTATGTTTATTGATAAACATTTAGAAAGACGTAGCTTTGCAAAACACCAGGGCTATCGCCACATGGCGGTGTCCAGCAGCAACAAGGGGGCAATCGTTGATGCATTTCGAACTTAATTAATACTCATCAGGACGATCCCTCCCACCCTTGCGACTGCTGAACTTGAAAACAGGCGAGAATATATGGTTTTCTCCTCTGTGTAAATGAGGTGATTAATCTCACTTGCATATGAAGCTGCATACGTTGGCTCAACTTAGAATAGAATTAGGATTTAGCTTCATGCATAGCTGTATACAGATATGTATTCGAATTTCGTATTTCTAAAGAAATATACGAGTGGGAGGGAGAAAGAATGGATACTCTGTCGAGTGAAGTGTTTTTTTAAACTATCGTTCTGGAGAATTGTGTGTGTGTGTACGTTTATGTATATGCCACTGATTTCTAACTTTTGAGGTAAATTTTACTTGACGCCGCCATTGACTGTCTTTTGCTCTTTTAACAGCTTCCTTGCCCTGAATCCTTCCAATTACTATATGAATTCTAATAGACTCGCGTTTCAAACTCGATATTCGAGATACATTTGTTCATATTTATCATAGCTATCGTAGCTTTCTATTCCGGACTGATTCCATGCCTGAGGCATGTAGGCATTTTCTTCCCTCTTCCTTCCTTTCATTCTTTCTCTCCCTCCTAGCTCGCTCTTCCCTTCCTCTTACTGCTTCTTTTCGTTCTTTCTCTCTTAGCTTAGAGAGCCATTGTACTCCCCTTTCTTACAGTGACTTGATGCACTTCATTCTTCTCTCTCTTTAACCTGTCTGTCTGCCTATCAATCTATTCGTTTATCCCACAAACATTATTCAAACAGAGATATTTATTTCTCTGTTGTTACGAGTTGTCTATCTTTCGTGGTCCTTTTAGTTAAATCGCTGAAACCACAAGTGGTCAAAAATCTGATGAGAAAATTTAATGTTTGTGAGATCCCATCTCCTCTAGTTTATCACTTTCTCATTCCTTCCTATCGCTTCTACGAGCCAACACACTTCTAGCCACGGAATTCTATCCTTTGAGGTAAATTTTACCCGACACCACCATTGACAGCATTTTGCTGTTTTAACAGCTTCCTTGCTCTGAGTCCTTCCAATTACTATATGAATATATATATATATATGTGTGTGTGTAAAATGTTACCCGTAGAAAAGGGAAAGGAAAGAAGAGTGCTCTATGTATTGTACAGAGCTATTTATTATTTATGTAAATATATATATTTATATATATATATATATATATGTGTGTGTGAGTGTGTGTGTGTGTGTGTGTGTATGTGTGTGTGTGTGTGTGCGCGTGTGCGCGTGTGTGCGTGTGCGTGTGTGTAAAAGGTAAACAGAAATAACAACACATTCAGTACAGTATATGGAAGGGATATATTAGGTTAACGTTTGATATAGCAGGAAGAGGGTCTTAACTTTTCGAACGTTAGTGTCTTTCAAAGAATGAGAAATAAGATAGATTGAGGGGATGGGTGGGTTGGGATTGGAAAAATGTCTTTAGATAAAAATAACAGGTCCATTCATGTTGACATCTCTTGCAAAACTGTTGGTGGTGGCGTTTTGTGTATGATTTATTTTTTAGAAAAGTGGATGATGGAGCGCGTCCAGATTAAAGTTTAAGCAAAGAATCGCTGCTTTCACCCTTAACGGGATCTTCTGAAACAAAAAAATGAATCTGTGGACGCAGAAGTAAATATTTCGAAAAACGTTACAACTGAAGCAAAACAGGAAGACGATACTTTGGTTCGTGAAGACGTTCCCTGGCAACGAACGGAAAAAACCAAACATAATACGTCGTTATGTGGAGCGGTGAGAACGATTTCACACAAAAACAAAAAACCCAAACCACGTTTATGGTATAAATGGAGTCATTAGACTAATATTCTATTCAGGAAACCGAATGATTCTCGGCTCCGGAGTTTAAGAATAATTGTTTCTACATTTGGCACAAGGCCAGCAAATTACCCAGTGCATTACAGGTACTTATTTATTTTATCGACCCCGTAAGGTTGAAAGGCAAAGTTAACCTCAGACCGTAAAGGGACATAACTATACTGGAAAGCATGGCGTCCGACCCTCTAACGATACTGCCAATTCACCGGCGGAAAGTGGGGCTGTGCAGCCTCCTCCCCCTAATTCCCTCTAAATGACCCTCCCGGTCAAAGCCGCATGTAGTGTTATCTAGGAGTTTAAGAATAATGTAAATAAATTGTTGTGTTTGTGTGTATATATGTATATGTTTATGTGTGTATATATGTATGTGTATGTGTGTGTATATATATGTGTATATATATATATATATATATATTGTGTCTGTGTGTGGATGCATGGGTATGTGTGTATGTGGTTGTGTATGTATCTGTATTATGTATATGATTATATTTGTGTGTGTATATATAGAAATATTTATATATATTTTTTGTTGTGTATGTGTATGTATTGGTGTATGTATGTATGTATATGCGTGTGTGTATATTTATATGTTTATAATTTTATATATATACACCATGGGCGAAGAGTGGGTGCATGCAACGCATGCAGTGCATGGGTTATAGAATCTTGAGTTGATCAATTGCGTCGGTTAAAGCAAGCAGAATTTTGGCTGCTTACTATATAGTAGACACATAAAAAGATAACACACACACACTAGATACAACTACATGCGGCTTTGAGCGGGAGGGTCATTTAGAGGGAATGGGGGGGGGGTAAGGCTGCAGAGCCCCACTTTCCGCCATGGCGATTGGACTGCATGCCCTGCTTTCCAGGTTACCCTTCGCCACTGATATACACATATATGTATGTATATGTGTATGTATGTGTGTGTATGTGTGTTCGCACGTATGTATGTACGTGTATATGTGTATGTATGTATTTAGGTATATGTATGTATGTTGAACATATGTGTATTATGCATAGGTATGTGTGTATGTGTATATGTATGTATATATATATATATATATATTTATATATGCATATATGATTATATGTATACTCACATATAATCATATATGCATATATATCACAATTTAGGTGTATACGATCGTATGCGCACGGGTAAATGCGTATATATGAGCCTGGTATACGTATGCGTGTGCGAGTTTATGCGTATATGCATGTATATGTATGAACGGCGGATCATCACGTGTACCAAATACTTATTTATGTATTTATTTATGTATTTATGTATTTATTTATGTATTTATTTACTCGCTTTACTCTCATTATATACTTATCATTGTACTCATTAGCACACGACTCTAGAATATTACTCTCTGTACCCATGTATCTGTTCATCTTTCTTCACTCCCCCTATCCCCCTAAGAATCACACAACACCAGTGTGAATAACTAGTAATCGTTTGGTATATACGATGGGCAGCCGGCGGTGGCGGACTTCCCGCTAGCACACCCGACGCTTAAGACAGTTACATTCTTGGAAAGAAAGTAGCATGGAAGAGCAATCATGAAAGATTACTGAATGAGGAGAATGCATGGGAGAAAGGGACCCTACCCTAAGTGAACCCATCAGAGAGCACAGCCGTACAAGTCAGCAGAAGTGTAGTAAGTAAGACAATTCAGGACATGAAGACTTGGAAAGCAGCCGGTCCATCAAGGGTAACTGCCGAGATGCTGAATGCATCACCTTAACCACTCGTATTGTAAACGAAGTAATACAAAATGGTGTCCTACTAAATGATTGGCACAGCAGCATCATTATCAACTGCACCAGACAGAGGAAACTATAGAGCCATTACGTTGATGTACCAGGTAACAGAAAGTGTTATAGCACAGATGGACATAAGTAGGCTTAATAATCAACACTTGAGGGCGGCCGACCAGAGTAGAAGCTGCTGAATGTTCGGTCGCCCTCATGTCTCTGCTTTTTCAACCTCATGGATTTTGTCTATTGTATTCCTTTGTTATATTTCAAATACCTGATGATGTCACCGGATTCATACTGAACCCGGTCATTGAAATGATCATAGTTATATACAAATATTTTTTTCCGACCAACCATACCGGGGTCGAGAGTACCTTAGACGACTGGAAAATGGAATTACCGAGCTTAGGGAATCTACAGGAATACTCGTCCATGCCGACAAAACCAACAACCTTTACAGTATGGACGTTCAAATTTACCATGAGCTAATCCTCAGGGAATTGAGAAAAAGCTACAAAAAAACGCCCGAGGCTACCCTGGAGGATATCAACATCAAGGCTTATGAGATCGTATCTGGTCTTGGTATAGATGATAGGACGGCCCCATACCAACCAAGGGAGCCGAGGATTACCATTAAGGACCAAAAACCAAACTTCGAGTCTAACCTCCCGGTCAGACATGGGGGTTATTAGCAAAAGCATTTTAGATAGGATCCTGCCCACACTTAAGAGTAAAATAAGGTTACAACTCTGGTCCTGCATCAGCCAGGTGCTGGACTGGTTTACATTTTTACCTGACAAACATAGGACTAGCTTCATACAACTAGACAGCAACAATTACTACTCCTCTATCTCGCCCATAGTCCTGAACAAGGCACTCATATTCGCGATGAATAGGACAGACCTAACACGCGACGAGGTCCGAATCATACACGCCGCCAGAAAGACCCTGATCCGATTCGATGGGGACATATGGACCCGGAACGACTGGCCAAATAATTTTGACATTCCAATGGGCTCCAGTGACTCCGCGCAACTAACGGACTTGGTTGGGATATACATACTCTACGAGATCAGGAGAGAAATACCCAACCTGGGTGGCGGGCTGTACCGAGACGACGCACTCTTCACCGTAGTGGACCAAAGCACCACAATGGTCGAAAATATGAAGAGGAGAATTAGGCACTTCTTTAGCAAGGTAGGACTTAAGGTAGAGATGGAACCCAATAGAAAAGTAGTGAATTTCCTGGACACCACCCTCAACCTCAACACCAAGCTACACCACCCATATCATAAACCCAATGAGAAGCTGGTGTATATCAACGCTGAGTCTAATCACCCTAGATCTATAGTTAAGGCCGTAGTTAAGAGTGTCTCTGACAGGATCTCTAACTTGTCGGCCAATAAAGAGATCTTCAATAGTAACGCTGATTACTATAACTTAGCGCTAGCTAAGGCGTCCCACAGCGATAGGATCAGCTATAACCCTAAGGGACATGATCGAAATGACCCAAGGGTACCCCGGACCAATACCCTCAGGGGCATGAGTCGCCCACCTAATACCTCGGTGACGAATAGTAACACTCCCAGACCCCTATCCGTCACCACCCCCGGTAGAAGGTCCCGCATACCCCACCGGTCTAATACCTACAACGCTGAAGACCACTGTGCTACGGAGCATAGGCACCCCTGCACCGGCCCCACCACCCGCCGAACCCTAATTGATCAGGGAGGCCGCACCTCGCAGGTTTATAGCCCCACGGTGGGCCCATATAACCCTCATGATAGTGACCGCTCTGCACACCCGAGTGACACCAACCGAGCTCGACCAGAGCTGTGCACAAACACGCGATGGCCCACGGCAGACACCCAGCAACCCCGCAAGAATAGGACCAGGAAGGTCACATGGTATAACCCTCCGTACTCGGTGGGTCTACGTACCAGCCTGGCTAGAACATTCTTTAGAGTACTGGATAAATGTTTCCCTAGGGCCCACAAGTACCATAAAATATTCAACAGGCACACGGTGAAACTTTCCTACTCAACCACACGCTCCGTAGCCCAGCACATAGCTGGCATAAATAGGAATAGGCTCACTGCCTCTAATACCACCGTAAACCCCGGAGCCACCCAACAGAACCAGCACGCGGGACGCAACGGAACCCGGACAGGCCCAACTAGCACAGCGGAACCCAACGACCCTGTGCTGATGGCGGAGGCCACCCATCCAACGCCGAGTGATGGTAACCACGCGGTACATGTGGTGGGGCTTAAGACGTCATGTAATTGCAGAGACCCATCACTATGCCCCCTTAGTAATGAATGCATGACGAAAAACGTGGTCTACAGGTGTAAGGTCACAACCCCTAACTCGGAGCACCACTTCATAGGTTCCACAGCGACGAGCTTCAAATATCGGTGGTATAACCATCGCCATTCCTTTAACAGAATATATAAGAGGAAATGTACGGCCTTTTCTGAATTGATCTGGAGGCTCAAACTTGAAAAGACCCCGCACTCTCTGGTCTGGTCCGTGGTTAGAAAGGTTCCCCCATACAGAGGCGGGTCTGGTATTTGCAACCTCTGTTTTAGTGAGACACTCGAGATTCTTCATGGTGGAACCAAGCTATTAAACAGAAGGGCCGACTTATTCGGTGCCTGCAGACACCTAAGGACGGGAACTTTCCTCAAGCTATATGGATAAACCCCTGTTATGGCCTCCCACAACGCCCCCCCCCTGTAAGTCCCGTACACCCCGTACCAATGAGCAATGGACAACAACAACCACACATAGTTTGTGGTCCCTATGGTGGATGGTCCACCGGATCCTCTACTGCTTAGGAGTCATCTAAACCACGTTTTATTGAACCTGATTTTATATATGTATATATATATGTATCATGTGTATATATATATATATTATATGTGTATATATGTGTATTTTATATATATGTATGTATATATATGTATATATTTTATATATATATGTATATGTATGTGTATTTTATATATATATATGTATGTATGTTTTATGTGTGTATATATTTTATGTATGTGTGTATTTTATGTATATATATATATTTTATATTTTATATGTATATCTTTTATATATATGTATCTTCTGTGTATATATATATTATATATATATATATATATATATATATATATATATATATATATATATATATATATGTGTGTGTGTGTGTGTGTGTGTGTGTGTGTGTGTGTGTATATATATTGGTAAACGGAATAGAAAATGCTGTCAAATTGTTCACAGTGAAAAATAGGAAAACCCATAACTGAACCGCACAACAACTTCGCAAACCCCCAAGCCACTAACAAACGAAGAAGGAAGCACAAAACCGAAGATGAACTTCCCAACCTCGCTACCATAAGAAGGAACAAAAACCCTAGAAATCATCTCCCCCAGAATGACATATACAACTTTCCCCCTTCAAGGAGACACCATACCAAATCACTCAACTACTACGCGGATGCCTCATCGTCAAACATAGGGAAAAGATACCACCACCATGATAGATGTAACAACTTCTCCGCTTCAAGGGGACAGCAAGGTAATTTCCATTTTCTCAACTCTCGCTTCCACAATACACAACAAACCCACACCACACGATACAACCAACAATGTAGGCCACCTATAACACCACAATCCAACATGGCACATAGAAACACACTCGCAGTACAGGAACACCCCATTCAATCTACAACCACCAACCCGAACCACATTCTACAACAACAAGGAATATAACAAACATAGGGGACCACTTAACATCAGCAGACAACCCCTCTACCCCAACCATTTTTTAGACACAGCACACAGATACAGGCAAACAAAATAACACAAGACAGAGAGGAGAAACCGATAGTAATAAAAATGATCAATCTTACTAGTGCAGAACCAACACCCAACCTTATCAACTTACTCTCCAAAGGTCTTAAATTCACACCGACCCCACTACGTCCTAACTACTATGAAATGAAGGAAGACATCACAGACTTGTGTAGAAAGTTACGACTCAGTGAACAACTATTCGACCAGTACAATGAGGATGAATCATTAGCCAGAAATAGAAGCAATTACACCCCATCAAAAGGTAGAAATAAAATCCTGGACGAATTCTGTGAACACATCACAAACTTCCCTTACCAACACTTGCACCGACAAAAACACAAGCCAAACCTCAACAAGAAAGAATGGGGAGAATTAAATAGATTAAAAACCGACAGAACCATTACAATTAAAGAGGCTGATAAAGGGAGTACAGTAGTCCTAATGGAGACAGAATTCTATATCAACTTAGCGCTCTCCACTTTGGAAAACGAAACATACTACGAAAAGGCTGAACACTACAATCAACAGAAAATTATGAGAAACCTAAAAACTCTAATCAACCAATACAAAGAAGGACTCACTAACAAGGAATTCAGCTTCATCACAGACTTCACAAGTAAATCCAGCCTTTTCTACGGTATCCCTAAAGTACATAAAAGCGAATTAATAAGTAAGGCATGCAAGGAAGCCACAGACATAGTCATCAATGTCCCCTCACCCAATGATCTGAAATTAAGACCTATAATAGCAGGCCCCGCTTGCGAAACCCACCGCCTCAGCAACTTTATTGATACCCTTCTCAAGCCTTTTCTCAAACACATCAAAAGCTATATAAGGGACGACATAGATATGCTCAATCACCTCCCTAATATGCCACTTTCTGAACAAACCCTACTAGTGACGTTCGATGTAGTCAACCTATACTCCAACATCCCCCACAACCTAGGAATAGAAGCTATCCAATTCTGGCTGGATAATTACCACAATGAACTCCCACAACGCATCAAAAAAGAATTCGTGATAGAGGGACTCAAATTTATCTTGGAGAACAATTACTTCGTTTTCAATAACAAACCCTACAGGCAGAAATCTTTCAACTCTTGCCACCCTAGACACGTTAAAATTAATATTCCCTACAACTTAGCCAAGAGAATCTGTACTATAGTCTCCAATAAAAACACCTGCTACTTACGGCTACAAGAACTAAAGGACACACTCATAGGCAGGGACTACCCTGCATCACTAATTAACAATGGAATCCAACGTGCCCTAAAACTCAGTACCCAGGGCCTTAGACACCCTAAAGTAAATCAGCCGAAACTAAAAGCTCTTCCATACATCTCCACACACAACCTCCTCAACAATGAGGCCTTTGACACCATCCACCAGAACATCCCTGTGTTGAAAAAGGATCATACAATGAACCAAATCCTACGAACACACGAGATCATAAAGAGCAAAAGACAATCTAAGTCAATGAAAAACATCCTAACACATGCCAAAGTACTGCCAACCACAACAACGAAACCCACAGTAAAAAAATGCGATAGACCCAACTGTGGCATTTGCATCAACCTAATAGAGGGTTCGGAATTCTATTTCAAAGAAGGACAACGTTTTATAGTAAAACACAATTTCACATGCGCATCAGAAAATCTAATATATGTATTAACTTGCTCAGGTTGTCGAAAACAATACATAGGCCAGACCAAAAACAACCTCCGCCAACGCATGACTGTCCATAGATCCCAAATTAAAATACGGGAATACAGGAAAATACCACTGAGTGAACACATTGATACCTGTGCCGCACAAAATCATCCCAACTTCAGAATCTTTCCCCTCTACAAATTTAAAGATAATGCCACCCACACCCAGCGCATCAGCAAGGAATCTTACTTCATTAACAAATACGGACCCCGTCTAAACACTTCTCCCTAAGACGAACCCACAACATACACACGTCAACATACATACCTACATCAGCATACATCTCTACCCACATATAAACACAATGACATACGTAAACACACATGTTCTATGGTGCAACACAAATATAACTTTTGATGTCTATAGATATAAACATGCCGACACACACACATACATAAACGCACACATGCATTGCACACTGATGGGCACATACATATTTGTGCACAGGTGTTCCGGTACGGCGGGGCCTAGTGGGTTCCCCTTGCAGTACGTACAATCTGGACACACTCCACATACATATTTGTGCACAGGTATGCAATTTCTGGACACACTCCAGATACATGGGTACAATTTGTGCACAGGTATACAATTTGTGCACGGGTATACAATTTCTGGACACACTCCAGATACATATTTGTGCACAGGTATTCCAATACGGCAAGGCCTAATGGATACCCCTTGGAGTACGTGCGGTCTGGACAGACTCACACACACCTTGGTATTATGCCAATACTATATATAATTTCACACCTTTTATTATTAAGGTTTTTGATGTTCTAGAGAGAATCGATTTTACTGAAAATATCGAATAATGTACACCATTTTAACAGAAATAAATACTGATCCACCCACACACGCACACACACATTCTCTCTCTCACACACACACACACACACACATATATACACACACACATATACACGCGTACATTAACATACAAAGAGACATACACACACACACACTTCTCCGTATAAGACAAGAACTGAAAAAATATCTTTTAACATGTTAAAATATCCCCCACACACTTACAGACACATTCCTACTGACCATCCCTCTACCACGAATTACTCTGCTACACACACACACACACACACACACACACACACACACACACACACACACACACACTTGTCTTAATAGGCATTTGAACTGTCAACAGGCTGCGGTTCGCACACACATCCCTGCTGACCATTATCACAACAACGAACCTCTTTACTACTACTACACACACACACACACACACATATTTGTTAGACTTATTTCTCAGTCAGCCGACACAAACCTACATTTGGCGCAAAATCAATTTTTTACATTCACATGACCTCTACCGACCAATCAAAATTTTTTTGACCACAAGAATTTTCGCAACACGAATTGGCGCAAAACTTTTTTTAACACCGCTGGAGCCACTTTTTTAACATAAAAACAGGTAGAATTCCCAAAACTAATCAGATCAGAGCAAACATCACGGACGCTTTATCTCAAAATTATTTTTGAAAAGCATTAGAAATGCGCAACCGGTAAAACTAAAAACCAAAACTTAATACTAACCAATACTATTACTAATTATCACTTATTCCTAATTAAACTATTTTTCACTGTGAACAATTTGTCAGCATTTTCTATTCCGTTTATCAATATATCATAACTTGTGTGTTACACCTCTATTCTTTTAAATATATATATATATATATATATATATATATATATATATATATATATATATATATATATATATATATATATATTTATATATATATATATATATATATATATACTTGTGCGTACATACATACATATATATATGTACACACCTGTAGGGATTTGTGTGTGTGTGTCTGAGGGGGTAGGTGTGAGTGTATGTACAAGTCAACCAGCATAAACCTTTTATTTCTAAATTTTCTAAACTATCTAAGTATTGGACTCTAACCATTATTTTAAGTATTACCACCCCACATTTTGTATGTGTGGATGTGTGTGTGTGTCTTTAGAGGTGGGTGTGAGTGTAGTGCAAGCCAACCTACATAAGTCTTTTTATTTGTAAATTTTCTACTTCAACCATAAATTTCAGTAGCACCACTCCACATAAATTCCTCAATTTAAGAATGACCTGTAGTATCTATTTCATACTATTAACCTTAATTGAATATATATCTGACCAAATTCGTGTATATCCATCATACGTTAATCACAAATTCATGTATATTCATCATATGATAGTAAGTCAATTCAATTACCTATCTCACCATTCCCCCCCCCCCCCCCCTCCGACCCAACACACCACCTCAAACTCATTGACCAGTCAAACTATAGCAACACAAATATATCTTCTCCCATCACCCGTGGCAATAACTGTTACTACAACTGCTATTATCCCTCTTACCCTTCTTGGAGAATTTTTGTTTATCGTTAATTATGTATCAGCTGAAATGATGGAATAACGCTGAATATAATATGAACCCACGCGTTCCCAGGCGACCATTCGAATCTTCTTTATTTCAGATACAGAAGTATACACTCACCCCCACCTCACCCCGCATATATCCACCCTCCTCCACCATTGACGGCAAATGCCCCAAATTCCGAATTGGCACCATCAACGTGAGCACAGTCAAAGGAAGAACAGGAGAAATTTTAGAGATGCTTTTTGGGGAGGAAAGTTAGCTAGACTCCTTTTAGGCAAAGAATCGTGTTACAAATTTTTTCTGGTTGGGAAATGACAACGGGCTGGGTGAAGCAGGTATTTTATTAGGTGATAAATGGGGAGACAAAGTAAATCTGTAAATAGAGTGAAAGCGAGAATCATTAAACTCAGACTAGTCCTGAAAAAAAAAAAAATGGCTGGAATTATATCCGCATACGCACCCCAATCTGGGGTTTTACGAGTTTTACGAGTGCCTAGTGTGCTACCCTAACAAATGACAGTGGCTTCCTAATCATCACAGAGGACTTCAATGGACACATTGGAAAACACTGTGGCAGCTTCTACAGAGTCCATGTAGGCTACGGGTTTGGCAAAAGAAATGAAGAAGGTTTCAGGTTCCTAGAATTCTGCGACACCAATGACCTATCGATACGTAACACAAACTTCAAAAAACCCGACAACTGCCTGATCACCTATAGATCTGGGGAGCATGCTAGTCAGATAGATTTTATCCTGACCAGTGGATGAAATAGAGGAATGGATGTAAACACAAAATCCTTCCCTGGTGAGGAATGTACCTCCCAACATAACCTAGTAGTCAGTGACCTCATTGTCAGAGCTAGTCGAACTTGGAAACAGAAGGCAACTTGGAGAAGAAAGATTTGAAAGTTGAAAGATCCCTCAGCCAATAACAAATGTAGAAATATTTTCCGCGGCGCCTACGCGAGTAAGGAGCATTGGAAGTTCCTGAAAGATAATCAACCGAAGGTGACAGACGAGATTTGTGGAGTGAGCAAGGCTACAGGGAGAAGGAGAGTGGTTTGGTGGTGGAACAATAAGGTGGATGAGGCAATTAAGGCCAAGAGACAGGAATAGAAAAAATGGAAGAATGGGGGAAGCAGGGTACACTACATAGAGACAAGGAGGGAAGCTAGCCGAAAAGTATACTTTGCAAGGAGGGAAGTGGAAGCATGTTTTACAGCGTGAAGAACTGAAACGTGATGTGTTCAGGATTGAGAGGCAGTGTGTAAGGGAACATTGTGATGTCATTGGTGAGAAGTTTGTCTGTGATGATAAAGGCGAAATTGCCGTCACCGACGCTGAAAAGAAAGTAGCATGGAAGATCCATCATGAAAGATTACTGAATGAGGAGAATGGATGGGAGAAAGAGACCCTACCCTAAGTGAACCCATCAGAGGGCACAGCCGTACAAGTCAGCAGAAGTGTAGTAAGTAAGACAATTCAGGACATGAAGACTTGGAAAGGAGCCGGACCATCAAGGATAACTGCCGAGATGCTGAATGCATCAGGGTCGACAGCTCACACCTTAACCACTAGTATTGTAAACGAAGTAATACAAAATGGTGTCATACTATTTAGTATGACACCAGGGTTCTTTCCTTAGCCCTCCCCTGTTTATTATCGTTCTGCAAGCTATAACAGAGGAGTTTAAGACCAGCTGCCCTTGGAAACTTCTGTACACGGATGATTTTACACTCATAGCTGAATCTACGGCAGAATTAGAGTAGACATTCCAAACCTGGAAGCATAGCCTCAAAACAAAAGGCCTTCAAGTCAACATGTCAAAGACTAAGGTCCTAGTAAGTAGATTGGCACAGCAACATCATTATCAACTGCACCAGATAGAGGAAACTATAGAGCCATTACGTTGATGTACCAGGTAACAGAAAGTGTTATAGCACAGATGATTAGGGAGTGGATTAACCTAGAACAGATGCAATTTGGATTTGTGCCAGGAAAAACCACCACAGATACCGTCTTCCTTGTGAAATAGTTAGAAGAGAAGTAACTAGCCAAAAGTAAGCTACTCGCTCTATATGGCGTTTGTTAATTTTGAGAAAGCTTTCGACAGAACCCTCCATGCCATTATCTCTTTGGCTCTTAGTAAACTAGGAGTAGAAGAGAGGCTTGTGAGGGCTCTGCAAGCCATGTTATAGGGGTGCAGTCAGCAAAGTTAGGATTAACAAAGACTATAGAGAAGAATTTAACGTGCAGGATGGCGTCCGGCAGGGTTCTTTCCTTAGCCCTCCCCTGTTTATTATCGTTCTGCAAGCTATAACAGAGGAGTTTAAGACCAGCTGCCCTTGGAAACTTCTGTACACGGATGATTTTACACTCATAGCTGAATCTACGGCAGAATTAGAGTAGACATTCCAAACCTGGAAGCATAGCCTCAAAACAAAAGGCCTTCAAGTCAACCTGTCAAAGATTAAGGTCCTAGAAGGGAAAACAGATCTGCGATCCCCTCAGGGAAATGGCCTTGCTCAGTGTGTAGGAAGGGAGTATGTAGAAATCTACTGTCCCAAGTAGATACACAAAAGATGTAATGGGATCTCAGGAAGTTTAGCTAAGAATGCAGGTTTTACATGTAGCAGTAAGTATCACAACAAACGAGCGTTATCAAATTCTGGGAAAGTTCGATAGAAGCGGTAAACAGCTTCTCCTACGAAGGAGACAAAATTAGCAGCGGAGGTGAGTGTTCTGAAAGTACAGTAGCCAAAGTGAGGACGGGATAGAGAAAGTTAAGAGAACTACTACTATTGATAGCTACAAAAGGCTTTTCCCTCAAAATGAAAGGCAGACTGTACGGCGCATGTATACAAGCAATGTTGCATGGTAGTGAGACCTGGGTGCTGTGAAGATTGGAAAGAAATTAAGCATGCATGTTTCGATGGTTGTGTAATATTAATATACGTGAACAGCAAAGCATAAACGAACTGGGTGGGAAACTAGGCATTAGAGGAATTAGATGCAGCGTGCAGGAGAAGAGATTGTATTGGTATGGACATGCGATGCGTATGAAGGATGACAGCTGTATAAAAAGATACAGAACGCTCAAAGTTGACGGAAACCATGGAGTAGGAAGACCCAGTAAAACTTGGGATGAGGTGATAAAGGTTGACCTTGCACAATTGCACCTCTCAAAGGTGATGACAGAACACCGGGATCTCGGGCATTATGCAGTAATACAAAAGACATGTATTCCCATGATTACAGGGGAAAAATATCAGTACTGCGATTTCTAATCTTTCTTCTAACAAGGCCACCTTTGATAGAGCAGCACCCTACAACAACACTGCGTTAGCCAACAGCTGCTACTCTGATACAATTTCTTACTCCCCTCCTAACCCCGCCACCTGTAGAAAAAGAAGTCGAAATAAAAAACTAATTTGGTTCTGTCTACCCGTCTCGTTCAGTGTTAGAACCAATGTAGGTAGGAAATGCTTAGCACTCCTAGATAAACACTTCCCCACAGGTCATAAATACCGACCTACCTTCAATAGACACAGGGTGAAATTCTGTGCTAAAAATATGAAAGCCCACATTACCACCAACCCCAACTGGATGCTCCCTTCAAAAACAGTGTAACACACCCGCGATAGTCTATGAAGCTGAAATTAGATCTCAACCAAACAACAACAGGAGGTCAAAACATGTAGGTATCGCGGAGGGCCGATTAAAAGAACGCTTCCTTAACCATCAGATGACTTTTAGACACTGGGATAAATGATCGTCCACGAAGCTGGCAAGCCACATATGGTCACTAAAAAATGCAGACATGGATTACTCCATTCAATAGAAAGTTCTGGCCAAATCTAAACCATACAGAAATAGGAATTTGTCACGTAGGCTGTACGTACATCGACGAACAAATAAATATCTTGCAGAGATTACGTAATAGTACTTGTCTAAATACAAGATCCGATTTTTTAATGGATGTCCGCACGCCTCCAAGTACTTATTACGTAACTACAAGGACCCAGACAAATTTGATCCAGAACGAACTCAATCATTTCCCTCTCATCAGTCTAACTTGAGTTGTCCCGCTTGTTGACGGTCTTGCGCACGACCGTTTTTCAGCACAACCTCAGTCGAGTTAAAAATCCGTTGGGTGAAACGTGTTCTTGAAGATGATTTGCTAATATCTTATGGAACTAACTTTATATATGTATATATATGTTGAAATAATTTTGAAAACCATACAATGCACTAGAAAATTAAAATTGCCAAGATAACAATAGAATCTTACCTTAGCAAATTTAATAATCTCAAATATTTTCGGGTTTAAAAACCCATTATCAAGGGAGTATCCCTGTGAGAGACTTAAAGGATCGATTGGAGATGACTTGTTAGGAAGGTAGGTTTAAGTTAAATGTAATGAAAATACGTTAAAATTTCGAGGCCTCAATTCTTTAGGCTTCATCAAATATATACACCACACCTGCATAAAGAATTTCACAAGAAATTTACACCGCCAGCTCCACCTACATACACAGATAATCTCAGAACAGATGTTTTTACTTAGAATAACACCCGATAGCTTGCTCCATACTACTACAGTCGCTATCGACCAGTGCTACAATGCCCGAGTCCAATTTTAGAAAGAACGTCTCAAACATAAATTCGACTGGACCCTTAAAAAACAAACTAAAGTTAGGAATAGCGCTAAACGTGATAACAACACCCCTCCCTACCAGACCACCTCTAACATTAATGGAGTCGGTGTTCAACATGTTGAACGCCACAAACACGACAACACTAACGCCACCGACTCTATGAACACCGCCACCCTTGACCCACAGACCGATGACAACCTACAGCTCGTCACAGATCTAACCAGGTCTCTTTCCAACGATGAAATTCAACTCCTTCGTCTTGGACCCAAGTTCATCCTGACGCAGCGACTCTATGACAGGCTCAGACTCGACATTGAGGCCAATTTCTACAGAGCCACCTACAAGATCAAATGGTTGTCTTTCATCATCACTTCAAAGACCTCCACAACAAACTCAAAATTCCTCACTTACCATCTCAACAACCACTAACCATGATCTTGAGAAAAACTCTCACGGTTAAAACTTACTATTACTAACATCCTACAAAATCACACACATACTCACCACAACCTCTCTAAACCACAACTCGCTACCCTAAGCATCCTCAGATCTAAGAATCTTGTATACATCTTGTTGGACAATGGAAAAGAGGCCTACAACAACCTGGCCCACCAACATCTCGATGACGACAGTCTCTATTCGAAATTACACCCGCTCTGATAGAGAACTGGATCAACACTGCCTGGACCAACATCTGCAACCGACGAAGTCTCCCAAAGAGATTCCGGTACAATTACATAACGAAAAACAGCAGGCTGCCCAACTTCTACCACCTGATCAAAACCCACAAAGAAGGACCCGACCTGAAAATTAGACTTATAGTCTCCAGTGTTAAAGGACCATCTTATTGTAAGGACCATCTGGATTGTTTCGGCCTCACCACTACTGACATCCACCAGCTCCTATTCATCATTGTAAACAACGCCTTTTTCAACTTACTGGGTAAAACCTATCGACAGACCTCTGGACTACCTATGGGATCCAGCCTCTCGGGTTTACTGGCCATTTCGTATCTGAACAGATTAGAATGCTGAGTACTCAACTTCTGCGACACCTGTGCTTTCTTTACTAGATATGTAGATGATATACCCACCCTCACATTCACCAAGGAGAATGCCAACAAGATTTTCGAATCTTTCAACAATGCTGACAATAACATCAAGTTCAGCATCTACCGACTCTACTTGATTTCAGACTGAACATCTCTGATAGCGATGAAATCCACACCGATTTCTACTGCAAAGTGGCCAACAGGGACCTGTTTGTGCATTACAAATCTGCCCTCCCCAACCAATGCAGCGACACTGCTAATAGAGCCGCTCATATCAGACGATTCCACAGGGTGCTAGAGATTAACGGCTACCCAGCTGCCTTCTCCATATAATGGGTTTTTAAACCCGAAAATATTTGGGATTATTAAATTTGCTAAGATAAGATTCTATTGTTATCTTATCAATTTTAATTTTCTAGTGCATTGTATGGTTTTCCTATTCAACGATGCTTCAAGCAAACTACAATACTCTGATATATATATATCATCCTCATCATCATCATCGTTTAATGTCTATCTTCCATGCTATATATATATATATAAAGTTAGTTCCACAACATATTAGCAAACTATCTTCAAGGACAGCCTAGCCAGTTAGCCACGTTGAACCTTGCACATAGCAGAACCTGTGTCTTGACTGAGGTTTTACAGCTACTGGGTGCCTTTCCTAACACCAACCACCTTTACAGTGTGTGACTGGGTGGTCACACTTATGAGGCAAGTCTGGCAATGGAATGGGTGGTACCATCCTGAGAGAAATCTGGTCAGTTTGGCCATACCATACGCTACTCATAGTGGGACTGTGTTTTAGCTGGGATTTTATTACTGCTGGATGCCCTTCCTAAGCTAAAGCCACGTTTACAGTGTAAGCTGACTGGTTGTTGACTCTGGTCTTCTGTTGCATGTTGTAGTGCCAGAGGTCTCAGTCTTGTGTCATCTCCATTGAGAGGTTCAGCTGTGCCAGTTCAACCTTTATCCTTTCATCCCATGCCTTCCTAGGTCTCCCTCTTCCAAGGCACCTTAAAACTTTGAATGCCCTGCACCTGTTTATGCAGCTGTCATCCTTCATGCACATCACATGTGCATACCATTGCAGTCTTCTCCCCTTCAATTCATTTACATTTCGCTGTTCATGCACACTATAGTTACATATCGATCGGAGCATGCAGGCTTCATTTCTTTCTAATATCCGTAGATCCTCAGTGCACAGTGCCCAGGTTTCGCTTCCATGTAGCATTGCTGTTCACATACAAGCATCATACAGCTTGCCTTTTATCTTGAGAAACCTTTTGTAGCTAACAATGTCAGCAGCTCCTTGTATACTCTGTGAAGTGCAGCTCCCCAAACTTTGTTCATCTCATTGTTACTCTGGCAACTGTACTTTCTGTGCATTCACCTGCACTGCTAATTTTGTTACCCAAGTAGAAGAAACTATCGACTATTTCTAAGGGGTCCTCTGTGCATTTAACAGAGCTTGTTTCCTGAAGGTTTTTGCTTACTTCCCCTGGGCAATGTGAAATCTATGTTCTTTGCTAGTCTGCTTGATTTCCCACTGCACCTCTTATGTACCCATAATTTACATTTGGGACACAGGATTGTGTTTCTACCTACTCCTTTCCTGCACACAGAACAAGGCCATTTCCTTGAGGTGATGAGAGCCCTGTTTTGTTTTGCTGCTCACTAAGATTTTCGTCTTTGCTCAGTTGACTTACACCATTCTGTATTACTTGGTTCATGACATGGGTAGTTAGGGTGTGCCCTACCATCCCAAATGCTTTCAAAATCTCAGCTACTATTCCCGATGGTCTGGCTGCTTCTCTTGTCTTAATTTTCTTAATTGCCTTGCTTACTATACTGCTGCTTCTGTTGGGTATGCTTGGGGCAGGCTGTTTTTCCCCCATGCATTTTCCTCATTCATCAGCCTCCCATAATAGCATTTCCATGCAGCTTATATATTCATTATATATACGTATTATATATATATGTTATATATGTATTATATATATATACTATATACATGTATTATATATATGTATTATATATATATATGTATATTATATATGTACATCATAGATATATATATATTATATATGTATATATTATCTACGACATATCATCATCAAGATCATCATCACCGTTTAACATTCATTTTTCCATGCTGGCATGGATTAGACGAGTTATCCCATTCTTGCTTATCCAGAACTGATTTTGTTGGACTGGGCACTTTTTGCCGTGTCACCAACACAACCACTTTATGGTGGCAGCTGATGTGGGGAGGTGCAAGGGGATTGGAGTGGTAAATCTCGGGTGGGGCACTTATCTGGTGAAAAGTGGGATGTAGGGACATGGGTCATGGGTAGAGTGTTAGAACGTGGGAGGTGTATGAAAGGGGGAAGCAAAGGTGTATATTTTGTTTCAATAAACCAAATATGGTGTAATCAAACATAAGCACTGCACATAATGGGTACCATAATGTATTATGTATATGATATAAGATGCAGTATCAATATTAAAAAAGAAGACAGATTGTTTCACATATTCAACTTCAGTTTCTTGTCCTTACATCCCACATGTTATGCACATTTCAAAGGCATTAAAATGTCATTATGTTATAGTTATCTAATGCATTATCGGCAGACAGGTGTTGAAAAAGTAAACAATGCTTTGTTTTTGTTTGGGGTTTTTTATATGCCTACCATCAAAGGAATGTTATCAACAAAGGTAGTAGCTCTCTAAACCTTTTTCATCCTGTTCTTATTGTAGCTACTATGCTCTCAGAGCAACTTCCTCCACAGTAATTAGATCACCTAGTTTGCAGAAGCTATCAACCACTTTCATGGATCTTTCCTGGTATTAGACTTTATTTAATTGATGTTCTTGCTATCAACTGCTACATGCAAATCTAGCTGTACATCTACTGCATACTAAGTCTTCCTTTCCTGTTAGCCTGTATGCCCAAAATTTAGATTGTGTATATCATATAGAGTTTCTGCCCACTCCATTTTTACATATCGAGTAACGCCACTTCCCCGGTGCAATCAGGTTCCTGTTTTCTTTCCTACTTACTAAAACTTTGGTATTTGCCAAATTTATCTTGAATTCTTCACTAAACTCATATCTTACTCTTACTTTATTGACAGCTGTTCGTAACTTGCACTGCTCTCACAAGCCATTCATATACCTTCAATTTCTTTAAGGACCACCAGATGACAAATTGTGGAACTCTGTCAAATGGCTTCTCTAGATATAGAGGCTTACTCTTAGCTAGGAACTTCTCTAGTAGTTGTCTTACTAAAAAGAGGGTATCTGCAGTACTCCTTACTGGAACAAAACAAAACCGCATTTCATTTAATTGAACTCTTTCTCTAATTAGTTGTGCTAGAACTCTTTCTGTCACTTTCATAGCTTGATTCATTATTTTTATGCTTCTGTAGTTGCTCCTTTCCAAAGCATCGCTTTTCCCTTGTAGCAATTAATAAGTATACTGCTGGGCCAGTCATTGGGTATGATCCCATCCTGTATTACCTGATTGACTATATGGGTAGCTAGTTTGGCTCTTACTTTTTGAGAAGCTTTCAGCATCTCAGTGACTATCTCTTATAGTCCAGCAGCTTTACCATTTTTCATCTTTTCAATTGCCACTTTGGCCTTATAACTGTCAATTTCGATAGCTAGTTCCTCTACTCTACAACATTGATTTCTCTTTCTCTCATTTGTTATACGAAAAAAGTGTGTAAGTGTGTATCTATGTGTGTGTACATAGACATACATACTACAATGATTCTGTGACAAAACAAAATACATGAATAATATTCATTCATAAAAAATATATAAAACCTCTAATTATGAAAACTATTTAGGTTTCAGTGTATAAAAGTTTACACTCCGAAGGCCTTTGCAAATGAAGTTCAGTTTTCAATTAAACTATTACAGTAATTAATGTTAAACTAATTATCTAGTGTATGTGGTATATGTAAACTAATTATCTGGTTTCTATTGTATTTGTAACAAAATCTCTGCTATAAAGCTTTCTGCTTCAATTTCAATGATATTACATCAGAAAGACCATATGTCAATTAAATATTTTAAGATTCATTATTATTTTCAGTGTTGTGTAATTACAATGTGTGAAGAAGGCATGTAGCTCTGTGACTAGAAGTACTTGACTCATGATCATAATGTCGTGAGTTTGATTCGCATTGTGACCTTGAGCAAGACATTTTATTTCATGTTGCTCCAGTCCACTTGGCTGACAAAAATGAGTTGTACCTGTAATTCGAAAGGCCAGCCTTGTCATATTCTGTGTTATGCTGAATCTCCCTTGAACTACGTTAAGGGTATGTGTGTCTGTGGAATGCTCAGTCACTTGCATGTTAATTTCATGAGCAGGTTCTACTGATAATCATATCAACTGTAACACTCAACAGTGTAACCAGCGGAATGCCAATAGTAGTTACAATGTTTACTTTGTAACCAAGTATTTCCAGGATTAATACCATTGTTCACAACACCTTTGACAGATATCTTGTGAGATAAAGAAATGTTTGAAACCCTTCATGTGTATAACTAATAATCCTCAATGGTTTTCAAAATTCTTCTTGTTTTTCTTCTCCTCCTTCTTCTTTTCCTCCTCATCCTCTTCTTCTTCTTCTTCTTCTTCTTCTTCTTCTTCTTCTTCTTCTTCTTCTTCTTTGCCCACTTATTCCTGAGAGGGTCGTTGGGGCAGAGTCCGCAAACACTCCCTACAGAGGGTCCTATCAGAAGCAACAGTCTCTATCTGATTTGGCTGGATCCCCAAGCAAGACCAGCCAAGCTCATGGATGTTATCCAACCATCTTACTCGGAGTATACGCCCTGGTCTCCTGCTGGTTGGTTTTGCCCATAAAATTTGTCCTGCGATTCTTTCCTGAGACATTCTAACCACATGCCTATAGTATCAGAGCTGTGATCTCTCAATTTGGAGAAGTAGTGGCTCTACCTAGAGCAATTCTCTGATCTCCAAACCATGCACTCTATTGAGTAATGTTACTCCAACAACCCCTCGAAGGAACATTCAATGCCAAAAAAAAATTGTATTGACATGTGGTGTTCATATGCATTGAATTGGCAGAATTGTTAGTGTTAGACAAAATGCTTTGTGATATTTGCTCCAACTTTTTACATTTTGAGTCAAATGCTTCCAGGGTCAACTTAGCTTTCCGTTGTTCTCAGAACAATGAAATAAAGTACTAGTCCAGCCCAGTAGATTGGTAGAATTATTGAGGTGGTGGACAAAAATGCTTTGTGGTATCTATTGCAGCTCTTTACATTCTGAGTTTGAATAGATAAAATATATGAGGTGATATAAAAAAGTTTGCGGACAAGTTAGTTTCATAAAAACGAATATATTTACCTAACTTTTAACATCATCTCCTTCGAAATAGTTACCTTGCACAGCAATACACTGGTCCCATGGTTCTTACTACTTTTGAAATCCAGCCTGGAAGTCGTTTTCCGTGAGTTGAAGACCTTCTGAAATTTGCTCTAGATCTCGGCAACAGTGTTAAAATGACAACTGTTGAGCTGCATTTTCAGCTTCGAGAAGAGATGGAAGTCCACAGGTGCTAAATCTGGAGAAATAGGTGGGTGTAGAACTGATGCAATATTGTTTTTTTCTTTCGCAGATATTTTGGAATTAAATAAATATATACATATACAGAAAACAAAACAGAAAGCAAGCCTCTGTATCAGTCATGGGCAAACTGCAACTCATTTGGCTTTCTGAATGGCACGTCTTATTTCAAAATTGCCTTGAATTTTTTAGTAATGTGGCCCACCCATATGCTATGCAGTGTGCCTTATGATGAACCATATCCTATGTGGCCCACTACTCAGAAAAGGTTGCCTGTGCTTGCTCTATATGCTTGTTTAATTAGCTAGAAATAGCAGCCAAATATCACCCAAATCACAACATATCTTAAATAAGGAAAAGGACACAAGATAATCTAGTCTCCTACATACTCTGATAAAAACAGGTGAGATGGTTATAGCTGGATTTTCTTGTATTATAAATCACCCCTAGTTTAGTTGGAGCCAAATATGAGTATAAAACATGTGACAAGGTCAGTAATTTTGAGGAGAAAAAGAAAGTTGATTATACTGACTCCAATACTTGACTGGTACTATATTTTATCAACCGTGGAAGGATGAAAGGCAATGTTGACTTTGACAGGATTTGAACTCAAAATAGAAAGCCAGAACAAATACCACATGGCATTTTGTCCAATACTTTACCAATCTGCTAATCTACCACCTTAACAATAATAATTCTTTCTAACATAGGCACAAGACAAGCAATTTGGAAGAAGAGGTAAGTCAATTATATCGACACAAGTATTTAACTGGTACTATATGTTATGAAAGGGAAAGTTGACCTCAGCAGGATTTGAATTCAGAATGTAAAAAAGAACGATAACTAAATTCAAGGCATTTTGTCCAATGTAGTGATTTTGATAATCTACTGCCGTAATTATTATTATTATTAGGGTTATTATTATTATTATTAGAGTTACGGCCCTTGCCATTCTGAGTTCAAATCCCGTCGAGGTTAACTTTGCCTTTCATACTTACGGGGTCGATAAAATAAAGTACCAGTAATGCACTGGGTAATTGCTGGCCTTGTGCCAAAAGTAGAAACAATTATTATTAGGGTTGTGGATTAGTAGTATAGGTAGAGCGTCAGACACCATGCTTTGCAACATAGAGTTAGCTGCGGTTAGCTTTGTCTTTCATCCTTATGGGGTCGATAAAATAAAGTACCAGTAACGCATTAGGGTCGATTTAATTGACTTTCGCTTTTCCCAAAATTTGTTGGTCTTATGCCTAAATCAGAAACCATTATTATCATTATTATCATTAAGGGCAGTGGATTGGCAGTATCGGTAGAGGGTCGGACACCATGCTTTCCAGCATAGTTACGTCCCTTTACGATCTGAGTTCAAATCCCGCCGAGGTTGACTTTGCCTTTCATCCTTACGGGGTCGATAAAATAAAGTACCAGTAATGCACTGGGTAATTGCTGGCCTTGTGCCTAAAGTAGAAACAATTATTATCATTATTATCATTATTATTTTGCACATTATCACTGCATTACTGAGCACAGCTCTATGTGTCTTGGATAAGTGCCGTGTTGTTTCTATTGTATTGAGAATACTCTTCGTAATATGTGTGCAGTTCCTAGTAGTGCTATTTTTTGTTTACTGTATATATTTGTAAGTCCTGGGTTTTGGGTTATCTATCTGTCTGTATTTGTTTTTATCATTCCCAGAGCACCTATTATTATATGTATTATCTCTGTATTCATTAACCACATTTGGGTTATTTCTATCTCTCGATCTTTATATTTGGATAGTTTCTCCATTTCCTTGGTAGATATATTGTCATCTGGGGATTGATACATCAATTAGATTAGAAGACATTTTTTTCTGTGGTCTTTGGCTATAATATCTGGTCAGTTGGCTTTGATCTCACACTCCGTATGTATTGGCATATCCCAGAGAGTGGTTGCTTTGTCATACTCTGACACTTTTTCTGGTGTGCTTGTACCATCTTTTTTCTGTTGGTATTTCTTAATGCTGGTATAATTTCCAGTGTATGAAGATCCCAACTCTATCATGTCTGTGGATATATTCCTTTTTGGCTAAGACTGGGCAGCCAGAGATAATATGACTAATTGTTTTTTCCCTACTTCCACATATTCTGCAGTTACTTACTATATTCTGCTTCATTATGTACTTCAGCTGATTTCTGGTGGCGAGGCTTTGGTCTTGTGCTACTACTAGATATCATTCCATCTCAGCTTTTAGTCCTGTGCTTCATAGCCAGTTTTGTGTATTTTGCTTATCTACTTCCTCTCTATTCAGCTTTTCCAGGTATTGGCCATGCAAGTGTTTTTCTTGTCTCTTCTTGACCCAGGACTGCAGCTCAGTAAAAGAGACTAGATGCGGAAAGGCCCGTCTGACAAATGGCGACCACATCTGTTCACCGTTTAGGCTGAATATCTGGAGATGCTGCAACCTCAGCGCATGTTTGCACATCATTAGCTACAATATGCCCAACCCTCTGCATAGAGGGTGCAGACAGCAGATGAACCACCTCACCAACGGAACCTGTCCCCTCCACAAGCAGTTGAAGAGGAACCGTTCCAATTTGGTGAGGCACGAATGGGGGAAAGGCATAATGATCAAGAGGTAGAAGATAACAGATGCAATGTACATATTCGCCATCTCTGCCTGACCTTTCAGTGACAGCTTCCTCAGCCTATTTCTGGATGAGAGTGGCAACTTTGATCGTGACCTCATTCCAATTCTTATCCACCTGGAGGTCTGGTCCGAACCAAACCCAGAGCAACTTTCCTGGTCTGTTCGTCCAGCACCTGTAGACACTGTTGGATGGTATGGACTTGCCTCTTCAGGTGCCGAGCTGCAAGCGCACCAACTTTTCCAGATTAAGTTTTGCTCCCGTCAACCTTTCATATTCCTCCAATAAGGTGCCGACCACCTCGATTTCCGAGGTGTCCGACACCATCATGGTGATGTCGCCGCATAAGCCGACACAGCCTTCCCACATCCCGGTTCAAGTCGGATGCCCTGTAACAGCTTCCATAGTAAAAGCTTGAGTGTCAACACAAACAGAAGGGCAGAGAAAGGACATTCTTGACAGACAGATTGCGTGATCTGAAATGGTTCCAAAAGGTGGCCATTAAATTTGACCAATGAACAGATGCCATTGTGTAGCGATCCAGCTTCTGAAGATGGGACCGAAGCCAGCTGCCTTGAGGTCAACCTCCAGGAATAGATGGTCAACCCTATTGAAAGCTTCAGGTCGCCAATTCCAGAAGCATGGATTATATATGTTATTGAGACACGAGTAACATAAAAATGATTTCCACAGCAGTAATTAGAGATGAAATGTATGTTTATTTTTGATGTAGTACAAACAATGTTTGTTAACTTATATGGTTGAAGTTACAGATAAAAAGAGGTTACAAAAGGGAATGTGCCATTGCACCGTTAAGCCGGCAAGGCTAGGGTGCAAGATCTCACCGTTACATTATGCGTGTTGCTGGCTTGAAGTTTCCGATACAAGATTCTTCAAATCTTCAATTCTTCAAATTTCTTCCTCAGGGCGCGTAGGGATACATCCTCTTCTACTGGCGCTGATTGGCTGAACTGAGCCAAATCACGCATAGAGAATGTATGTGAGCCCGCGGAATGTAGGTCACTACAATCTAAATTGTTTAGAGCCCCACCAAGGCCAGGTTTACACCCTACCCTCTCTATGATGTATCGCATGAGGTGGAGGTTGGCGTATATGAACCCGGTCAGGATTGCACAAGTTTGCATGTCCCTGAACAAATCCTTGACGACACGCGCCAGTCTTTTTGCTAATACCTTGGCCAAAAGCTTAAACTCTGTGTTCAGTGGAGCCTGAAGTTGTCTAATGTATCCCTCTTGTTCTCGTCTTTCCTTATCAGCATCACTACGCTCCAGCTCACAGAACTGGGAATACTCCCATTCTGTTGCCAGTTGCAGTAGAATACTTCAAGGAGATCGGCGACCAAATATAGCATATTTACGTAAAGCTCATAGAGCAGACCATCCAATTGGGTGACTTTTGCCTCATGCAGCTGACTAGGGCATCCTGAATTTTGGCTGAAGTTATTGGCCTTTCACAGCACTCAGCATCGGCTGTCAAGTATTGCAGTAAGCCATCGAGGTAGGGACTGAATTCTGCCACCATCTCTGACCCACCATTTCCCCCAAACAATCGAGCAAATTGCTGGCGAAAGGCTTTATACATCCGCCTGGAATGGCTCAGCTCGTGTCCGTCTCGATCCCTCAAACACCGGATTGGTATTATTACCGTGGATTGGCAGTATCGGTAGAGAGTCGGACACCATGCTTTGAAGCATAGAGTTACGTCCCTTTATGATCTGAGTTCAAATCCCGCCGAGGTTAACTTTGCCTTTCATCCTTACGGGGTCGATAAAATAAAGTACCAGTAATGTACTGGGTAATTGCTGGCCTTGTGCCTAAAATAGAAACAATTATTACCACGCAGTGCCTCTGCCATGTGGGCCCATCGAACGATTTTGTTCCCTCATTTCTCAGGGCATGCAACTTAACTCTGATAATGCAACCTTTATGTTTTGCATTGAAGAAATGGTCTAATACCATTCTCGCCACTAGCACGTCAATTGCAAAGTCACTACAAATAGCCTCGTCTAATTTAGCTACCAGCTCCACTCCTTTCTATTGATGACCCCCCCCCCCCCATCGTCAACTTTTTCTTAACTAAATTGATGACTCAGTCCCTGTAAGCTTTACTTACTGGGAATGACATGTTCAGCTTCCAGTAACTAAGTCCTAACCTACGTGCCTTATCTAGGTCAATCATTCAGATCACCATCTTGTGATCTGAATAGGTAAACATTTTAAAACATGAACAGCCTAGACTATTTCTATCTATTTTCCTAATGAGAATCCTGTCTATATACGATCTACATGACCCTATATGGTTGGTCCAAGTCCACAGTGGCACATTAGAGAAATCTAGTCAATACCTGTCAGACAGTTGGAACTGGCTGATTAGGTACTTAAGGCTTTTGCACCCCCTGCTTCTACAGCTACTCACACACAATCTCAGCATGCATCTAAAATGGCATTCCAGTGCCCCAGTAGGCACATAGACAGCCACTAGTCTAAAGGCACTACCTTCACTGCTGCTCACATCCTGAACCACCAACTTGCCAACCGGGTCTAGGAAGATCAACCTTACCTTGAGATCCAGGCCAGTCCTAAACAGCATTGCCACCTCATCTTCCATTCCCAGCCGAGTAAGAGATGCAAAGGTCTGACAGTCAGTTAGTGCATGCGTGTCAGAAATCCTGGTCTCACTGACGGCAGTCACATCCATATCTAGTGATATGTGGTCATTCAGCAAGTGACCCTGCTTCCAGGACAACCCCAGACTATGAACATTTAAATAACCTACTCTTAATACATCCATGTTGGCTGGATAAAAGAGAGAAGAAAGGTCTACTTACCTCCCTGGGGCTTGTGGAGGTCAAGTGGTTCGACCTCCATGATTGTTGGGGTTTCCTTTGGGAAGCCCTTTAATAGCTGACTCAAGGCTTTCATACTAGGGGTTCCCACATCATCGGGGAAGCTTTCTCTAATGCTTTTTGTATGTGTTCACTGGCATTGGCACCATCAGCAGTATATTGGGCACTTTGCAGGTGCAGGTACCAATGATCTCTCCATCTTTCTCAATATCTTGCCTTCATGTTACAAGGGCTATAAGGTTTTTGTTTGCCCTTCTTAGTAACACGAAGTTGGGTGTTTCTCTTGTTGTTAGTGCCTGAATGTATTTCCTTTTGTGGCATGAATTGCAGTTGTGTTTGCATTGTTGTTGGTTGTTGTGTTTTTGTTGATGGTTGTAGTGTTAGGTTTGTTGTGGAGGTGTCTGTATTTGCTGCGTATATGTTTTGTGGCTTATAGGTGTGTGTTTATTTTTCTTTTTGTGTTTCTTTTTTTGTTTTGTGGGTTTTTGAGGTTCCACCTCATCTTCACTTGGGAATGAGGAGGGACTAGCTTTATTAAGTACAAAAGGGAATACATTAAGGACAGCACAGGGTGGGTTTCTGCATGTATACAAGAAAAACAAATCAAAGGATGTAACTAAAAAAATCGAAACAAAGGAAAATTCTCTGATAGTGGGGAGACTTCCGAGGGTCACCTGTAGAGAAAGCCCACAAGAAGGCATGTTGACCCTGACCACCAGGGCAAGTGCCCTGTCCCAGTTTTCCACTTCCAATCTACAGGCACATACCCCAAGCAGGCCATGCTCATTTCTCTCACCCATCTTTCAACAAACAGCTGGGAAGTGAGCACTTTCCTCTCCACTCTGATTTTCCTTTTCAAATGAAATTTTAAAAAGTTAATCAGGGCTTTGCCAAAGAGGAAAGTGCTCATCTGCAGCTCTTTCAAACATATCCACCACATGACCTCTTTTGTCGTGCCCACCAGATAAAAACTGCCTGCCCTTCCTGGCTAAAATAAGGCGATGGGGAAATCTTCATGATTGATTCAGCTGATAGCTGGATCTGTCCTACACACAAAAGCAGGTGTTCGACATAAATCCACAAGTCAGCAATGCTCAGACACTCGATGAGTGTGTGCAGGATGGTTTTGTCACCCTATGCATGTTTCAGACAGGTCTGGCTGCTGGTACTTAAAAAAGGGAATGATAACAAAAGAAGTAAAACACCCACAGATATCAAACAATTACAATGATATCTACCTAAATCCGCCCCCAGTCTAGTGACAATGATGTTAATGCAACCATAAATTCACTAATCCTCTTTATGAGTACATAAAAGCCAAACAAAAAAAAGTTCAGATAATGGTGAAAAGGAGGCTGGAACTTCGTGTGAAGGATTCTCACTCGGCATGTGCTCTCTGGCTCAGCAGCAGAGATCTGGCTGTCATCCAAATACTGCTAGTGCTGGAGGAAGAAGACGGAATGAGGCAAGAGCCAGCTGGAGAAAGGAATTGAATAAAACTGTAATGAAATGTTATCTGAAAAGTGATCCCACTAAGAAAGGCTATAGGAAACGAATGTATAAAATCTGGAACGATATTGGTCTATTTAAATTAGGTGAACAAAACTAGTGAATCAGGCTTGTGGAATAAGAACTAATGGATGGATAAACGAGTTGGAATTGGAGAAACTGAGTAGAAAGATTAAGATAGAAATGGAAAGCGGAATAGATCATGCAAAAGACCCTGTAGAAAGCAGAGTGAATCAGGTAAATGAGCCAGTAGAAAATGAGGATGAAGTGGTTATGAGACTTGAGGAAGTAATTGGTGAAGACAATGATCTAATGGTTGAGATAAATAACATCTTGAGTATAGATATGGCCATTAAGGAAATGAATACTGAGGGTTAGTGCAAGATTTTGTTGATATTCTGAATTTAGTGGTGGATGAAAGGAATAAGGATAGTGGAAAACTTATGAATCTAAGATATGTAGACAGAAAAAAGATAAAAGAAACAACAGTTAAGGTAAACAGGATCATCCCATACTTTGAGATGCAGAATCTTCAAGAATGTAACAATATCCTCAAAGCAGATACAAATGTGGTGAAAAAATCACTTGGTATCAAAACAAGGAAAAACAGACGAGAAATGACAGAATCTTGGCGGGATAAGTAGTTGAATGTTTAAATCAAGGAAATAAGAAAGGACATCGGGAAACTTGAGACTTTATTAAACAGGACATTACAAAACATAGATACTAAGGTTAGATTTTCAAGGAAATACAACACAAAGGGAAAAGGGCTAAATGTTATAACAGAAAGGAAGCTGAGAGAAGTCCCATGGTACAAAAGACCAGTTACTCATTGACAAGATGATAATAAGGATGAATTGATTACAAGATGAATAGATTACAAGAAGGCATTTGACATGGTTCCTCATTCTTGGATAACAAAGTGTCTGGAAATTTTGAAGGTGGTGGACAACAGCAGACTGCTATTAAGTAATAGCATGAACCTAGGAGACAGACCTAACATTAGAGGAAGAATCCTTCAGAGGAATAAAAATCAAGATAGGTATCTTCCAAGGAGATAGTCTCTCCCCTTCATTGTTTGTCCTTTACCTCATACCCTTGTCCCACGTATTGCCAAAAGTGAAGGCAGGATACAAACTGGGAAATGGAGAACTTACCATCAACTGCCTCCTCTTCATGGACAATAAAATGAAGGAAATGATAAGATCTGAATGCATAAGGAGAGTAAGGAACATACTAAAATCACATCTGAATAGTAAATGTTCCATAAGTGCAATAAATTCCCAAGCTGTGTCTATTATTAAATAACCAACAGTGACTACATAATTATTACTGGCGACCTTAATGGTCATGTTGGACAACATTTTGATGGCTATGATGGAATCCATGGAGGCTATGGGTTTGGTAATGAGAAAGGCTTCAGGATACTGGAATTCTGTGGTACTAATAACCTAACTATCTGTAACACAAACTTCAAAAAACGAGACAATCACCTGATCACCGGATAGCATGCCAGACAGGATAGCATGCCAGCCAGATAGATTATATCCTTATTAGAAGATGAGACAGAGTGTCTGTTGTAAACACTAAGTCCCTCCCTCGTGAAGAATGCACCTTCCAACATAGCCTAATAGTTAGTGACCTCATAGTCAGGACTAGATATACTCGACGACAGAGGACTTCCTTGAGGAGAAGAATATGGAAGTTGAAGGACCCCACAGCCAGTAACAAATTTAAGAGCATATTACTTGATTCTTTTGACAGTAAGGAAGAGCAATTAAAGACGTACGGTATAGAGGAACCGTGGCAATTTCTGAAAGTTAACTTGCTGAAGGTGACAGATGAAATCTGTGGCTGGAGCAGTCCTTTGGGCAGGAGGAGAGTAACTTGGTGGTGGAACAGTAAGGTGGAGGAGACAATCAAGACCAAAAAGCAGGCTTGGAAAGTATGGCAGGATGGGGGAACACTATCAGGTGGCTAGGAGAGAAGCTAGGCAACAAGCGTAATTTGCAAGAAGGGAAGCAGAGGATAGAAAGTTCAAGCATGTTCTACAACACAAGGACCAAAAACATGAGGTGTTCAGGATTGCAAGACAATGTGTCAAGGAAAACTGTGATAGTGTAAGGGAGAAGTGTGTCCATAATGATGATGGTGTACTTTCCCTCACTGATACTGATAAGAGGGTTGCATGGAAGTGTCACTACGGGAGACTACTAAATGAGGAGAATAAATGGGAAAAAGATGCCCCAAATCAATCCAATAGAGGGACCAGCTGTGCAAGATAATGGTAGTATTATAAGTAAGGCGATCAAAGATATGCAGACAGGCAAAAAGAAACTGGGCCTTCGGAGATAGTTGCTGAGATGTTGAAAGCATGTGGAATGGTGGGTCACCCAGATAGTAAACCAAGTAATACAGAATGGGGTCATGCCAAATGACTGGCATAGCAGCATCACCATTAACTGCTACAAGGGCAAAGGAGATGCTCTAGATAGAGAAAACTATAGAGGCATTAAGTTAGTTGACCAGGTCATGAAGGTCACAGAAAGAGTTATTGCACAACTAATTAGAGAACGAATTGATCTAGATGAAATACAGTTTGGGTTTGTGCCAGGTAAAAGTACCATGGATGCTCTTTTCCTTGTACGGCAACTACAGGAGAAGTACCTAACTAAAAGTAAACTCCTCTACTTAGCTTTTGTTGACTTGGAGAAAGCCTTTGACAGAGTCCCCTGCTCCATTATCTGGTGGGCCCTTAGAAAACTAGGAGTAGATGAATGGCTTGTGAGAGCTATACAAGCCATGAATAAAGAAAGTCAGCAAGGTTAGAATTAACAATGAATATAGTGAAGAATTTAGCATAAAAGTAAGTGTTTACCAAGGCTCCGTCCTTTGCTCCCTCCTGTTTATTATTGCCCTTCAGGCTATAACAGAAGGGTTTGAGACTGGTTGCCTATGGGAACTTCTATATGCAGATGATCTAACTCTCATAGCTGAATCTATGGCTGAACTAGAGAAGAAATTCCAAACATGGAATCATAGCCTAGAATCAAAAGGTCTTAGAGTTAACTTGTCTAAGAGTAAAGTTCTAGTATCTAGAAAGTAAAATAGGGCACAGGTACCCTCTGGGAAATGACCATGCTCAGTGTGTAGGAAAGCAGTAGGTAGAAATTCCATTCTATGCCCCAAATGTAAACTATGCAAACTATGGGTACATAAAAGATGTAGTGGGATCACACGCAAGCTATCTAAGAAAGTAGATTTTATATGTGGCCGATGCTCTGGTGCAATAATAGCAAGTGCTCACAGGATACTAGCTCCTTCTACTGCCCAGATGGTTCTATAGAAATAGTGGAAACTTTCTATTACCTGGGTGACAAAATCAGCAGTGGTGGAGGGTGTTCTGAAAGTGTAGTAGCCACAGTTAGAACGGGATGGAAAAAGTTCAGAGAGCTAATACCGCTGTTGGCCACAAAAGGTTTCTCCCTAAAAATGAAAGGCAGATTGTATGATGCCTGTATACGAACAGCAATGTTACATGACAGTGAGACATGGGCATTGTATGCAGAGGACCTGCGCAGATGGGAAAGGAACAAAGCATGCATGCTCCATTGGATGTATAATAGTAATATACACAAACGGCAAAACATAAACAAACTAAGTGAGAAATTAGCCAAGAGGGATCAGATGCTGTTTACTTGAGAGAAGATTACGTTGGTATGGTCATGTGATACACTTGAAAGACAACAACTGTATAAAAAAGGGCAGGGTGATCAAAATTGATGGAAGTTACGGAGTAGGTAGGCTCAGAAAACCTGGGACGACATGATAAAATCTGACTTTGCTTACATACACCTCTTGGATTAAGACCATTGGCACTACATAGTAATATAACCTACAGTCAGTAGGCACCTCTTAACCCCAACCCACTACCCCTACTTCATCCTCCCTCTCCCACCATCACCGCCCTTTCTCTGTAAAGTTATGTTGGTACCACAGACCATCCAGTCCAAACTAAAGAGGTCGTGTAGGTGTCACGACAGAACAGCACCCAGTCCACGCTGTAAAGTGGTCGTATAGGAGACATGATAAAAAGGCTCCCAGGCCACACTGTAAATGTGGTTGTTGTTAGAAAGGGCATCCTGCTGTAGAAAACCTGCCAGATAAAATCTTATACGAGCGAGACATGGTCACCTGACCAATCCTGCCTCAGGTGGAACAATTCCCGTCTAACTCATGCCAGCGTGGAAGATAGACGTTAAACGATGATGATGATTAACAACAGCAACAACAACGAAACAATGAAAACAACAGCGATAACGGTGAAAACAAGAACAAAAACAACAGCAGCAACAACAACAACCGCATCAACAACAACAATTCAACCAACAAATCAACATTTACTGCCAATACTACCAAAACTTTCGCTGGTGACAAGAAAAGCTCTTTTTCAAAGATCACTTTCTCCAAAGAATAAGTAAAACAAGCAAGAAGTCTGGTAGAAAGAGACAGCCTCATTGTGAATATCAACACCCCTATCAAAACAATCCAAAATACGATATGTCGGACTGTAACATATTGTATCATAGGATTACAGATTAGAAAAATAGAAAGAGCCACTGAGACTTTAATTCAGAAGGCTTTAGGTTCTGTATGGACTCAAATCATTTTCATCCAAAGAGGCAGGGCTTTCGGCATGGTGGAGGTGAGATTTGCTACAGAGGAAGAAGCAATATCTCACTCCATGAAGCCCCTACAGAGTTAAGAGATCATGCTCATCCCATTCTACTGTGGAATGAGACTAGTAAGGATCAGAATTTTGCAAATACCGCTGGAAATAGCCATTCCTTGCCTAATAGCTGCAGTCACAGTTGGTATAGAGGAAAATTTGAAAATCCATGAGATTTACCAGACTAACAAAATGAATTGGTTGGGAATGGGAGTCTAAAAATCCTTATGCAAATGACGCAAGGGAATGTAGGTACCATCCCTGAGCAAATACATTTTCCATGCAGTATAATTTTACCAGTCTATGTAGAAGGGAGGAAAACCAGATGTCATATCTGTCTTTTCACAAACAACATGAAAGCTATCTGCCCTTCACTAAAACGAAAAGGAAAAAAACTCAACTCTTACTGACACCAAAATCTCACCAACAAAAGCTACCACCTAACTCCAGACAACATCACCAAGAAAAGTAACAGCAACATCAGCACCAGGACCATAAAGAAAATCAAATAAAACAGCAACACCAGTGCCACCAAGACCAACACCAACAGAAGTGACAATACCAACACCCATCAAGGACATGCCACTTTCCAAAGTCTCATTCAGACTTAAATTCTGATGAGTTCAAGGAATGCCCTAAAAAAAGAAGGCAAAAAAGACAAAAATATAAAAACCTAAATCCTTACCACCACCACAAGTATCTACACTACCAACCTCACTACCATCAACATCACAACTGTCACCACACACAGTAACACCATCCCAAACAAAACCTTACCCACACCCACAATAACATCAAAAAGATACAAATATTACACACCACACAGCAATAAAAACTAACAACACAAAACTAATGAACTACTCACAGCACAACACCACAATTAGGGTAAAAGATTTTATTACATCCAAAAAAAAATCACGTGGCTTTTCTCACTTTCTCCTTTTAATCGATCATGGCCCCACTCAAAATAGGGAGTGTGAATGCATGTGGTCTGGGGTCATCTTAGAAACAGGGCCACCTGCTCAGTGACCTCATTTCACTAGACATAGATGTGGTGGCCATTAGTCAGACAAAGGTTTCTGATGCTTGAACCTTTGCAGCCATTTTCGGTAGCTATGAGGTGTATCTCTGAGCTATCTGTAATCTGGAGTTGCCGTGTTGTTCCAGAAAGGCCTGGATCTCACAATATGGACCATCTTCCTGGACCTGGAGGGTATATCAATGGAGAAGAGCATGCCTTCAGTTGAATGGCCATCTATACTCCAAAAGGGGCTAGGGGCTGGACAAACTGATTTCTTCCGACACCTAGAAACCTTGCTAGGAATGTCTTGCTCTTTAGTTCTAGTAGACGACTGGAATGGTATCTTAGATGCACACTGGGACTGTGTGGAACTAGTGGATAGGGAAGGAGGATGTAAAAACCTCACAAACCTGCTCAGTTGCTTCCAACTGTCTGACAGGTACTGACTGGATGTCTCAAATGCTTCAATGTGAACATGGCCTAAGCTCAATGGATCATCCAGATAGTATTTAGATAGGGTATCCTACAGGGAAGTAAACAAGAATAGCATAGGTTCTCTACAATTTACAATACTTGAACACACAGACCACAAATTTGTGACATGTGTAGTAAATCTAGATAGGCTCCTTAGGTAAGGACCCAGTTACTAGAAGCTGAACGCCTCATTCCCAAGGCATAAAGCCTACAGGGACCGGATTAGTGAATTAATTAAATGGGCGTTATCGGGATATTCATCAATAACAAGTGGCGGTACACTCTGAAAAGTGCAATCAGAGTAAAATCGATAAGATTTATCAAAGCTATAGCAATAGAAAAAACTAGAGTAGAGGGAGTGCTAGTTAAAAAACTAGCAGAGGCAATTAGCAAGGCATCGCAATTGACATTCTTGCAGCGTGATTGGCCCTAGACCAATTCTTCAGTGTTAAGCATGAAGGCTATGTGGTCAGAAATAAGGTGTGTGCTCTTAGACTTGAGGGGAAGAAAGCCGTGGCAACAAAGCTACAATCCGATCTTTGGCGCACGGTGATGGGCGCATGTTACTCAATCCCAAGCAGTTGTGTGGCTTTTCAGCAAAACTTTGCCAAACTGTTAAGGACCATCAGTGGGCTGGATCATGAGAGGGACTTCACTGCCTATCTCAATGGCCTTCCGCATCTATTGGCAATAACAGCCACTGAAATAGTGAGGCAATGACCAACAGCATGAGAGGTAAATTGCCCGGTTTGGATGGTCTGCCCTACAAGCTATATGTTCACATGCCAGACTTGTTCAGTGACATCTTGGCAGATATCTATTGTGACTGGAAGAAAAACTGGAGAATTCCCAGTTCTGTGAGCTGATGAGCAGTGGCATTGCTGAGAATGGACCCAAACAAAGGAGAATTTATTGATAATTTTAGACCCATAATTCTACTAACTGCAAAGTTCAAAATTTTGGAAAAGGTTTTAGTGATGAAAAGGTTTTGGAAAATATTTAGCATTTATTGTTGGTTGTCTGGTAGGGGAGGCACAGACATGTCCCATTCCCAAGATATCCATCCATGACAACCTCCATCTTATGCAATACATCATTGAGAGGGTGGCTAAGGAACCTGGCATGGGTGGGCCACTGATCAACTTAGATCAATCAAAAGCATTCGATATGAATGGCTTCAGAGAGGGAATATCAACCACCAGTCACATCCTGATGCTGAGGAGTATATTAGAGGGAGCTAGAGCAAAGTGCCTTCCTACAGTCATGGTTTTCCTTGATTTTAGGAAGGCCTTTGATTCCGTGGACCGTCACTGCCTGATGAAGATCTTACAGGCTTATGGAATCCCCAAGAGGATAGTGGACCTGATATCACTGCTCTACACCAACACCAGAGCCCAAGTCATTACACCTGATGGGATGACAGAGTTCTTTGAGATACTGGCTGGAGTGCTCCAGGGAGATACATTGGCTCCCTACCTTTTTATCATCGTAGTGGACTATTGTATGCGCCTTGCACTGGAGAAACACCAGGACTCTGGCTTTACTGTAGCACCGGCTCAGAGCAGGAGAGTTAGGGCGAAAAAGGTATCGGATGCTGAATTTGCCGACGACATAGTTTTGGTGACAAATACAGTGAAGGAGGAAGAGGATTTGATGCGGGAGGTTGAGACTGTGTCGATGAGTGTGGGGCTGAGAATGAATGAGACTAAAACAAAATATCTGGTAGAGAATGTTGTGAAGCCAGAGGGGATCACTAATGTAGGCGGAAAGCCGCTGGAATTGGTTGAGGACTTCCTGTATTTGGGAGCAAAGATTGGGAATATGGAAGATGATGTGGTTGAGAGGAAGAGCAAGGCCTGGGCGGCGTGTCACAGCTTGAGATCGGTGTGGAAGTCGGACCTTCGTAGAGACCTGAGAGTCCGCCTCTTCATTGCTGTAGTGGAGTCTGTGCTGCTGTATGGGTCTGAGACTTGGACACTGACCAAGAGACTCACTCAGATGGTGGATGGGTGCTACACGAGAATGCTGAGGATGGCTCTGAACATTAATCAGTATACACTGAGGATGAAAAACTCAGAGCTGTATGGGAGCATCCCAAAAGTCAGCTCAAAAGTGACACAGAGGAGACTGAGGTTGGCTGGACATGCTCACCGACATCCAGAGTTGACATTGCACTCAGTGCTCCTGTGGGAGCCCCTACATGGACACACTAGAAGAGGAAGACCAAGGTTAACATATGTTGATGCCCTAAGGACAGACACTGGTCTGTTGGAGATGCAGGATATGGCAGCGATAACGAGGGACAGAGACCGCTGGAGAGAACTCGTCCATGGATCTCGGGAATTTTACCCGCCTTAGATAGATAGATAGATTGATATTCTTTGTGGCTTTAATTGCAGTATTGCCATCATTTTCAAAATGTATTCCCAATTCTTCTACAGACTTCCTATTTTCCTTTGTGACTGAATGTAACCTCTTCTTCTACTGTGATCTGCAACTATTTTTATTATCTAGTCATCTGTGGTCGATATCTTGTATGATAGCTTTGAGCTAGATCATTCCTCTACCTCCATTTGTCTAGGGAGATAGAGGCAATCCACGTCTGCTTTTGGGGGATGTAATCCATTACAGGTAAAAAGTTTCATGATTTTGCTGTCCATTAATTTCCTTCATGTTCCAAATTATCATATTGAAATTGTAGGTGACAACTGGGATTGCAAGCACATTTATGGCAGATAATTTATTTCTTAAGCTCATTTTTCAAGACAGCAAGTACTCTCCAGTAGCATTCCTTCATGATTCTCTCTTCCATGCTGATGGGGGGAATACCTTGGTCTATATTGATCCCTAGATATCTGTAGGCGTGTTCTTGTTCTAGTTTCCTAATTACTGTATTCACATCTATTTCCATTGTGTTTGTGCTTGTTATTTTGCCTTTCTTGGATGTTGCTTTAGCACATTTTTCCAATCCAAATTCCATCCCTAAATCATTGCTGAACACATTAACTGTCTTCAGCATTCCTTCCAATTTTTTTATCATTATTGTTTCTTGATTCAGCTTCTAACACTGGAGATGTATTAGAGTTTTAGCTTTTCGCTACCAGTGAACTGGGGTAACACCCCTCATTTTTCAAGTATCCTCCAGAGTATTCGAGCTGTTCCAAGTAATACTGTTTTTTGTAAGTGTTCCATCTGTATTGAAATTCCTATTTGTTTAATGTACTTCTCAAGATCTTTACTCAATGTTCCCAAGACTCCAACTATTATTGGTATTACCACCACCTTTTTCAGTGACCACAATGCTTAACCTCCCAAGCTAACCTGTCATATCTATCAATTATTTTCCTTCTTTACCACATTCCTTGTTATCAGCTGGACAGGCTATATCTATGCTCTAACACAGTTTGCTTTCTTTCTCAATGCCATAAGGTTTCTCTATTCACACAAATTTTACGCTTATCACTTTTTGCTGTGTGATCTACTCAATGCTTGATGTAGTTAGTTCTTAGTTTTTGTTCTTGAGCAATACAGATTAAACAGGTTTGTTAATTCAAGTGTTTATGATACCTTTACTTGTGTACAGATTGTTGTGAAAATTTGCAGTAAACTAAAGACTTTCATTTTTAATGTGATGCAGTCTGTTTAATTTTTAATGTGATGCAGTACTGTTTTATACTTTTCAAGAATGTCTTGCCATTGTGGTTTGATGCAGCATGGGTTGTTATGAGTTAAAATAATAACCATAATAATAATTCTTTTTTTTCATTAGCCACAAGGACTCACACATACAATACAATTAAAGTTAAAAACATGACTTACAATATATGTGGGAAAAGTTATATAAAATTGGGTGGAATGATGCCTTCCTTCAGCAAGAACCATGTAGATTGCTACCCCCTCACCCACCCACCCATCTTACACCCTCATTCCTATCACTGCCTATTAGAGGGAGGGATAAGAATAGAAAAAAAGGAATATAAATATATATACTGGAAATAAACATGTAACAAATGTTATGATATATTAGGTAAAAAAAAAAAATTAAATATAAAATAGTCCTCCTTTCCAAAAATGTAAGGATTAATATTATATAGGACTGGTTCTTCTACAAAAAAATCTGTGACAGATATCTGATGTATTTAGCAGGCAATGAAATAATGTTTCCTTAGACAAGACAGACAAACCAGATTATCTTCATGTATTTTTAAGTAAAGAGACCATGTTTTTGTCTCTTCTTCCCCTATTTCTTCTTCTTCTTCTTCTTCTTCTTCTTCTTCTTATTATTATTATTATTATTATTATTATTATTACAGTTGCATTTATCTTGCTTTATGTTCATACAAGTTATCACCAAGTCACAACCAGTGACCTCAAGAGACAACAAGGTCCGCCATGTTCAAGAAAGAACATACATATTCACACATGCATCTTTAGTGTTTAGACTTGTGATGTACTTATATTGACAGAATCTTCCGTAGTATGTGGGCAGTTCCCATTAGTACTATCTTTTGTATTTCTCCTATACGCGGGTTTCCTGGGATTTGCGATAAGTAATCATTAAACCCCTTAGGTATCATTCCCAGAGCGCCTACAACCACTGGTATTGTTTTAGTTCTCAATTTCCACATTTTTCCAATTTCTATCTCCAGGTCCTTATACTTGCTCAATTTTTCAAATGTTTTTATAGATACATTCTTGTCTATTGGAACAGACATATCAATTAGCAGGCATACCCTCTTTTGAAAGTCTTTCAATATTATATCAGGTCTGTTTGCATCTATTTTTCGGTCTGTTTGGATGCTAAAGTTCCACAAGATTGAGATGTGATCTTTTTCAAGTATGGGAGGTGGTTGATGCTCCCACCAATTCTTTTGATGGGGCAGGTCAAAATGCTTACACATTATCCAATGTATGTATTGTGCAGCTCTGTCATGCCTGTTTAGGTATTCGGTTGGAGCTATAGGAATGCACATTGAAATTATATGATCAATGGTCTCTGGTTGTTTTTTACATACACTGCATAATGGGTTGCATCCATTTTTTATTATGTTGGCTTGGTAATTTTTTGTTGGCAGACACTGATCTTGTGCTGATATAATCAGTCCTTCAGTCTCTGATTTCAGTCCAGAGGATGCCAACCACTGATGGGTTAAAGTTTTGTCAACATCAGGATTGTTAGCTCTTTCTGGGTATTTTCAATACAGAGGCTTTTCTTGCCCTTTCTTAGCCAGTTTCTGTAGCAGTTCTTTCTTTGCAGTTACCTTTACCTGCTTTGCTTTTTCTGTGTTTTTAATTTCAGCAGTAAATGGAACTTCTGAAATTTGTAGTCCATTACTGTATCTTTGTGATCTTTTGTAATGGAGTATGATCTTTTGATGCTTTGGTGTTTCAAAACGAGTTTGATCATCCAATCATGTGATTCCCTTAGATATGTAGATAATCCAATTGTTGCAGTTTTCAACGCAATATCTAACTGGATTAACCCACGTCCTCCTTCTTTCCTAGGGAGATATATTCTATCTATATCTGCCTTAGGGTAATGCATTCTGTGCATGGTTAAGAATTTTCTAATTTTTGTATCGAGCCTACGGATCTCTGTGCTTGACCAGTTGATGACATTGTAACTGTAGGTTACTACTGGTATGGCAAGCGTGTTTATGGCATCAATCCTATTCCTTGCATTCAATTCCGTTCTTAAGATTGCTCTTACTCTGCGGTTACATTCCTTCCTTATCCTTTCCCTCATTTTCAAGTGCTTGATTCTGTCTCCTTTACAAACACCTAAATATTTGTAAGTTTCCTCTTGATCAAGTTCTCTTATCACATTCCCCCGAGCAAGATTAATCTCTGAACTTTTCAGCAGCTTTCCTCTTGCGAACGTTGCTTTGCCGCATTTATCTAGTCCAAACTCTATTATAATGTCATCACTGAACTTCTTCACAGTGGATAATAGCCCTTGCAATTGTTCATCCTTTTTTGCAAATAGTTTCAGGTCACCCATGTAGAACAAGTGATTAATGGTTTTGTCATAGACTTTATACCCATGTTTTGTTTCATTGAGCATTTTACTTAATGGTATAAGTGCTATGCAGAATAAAAACGGTGATAAAGAGTCACCCTGAAAAATTCCACAATTAATATTAACTTCTCCAGCTTCCAGTGATTTTTTTCATTATTCAAAAGGAGTGTCGTTTTCCATGTCTTCATACTGAATGACAAGAACCTCCTGACTACGGGAGATATTTTGAAAATCTCTAAACATTTTTCAATCCAACTGTGGTAAACTATCGAATGCTTTTTTATAATCTATCCAAGCAATTGATAGATTTTTATGTCTATTATGACAATCTTCTAGTATCATTTTGTTAAAAAAAAGCTGATCTTTACAGCCAAATGAGCCTCGTTTACACCCTTTCTGCTCATTGGGAAATAGATCATTTGTTATCAGGTGGTCATATGTATATTCAGTTAGGACTGATGTTAAAATTTTATACATTGTGGTCAAGCAAGTTATCGGTCTGTAATTTTTGGGATTGTTTGTCTCATCATTCTTCGGAAGTGGAATGTAATGCCGTTAACTAGCCATGATTGTATCTTTTCTGGCTCTTTATCTATTTCATTGTAAAGTTGGGCTAACAGCTCATGAGACTCTGTGAAGGCATTTATCCAAAAATTTGGTATTTTGTCTTTTCCTGGGGATTTCCATTTGCTGGTTTTTCTAAGAGCCAAATGCAACTGTTCAACTGTTATATTATCCCATGTTTGTTCCTCAAGATGAGCTGTATCTTTCATTTGTCTGTCTATCCATGGGGCATGTATATTATGAACTTTTTCTTCGGCCCAGGTCTTTTCCCAGAATTCTTGCACTTCCTGCTTGGTTGGTATTGATTTAGCAGTTATTGTTGACTTGCCAATTTTTCTGTAGAAGTTTCTTTGGTTGTTTTTGAACATATTATTGTCCTTATAGAATCTAGATCGTTTTTCAAAGCACCTTATCCGAGCAGCTTTGGCCAACACTTTTTGCTTGATTATTTCTATCAGCATGTCTATGTCACTTGTTGATTTAATACTGTATATTCTTTACAATTTTCTAAGTTTAGTTTGTTTAACATGTTCACCTACTTTGCTGTTTGTTAAAATTTCTATGTCAGATCGGAGAAGGTTTATTTGGCGATTGATGTTCTCTTGCCAAGTAGATTTTTTGTGGGAATTCCTTTGTCTTTTCATTTTCACTCCACATAAGTGTGTGGTAACTTTAGCCGATGCAGAATAGAGATGTTTTAGATCAGTAATGTTTAGTTTGTTTGTGATGATAATGTTTTTGAGAATTATGTTAGTCTTGTGTATTATCTTTTGGTTCTGTTTGGAGTTCTGGATCTTAGGGAGGGTGTCTCGTTCCCCATGTCAGATTCTTTCATTTTCATCCATTCGATCATAATTTCATCCTTCAAGTTGTCAAGTTCATTCTCATTCATTTCTTTATCATTTATGATCTCATTGTTTTCATTTTGAGTTTCATCTTGAGCATACACTCCCTCCACTTTTTCGATCCTTTCTTTAATTTGTTCTGCTGTCAGTGATTTCGGCCCAACCCTGGGATTCGACGTGTTACAATTTACCTCGTTTTCAATGACACATGTTTCATTTTCTCTTCGCTGACTTTGTCAGCTTGATCTGATCAATTTCTATATCAAGTAGTAACTTTTTTTTAACAATATTTCTTCGTATATTGGCTAGTTTGTTACTGTCAATATAGCCCCTGTTTACGGGATGTTTCTTTTTCCAGTTGATATATGTCAGTTCTGTATTCGATCCATTTGATGGTTAGCACATGGCAGTGTAGAAAGCCTCAAGGACTTCTTTATTGTCTTCCCTTGAACATTTTTCTCTCTTTTTCTTTGGATTTCTTGGTGGTGAGCATGGAGGGCCAACAGTAGGAGTATTCCGATTATGGGGGGTCTCCAGCTCCGAAGTGGTGGGAAGGTTTGAACCATTAGCTGATTTTTCGACTGCAGTCTTGTTCCTCTCTGAGGGACGTGGCCCTTTTTGACTCGGGTGACGGCCGATCCGGTTTGAGATTTTATCATTTAACATTTACTTTATTTTGTCGCGCTTTATCCTTAACCACCAAGGGGTAATCATTTCGTGTTACCACTTATAGGACGAGTGTCCACCAAGACTAGAGGGGACGTCATCCCCTAGAGACACGGCTATTCCCTGCTGGCTGCCATCCCGGTATTTCCTGGTCACGGGGTTTTCTTTTTTGTTGTTTTTTAAATTGTTATTATCATGAGTGGTTCCCTAATGTGAGCATTGCGTGGCTTAAGAATGAAATTATTATTAATAATATAATAAACTTTTTGTTGAAGTTGCTTGTTGTTAATGTTGGATATATCGGTGGTGGTGCTGGGGCTTTTTCTATTGTTGGTGGGGAAGAGGAGAGCCAGCAGTGCCATAGTCGTGGACGTTTGACCGGGTCGCTAAGTCAGTCTATTTATATCTTTTGCTAGCCTCTCCCTTATCTAGTGATACCGCCACCTTCCTCTTTCTTAAGTTAACAGAAGGTAGTGGGGGAATAATGATGGTAGCAATGAAGGAGTGGTGGCGGTGGTGACGGGATAGTGGTAGCAATGATGGAGTGGTGGTGGCGGTGACTATAGTTATGGCGTTGTTGTTACTGAGTTCTGTTGAATAGACTGTAGTAGGATGCGTTTGTTTAATCTGTATATCTATGCGGTTTGTCGCGTATGTTTAATATATGTGTTGAGATATTTCCTTAATATTTGAATTAAACATTTTGAGAAATCTTGAGATACAATAATAGTAATTATTATTATTATGCTGGGATTGGTGGTGGTGAAATTGCCGTTATCTGGCTGTTGTATTTAGTGTACACAGAGGGGTGATGGGATAGGTGGTGTATCTAGGTTGTTGTGGTAGTGAAATTGCTGTTATTTGGCTGTTCTATATAGTGTAGACAGAGGGGGTTTTCTTCCATTTATAACCATTTTCTTTTTTGAATATAAAATTTATGATACAAAATTAAATATTTCACCGATATAAAAGGATATTATGGGTCTTCATTTCCTGAGAGCTAGCCTGGTGCTTTATGTCCCATTTGTACTAAGAGTTGTTATATCACAATTGTTTTAAATATGTTAAAAATCAAAAACTTACGGGACCGATTCCATAACACTCTATATACCACGTGCGTCTTCTTCCCTTCCCTTATTATTGTTTTTTGAGTCTCAGTCATTGATTTTAGTTAACTGGAAAGTTTGTTGAAACAAATATCAAGCCACTACCTGCACCCTCAGATATTCAGGACGTATCGGAGGGTTCTTGCTGTTCCCAGCAAGCATGCCTTTTGAAGCGTTCCAAAAAGCGTGGCGGGGCCAATTTTCTTTAACCATCCATGGAAACTTTTGGAGATAGTCCCCAGTGCGCCTATGACAATCGGGACCACTTTGACATCATGGCAGTTCCAAATCCTTTTTACCTCCCACTTTAAGTCCTGGTATCGGTTAATTTTCTCCCTCTCCTTCTCTTGCACTCTCGTGTCGAATGGGCAGGCCACATCCACAATCAGGCACGATATTTTTTCCTTGTCCCAAATCACCAGGTCAGGTCTATTGTGTTCCAGTTTCTTGTCCGCCTGTATCCTAAAATCCCACAGCACCTTCACCTGATCGTTTCTATCACCGATTCTGGCTTATGCTCATACCACTTCTCAGAATGTGGTAAATTGTTTACTTTGCATAGGTGCCAGTGGCACACCCTGCCCATCATGTCTCCAGCCCTTATAGTGAGTCTGGGCTAGATGTTTACACTCGGATACAATGTGAGCCACAGCAGTCTCCTCTCTCTCTCCACAGATCCTGCACAGTGGGCTAGCCTCCTCCTTGTAAATATGGTATTTCAACCACTTCCTTTTGAGGGCCTGCTCTTGCGCAGCCATTAGCATTCCTTCTGTAGCCTTTTTAAGGTCTCCTCTTTTCAACCAGTTCCATGTCTGTGGATCTCTGAATTCAGTGTTCTCAAAGAAGGTACTATGAAGGGATTTTTCATGAAGGCTGCTCTTTCTCCTTTTTGTTATTTCCTCCTTGGACATCCCCTGGTCTATTGTCCTCTCCTTCAGTACAATTCTGAGCATTGGCTCCTTACTATCAGTCACGTATTTGTGTCGGTTAATTTTCTCCATCTGAACACAGTCCTCTATGCTGATAAGACCTCTTCGACCTTCAGATCTCCTTAAGTAGAGTCTATCGACATCACTCCTCTTGTGGAACATGTTGTAGATATTCAATAGCTTCCTGATCTTCCTATCCATTTCTTTTTGTTCAACAACATTCCATCTCAGAATTCCCGCACTGTACCTAATAATAGACAGAGCTCTTATTATTATTATTATTATTATTATTATTATTATTATTATTATTAATATTGGCGAACTACGTAGTAAATCGTATCATCGTGAGCTCCGCAAAGGTTTGTTATTTCCGTTTGTTAAAAATTGCCATTTATGGAAAATTTTATTGTTAACTGTTTATAAGCGCACATACATTGTTTTCCGAAAAGGACATCCAAAAAGATTGCGGCCTTGTGCCCAAAATTTAAACTTTTATTATTATCAAAAAATTTCTTTGAAAAAAAAATGGCTAATTCACCTCTGCACCAAGCAGCTGAGAGCCTTCCTCACAAACTAACACCTCACACCGACACCACCATTGTAAATATTACTACGTTTGCCAACACAAAAAATTTAAGCAGTAGCAATATTTTAAATTTGTCTCAGGCAGACATTCATTTCACGCCATTACCAATGACTGCAGGTGTTAAAGCCGCCACCACCGCGACAACCACCACCCCCACCACCACCGCGACAACAGAAACAAAAGGAAAAAATAAATCAACTCGTGATGTCGAAATGTTTTCAACCAAAATGGACTCTGCCACACCGAACACCACTGACGTCACCACCACCACAACTGAAACTAAAATTAATAATAACAAAAATAACGATAACAACAACAGCAACAATGACATTAAAAAAACCACCCTGTGTTTTGCCAGAGTAGCAAAACAGTGCAAAGCATTTACGGTAACTCAGGAGGAATTAGAAAATGCCAAAAAAATGGTAAAGAAAGATGGGTGCAGGGTCAGCCTCACCTCCCCCCCCACCCCCTCCCACCTAATAAAATGGAGCATCGGCGCCTATGCACCGTGTCGTATCGAACAATTAATGTAAAATCGCGCCGAGTGGAACGGGCATCCGAGTCCCAAATCCAAAATCTTTGGGACATGTGTGGGCAAGAAAAACCCACGTCAGAAGTGGGCAGAAGTATGGAACCGTGGATGTGTTCTTTGAAACACCAGAGGAGGCTAGAGAACACTCCATGGCCCCATTAAGAAGTGACGACTTCACACTCGTCCCAAGTTATTGTGGCCAGATACTCGTAAAGATCAGGGTGGCCCACGTTCCACCGGCCATCGAAATTCCTTGGCTAATAGCGGCCGTCCTCGCCGGCATCGAAGCCAACACAAAGCTAATAGCAATAGCAAAAGAAAAGCAGGAGAACTGGTCCGGATCTGGGATGGAGCTCCTGATCCAAGCGGACCAAAAAAGCATTGAGGAGATCCCAGAGGTAATAGACCTCACTGACGGCAGCCACCTCACCGTAATTGTCGAGGGCAGAAGGCCTAGGTGTGTCGTTTGTGGTGAAGGAACCCACCTAAGGGCTTTCTGCCCTCAATCTAAAAGGTTGAGGCCACCTCTCCTACCCACCCCAGTGATTCAACCATCAACACCACCAGTAGCAGAGATGGCAGCAACAACTTTAGCAGCAACAACAGAAGCAACTATAAAAGCAACAACCCCAGCAACAGTAGCAAAACCAACACCACCACCACCCAACGCTTCAGAACTAGCACCAGCGCCTACAACATCCACCACACCACAACCAAAACTAACGCCTGTGGAGGATTTTCCACTCCCCGGCCTATCACAACAGGAGACAGATTGTGACGACGAGGAGTGGGAAACGGTATCAGGAAAAAAGAAACAAAAAAAGAAAAATTCTTTTCCTTCCCCCTCCAAAAACAAAATACAGAGGGAAACAAATAAATTAACAAACAAAATAGTTAGGACAGATATGCCACCATCCACACCAGCATCATCGACCCCATCAACCCAAACACCAACACCATCACCATCATTAACCCCAACACCACCATCACCTACACAACAAAAGTCACCAAAATGCGAAACAGAAACAAACCCACAACAAACGCAAACAAAACAAAACAACCAAAACGATACACACTACACAGCATTAAATTTGAACAACAAGCAATTATTATACTACATCCAACACAACACCAGCATCACAGAAAAAGACTACACAACAACCCCAAAATTCACACCACCTCCACACATACAAATCACTCGCATCACACAGAAAACGTACATGACACTAAAACAAAAATTCCCCAAAGACATCGGAGACTTCCGACAAGCACTCTCCAGGAGGATTTATAAGGACATCCTTCCTGAGGAGGCCACAAGCAGTGAAAAGGATGGAAAAACCGTCCTTCCTCTAGGAGAAGTAAGGTAAGTGGTCTTTCCCATCTTTTCCACTCCTTTTCAACATGACCTCACTCAGAATAGGCAGCATAAATGCGCGTGGCTTGGGGTCGTCATGGAAGCAGGGCCACCTGCTCAACGACCTCAGGTCACTAAACATAGATGTAGTGGCCATCAGCGAGACCAGAATCTCCGAAGCACGGGCCTTCGCACCGATCTTCGGCAGCTACGATGTGTACGCATCTCCCAGCCGTCCGGGATCGGGGGGAGGAGTTGCTGAGCTTTTGGGGAGAGGTTTGGATCTTGCCATACGGGCCATCTTCCTGGACTCTGAAAAGAGCAATTAGAATAGAGACCATTAGGTTTAGTAAGGTTTTAGCAATAGAGAAAAATAGAGCAGAGGGAGAATTAGTTAGAAAATTAGACGAGGCGCTTAGCAAAGGCATCGCGACTGACGTATTTGCGGCGAAATTAGCCCTTGACCAATTCTTCAATGCAAAGCACTAAGGCTGCGTTGTCAGAGCTAGGGTGCGTGCTCTCAGACACGAGGGGATGAAAGCCGTTCAATGGGCCCGAGTGGCGGAGGCGCGTCGTGGCAACAAAGCCACGATCCGGTCTTTGTTGGACCACGACGGGCGCATGCTACTCGATCCCGGGAAAATGTTTGAAGCTTTTCAGCGACACTTCGCTCAACTGTTCGGGGGCAGTGGCGAGCCGGATCGAGGGATGGACTTTAGTGTCTACCTCGACGGACTGCCGCGGCTTTCGGCCACTGGGGCGGAGTGTTGCGAAAAGCCGATAACAACCGCTGAAGTACGGGATGCAATGACTGGCTGCACAAGGGGTAAATCGCCTGGTTTGGATGGTCTGCTTTATGAACTTTACGTACAAATGCCAGACTTGTTCGGAGGCCTCTTGGCGGACGTCTACTGCAACTGGCAACAGAACGGGAGAATTCCCAGCTCTGTGAGCCGAGGAGCGGTGGCGCTGCTGAGAAAGGATCCGAACAAGGGGGATAACATAGATAATTTTAGGCCCATAACTCTGCTAAACACAGAGTTCAAGATTTTGGCCAAGGTGCTAGCAAAGAGGTTGGCGCTTGTCGTTGGTGGTCTGGTGGGAGAGGCACAGACATGCGCCATTCCCGACAGATCCATCCACGACAACCTCCACCTCATGCGATACATCGTAGAGAGGGTAGCTAGGGAACCTGGCACGGGTGGGTCTTTGATCAATTTAGATCAGTCGAAAGCCTTCGATAGGGTCGACCATCGTTACCTAGCAGCAGTCCTGAGGGCGGCTGGCTTTGGGCCCGTCTTCAGAGGCTGGATCGCTGCCATGCACAGCGACATCTGCTCTGTAGTGAGAGTGAACGGTCACCTTTCGGAACCGTTCAACATCATGCGCTCGGTCCGCCAAGGATCTCCACTCTCGTCCCTATTGTACGTATTGACTCTCGAGCCATTACTGCACAAACTGGAGACGTTGAGGGGGGTCCCGCGCGAACTAGGATGCGGAAGATCCGTGTCAGCATATGCCGACGATGTCACCGTAGTGGTGTCGAACGCCAAACACATCGAGGCGATCGGCACTACACTAAGAGAATACGAAGCGGTGACAGGAGCAATGATCAACCAGGAAAAGTCAGTGGGCCTGCAGCTCGGCACCTGGAGAGGCAGGTCCATGCCGTCCAACAGCGTCGTCAGGCGCTGGACGGATGGACCGGTTAAATTGCTAGGGGTCTGGTTCGGTCCAGACCTCCAGACGGACAAAAACTGGGACGAGGTGACGAGCAGGGTGGCTTCTCTCACCCAGAAATGGGCCGAAAGGAAGCTATCCCTGAAAGGTCGATCGGAAGTGGCTAACGCGTACATCGCGTCCGTCGTACCTTGTCCTAAGCCCCGCCTGACTGCGCTGGAGCGTTTGCTCTTTCGCTTCTTGTGGAAGGGACGCGCTCCGATGGTCAGGCGGTCCATCTGCTGTCAACACCCGCTACGTGGAGGGCTGGGCATGCTGTGGCTGATGATGCGCAGACACGCGCTCAGGCTACGACAACTCCACCTCTTCCTCGGCGGTGATCAGGTGTGGTGGCCGTTTGCTAGACACGTTTTTCCCCAGCTCGTCTCCTTGACGGAGCTGCAGTCCTGTGTCAAGCGAAGACCGAGAGGGAGCTCTTGGAGATTGGAATGTCTTCAGGTGCTCACAGCCCTCGACCAATCGGGCAATGTGATCGGTGGAAACTCCACCTTGGCGTTCTATAGGGGATTAGTGGAGGAGAAGAGCGACGACGTACTTGGAGAAACTCTAGGCGTCGACGAAAATCAACTAGCCAATCTCTTCGGAAGGACTTTCGGGCCGGGGCCTATGGACAACTTCCAGAAATCCCTGGCCTGGCAGTGCTACCGGGGTGCTTTGCCAGTTCGGGATAAACTTTACAGGCATGGAGGTGCCGTCAGCCGGGCATGTCCGAGATACGCACAGGGCGACGAAACCGTCCTGTACGCACTCGTCCAGTGTCCGAGCATTGCTGACTTGTGGGTTTATGTCGAACACCTGCTGTCACGTGTAGGACGGATCCGGCTATCACCTGAGTCCATCGTGAGGATTGCCCCGCCCTCTTCCTTTAGCCGGGAAGGGCAGGCAGTTTTTATCTGTCTGGTGGCCATGGCGAAAGAGATAGTATGGTGGACACGTTTGAAAGGGCTGAAGACGAGCACTTACCTCTTCGGTGATGCCCTGATTAACTTTTTCATATTTCATCTGAAAAGGAAAATCAGGGTAGAGAGGGAGGTGCTCTCTTCCCAGCATTTTGTTGAAAGATGGGTGAGAGAAGCAAGTATGGCCCGAATGAGTATGTGTATGTAAATTAAAGGTGGAAAACTGGGAGAGGGCACTTGCCCTGGTGGTCAGGGCCACTGTGGTCTTTTAATGGGCTCCACAAATGTCCCTCGGAAGTCTCCCCCCTATTGGGGAATTTTTCTTTGTTATTTTATTTCATCCTCTGTTTTTTTACACGCAGAAATGCCCATTTGTACCGTCCTGTATTGTCCTGTACTGTCCTTAATGTCTACTTTATGTAAACCCTTGTGGTTAATAAAGAAAACATTATTATTATTATTATTATTATTATTATTATTATTATTATTATTATTATTATTGTGGAAGTATACAGGTCGCAGGAAAATCTTGTCTCCCGTAAGTTTGTGATTTTTGAAGTTTTCATTGCGAACTTATTGTAAAATTTATATTGTCTTGTATTTCCACACACTCACTTTTGGAGTGGTCGAAATTAATCGGTATTTAGCCCTTATGGGCTAAATTCCAATTTGAACTTTTGCATTTCGCAAATACGCCCACAAAAAAGAGAAGAAAAATGGCGTCATTCAAAAAATCTGTTTCTCTACCATGTCTCCACACAAAAATTACTCCTTCACCAAGCTATCGTTTTCAACCTTGTCTTCCCTCACAACAATTTCTTTCTTCACCCAGCTGTCGGCGTGGAGTCTCGCTTCCCTTTTCTTCTTCTTCATCGTCACATAGTGAAAGTCAGGCATTTCATTCTCTTCTCCATCAAGCGGTAGTCGAGAAGTGGCTGCTGCTGATGCATTTGACAACAAAAGAGGTAGCAGCAGCAGCAGCGGCAGTGTTAATAATAATACCTGTGGCAGCAGTAGCAGCAACAGCAACACCAACAACACCATTTGTAGCAGTAGCAACAACAACAGCACCAACAACAAGACCAGTAGCAGCAGTATCTGCGGCAACAATGATGCCACTGAAAAAGAGACCATCTCTTTTGCTAAGGTGGCTCGCAACGTAGAAACAGTCCTGGTCACAGAGAAGGAGATGGCGGTCGCAAGACACATGGTAACCAGAACTAAATTTTCAGTGTCCTTGAAACCACCAACCGACTTCCTGGAGGAACAAGAGCGTCGCATAGTGCCATACCGCACGATTGCCACGAAATCGCCTCGGAGGCCCAAATCCAGAAGGCCTTGAGAACTGTGAGGGCACGGAAAACCCACATCACCCGTGGCAAGAAATATGCTACCGTGGACGTCCTTTTTGATACCTCCCAGGAAGAAAATTCGCACTCACTGAGGACCCTACGGAGTGATGACATAACGTCAGTTCCGTTTTACTACGGGGATAAAATTGCAAAGGTCAGGGTAACCCAAGTCCCGCCCTACGTACCCATTCCTTGGCTGGTCGTGTCTGTTCTTTCGGGCATCGAAGATAGAACAACCATTCTGCAGGTACAGAAGTTGGGGAGAGAGGACTGGTCCGGTATTGGAATGGAGATGCTTATCCAAACCGACCAGGACTGTATCAGTGCTATTCCCGACGTAATAGACATCGGGAATGGCTCCCAACTTCCCATATCTGTGGAAGGAAGGCGCCCAAAGTGCTTCAATTGTGGATCAAAGTCTCACCTCAGCGCCTTCTGTCCACAGAAAATAACAAAGGTGAAGGTCCCCCTCCTTCCAACGCCGGAAGCGCTGCCATCAGAAACAGAGCAGTCAGCGAAAAAGTCGGGAGTTTCTACAGAGAGTAGGAGGACAACCTACACTAAAGCCACGGACAACAAAAACAGCGGCGGCAACTGCAGCAACAGAAACAGTTGCATTAGCTGCACCTGTGCCAAGAACGGCAGACCAGGCTCCACGACCGCCACCACCACCACCAACAACAACAAAGACAAATGAAAGGGTAGAACTCATACCCCTCCCCGACCTCTCACAGTCGGAGTAGGAGGCGGCTGAGAAGTGGAAAATGGTTGACAACAAAAAAAAAACAAACGCGAAAACACCTCAGCTTCTACCGCCAAAAGCGAAGGCAAAGAAAGAGGGGTAAACGCTGTAAGGAGACTTGCAGCAACACCCCCACCATCACCATCACCACCACAAGCATCACCACCAACAACAACCACACCACCACCAGCATCACCAAAAACACCAACATCAAAAAAACAACAAAGCACACACTCAACAGCAACAACAACAACAACAACAACAACAACAACAACAACCCCCGCCCGCCCCAAGTACACAGCCATAAACATTGCACACCAAGGATTAGTGGAACATATAAAACAGCACACCGATATTTCAGACTTAAATTACCACACCCCGCCAACACCAAGAACATTACCCAAAAGCATTACAATTGTTGAAATTAAACTGGAAGACTATAAACAATTAAAGCAAAAATTCACCAACTGCGTTCGGGATTTCATAGGGTCAATCTCCAAGAGAATATATACAGAGACACATCTTGGAGACACACATTCTCACTTACCCTGTTCCTCACCCAACATGGCCGTACTCAGAATAAGCAGTGTAAATGTATGTGGCCTGGGATCATCCAGGGTCACCTGCTCAACGACCTCAGGTTACTAAACATAGATGTGGTGGCCATCAGTGAGACCAGAATCTCCGAAGCGTGAGGCTTCGCACCGACCTTCGGCGGCTACGATGTATACGCATCTCCCAGCCGTCCAGGACCGGGGGGAGGAGTTGCTATGCTTTTTCGGAGAGACATGGATCTCACCACATGGGCCATCTTCCTGGACCCAGAAGGTAAGTCGGTGGTGCTGGACGTCACCCGCAACGAAGGCAATGCTTTCAGGCTAGTAGCCCTCTACGCCCCAACAGGGGCAGGACGGCCAAAATTCTTCAGACGTCTAGAGACCTTTCTTGGAACGTCCCGCTCTTTAGTGTTAGTGGGTGACTGGAATGGTATCTTAGATGCACGCTGGAATTACGTGGGGGGCTAGTAGACAGGGGAGGAGGGTGTAAAAGCCTCAACAATCTGCTCAGACGTTTTGAACTGCCTGACAGGTATAGACTGGATTATCCGAATGTGCCAATGTGGTCATGGGCAAACCGCATCGGGTCATCCAGATCGTATTTAGATAGGATATTCTGTACGGAAAGAGATAAGGCTAGTATAGGTTGTCCACAATTTAAAGTAGTCGACTACACGGACCATTTGTGATCTGTGAAGTTGAATTAGATAGACTCCATAGGCATAGGTTACTGGAAGCTGAACGCGTCGTTTTCGGCGCGCAAATCTTACAGAGACCGGATTAGCGAATTAGTTAAGCGTGCGTTGACGGGGGCGATCGTCAACAACAGGGGGTGGTTTACCCTGAAAGGGGCTATTAGAATAGAATCGATAAGGTTTAGCAAAGGAGTGGTGATAGAGGAAAATAGAGTAGAGGGAGAGCTAGTTAGAAAGCTAGAAGAGGTGTTTAGGACAGGTATCGCAACCGACGTGCTTGCGGCAAGATTGGCACTCGACCAATTCTTCAACGCAACGCAAAGGTGCTCTGAGACACGAGGGGACGAAAGATATTCAATGGACCCGGGTGGTGGAGGCGCAACGTGGCAACAAGTCCACAATTCGGTCATTGCCTGACCAAAACGGGCGCATTTTGCTCACCTGAGCAGATGCGTGAGGCTTTTCAGCAGCGCTTTGATCAACTGTTTGGGAGCGGCGGTGGGCCAGATCGGAGTATGAATTTCAGTGCATACCTGAACTGCCGCGGCTCTCGACGACCTCAGTGCAGTATTGTGAAAAGCCGATAATACCAGGTGAAATACGGGAAGCGATGTCTCACTGCACGAAGGGTAAATCGCCAGGTTTGGATGTTCTGCCCTACGAGCTTCATGCGTACATGCCAGACTTGTTCGGCGACCTCTTGGCAGGCGACTACTGCAACTGGCAGCAGAACGGGAGCATTCCCAGTTTTGTGAGCCGAGGAGCAGTGGCGCTGTTGAGAAAAGACCCGAACAAAGGGGACGTTATAGACAACTTCAGGCCCATAACTCTGTTAAACGCAGACTTCAAGATTTGAGCCAAGGTGTTAGCAACGAGATTGGCGCTTGTCGTCGGTAATCTGGTAGGAAAGGCGCAGACATGCGCCATTCCAGACAGATCCATCCATGACAACCTCCACTTTATGCAATACATCATAGTGAGGGTGGTTAAGGAACCTGGCACGGGTGGGGCCCTGATCAACTTGTGAAATACTGTGATAGGCAAAAATGCCTCAGAGGGCAGAGATCTGCGACCAGTGGTCAACGGAGTCAATTCACAAGAGAGTGACATGCAAATGAAATATAGAAAAGATTAAAAGAGGAGGAGGACAAGGTGAAGTTTACACACACCTTCGGCCTGATCAGCTCTCAAACCAGAAAAATGGTTTACACGATTTTTAAATAGAAGTGGTTGATAGCTTCTGCTATCTAATTGACCTAATTAGAAGCAGAGGAGTATGCTCTGAGAGCATCATATCTAGAATAAGGATAAGATGGAAGACGTTTAGAGAGCTACTCCCAGTGTTGACAACAAAAGTGTACAATGCTGCATGGTAATGAAACAGACTGCAGAGGACATACATAGGCTGCAGAGAAATGAAGTAACCATGTTTCATTGGATGTACAATGTAAATGTGAGAAAAAAGCAGAGCTTGGATGAAGTGAGGGAGTAACAGGGTTTAAGAGGAATCTAAAGTGATGTGCAAGAGAAAAGACTGTGTTAATATGGGCATGTGATGGATATTGATAATAGTCGATGCCAGGAAAATCCAGTGGAGAGACGCCACAGTAGAGGAAGACCAATAAAGACCTGGGTGGAGATGGTGAGAACTGATCTCAAATTGCTGAGACTCGCAGAGGAGATAATGAAGGAATGCAGTGAGTGGAGAAATGCTGTGCTGAGAGGACCTGTCAAACCCATGCAAATGTGAAAAAATGGAGATGATGATATATAACGATGTGTATTAAGCATATATAAAAACGAGAGTTATCAATACCAGGTTGGTGGAGTTTAATGTAATGCAATCAACAAGTGGGATGTAAAATTGCTACAAATCATTTTGTGCAAGACAAGAAGGATATTCGACATGATACATGTGATCTGAAGAGTGTATTATGTAACTATGACAATTACATGAAATATTTTGCAGCCATCCTAGCTGTTGATTGCATGTCATCAGAGGTGAGTAAAAGGGCTGACATCAAGAAGGGTATCCAGCTGTAAAAACATTGCCTCAACAAATCCCATCCAACCCATGCCAGCATGGAAATTGTGACATACTTTGTTTTTGGTGCATTCAGAAACAGACCAATACCCTGGCATGCCTTCATGCCTTCTCAACTCTGAGATCCCATGCAGCTTCAATCATATTATCAAGAAGCACAATATCGTCAGCATAGTAAGGTCGTCAATTTCAGTGATTGGAGTGTGCAGTGTATAGTATGGTTCAGAGTTGTGGATGTTAAATGGTGTTTCCCACAAGAGACTCGATGGTACATACATCAGAATGCTACGCTTGTCATACAACATCTGCAAACATCAAAAAGGTCTCTATATGGATCCTTGCCTTGCATCTTTGATGATCAACCTGCTGGAAGATTGCTCCTCTGGACACAGGATGCAAAGTGAGAAGTTGACTGGCTGTGTATCACCTGTGTATCATCGATTTGGACATAGGCCTCAAAGGAATGGCTCAACGTGCTGCATTGGTTGACCAAAGAAGAAGATACAGTTGTATTTATTGTATCTATTTAAAAGTTTGTATTTGCACCATCTCCATCCATATGATGTAAGCAGGATTCATCATCATCACCATTTAACATCTATTTTTCCATACTTGCATGGCTTCGATGAGTCGTCCACATTATGAGATATTTCTGGCCAGTTGACTGCGCCATACCTTGCTCAAATGGAACTGTATTTTGGCTGTATTTTTTACAGATGAATACCCTTCCTAAGCCTTAACCACATTTACAGTGTGGGATCCCATAATGAGGTAAGTTTGGCCAGTTTACTGCGTCGAACCTTGTTCATGTCAAAACCATATTTTGGCTAGGATTTTTACAACTGGATGCCCTTTTCTAACACTGACCACATTTACAGTGTGGAGTTGGGTATTAGTGTGAAGGTGTAGGGTGTGTGGGTGTGTATATAGGATTAAGAGGTGCTTACTGAGTGTAAGTTTAAATCCGTGCACAAAGGAAGACAGGTCTTCACCAAAGATCTCAATCCTGTGTTAGAGAGATCCAAGTGTGCAAGGTCAGCTTTTATCACCACATCCCAGGAATTTCTGGGTCTTCCTACTCCGTAGATTCCATCAATTTTGATCGCCCTGCACCTTTTTAGACAGCTGTCATCCTTCATACGCATCACACGACCATACCAACGCAATCTCCTCTCTAGTATACTTCATGTCATCTCTCTTATGCCCAATTTCTCTCTTAGTTCAGTTACACTTTGCTCTTCATGTATATTACTATTACACATCCATCAGAGCATGCATGCTTCATTTCTTTCCAATCTGCACAGATCCTGTGCACACAATGCCCTAGTCTCACTACCGTATAGCATTGCTGTTCGTATACAAGCATCCTACAATCTGCCTTTCATTTTTAGGGAGAAATCTTTTGTGGCCAACAGCGGTATTAGCCCTCTGAACTTTCTCCATCCTGTTTTTACTCTGGCTACAGTACTATCAGACCCCCCCCCCTTTCACTACTGATTTAGTCACCCAGGTAATGGAAAGTGTTTACCTTTTCTATACCATTTGGACAGTTCAACAAGCTAGTATCCTGTGAGCACTTGCTACTTACAACACCTGAGCATTGGCCACATATAAAACCTACATTCTTTGTAGCCTGTCTGTGACCCCACTATATCTTTTATGTACCCATAGCTTGCATTTGGGACATAGAATGGAATTTCTACTTACTCCTTTCCTACACACTGAGCAAGGCCGTTTCCCAGAGGGAACCTGAGCCTTATTTTCCTTTCTACATGCTAGAACTTTAATCTTAGAGAAGTTAATTTTAAGGCCTTTTGATTCTAGGCTATACTTCCAGGTTTGGAATTTATTCTCTAGTTCAGCCATAGATTCAGCTATAAGAGTTCGATCATCTGCATATAGAAGTTCGCATAGGCAGCCAGTCATAAACTGTTTCTGTTATAGCCTATAGGGTGATAATAAACAGGAGGGGGCTAAGGCTAAGCCTTGTTGAACACCTACTTTTACGCTAGATTCTTCAATATATTCATTGTTAATTCCAACCTTGTTGACTGTTCCTCTATACATGGAATTCTCCAAGTCAACAAAAACTAAGTAGAGGGGTTTACTTATAGCTAGGTACTTCTCCTGTAGTTCCATTATGAGGAAGAGAGCATGCAAGGTACTTACACATATATGTGTGTGTGTTTGTCTATATGTATCTATTTATATATATCGATAGCATTTAGCAAGGAAGTAGCTCTAGAAAAAAACAAAAACAAAAAGGAACTGGTAGCTAAAGTAGAAGAGGCACTTAGGAATGGCAGTACAACTGACGTGCTAGCGGTGAGGACGGCACTAGACTAGTTCTTTAACGTGTATTGACAGAAGTAGAACACGTGCTCTAAGAAACGAGGGAGTCAAAGCTGTTAGCTGGGCCCGAGTGGCAGAGGCGAAAAGTGGCAACAAATCCACAATTCGGGCTTTGCAAGACAAAGATGGACACATTCTACTTGAATCCAAGCAGATGTGCACGGCCTTCCAGCAGCATTTTGCACAACTCTTCGGGCAAAGCGGTACGTCGAGGGAGGTGATGGACTTCTCCTACCTCGACGGCGTACCACGACTCTCGAGCACGGATGCAGAGAGCTGCGAAAGGCCGATCACAGCGGGCGAAATAGATGCCCTAGGCCGCTGCGGGAAACGTAAATCACCCGGTTTAGATGGTCTACCCTATGAGTTTTCTGGCGTCCTCAAAGTGGTCTACTGCAACTGGCAGCAGAACGGGAGGATTCCCAGTTCTGTAGGCAGAGGCGTAGTAACGCTGATCAGGAAAGATGAGAACAGGGGAGATGAGATAAGTAATTTCAGGCCCATAACTCATTGATTTAAAGATTTTGTCCAAGGTGTTAGCAGCGAGGCTGGCGCTTGTCTTCGAGAACCTGGTAGGGGAAGCGCAAACATGTTGCAATCCCGACCAGGTCCATACACAACAACCTCCACCTCATGCGATACATCATAGAGAGGGTAGGGTGTAAACCTGGCTTCGGTGGGGTTCTGATCAATTTAGATCAGTCTAAGGCATTTGATAGAGTCGACCATCAATACTTGAAAGCGCTTCTCAAGGCGGCCGGCTTCGGTCCCGTCTTCAGAGGCTGGATCGTTGCCATGCACACCTGCATCTGCTCAGCAGTCCAAATCATGCGTTCCATCCGTCAGGAATGCCCTCTCTCCTCCATTCTGTATGTACTGACTCTCGAGCCATTACTGCAGAAGTTGGAGCTGTTGCAGGGCATCCCGATCGAACCAGGACCTTGGAAAGCAGCGTCGGCCTATGCCGACGACGTAACCGTAATGGTGTCGAAAACCTCGGAAATCGGGGTAATCGGCAACCTATTACAGGAATACGAAACGTTGGCAGGAGCAAGGCTAAACCCAAACAAGTCTCTCGGTTTGCAACTCAGCTCATGGAGAGGCAAACCCATGCCTTCCAACAGTGACGTTGGACGCTGGACGGAAGGACCGGTGAAATTGCTCGGGGTCTGGTTTGGTCCAGACCTCCAGGTGGACAAGAACCAGAACGAAGTCACGGCGAAGGTGTTTGCACTCACCAAGTGGGCTGAGTGCAAACTCCTTGAAAGGTCGAGCGGAGGTGGCGAACACTTACATAGCGTCCGTCTACTACCGCTTGACATTCGTGCTTTGTCCCCGCGAATACTTCACCAAAATACATACATACTTACATTTAAGTAAGTGCCGTACTAAGAGTGAGAAATGAAATTTCGTTTCATTATATTACAACTTATCGTTTTCGGTACGCCTGGCCGACTGAACTCACTCGATATGCAAATTAGGCTGCTCAGCCGTTAATTTTCATAAGGAAAGTATATACTTTCGAACGTTCAACTATCTAGCAGAAGGGTATACGGTGCTGATGATAGCTAACAAGCTTGAAACTAGTACATCGTTCCTGTGTCAGTGTTGAACAAAAAGGTGACGTGGTTGCCTTAACACCGTATGGCATAAATCAGGCTGTTCGCTTGTTTACAAACGGACAAAGCGGGCGTTATAATAAACGTTCGCTAAACTGATACGTACATATATATATATATATATATATATATATATATATATATATATATATATATGCATGCTACTGTACGTCTGTATACATATATGTATGTACGTATACATACATACTTACATTTAAGTAAGTGCCGTACTAAGAGTGAGAAATGAAATTTCGTTTCATTATATTACAACTTATATATATATATATATATATATATATATATATATATATATATATATATCTTTATCCCAAATTTTACGTATGTACGCATCTATGTATATCTGATTCTGTGTGTACATATATATTTTTTCCGTTACCCTATTTCAGCCTCACTTTCATTTATAATAGATTTTAATTTCATATCATATATCCAAATAAAGATTCCTTCTGATGAGCGATATCAGACGTTTCTGTTAGAATCGTCTAACTTCGTGAAACCTTGGTAATGTAATGATTATATTGTGTTGTTTATTACATTACTATAACGGCGGCGAAGATTCCCGCCTCTGGGACAAGCAGTGGTTAGTTGTTTACGCCCGGCAGACCAACCCCTTGGGAGATGCTAAACACAGGTCAGATGTTGTTTACGCATGGCAAAAAATAGGTCGGATATATCCATCCTTCTAACTTCAACCGTTATAAATACAAGGGTTGTTTACACACGGCAGAAAAAGTGAGACTACAGACAAGACAGGTCGTATTTACACGCTTTCGTCACAAAAAAAAACAGTCTGCCAACTAATTTCTCACACGCCATTCCCGCCTGGCTGATTGAATCCTACTACTTCTAAGACAAGAAAGTATACTAATACGCACACACTCACACATAGTAAGTTCACACTGTTTGCATTTTACATGCACCAATTCTGTCTGTCATATTGTATCTTTCAGATACAACACAAATTATATTATAAACGTATTCTGTGATACTTGCATTTACGTGGCTCGTAGAGCCACCAACTCATTGTACGAATATTTCATGTTATAGATTTTATCATTCAATGTCCAACTTGAATATTGTTATAATAAAATAAACATTGTAACAACACAATCCTGGTATTATTCTTTGCATTGAAACCATCATACCAACAATTCTATCTATTCACTTATCCGTTACAACTGGAATATTCGTTACACCTTGGGTAATGTGATGATTATATTGTGTTGTTTATTACATAATTAGGTAGCTATACATAGAGCACTATTCTTTCCTTTACCTTTTCCACGGAAATACTTAGCATAATATATATACATATATACATATATATACACATATATACATATATATACACATACATATATATACACACACATATATATACACACATATCAACAAATGAAAAATAAATTTTCAAAAAATATATATATACTTATATATTAATTAAAATCATATACAAATTCTATATATATATGGAGAGACATATATAAATAAAATATAAATATTGACACATACAATTACATATTCATACACAATCAAATAAAGCCACATAAATATATATCCATCCTTATATACAATAACTTATACATATACATATCAGGGGCGAAGGGTCCTTGCATGCGTTATAGCATCTTGAGTTGATCAATTGCGTCGGTTGAAGCAAGCAGAATTTTGGCTGCTTACTAAAACGTATAGACACAAAAAAAGATAATACATACACACACATACACACAAACACATACACGCAAACTCACGACAGCTTTGGGCAAGCAGAATTTTGACTGCTTACTAAATCGTAGTCACAAAAAGATAACACACACACACTAGGTAACACTACATGCGGCTTTGACCGGGAGGGTCATTTAGAGGGAAATGAGGGGGGGGGTAAGGCTGCACAGCCCCGCTTTCCGCCATGGCGATTGGACTGCATGCCCTGCTTTCCAGGTTACCCTTCGCCACTGATACACATGCATATATACTAAACCTACACTGAATCTATACCCATATATATATATATATATATATATATATATATATATATATATATATATATATATATATATATGTGATGGCCGCAAATTCGTGTTCGAGTATTGCCATCGCCTGGTAAAATGCATGGCAACTGTAGACTCCTCTGCTCCGTTCGAGAACTTCCAAATCACTGATGAATAATTTGCATTGCACCGCAAGTATCTTACGAAGAGATTCCTATCTGTATGTGACCCACGTTTCACAAGCATAAAGCAAAGAGGAAACATACATACACGTATTCACATATATCTACACACACACACACACACACACACACACACACACACACACACACACACACACACACACACACACACACACACATGCACACACACACAAACACACACACATATATATATATATATATATATATATATATATATATGTATATAAAATGTAGTTTGCTTGAAGCATTGTATATAATATATGCGAAAAGTGATATAAGGCTAAACAATGCAAAATGGACGGTAAGGAAAAAGTGTTGTAGTTGTTGCTGTTGTTTCTTTCACCCTAATATTTCAGGACTTAAAATTTAAATATTTACAATTCAAACTATGAACAATTTAATTATTTTATTTATTAAGAACTTTTGAAAATTATACAAAAACCAACCAGACTAACTTAGATGATATCAATAGGCAGGGTAAATATATTGCCAAGCAGTTTGACCTGGAGAAATATACAGAATCGTATATTCCTAAAACGCCTAGATTTAATCTTAAAGATCATAAAATAGATTTTCAAAATAACCCGACCATAAGATTAATTGGTCCATCAACTTCGGATATAGGTAGAATTTGTAAAAGAACAATAGATAGAATTGTCCCACAAATCAAAAATAAAATTACACTTAACCTTTGGGGAAACACTAAATTGGTTTAGAAATTTAAATAACTATAACAAAATGAAATTTTTACAATTCGACATTTATAATTGCTATGCTTCAATGTCTCCTTCCCTTTTACTAGCCTCACTGATATAAGAAAACTTGAAATGGAGACTATTTTCGCAACTAGAAGAACTATCATTAAGTTTAATGGGGATTTATGGACTAGGAAAAATTGCCCGAATAATTTTGATGTCATTATGAGATCCAGTGACTCGGCCAAAGTTACAGACTTAGTTGGACTGTTTCTTCTAAATAAATTAAAAGGTAGATTTTTTGCTACGGGGGGAGGGGTTATATCGAGACGATGCCCTCTTTACTTTTTGAAAATTATACTAAATCAACTTTAGAGGGAGTAAGAAAGAGTATGTATAGATTTTTTAGGAGTATGATTTAAGTATAACTATTGAAAATAATGATAAAATAGTTAACTTTTTAGACATAAAACTAGACTTAGATAAATATACTTGCCAACCTTACCATAAGCCTGGTAAAGTTTTTTATTATGTACATCATTTTTCTAACCACCTTAATTCTATTAAGAATGCAATAGTTAAAAATATCTCAAATAGAATAACTAATGTGGATGTATTTAATCAAAATGCAAATTATTATAATGAGGCCCTATATAGGTTACAAGGACCAAATAAAATACACAGCTACAGATAAGAGAACCTATAATAAAGTTTATACATATAAATGCACATCTCAGAATAATTATAATGACAAATATGAAAATATAAATAATAATAAAACAATAATAAAAAATGATTAATAAAAATGATATATTGTTCAAACAAACTAATAATATTAAAATTTTGGGAACAGTAATCCAAAAATAAACTCACTTGATAAAAACACCTATACAAGTAAAATATTACACAAAAAACAAATGGTAACAACAATAATAAAAGATTAAAAGGGGAAAATGCCTTTGGTTTAATCCTCCATTAGAGGTTAAAAAGCTTTTAGCATACCAAAGAATCTTTTCAGTATTGTGGAGAAAAATTTCATTCCTAACCAAAGATATTATAAAATAATTGTTTCTACTTTTGGTACAAGGCCAGCAATTATCCCAGTGTATTACTGGTACTTTATTTTATCGACCCTGTAAGGATGAAAGGCAAAGTTAATCTCGGCGGTATTTGAACTCAGACCATAAAGGGCCATAACGTAAAGATATTATAAAATAATTGTTTCTACTTTAGGCACAAGCCAGCAATTACCCAGTGCATTACTGGTACTTTATCGACCCCGTAAGGATGAAAGGCAAAGTCAACCTCGGCGGGATTTGAACTCAGATCGTAAAGGGACGTAACTATGCTGCAAAGCATGGGTCCGACCCTCTACCGATACTGCCAATCCACCGCCGTTATTAAAGATATTATAAAATAATAAATAGAAATAAGGTTAAACTGTCCTTCTTTACTACTTGAAATATAGAGGATTATATAGGAAAGAATAACCGAAAGAAAATTAAATTCTACAAATTAAATAGTGAAATAATACTATCTATTCTCTCCCCTATAAATTATAAAAGCAGAAATAAAGGAAATAAAAGGACGAAACTTGTACAAAGTTTCGTCCTTTTATTTCCTTTAATCGATAGACCTCATAATATTACTGTTACTATTGATATAGCATCTACTTATAACATTGAAAATACAGACACGAAAGTGCAAGAAAAGGAGGAGAAAATTAACCGATACCAAGTGGGAATTAAAAAGGATTTGGGATTGTCAAGAGATCACGCTTGTCTCGATTGCTATAGGAACACTAGGTACTAGAGTTTTCAAGGATGGTTAAAGAAGATTAGTCCAGTCCCGATTTTTGGAACACTTCAAAAGGCATGCTTGATGGGAACAGCAACAACCCTCCAATACGTCCTGAATATCTGAGGCTGCAGGTAGCGGCTTGAGGTTCATTTGAACAAACTTTCCAGTTAAATAACACCAATGACTGAGACGCAAAGAATAATAATAATAATAATAATAATAATAATAATAATAATAATAATAATAATAATAAGTGCAAGAATTCTGGGAAAAGATCTGGGCCGAAGAAAAAGTTTATAACATACATGCCCCATGGGTAGACAGACAAATGAAAGATACAGCTCACCTTGAGGAACAAATATGGGAAAATATAACAGTTGAACAGTTGCGCTTGGCTCTAAGAAAAACCAGCAAATGGAAATCCCCAGGAAAAGACAAAATACAAAACTTTTGGATAAATGCCTTCACAGAGTCTCATGAGCTGTTAGCCCAACTTTACAATGAAATAGTTAAGGAGCCAGAAAAGATACCATCATGGCTAGTTAACGGCATTACATTCCTGCTTCCGAAGAATGATGAGACAAACAATCCCAAAAATTACAGACCGATAACTTGCTTGACCACAATGTATAACATTTTAACATCAGTCCTAACTGAATACACATATGACCACCTGATAACAAATGACCTATTTCCCATTGAGCAGAAAGGGTGTAAACGAGGCTCATATGGCTGTAAGGATCAGCTTCTGGTTAACAAAATGATACTGGAAGATTGTCATAATAGACACAAAAATCTATCGATTGTTTGGATAGATTATAAAAAAGCATTCGATAGTTTGCCACACAGTTGGATTAAAAAATGTTTAGAGATTTTCAAAATATCCCCCGTTGTCAGGAGGTTTTTGTCATTCAGTATGAAGACATAGAAAACGACACTCCTTTTGAATAATGAAACAAAATCACTGGAAGCTGGAGAAGTTAATATTAATTGTGAAATTTTTCAGGGTGACTCTTTATCACCGCTTTTATTCTGCATCGCACTTATACCATTAAGTAAAATGCTCAATGAAACAAAACATGGATATAAAGTCTATGACAAAACCATTAATCACTTGTTCTACATGGATGACCTGAAACTATTTGCAAAAAATGATGAACAATTGCAAGGGCTATTATCCACTGGGGATCAGTTCAGTGATGACATTAAAATGGAGTTTGGACTAGATAAATGCGCCAAAGCAACATTCACCAGAGGAAAGCTGCTGAAGGTTTCAGACATTAATCTTGATCGGGGGAACGTGATAAGAGAATTTGATCAAGAAAAAACTTACAAATATCTAGGTGTTTGTGAAGGAGACGGAATCAAGCACTCGACAATGAGGGAAAGGATAAGGAAGGAATGTTACCGCAGAGTCAGAGCAATCTTAAGAACGGAATTGAATGCAAGGAATAGGATCGATGCCATAAACACGCTTGCCATACCAGTAGTAACCTACAGTTACAATGTCATCAACTGGTCAAGCACAGAGATCCGTAGGCTCGATACAAAAATTAGAAAACTCTTAACCATGCACAGAATGCATCACCCTAAGGCAGATATAGATAGAATATATCTCCCTAGGAAAGAAGGAGGACGTGGGTTAATCCAGTTAGACATTGCGTTGAAAACTGCAACAATTGGATTATCTACATATCTAAGGGAATCACATGATTGGATGATCAAACTCGTTTTGAAACACGAAAGCATCAAAAGATCATAAACCATTACAAAAGTTGCACAAAGATACAATAATGGACTACAAATTTCAGAAGTCCCATTTACTGTTAACCCATCAGTGGTTGGCATCCTCTGGACTGAAATCGGAGACTGAAGGACTGATTATATCAGCACAACAAAAAATTACCAGGCCAACATAATAAAAAATGGATGCAGCCCATTATGCCGTGTATGCAAAAAACAACCAGAGACCATTGACCATATAATTTCAATGTGCAGTCCTATAGCTCCAACCGAATACCTAAACAGGCATGACAGAGCTGCACAATACATACATTGGATAATGTGTAAGCATTTTGACCTGCCCCATCAAAAGAATTGGTGGGAGCATCAACCACCTCCCATACTTGAAAAAGATCACATCTCAATCTTATGGAACTTTAGCATCCAAACAGACCGAAAAATAGATGCAAATAGACCTGATATAATATTGAAGGACTTTAAAAAGAGGGTATGCCTGCTAATTGATATGTCTGTTCCAATAGACAAGAATGTATCTATAAAAACATTTGAAAAATTGAGCAAGTATAAGGACCTGTTCCACAATAGGAGTGATGTCGATAGACTCTGCTTAAGGAGATCTGAAGGTGGAAGAGGTCTTATCAACATAGAGGACTGTGTTCAGATGGAGAAAAACAACCTACACAAATACGTGACTGATAGTAAGGAGCCAATGCTCAGAACTGTACTGAAGGAGAGGATAATGGACCAGGGGATGTCCAGGGAGGAAATAACAACAAGGAGAAAGAGCAGCCTTCATGAAAAATCCCTTCATAGTACCTTCTTTGAGAAAACTGAATTCAGAGATCCACAGACATGGAACTGGTTGAAAAGAGGAGACCTTAAAAAGGCTACAGAAGGAATGCTAATGGCTGCGCAAGAGCAGGCCCTTAAAACGAAGTGGTTGAAACACCATATTTACAAGGAGGAGGCTAGCCCACTGTGCAGGATCTGTGGAGAGAGGGAGGAGACTGTGGCTCACATTGTATCCGAGTGTAAACACCTAGCCCAGACTCACTATAAGGGCTGGAGACATGATGTGATGGGCAGGGTGTGCCACTGGCACCTATGCAAAGTAAACAATTTACCACATTCTGAGAAGTGGTATGAGCATAAGCCAGAGTCGGTGATAGAAAACGATCAGGTGAAGTTGCTGTGGGATTTTAGGATACAGACGGACAAGAAACTGGAACACAATAGACCTGACCTGGTGGTTTTGGACAAAGAAAAAAGATCATGCCTGATTGTGGATGTGGCCTGCCCATTCGACACGAGAGTGCAAGAGAAGGAGAGGGAGAAAATTAACCGATACCAGGACTTAAATTGGGAGGTAAAAAGGATTTGGAACTACCATGAAGTCAAAGTGATCCCGATTGTCATAGGCGCACTAGGTACTATCTCAAAAAGTTTCCATGGATGGTTAAAGAAAATTGGCCACGCTTTTTGGAACGCTTCAAAAGGCATGCTTGCTGGGCACAGCAAGAACCCTCCGATACGCCCTGAATATCTGAGGCTGCAGGTAGTGGCTTTATATTTATTTCAACAAACTTTCCAGTTAACTAACATCAATGACTGAGACTCAAAGAACAATAATAATAATAATAATAATAATAATAATAATATAATAGTTGCGTTTGGCTCTTAGAAAAACCAGAAAATGGAAATCCCCAGGAAAAGACAAAATACCAAATTTTTTGATAAATGCCTTCACAGAGTCTCATGAGCTGTTATCCCAAATTTACAAGGAAATAGTTAAGGAGCCAGAAAAGATACCATCATGGCTAGTTAACGGCATTACATTCCTACTTCCGAAGAATAATGAGACAAACAATCCCATAAATTACAGACCGATAACTTGCTTGACCACAATGTATAAAATTTTAACATCAGTCCTAACTGAATATACATATGACCACCTGATAACAAATGATCTATTTCCCAATGAGCAGAAAGGGTAAAATAATACTGGAAGATTGTCATAATAGACACAAAAATCTATCGATTGCTTGGATAGATTATAAAAAAGCATTCGATAGTTTGCCACACAGTTGGATTGAAAAATGTTTAGAGATTTTCAAAATATCCCCCGTTGTCAGGAGGTTTTTGTCATTCAGTATGAGGACATGGAGAACGACACTCCTTTTGAATAGTGAAACAAAATCACTGGAAGCTGGAGAAGTTAACATTAACTGTGGAATTTTTCAGGGTGACTCTTTATCACCGCTTTTATTCTGCATCGCACTTATACCATTAAGTAAAATGCTCAATGAAACAAAACATGGATATAGAGTCTATGACAAAACCATTAATCACCTGTTCTACATGGATGACCTGAAACTATTTGCAAAAAATGATGAACAATTGCAAGGGCTATTATCCACTGTGAAGCAGTTCAGTGATGACATTAAGATGGAGTTTGGACTGGATAAATGCGCCAAAGGAACGTTCACCAGAGGAAAGCTGCTGAAGATTTCAGACATTAATCTTGATCAGGGGATCGTTATAAGAGAGCTTGATCAAGAAAAAACTTACAAATATCTAGGTGTTTGTGAAGGAGACGGAATCAAGCACTCGACAATGAGGGAAAGGATAAGGAAGGAATGTTACCGCAGAGTCAGAGCAATCTTAAGAACGGAATTGAATGCAAGGAATAGGATCGATGCCATAAACACGCTTGCCATACCAGTAGTAACCTACAGTTACAATGTCATCAACTGGTCAAGCACAGAGATCCGTAGGCTCGATACAAAAATCCGAAAATTCTTAACCATGCACAGAATGTATCACCCTAAGGCAGACATAGATAGAATATATCTCCCTAGGAAAGAAGGAGGACGTGGGTTAATCCAGTTAGACATTGCGTTGAAAACTGCAACAATTGGATTATCCACATATCTAAGGGAATCACATGATTGGATGATCAAACTCGTTTTGAAACACGAAAGCACCAAAAGATCATATTCCATTACAAAAGATGCACAAAGATACAGTAATGGACTACAAATTTCAGAAGTCCCATTTACTGCTGAAATGGAAAACACAGAAAAAGCAAAGTAGGTAAAAGTAACTGCAAAGAAAGTAACTGCTACAGAAACTGGCTAAGAAATGGCAAGAAAAGCCTCTGTATGGAAAATACCCAGAGCGAGCTAACAATCCTGATGTTGACAAAACTTTAACCCGTCAGTGGTTGGCATCCTCTGGACTGAAATCGGAGACTGAAGGACTGATTATATCGGCACAAGATCAGTGTCTGCCAACAAAAAATTACCAAGCCAACATAATAAAAAATGGGTGTAGCCCATTATGCCGTGTATGCAAAAAACAACCAGAGACCATTGACCATATAATTTCAATGTGCAGTCCTATAGCTCCAACCGAATACCTAAACAGGCATGACAGAGCTGCACAATACATACATTGGATAATGTGTAAGCATTTTGACCTGCCCCATCAAAAGAATTGGTGGGAGCATCAACCACCTCCCACACTTGAAAAAGATCACATCTCAATCTTGTGGAACTTTAGCATCCAAACAGACCGAAAAATAGATGCAAATAGACCTGATATAATATTGAAGGACTTTCAAAGGAGGGTATGCCTGCTAATTGATATGTCTGTTCCAATAGACAAGAATGTATCTATAAAAACATTTGAAAAATTGAGCAAGTATAAGGACCTGGAGATAGAAATTGGAAAAATGTGGAAATTGAGAACTAAAACAATACCAGTGGTTGTAGGCGCTCTGGGAATGATACCTAAGGGGTCTAACGACTACTTATCGCAAATCCCAGGAAACCCGCGTATAGGAGAAATACAAAAGATAGTACTAATGGGAACTGCCCATATACTAAGGAAGATCCTGTCAATATAAGTACACCACAAGTCTAAACACTAAGGATGCATGTGTGAATATGTATGTTCTTTCTTGAACATGGCGGACCTTGTTGTCTCTTGAGGTCACTGGTTGTGACTTGGTGATAACTCGTATGAATATAAAGCAAGATAAATGCAAATAATAATAATAATAATCCGAAGACGCACGAGGTGGCGGAGGTCATGAAATCGCTCCCGTAAGTTTTGAATTTTTAACATATTTAAATCATTTGTGAAATAACAACTCTTAGTACAAATGCTACGTAAAGCACCCGGCTTGAGCCCCCAAAAATTCGGACCCAAAATATATTGTTATAAGGCTCAAATATTCAAATATTCAACTTTGTATTGTACACTGTATATCCAAAAAAGAAAATGGCTATAAATGGAAGAAGAACCCCCCCCCCCTCCTCTCCTCTGTCTACACTATATAGAACAGCCAAACTCACCAACACCAGAAACTAGATACACCACCCACCTCATCACCTGTGTACACTAAACACAACAGCCAGATAACGGCAATTTCACCACCGCCGCTCACTACTGCCATCATTACCACCACTATCCCATCACCGCCGCCACCACTCCTTCACTCCTTCACTGCTACCACCGCTACAACACCATCACTACGGTAATACGACCACATCACCACCACTGCCTCGGTATCGACATCACCACCACCACTGTCTCAGTATCGCTACCGCCGCCAGTCTCCCACTCCTCCCGGCTGGCTGCTGCCACCACATTATAGAATTCCTACTACTAAAAAAGAGGAAGGCATCAAAATATATAGATAGACTCAAAAGAAAAAAGAAAAAACAAACAACAAAACCAAAGCAGCACAGCAACAACAGCAAAAAACGAGAAAAACAAACAGAGAAAAACAAAAACAAAAAAAAACAAAAAACGTAAAGAAAATAAGAATGAAGAGAGAAGCAGGCGGACGGACAGAGAAGAGGGGGGAAAAACTAAAACTAAAAAAAACAAAAACTAAGTCAGACATTCGAACACTACATTACAATGAAACTTATGCTTATTCATTTTTGGGGCCCTTTCTGCCTGTGTGTTTGTTTGTTTATGTGTGTTCGTATACAGCGTGGTGATAATGCCACACAAGGGCCAAGTGGAACGGCGAATCCACAGATGGCTATGTAACCATACATTCGCCAATCCTCGATAAGAGTGTTTAAATATCGAACATAAACAGTTCGAATAACGGTGAAATGGAGACTAGAACGTCATGTGACAGACTCTCACCCAACAGGTGCCCCCTGGCTCAGCAGCAGGAACCTGACTGTCAACCAAATACTGCTGATGTTGGAGGAAGAAGAAGAAGGAAAGGGGCCAGAACCAACTGGACGAAAGAATTGAATAGAACTGTTATGCAATGTTACCTGAAAAGTAACCCCAAGGAGAGGGGCTACAGGAGACGGATGCATAACATCTGGAACGAGATTGGTCTATTTAAATTAGATGAACAAAAATTGGTCGGGCAGGCTCGGATAATAAGAACTAATGGGTGGATAAGCGAGCTGGAACTGGAGGAACTGAGCAGAGAGAATGGCTTGGAGATGGCGGGTGTAGTATGCCAGACAAGCGAGCCAGTGGGAAATGAAGGTGAAGAGGTCCTGAGAACGGAGGAACCACCCGAAGCAGACAATGATCTGAATACTGAGATAAATAATACCTGGAACAGAGATACGGCCACTGAGGAGATGAATGCTGACGGGCTAGGACAAGATTCGGTTGACATCCTAAATTTAGTGGTAGATGAATTGAACAATGATAGTGGGAGACCTATGAACCTAAGATTTGTAGACAGGAAAAAGTTAAAAGAAACAACAGCTAAGGTAAACAAAGTCGTCACATACCTTGAAGCGAGGAGCCTTCACCAGTGCAACAATATCCTCAAAGCAACAGCAAATACGGTGAGGAAACTACTTGGTATAAAAGCGAGAGGAAACAACAGACAAGAAAGAGCAGAGCCGTGGTGGAAGAAACGACTGAGTGGTCAAATCGGGGAAATGAGAAATGACATAGGAAAGCTTGAGTCACTACTGAATGGGACACTAAAAAACATAGGCACTAAAAATAGACTGGAAATAAAGTACAAAACTAGGAGGAAAAAGCTAAATATTATCATAGAGGAACTGAAGCAACGCATTGTAGCAAAGAGTGCAAAAATCAGGCGATACGAGAACAGAGTCAGTCAGTATAAACAGAACCGCATGTTCGACAACAACCAGAAGATGTTGTTTGGACAGCTTGAGGGGAAAGAAAGAGGCAACGACTTGATCCATGGGGCGGAGCAAACTAAACATTCTGCAGAGGAATATGGGAGCAGGATGTTAGAGATAATGTCCAGGCAGGGTGGATTGAGACAGTACAGAGGGAGATGGGTGAGCAGGCACACCAGCAAACTGATTTGAGTATCACAGTTGAAACTCTTAAGGGGCAGGCCAAAAAACTAACCAACTGGAAATCACCAGGCCCAGATGGTGTGCAGGGATATTGGATTAAAAATTTAACATCCCTCCACCCGAAGCTGACGGCCATGTTCAATGACTGCTTGGTGTCGGGTGAGGTGCCAGAGTGGTTGACAAAAGGTACCACAGTTCTGATAATGAAAGACCGAATCAAGGGTAATGATGTTACCAACTATAGACCTATTACATGTCTGTCCGTAATGTGGAAACTGTTGACGAGCATTGTGTCTGAGGAAATCTACCATCACCTCCACACAAACAACTTGTTACCGGACGAACAGAAAGGATGCCGAAAGAAGTCACGTGGTACAAGTAATGGGGAATTGCAGGAGGAGACACACTGATCTTGCCATGGGATGGATAGACTACAGAAAGGCATTTGACATGGTGCCTCATTCTTGGATCACCAAAAGCCTGGAGATCTTCAGGGTGGCAGATAACATCAGACAGTTGCTGGGCAGGAGTATGGGGTCCTGGGAGACAGAGTTGACATCAACTGGAGTATCCTTGGGAAGCGTGAAGATCAAGAGAGGTATCTTCCAGGGAGATAGCCTGTCCCCTCTGTTGTTTGTCCTTGCCCTGATGCCCCTGACCATTATGCTGCGAAAAGTGAGAGCAGGATACAAGTTGGGAAAGGGAGAGCTTACCATCAATCACCTCCTCTTCATGGACGATCTTAAGCTCTTCGGGAAAAGTGAGAAGGGGTTGGATGTGCTTGTTGACACTGTCCGTATTTTCAGCAGTGATATATGTATGCAGTTTGGTATTAGTAAATGAGGAGTCATTGTGATGAGGAGGGGTAGGTTGAGCAGAAGTAACGGGATCCAGATACCAACAGGTGAGATGATAAAGGAAATTGACTCTGAGGAAGGATACAAGTATTTGGGCGTTCTGGAGGCTGATGACATCAAGAACAAAAAAAGAATGAAGGAATTGATAAGAACTGAATACCTTCGGAGAGTAAGGAGCGTATTAAAGTCACATCTGAACAGTAGGAATGCCATAAGTGCAGTAAATTCCCGAGCTGTGTCTATTATTAGGTACAGTGCGGGAATTCTGAGATGGAATGTTGCTGAACAAAAAGAAATGGATAGGAAGACTAGGAAGCTATTGACTATCTACAATAAGTTCCACAAGAGGAGTGATGTCGATAGACTCTACCTAAGGAGATCTGAGGGTGGAAGAGGTCTTATCAGCATAGAGGACTGTGTTCAGATGGAGAAAAACAACCTATACAAATACGTGACCTATAGTAAGGAGCCAATGCTCAGAACTGTACTGAAGGAGGGGACAGTAGGCCAAGGGATGTCCAAGGAGGAAATAACATCAAGGAGGAAGAGCAGCCTTAAGGGAAAATCCCTTCATAGTACCTTCTTTGAGAAAACTGAATTTAGAGATCCACAGACATGGAACTGGTTGAGAAGAGGAGACCTCAAAAAGGCTACAGAAGGAATGCTAATGGCTGCGCAGGAGCAGGCCCTCAAAACGAAGTGGTTGAAGCACCATATTTACAAGGAGGAGGCTAGCCCACTGTGCAGGATCTGTGGAGAGAGAGAGGAGACTGTGGCTCACATTGTCTCCGAGTGTAAACACCTAGCCCAGACCCACTATAAGGGCTGGAGACACGATGTGATGGGCAGGGTGATCCACTGGCACCTATGCAAAGTAAACAATTTACCACATTCTGAGAAATGGTATGAGCATAGGCCAGAGGCGGTGATGGAGAACAATCAGGTGAAGGTGCTGTAGGATTTTAGGATACAGACGGACAAAAAACTGGAACACAATAGACCTGACCTGGTGGTTGTGGACAAAGAAAAAAGATCGTGTCTGATTGTGGATGTGGCCTGCCCTTTCGACACGAGAGTGCAAGAGAAGGAGAGGGAGAAAATTAACCGATACCAGGACCTAAAGTGGGAGGTGAAAAGGATTTGGAACTGCCATGAAGTCAAAGTGATCCCGATTGTCATAGGCGCACTGGGGACTATCTCCAAAAGTTTCCAGGGATGGTTAAAGAAAATCGGCCCCTTCACGCTTTTTGGAACGCTTCAAAAGGCATGCTTGCTGGGAACAGCAAGAACCCTCCGATACGTCCTGAATATCTGAGGCTGCAGGTAGTGGCTTGATATTCATTCCAACGGACTTTCCAGTTAACCAACATCAATGACTGAGATTCAAGGAATAACAACAATAATAATAATAATAATAATAATAATAATAATAATAATAATAATAATAATAATAATAATAATAATAATGGAGATGGAGGGTTGAGTATGCCAGGCAAACGAGCCAGTGGGAAATGAAGGTGAAGAGGTCGAGAGAACGGAGGAACCACTCGAAACAGACAATGATCTGAATGCTGAGATAAATAATACCTGGAACAGAAATACGGCCACTGAGGAGTTGAATGCTGACGGGCTAGGACAAGATTTGGTAGACATCCTAAATTTAGTGGTAGATGAATTGAACAATGATAGTGGGAGACCTATGAACCTAAGATTTGTAGACAGGAAAAAGTTAAAAGAAACAACAGCTAAGGTAAACAAAGTCACCCCATACCTTGAGGCGAGGAGCCTTCACCAGTGCAACAATATCCTCAAAGCAACAGCAAATACGGTGAGGAAACTACTTGGTATAAAAGCGAGAGGAAACAACAGACAAGAAAGAGCAGAGCCTTGGTGGAAGAAACGACTGAGTGGTCAAATCAGGGAAATGAGAAATGACATTGGAAAGCTTGAGTCCCTACTGGATGGGACACTAAAAAACATAGACACTAAAAATAGACTGGAAATAAAGTACAAAACTAGGAGGAACTGAAGCAACGCATTGTTGCAAAGAGTGCAAAAATCAGGCGATACGAGAACAGAGTCAGCCAGTATAGACAGAACCGCATGTTCGACAACAACCAGAAGATGCTGTTTGGACAGCTTGAAGGGAAAGAAAGAGGCAACGACTTGATCTCTGAGGCGGAACAAACTAAAACATTCTGGAGAGGAATATGGGAGCAGGATGTTAAACATAATGACCAGGCAGTGTGGATTGAGACAGTTCAGAAGGAGATCAGTGAACAGGCACACCAACAAACTGATTTGAGTATCACAATTGAAACTCTTAAGGGGCAGGCCAAAAAACTAACCAACTGGAAATCACCTGGCCCAGATGGTGTGCAGGGGTATTGGATTAAAAACATAACATCCCTCCACCCGAAACTGACAACCATGTTCAATGACTGCTTGATGTCAGGTGAGGTACCAGAGTGGTTGACAAAAGGTACCACAGTTCTGATAATGAAAGACCGAATCAAGGGTAATGATGTTACCAACTATAGACCTATCACATGTGTGTCCGTAATGTGGAAACTGTTGACGAGCATTGTGTCTGAGGAAATCTACCATCACCGCCACACAAACAACTTGTTACCGGACGAACAGAAAGGATGCCGAAAGAAGTCACGTGGTACAAAGGACCAGTTACTTATTGATAAGATGGTAATGAGGAATTGCAAGAGGAGACACACTGGTCTTGCCATGGGATGGATAGACTACAAAAAGGCATTTGACATGGTGCCTCATTCTTGGATCACCAAAAGCCTGGAGATCTTCAAGGTGGCAGATAACATCAGACAGTTGTTGGGCAAAAGTATGAAGTCCTGGGAAACAGAGTTAACATCAACTGGAGAGTCCTTGGGAAGCGTGAAGATCAAGAGAGGTATCTTCCAGGGAGATAGTCTGTCCCCTCTGTTGTTTGTCCTTGCCCTGATGCCCCTGACCAGTGTACTGCGAAAAGTGAGAGCAGGATACAGGTTGCGAAAGGGAGGGCTTACCATCAATCACCTCCTCTTCATGGACGATCTTAAGCTCTTCGGGAAGAGTGAGAAGGAGTTGGATGTGCCTGTTGACACTGTCCGTATTTTCAGCAATGATATATGTATGCAATTTGGTATTAGTAAGTGTGGAGTCATTGTGATGAGGAGGGGTAAGTTGAGCAGAAGTAACGGAATCCAGATACCAACAGGTGAGATGATAAAGGAAATTGACTCTAAGGAAGGATACAAGTATTTGGGCGTTCTGGAGGCTGATGACATCAAGAACAAAAAAAAAATGAAGGAATTGATAAGAACTGAATACCTTCGGAGAGTAAGGAGCGTATTAAAGTCACATCTGAACAGTAGGAATGCCATAAGTGCAGTAAATTCCCGAGCTGTGTCTATTATTAGGTACAGTGCGGGAATTCTGAGATGGAATGTTGCTGAACAAAAAGAAATGGATAGGAAGACTAGGAAGCTATTGACTATCTACAATAAGTTCCACAAGAGGAGTGATGTCGATAGACTCTACTTAAGGAGATCTGAGGGTGGAAGAGGTCTTATCAGCATAGAGGACTGTGTTCAGATGGAGAAAAACAGCCTACACAAATACGTGACTGATAGTAAGGAGCCAATGCTCAGAACTATACTGAAGGAGGGGACAATAGGCCAGGGGATGTCCAAGGAGGAAATAATATCAAGGAGAAAGAGCAGCCTTCAGGAAAAATCCCTTCATAGTACCTTCTTTGAGAAAACTGAATTTAGAGATCCACAGACATGGAACTGGTTGAAAAGAGGAGACCTTCAAAAGGCTACAGAAGGAATGTTAATGGCTGCGCAGGAGCAGGCCCTCAAAACGAAGTGGTTGAAACACCACATTTACAAGGAGGAGGCTAGCCCACTGTGCAGGATCTGTGGAGGGAGAGAGGAGACTGTGGCTCACATTGTATCCGAGTGTAAACACCTAGCCCAGACTCACTATAAGGGCTGGAGACATGATGTGATGGGCAAGGTGATCCACTGGCACCTATGCAAAGTAAACAATTTACCAAATTCTGAGAAGTGGTATGAGCATAAGCCAGAGGCGGTGATAGAAAACGATCAGGTGAAGGTGCTGTAGGATTTTAGGATACAGACGGACAAGAAACTGGAACACAATAGACCTGACTTGGTGGTTTTGGACAAAGAAAAAAGATCGTGCCTGATTGTGGATGTGGCTTGCCCATTCGACACGAGAGTGTAAGAGGAGAGGGAGAAAATTAACCGATACCAGGACTTAAAGTGGGAGGTAAAAAGGATTTGGAACTGCCATGAAGTCAGAGTGATCCCGATTGTCATAGGCGCACTATGGACTATCTCAAAAAGTTTCCAGGGATGGTTAAAGAAAATTGGCCCCTTCACGCTTTTTGGAACGCTTCAAAAGGCATGCTTGCTGGGAACAGCAAGAACCCTCCGATACGTCCTGAATATCTGAGGCTGCAGGTAGTGGCTTGATATTCTTCTCAACAAACTTTCCAGTTAACTAATATCAATGACTGAGACTCAAAGAATAATAATAATGATTTCTTTATTAACCACAAGGGTTTACATAAAGTAGACATTAAGGACAGTGCAGGACAATACAGGACGGTACAAATGGGCATTTCTGCGTGTAAAAAACAAAAACAGAGGATGTAACAAAAAATAACAATGAAAAATTCCCCAATAGGGGGGAGACATCGGAGGGACATTTCTGGAGAAAGCCCAGTAAAAGGCCACAGTGACCCTGACCACCAAGGCAAGTGCCCTCTCCCAGTTTTCCACCTTTAATTTACAGACAAATACTCAGAGTAGGCCCATTCACTCGGGCCATACTTGCTTCTCTCACCCATCTTTCAACAAAATGCTGGGATGAGAGCACTTCCCTCTCTACCCTGATTTTCCTTTTCAGATGAAATTTGAAAAAGTTAATCAGGGCATCACCGAAGAGGTAAGTGCTCATTTTCAGCCCTTTCAAACGTGTCCACTATACTATCTCTTTCGCCATGGCCACCAGACAGATAAAAACTGCCTGCCCTTCCCGGCTAAAGGAAGAGGGCGGGGCAATCCTCACGATGGACTCAGCTGATAGCTGGATCCGTCCTACACGTGACAGAAGGTGTTCGACATAAACCCACAAGTCAGCAATGTTCGGACACTGGACGAGTGCGTGCAGGACGGTTTCGTCGCCCTGCGCGCATCTCGGACATGCTCGGCTGACGGCACCTCCATGCCTGTAGAGTTTATCCCGAACTGGCAAAGCTCCTCGGTAGCACTGCCAGGCCAGGGATTTCTGGAAGTTGTCCATAGGCCCCGACCCGAAAGTTCTTCCAAAGAGATTGGCTAGTAGATTTTCGTCGACATCTAGAGTTTCCCCAGGTACGTCGTCGCTCTTCCCCTCAACTAATCCTCTATAGAACGCCAAGGTGGAGTTTCCACCGATCACATTGCCCGATTGGTCGAGGGCTGTGAGCGCCTGAAGATATTCCTGACTCCCAGCGCTCCCTCTCGGTCTTCGCTTGACCCAGGACTGCAGCTCCGTCAAGGAGACGAGCTGGGTAAAGACGTGTCTAGCAAACGGCGACCACACCTGATCACCGTCGAGGAAGAGGTGGAGATGTCGTAGCCTGAGCGCGTGTCTGCGCATCATCAACCACGGCATGCCCAGCCCTCCACGTAGCGGGTGTTGACAGCAGATGGACCGCCTGACCATCGGAGCGCGTCCCTTCCACCAAAAGCGAAAGAGCAAACGCTCCAGCGCAGTCAGGCGGGGCTTAGGACACGATACGACGGTCAGGCGGTAGTAGATGACGGACGCGATGTACGCGTTAGCCACCTCCGCTCGACCTTTCAGGGATAGCTTCCTTTCGGCCATTTCTGGGTGAGAGAAGCCACCCTGCTCGTTACCTGGTCCTAGTTTTTGTCCGTCTGGAGGTCCGAACAGAACCAGACCCCTAGCAATTTAACCGGTCCGTCCGTCCAGCGCCCGACGACGCTGTTGGACGGCAGGGACCTGCCTCTCCAGGTGCCGAGCTGCAGGCCGACTGACTTTTCCTGGTTGATCTTTGCTCCTGTCACCGCTTCGTATTCTCTTAGTGTAGTGCCGATCGCCTCGATGTGTTTAGCGTTCGACACCACTACGGTGACATCGTTCGCATATGCTGATACGGATCTTCCGCATCCTAGTTCGCGCGGGACCCCGCTCAACGTCTCCAGCTTGTGCAGTAATGGCTCGAGAGTCATTACGTACAAGTGGGATGAGAGGGGACATCCTTGGCGGACCGAGCGCATGATGTTGAACGGTTCCGAAAGGTGACCGTTCACTCTCACCACAGAGCAGATGCCGCTGTGCATGGCAGCGATCCAGCCTCTGAAGACGGGCCCAAAGCCAGCCGCCCTCAGGACTGCCGCTAGGTAACGATGGTCGACCCTATCGAAAGCTTTCGACTGATCTAAATTGATCAAGGACTCACCCGTGCCAGGTTTCCGAGCTACACTCTCTACGATGTATCGCATGAGGTGGAGGTTGTCGTGGATGGATCTGTCGGGAATGGCGCACGTCTGCGCCTCTCCCACCAAACCACCGACAAGCGCCAACCTCTTTGCTAGCACTTTGGCCAAAATCTTGAACTCTGTGTTTATCAGAGGTATGGGCCTGAAATTATCTATGTTATCCCCCTTGTTCGGATCCTATCTCAGCAGCGCCACAGCTCCTCGTCTCACAGAGCTGGGAATTCTCCCGTTCTGTTGCCAGTTGCAGTCGACGTCCGCCAAGAGGCCTCCGAACTAATACTCCCTCTGCTCTATTTTTCTCTATTGCTAAAGTCTTACTAAACCTAATGGACTCTATTCTAATTGCTCTTTTCAGAGCAAACCACCACTTGTTGTTGACGATGGCCCCCGTCAACCGCCGCTTAACTAGTTCGCTAATCCGGTCTCTGTAGGCCTTGCGCGCTGGTAAGGACGCGTTTAGCTTCCAGTAGCCGGGTCCTCGTCTATGAAGCCTATCTAAGTCAAGCACACAGATCACGAATGTGTGGTCCGTGTGGCTGACTATCTTGAATTGTGGACAGCCTATGGTAGACCTATCTATTTCCCTACAAATTACTCTATCTAGATATGATCTGGATGACCCTATGCGATTTGTCCAAGTCCACATTGGCACATTCGGGAAATCCAATCGGTACCTGTCAGACAGTTCAAAACGCCTGAGCAGGTTGATGAGTCTCTTGCACCCTCCTCCCCTATCCGCTGATCCCACACAGTCCCAGCGTGCATCTAAGATCCCGTTCCAGTCGCCCACTAACACTAAAGAACGGGACGTTTCAAGAAAGGTCTCCAGACGCCGGAAGAAATCAGGCCGCCCTGCTCCTGTCGAGGCATAGACGGCCACTAGCTTGAAAGCTTGCCCGTCTCCGCTGGTCACGTCCAGCACCACCAACTTACATTCTGGGTCCAGGAAGATGGCCCGTATGGCGAGATCCAAACCTCTCCGAAAAAGCTCAGCAACTCCTCCCCCCGATCCCGGACGGCTGGGAGATGCGTACACATCGTAGCCGCCGAAGATCGGTACGAAGGCCTGTGCTTCGGAGATTCTGGTCTCGCTGATGGCCACTACATCTATGTTTAGTGACCTGAGGTCGTTGAGCAGGTGGCCCTGCTTCCATGACGACCCCAAGCCACGTGCATTTATGCTGCCTATTGTGAGTGAGGTCATGTTGAAATGGAGTGAAAAAGATGGGAAAGACCACCTACCTTACTTCTCGTTGAGGAAGGATGGTTTATCCATCCTTTTCACTGCTTGTGGCCTCCTCCGGAAGGATGTCGTTATAAATCCTCCTGGAGAGTGTTTGTCGGAAGTCTCCGATGTCTTTGGGGAATTTTTGTTTTAGTGTCGTGTACGTTTTCTGTGTGATGCAAGTGATTTTTATGTGTGGAGGTGGTGTGAACTTTTAGGTTGTGATGTAGTCTTTTTCTGTGATGCTGATGTTGTGTTGGATGTAGTGTAATAATTGGTTGTTGTTCAAATTTAATGCTGTGTAGTGTGTATCGTTTTGGTTGTTTTGTTTTGTTTGCGTTTGTTGCATAATAATAATAATAATAATAATAATAATAATAATAATAATAATAATAATAATAATAATAATAATAATAATAATTGTTTCTACTTTAGGCACAAGGCCAGCAATTACCCAGTGCATTACTGGTACTTTATTTTATCGACCCCGTAAGGATGAAAGGCAAAGTCAACCTCGGCGGGATTTGAACTCAGATCGTAAAGGGACGTAACTATGCTGGAAAGCATGGCGTCCGACCCTCTACCGATACTGCCAATCCACCACCACCATATAATAATAATAATAATAATGGTTTCATTTATTGTCCACAAGGTCTGACATATAGGGGACAATACAATAGATGGGGACAATGAGGCTTTTACAAAAAAATCGAGTAAAAAATAAGAAAACAATAACAATAAACAAGAAAAATACAACAATGATAATTCCCCAATAGGGGGATAACCAACCAGGCTTGATTCAGGTACCCCACCAATCCTGAACTACCCGACGCTTCGAAGGCACTTGAGAAGGGCGCCCCTCTCCTCCTCAAATTCACTAGCCTACAGGTGCATGATCAGAGTAGGCCCACTCACACGGACCATTCTCGCCACATTCACCCACCTTTCAGCAAATGTACTGGGGGCAACACTTCTCTCTCCACTCTCACCAAGTGAAATTTGAAGAAGTTGATGAGGCCGAATAGAAAAGTGTCTGTCTTCAGTCCTTTCAACCTGGTCCACCGTACAACTTCTTACACTACTGCCACCAGACAGAGGAAAATTGCCTGCCCTTCCTGGCCAAAAGAAGGCGGCGGATCGATATTCACTATGGACTCGGCTGATAGCCGGTTTCGTTCTACATGTGACAACAGCTGTTCAACATAACTCCACAAGTCAGCAATGCACGGACACTGGATGAGTGCGTGCAGAACGGTTTCATCATTCTGCACGCATCTCGAGTAGGTCTGCCTGACAGCACTTCTGTGCCTGTAGAGTTTATCTCAAACCGGCACTGCTCCCCACCGGTAGCACTACCAAGCGAGGGAATTTTGGAAGTTATCCATTTTCCCTGGCTCGAACGTCCTCCGGAACAGAGTGGTTAGTTCAACTTCGTCAACGCCCAGAGCCTCTCCGAGTGAGTCGTCACACCTACCCACCACTAATCCTCTATAGAGCTCAAGAGTGGATGTTCCACTGACCTCATTGCCTGTCTGGCAACATTCCAGATGCCAGTCACCCAGTCTCGGTTTCTTCTTGATCCAGGACTGCAGCTCAGTCAAAGAGACGAGCTGCGGAAAGGCCCGTCTGACAAATGGTGACCACACCCGTTCACCGTTAATGCAGAATTCTGGAGATGCCGGAGCCTCAGCACATGTCTGTGCATCATTAGCCATGGCATGCCCAGCCCTCCACGTAGAGGGTGGTGGCAGCAGATGGACCACCTCACCAACGGAACTTGTCCTGTCCACAAGAATTTGAAGAGGAGCCATTCCAACATGGTGAGATGCGGATGGGATCAAGGCACAACAGTCAGGCAGTAGTAGATGACGGATACGATGTATGCGTCTTCCACCTCCACCCTACCTTTCAGTGATAGCTTCCTCGCAGCTGATTTCTGGGTGAGACTGTCTTCCCTGCCCGTCACCTTTCCCAATTCTTATCCACCTGGAGATCTGGCCCGAACCAAACCCCCAGCAACTGTACTGGTCTGTCCGTCCAATGCCCAATGACGCAGTTGGGTGGCATGGACTTGCCTCTCCAGGTACCAAGTTGCAAGCCCGCTGACTTTTCTGGGTTAAGTTTTGCTCCCATCAACCTTTCATATTCCTCCAATAAGTTGCCGACCACCTCAATTTCCGAGGTGTCCGACACCATCACAGGGATTTCGCCTACATAAGCTGACATAGCCTTTCCGCGTCCCGGTTCGAGCGGGATACCCTGCAACAGCTCCAGCTTCGACAGTAAAAGCTCGAGTGTCAATACGTACAGAAGGGAAGAGAGAAGGCACCCTTGATGGACCAATCGGGAGATCTGAAACGGTTCCGAGAGGTGGCCATTAACTTTGACCACCGAGCAGACGCTGCTGTGCATTGCAGCAATTAAGGATAGCCTCCAGGTACCAATGGTCGACCCTATCAAATGTTCGATTGATCTAAATTGATCAGAGCCCCCACCAAAGCCAGGTTTACATGCTACTCTCTCTATGATGTATAACATGAGGTAGCGGTTGTCGTGTATGGACCTGGTCCGGATTGCGCATGTTTGTGCCTCCCTAACCAAATCTTCAACGACAAGCGCCAACCTCTTCAATAATACATTGACCAAAATCTTAAACTCTGTATTGAGTAGAGTTAAGGGCCTGAAGTTATCTAATGTGTCCCTCTTGTTCTCGTCTTTCCTTATCAACGTCATTATGCTCCAGCTCACAGAACTGGGAATACTTCCATTCTGTTGCCAGTTGCAGTAGAGCGCTTGGAAGAGATCGGAGAATAATCTAGCATATTTACGTAAAGCTCGTAGGGCAGACCATCCAAACCCGATAATTTGCGCCTCGTGCAGCTGACAAAGGGATCCTGAATTTCGGCTGAAGTTATCGGCCTTTTGCAGCGCTCAGCATCAGCTGTTGAGAAGCTCAGCAAGCCGTTGAGATAGGGATTGAAGTCTGCCACCGTCTCTGACCCTCCACTTCCCCCGAACAACCGAGCAAAATGCTGGTGAAAGGCCTCACACATCCGCCTGGAATCATTCAGCTCATGTCCATCTCGGTCCACTAAAGACCAAATTGTGGTTTTATTCCCATACTGCGCCTCTGCTAAGCAAGCCCATCAAACAGTTTTGGTTCCCTCGTTTCTCAGAGCACATGCCTTAGTTCTGACAATGCAACCTTTGTGTTTCACATTGAAGAAATGGTATAATTCCATTCTCACTGCTAGCATATCAGTTGCATTGCCACTACAAATAGTCTCGTCTATCTTAGCTACCAGCTCCCCCCCCCACTCCTTTCTATTTTTCTTTAACGCCACTTCTTTGCTAAACCCTATCGAAATGTGCCAGAAACAACATGTTCAGCTTCCAGTAACAACGGCCTAATCTACGTGTATTATCTAGGTCGACCATACAGATCACAAATTTGTGATCTGAATAGGCGACTGTTTTAAAACGTGGACAGACTACACTATTTCTATCTTCTCCTAGTGAATATTCTGTCTATATACGATCTAGATGACCCTATGTGGTTGGTCCAGGTCCACACTGGCGTATTATGGAAATCTAGTCGGTACCTGTCAGACAGTTGAAACTGGCTGATCAGGTACTTGAGGCTTTTGTACCCCCCCCCCCGCTCCTATCGGATACTCCCACACAGTCCCAGCGTGTATCTAAGATGCAGTTCCAGTTCCCCGCTAACAGTAAAGGGTGAGACATACCCAGAAAGGCTTCCAGGTGTCTAAAGAAGTCCGGCCACCAGTCGCTATTGTTCACATCCAGGACCACCAACTTACTGTCCGGGTCCCAGAGGATTGACCTTACCTCAAGATCCAAGCCTTTCCTAAGCAGCGCTACCACCCCACCTCTCATTCCCGGCCGACTAACAGATGCGAAGATCTGATAGTCGTCGAAAATGGGGGCTAGTGTGCATGTGTCACAAATCCTGGTCTCGCTGAAGGCAATTACATCCATTTCTAGAGATGTGAGGTCGTTGAGCAGGTCACCTTGCTTCCAGGGCGACCCCCAGGCCTGGAACATTTAATCTTCTTACTCTTAAAAGGTTTACTTACCTCCCGAGCTCTTGTGAAAGTCGGGTGGTTCGACCTCCAGAGTTAGTAGGATTTCTTTTGGGAACCCCTTTAAAAGTCTCGATGTGGGTTTCATGTTCGGGGTTCCCACATCCCAAGGAAAGCTCTCTCGAATTCCTTTGTAGGAATCAAACGACATTCGCACCAGAAACAAATCTTCTGGCATGCGAAATGTGCTCGATTTAAAAACCTCCCCCTCTGTTTGGATTTCTTTACTTTGTGCTATGAGGGCCATCATTTCTTTGTTGGGCCTTCTGGCATGCACAAAGTTTTTTATGTTTTGTTGGTGCAATTTTATTTTTTTGTGTGACTCTGGTGATGATGGTTTTGTTGGTATTGTTTGAGTTGTGTCTGTGTTTGTTGTGAGTGCGGTGTCTGTGGTTTCAGATGATTGTGTGTGTATTTGTTCTTGCGTCTGTTTAGGTTGTTTGCGATTGGGGCTTCTGGTGATGGTGAGTGTGTTGGTGGTGTTAATGTTGGTGTTGGTGTTGCTGGGGAGATGTTTGTGTGGGTGGTGTCTACATTTTTTTATTGTGCGTGTTTTTGTGCTTTGTGGAGTTTTTTCTTTGTGTGTTTTCTTTTTTGTTTTTGGGGGGGATTTTGGTTTTCCCTCATCTTAACTAATGGAAAATGAGGGGTCTGTGTCTGTAAGTGTGTCTGTGTATGTGTTGTTTTTTTTTAAACATATTTTTTTTTAAACAAAGTTCAAATATTTGGGTAAAAAGGCCCAAATATTATACTTTCCCCTTCACAGGGCAAAGTCCAAGGGCTTATGTCCCTTTCACGACAACAAAAATTTACAATAAATGATTTATGACAGGTAAATAAAAAGACTTATGGGAGCGAGCAAAACGACATCTGATCACACCAATAACCAATAATAATAATAACAGTTGATGAGATTAAGCAGCTGCTATATGCCACTGCAACTATGATTGCTGGCAAGCTGCACTCCAAAATACAAACAGGGAAAATAAACACAAAGGGAATACCAAAATGGCCGAGACAACTGGAGAACAAAATTACAGGGTTGAGGAGAAATGTCTCTCTCATATCTGAAATAGATAATGGAACTGATATCAACACCCCAAACCTTTCTATGCCGAGGAAGAAATACAAGGACAACAGGACAGCAGACTGGAAAGAAATTGCTGAATCAATCAAGTAAAAGTGCAAAGACTAAGAAGATGCAAACAAATAGCCAACTTCTTTAAACAAAACAAAATCTTTGCCGAAGATGCCAAAAGAATTAACAAAGAGTTTGGTAAGAAAAATATTGAAATAAGGCAACCACCTGAGCTTGTTGAAGTTGAACACTTTTGGGCAAAAAGCAAGGAAAAAGCTCAAGACCACAACTCTAATTTCACATGGCTGGAACAATTGAAAATCTCTGCTTGCACCCAGGAATGGAATGAGATCACCTCACAAGAAATAAAAACAGCAGTCAGCTATGTTGGAAACTGGAAATTACCGAGCAGAGATGGCATACAGAATTTCAAGCTGAAACATCTGGATGTGCTCCATGAAGACTTGGCTGCTGAATTCTCCAGGATTGTAGCAAACCCAAGAGAGGTCCCAAAATGAATGACAACTAGCATAACGTATCTTCTACTGAAGAATGAATACACAGAAAATCCCCTAAACTACAGTCCAATTACATGTCTCCCAACAATGTACAAAGCCTGCACATCAGTGATTACCAACAGGGTCTACAGTTACTTCATCTGTGGAGATATATTGCCACCTGACAAAGAGGCTGTAAACCAGGGAGTTGTGGGTGCGAAGATCAGTTACTGATAAATAGACGCATAACGGAAGCCTGCAAACAGATGAAGAAAACCTGTTAATAGCCTGGATAAACTACAAGAAGGCATTCAACAGCATACCTCATTCATGGATCATAAAGACACTAGAGATGTATCACATAGCACTAGAGATCACAACTTTCCTGAAGGCAATGATGACAGACTAGAAAACTACAATGGTCCTTCAACATCACAATGGACCACTGGAATCTAGACAGATGAAGATTAATTGTGGAATATTCCAAGACGACTCATTGCCCCCTTCGCTGTTCTGTATATCAATTGCTGCATTAAGTCAATTACTGCCAAGGACAGGCTATGAATATAAAATAGGCAACAAAACTACAGTCAGCTTTATATGGATGATATCAAAATATTTGGAAACAATGATGGGCAGCTGGAAGGTTTACTGCACACAGTGAAACAATTCAGTAATGACAGCAGTCAGCAAAGTTAGGGTTAATAATGACTATAGCGAGGAATTTAGCATACAGGTTGGTGTCCACCAGGGCTCTGTTCTTAGCTCTTTCCTGCTTATTATCATATTGCCGGCTATAACAGAGGAGTTTAAGATTGGATGCCTGTGGGAAATTCTGTACATGGATGATCTTACACTTGTAGCTGAATCTATGGTGGAACTAGAGAAGAAAAACATGGAAGCAGGGACTAGAAAGAAGGGGTCTCAAATTCGACCTGACAAAGACTAAGGTCCTCATAAGTAGACGGGAAAACAGAACTCAGATCCTCTCAGGGAAATGGCCTTGCTCAGTATGTAGGAGAGGTGTAGGTAGAAATTCCTTCCTCTGTCCCAAATGCAAACAATGGGTACACAAGAGATGTAGTGGGATCTCAGGAAGTTTAGTTAAGAATATAGGCTTCACATGTTGCAGTTGCACCGGGATAGTAAGCAGCAAACGACCACAGGAAACAAGTACTATCAAATTCTGGGAGGACTCTGTAGAAACAGTAGACAGCTTCTGCTACCTAGGTGACTGAATTAGCAGTGGAGGTGGGTGTTCTGAAAGTACAGTAACCAGGGTAAGAATCGGCTGGAAGAAGTTCAGGGACTACCATTGCTAGCTGCAAAAGACTTTTCCCTCAAAATGAAAGGTAGACTGTATGATTCATGCATCCGAGCAGCAATGTTACATGGTAGTGAGACCTGGGCGTTGTGTTCAGAAGACTTGCGTAGATTAGAAAGAAACGAAGCTTGCATGTTCCGATGGATGTATAATAGCAATATATGCAAACAGCAAAGCATAAACGAATTGAGAGAGAGACGAAGCATAATAGGAAAAAGAAAATGATGTGTGCAGGAGAGGAGATTACGTTGGTATGGACATGTGATGTGTATGAAGGATGACAGCTGCATAAAAAGTTGCAGAGCACTAAAAGTCGATAGAAGCCTTGGAGTGGGAAATCCAAGAAGACCTGGGATGAGGTGATAAAAACTGATCTTTCCCAATTGCCCCGCTCAAAGGCGATGATACAGGACTGAGACCTCTGGTAATATGTAGTAATACAGAAGACCCAACGTCCCACAGGTACAAGCCAAAGCTGAAGCATACAAACAGTATGCCCCCAGCCCCCTTCCACTGTAAAGTGGCCGCGAAAGTGTCACGATAAAAAGCACCCAGTCCACACTGTCAAGAGGTCATGTAGGCGCCACAGTAAAAAAGTACCCAGTACTCACTATAAATGAGGTTCATGTCAGAAAGTGCATCCAGCTGTAGAAATCAAGCGAAAATCAGTTCTGTATGAGCAAGACATGGTCACTTGACCTGGCATTGCTCACAACAGGACAACCCATCTAACCCATGCTAGCGTGGAAGAATGGATGTAAAACAGTGATGATGAACGAGCAAATACTTGATCTATGATTATCTACATTTGTTCGTAAGTATTAAATGATTTTTTTTATGTTTTAATGTATGTCTATTTGGTGAGATACACTAATATCGTTGTACTTTTCCGGAATACTCCTCTTTAATACTGCTATCTCGTCTCAATTAAAATTATGGGCATTATACTTTATATATTAAGAACCTTACTAACATAACTAACCTGTCATGAGAAATTGGCACTCCGTAGTACATGCTTATATGCATGTGTGTATATATTAGTTGTACATATAGATGTAGCTTAGACTGTATGGTTTTGTATTGATAATATATTATTGCCTGTATTTTTGTATACAATGTCCTAATCCATATTTGAATATGTACATATGTGTAGTTTTTCTTCTGTGTATATATGTGGATGCATTTATGTAGTTATGTGCTATTGTGTGTATGTATGTATGTATATGTATATGTGTATGTATATGTGTGTATGTATGTATATATATGTGAGTGTGTATCTATGTTTGGGTATATATATGTTTATATATATATATAATCACTGTTGAGGGATAGTCCTGGCTTCTTACTCTATTTTTTAATTCATATGTATCACATCCGCAACAACGCAGCACGCCTTTTTTCATCCCTATATTTTCCCCCTCGCTGTGACCTGTCTCTTTCTCTTCCCTTACTGCTATCCTCTTTCTCTCTCACCCTTCTCTCTCCTTGTACCTCTTACTTTCATTCACCCCTCTGCTACTCACCCTCTCTCACTCCCACCCGTCTGATCCGTGTGAAATTCTTTTCTTGCTCACATTTCGCATGGCTTGGATATGTCTTTTGTCTTCTCGTTAATGATGTGCCAGATCTTATGTTCACTTGTATCACTGACTTGATTTTTCACCCTTTACGTTACCTTACCATTCTTGTTTGTTTACATGTCTCTCTTTCTCCACCCAATTCTTTTTATCCCAATAACTTTATTTAGTTATTGCTCGCGCTGGCCTGAGGTATATGATCTTTAATGCGAAGAAATACCTATGATGGCCAGATGACAGATAGTCCTGGCTTCTTACTCTATTTTTTAATTCATATGTATATATCAAAAGTGGAAGAATATAATCAAATAGATATATAAGATGTAAATGTCAGCCACAGGAAAAAGCAAATTGCTCAATAATTATTTCATGCAAAATAAATGTTGAGAGAGAAGTGAGACTAGAGTTTATGAATAATTAGTGATATATACAGTATATTATATAGGAAATAAGCCGAGCATGTATATTCAAAATTAATTGGAGGACAATCAACCAACACTCATTAAAAATGTTTATTCATTTACAAATGTTTCTGGCACAAAAACACATTGAGTTAGCATTCAAAATCAAACGGCAAAATTTGTCCATTAATCAAAATTTGCAAACTCACAAATTTTTACACCATCTTCAGAATAAAAAATCATAGTCAGCTAAAATAAAATCACACCAAGCAGTATACATCAACAATTTTAAAAATATATATTTGTTAAACAAGAAAATAAAATATTTCACTGTATTTAAAAGATAAACATGGCATCGGATGTCTCAGTTTGTTAAATGGTGATGACAATGATGATGATGATGATGGTGATATATATGTAGGTAATAATCTGTAGGTAATAATGTGTGTGTATTTGTACATGCTAATAAAATTTTATTTTATATATATGGGTGTGTGTATGAGTATATATTTTTTCCTTTTTTTTTTGCATTGGTGAATATATGTATGTGTATAATTTTGTTTACGTGTATCATCATCATCATCATCATCATCGTTTAACGTCCATTTTCCACACTAGCATGGGTCTGGACGGGAATTGTCCCACTTGAGACAAGATTGGTTGTCTTGCTCAGCACTATCTGGCGGGTTTTCTACGGCTGGATGCCTTTCCCAACACCAACCACGTTTACAGTGTGGACTGGGAGGTTTTTCCCGTGTTACCTACACGGTCACATTACAGCGTGGACTGTGCGTTTTTGTCGTGACACCTACACAACCTCATTTATTTAGGACTGGAGCTTATATGTATAAATATATTTGAGTGTATATGAATTTATATATAGATGTATTATAAGTGTATCCAATGATATTGACTTGTTCTTCTTTTTGGTAAATATCATCTTCGTTAAGAGAGTGGGTCTGGCTTTGTGCAGTGCCTTTGCTCACTATAAAAGCTTCACGGCACAGGCATTGCTATATATCTGGAGATCTCTCTGCACTTGTCATCGCATGGTACCATGGGCCCAGCACTATGTGTCAATAATTGTCACAAGTGTAGTGTTTGTACCAGAGTTTTCAAGTCGCTGGCTGGACTAAAAAGTCACATTCGTTCAGCGCATTGGTAGGGGTTCTCCTACATGGATATAAAGTAGTGGTTGAACTCGAAAACGAATTGACAGCCACCATATATATATATTACTTCAAAATATTAATAAATATAGACATTCATGTGATCAAATATATTTTATTATACATATTTCAGATATACTGAGCTATTTCAACAGTACGTCCTCATCAGATAAAATAAGTTGATGCTTGATATACCTTGACTATGTTGATGGTTATAATTTAGTCATGGCAGTGATTAGTTATGACAAAACTCGATATTTATATACCTTAAGTTGAAACATGAAAAATTACATATAATACGTATGAGAATGAGTGCGTATGAGAATGTGTATAAAGATATATAAATAATTAATAATATATAATACGTAAACTTCTATAACTGTTAAAAGTTTAAATAATAATAATATATTCATACCTCATTATTGTTGATAGTGTAAGTGATAGATCGAGATAGCAAATCATGCGGAAAGGGAGAAAAAGAGAAAAAAAGATTTGATCGTAGGAACAAGAGAAGGGAGAAATGATCAAATGATAGAGAGAGGAAACTAAATTAAATCGTATAGTCAAAGGGACGGAAATATGTATTGTAACATGTAAATAGCGTATAATTAGATAGGGGGAAATAATAATGCTTGACCGTTTATTTTCAAATCTTAAGTTAATTGAAAATAGTCAATTAATCAAATGAACTAAGATTTTAGACTATAACATTTTAAAGGATTTATATTATTGTATTATATCTGAGTTCAAGCAAATGTAACGTGAAAGAGATACATTTATGTCCATCATAACTCCAAATGTATTCACAAGTATATTAAAATCAAGAATATAATCAATATATTAGTAAAAAAAAACTTTAAATTAGAATGTTATTAATAAGTTATAAAGCTTTATAAATGTATCTAATAAGATATTATTAAACCAGATTTATCTAGATATACACATTTATATAATTTATATATAGACTATAAATTTTAAGGTTTAAGACGATATTATTCACTTATATGTAGTATAATTTCTGTTGAGAGTGTTATAAATTTAATTCAACTAGATTTTACATCAATTTAAGTATACAAAACAAATTAATTCAACTTGGATCTAAGGAGACTTTTATACTATAAATGCATAATCATATCCTCATGAATCGTAAATAACCTTTCAAAGTAATTAAACGGTTTACAAGCCTTGAATACATTAAAGGTATTGTAGCAGTGGCCTCCCTTGTTGTGACTCACAACCCCAATAGATTAACAACATCTAGACGGGAAGTAGAACCCTTTCTGTAACATCCGGTCAGAACCCTATAAAACTAACAACTTTAAGTTCTCACCCTCTCATTAGCCCTTCCGGCGCCTGGCCTTCGCCAGGCGTCTTCTGCCAGCCTGCGTTTGCCTGGCAATCAAAACGGTAACTACTAACTTTGCTTCATTCTTTCGTTTATTCATTGACATGTCAACTATACTGTTAAATTGTTGATTAAATATTATACACACAAGCCATGTCTCCTTCTTACATTCATACAACACAGTATCTTCGCTATAGTATCAAATATATAAGATATAAGATTTAGAAAATACGAAAACCAAAATTAAATGTATTTAAACAATGTAAGGGTCCTGCGTACTCAACAAAGATCAGGTTAAAACTTCCAATGTTAAGGTAGAAATCCTTAATCTAATATTAATAAATAATAAAAGCATTACAAGAATTTTTAATCTGAGACAATATTGTTTCACACTCAAAGTTATTAATAAACGTCTAAATTCTTTTCACATTTATTGAATGTTTTTTCCTGATTTTTTGTGAAGCTTGGAATGTAGATGTAGCTTTGTGCAAGCAATTTGAGAATAATTCACTTTTTTTGTTAATTAACTTATCATAATTAGTAATTATTAATAGGGTCCCCATATCACAAAGGTTGAAGTTAGGTGATATGGATGAGTCAATGTAGACTTGGCTATTGCAGAGTTTTGACCAAAATATTGAGTACTCTAAATGTTTGTCTTTCAAGGACCATATTAGTTGTGATAAAGAAGTGGAGAATTTCTTATCCGGATTCGAAAAAGAGTGCTTGTGATTCGAATATCTTAATTTAAAGCTCGATGAGGTTGCTCCTATATAGTTGTAGGTGATGTTATTTGCCATTCTGAGTTCAAATTCCGCCGAGGTTAACTTTGCCTTTCATCCTTATGGGGTTGATAAAATAAAGTACCAGTAATACACTGGGTAATTTGCAGGCCTTGTTCCAAAACTAGAAACAGTTATTTGCTTTAACGGTACATTTATAAACTAGGTTCTTATCAAGACAATTATTTTGCAGAGGGCAATTCGATCTATTTCTGCAGTTACATTTCGATTTACTGTTATTATTATATGGATTGGCGGTGGATTGGCAGTATCGGTAGAGGGTCGGACGCCATGCTTTCCAGCATAGTTACGTCCCTTTACGATCTGAGTTCAAATCCCGCCGAGGTTGACTTTGCCTTTCATCCTTACGGGGTCGATAAAATAAAGTACAAGTAATGCACTGGGTAATTGCTGGCCTTGTGCCTAAAGTAGAAACAATTATTATATGGATTGGCAGTATTGGTAGAGGGTCGGACGTATAGAGTATTGGTAGAGGCTTTGACGTATAGAGTTACGGCCCTTGCCATTCTGAGTTCATATCCCGCTAAGGTTAACTTTGCCTTTCATCCTTACGGGGTCGATAAAATAAAGTACCAGTAATGCACTGGGTAATTGCTGGCCTTGTGCCTAACGTAGAAACAATTATTATAATTTAAAGGGCGGTGAATTGGCAGTATCGGTAGAGGGTCGGACATGCTTTCCAGCATAGTTACGTCCCTTTACGATCTGAGTTCAAATCCGACCGAGGTTAACTTTGCCTTTCATCCTTAAAGGGGTCGATAAAATAAAGTACCAGTAATGTACTGGGTAATTGCTGGCCTTGTGCCTAAAATAGAAACAATTATTATAATTTAAACTGTACACGTTATCATTGCTAATAGATGAAGGTGTACTGTTGTGAGTGCTTGAGTTAATGTTATTGTTATTCACAGTATCAATATTATTGCTAATGTTAATATTGCCATTATCCCTAATTGTTTGTTGGTTATGATTAAGAATTCTACTATTTATTTTTGCAATGTTCTGTGCCATATTCATAGTTGTTGAGTATGATAGCTTAATTGTATGTCTATTGAATATAGAATGGTATTTATGTGTGCTGGGAAAGCATTTATCTAAAGCCTTAAAGAATAAATTTGCCAGGGGTGTTTTGATAGCTAAAGATGCGGGAGGTGCATACCAAATCACTGCTTTGGTTCTGATTTTTTTTCGAGATTTATTCACGACATTATCATTTTTATTTATATTTAAATACTTTTTAGAGTCCGCTTTATTTATGTTATTCATATATTAACCTAATTTATAATTCGAATTAGTATTATCTAGATATTTAATATTATTTTTGTATCCTGCCTTATGTAATGCCTCATTATAATATCCAGCTTTTACATCAAAAATGGATTTATTAGCAGATAAGCTAGTTAAGCGTTTTTGAACACTATTGACTATTGCATTTTTCACGGATTTTGGGTGATTTGAGTAATAGTTAACATAATTTAGGCTTTCGTTAGGCTTATGGAAGGGGTAATATAATCCTCAATTTAAATTAAGGGTGACATCAAGGAAGTTAACTAGTTTAGTGCTACTTTCAACTTCTAATTTGAGGTCATAATTTTTAAAGAATTCTATTATTGTTTTCTTAATCCTATTTAGTTCTGTACTGCTATGCTTAATTACAGTAAATAAAATATCATCCCTATATAAACCACGGTAATCTCCGGCAATTTTCTATTTACCATATTGAGGATAAAAATTCCCAGAAGATCGGTAATTTGTGCAGAGTCAGATGACCCCATGGTAATGTCAAAATTTCTATTTCTATCCGAGTGAGTCCAAAACTCATTATTAAAATCAATTAGGGTTCTTCTAGCCGTTAATATGATATTAATTTCCTCGCTAGTTAGATCTGTATGTTTATAAGCATAAGACAAAGCCTTATTCAAGAGGTTAGGTGTAATAGATGAATAGTAACTTGCTATGTCCATTTCAATAAATTTGCGACTTTTCTTATTTTCTATATTTTTAAACCAGTCTATTACTTCACTAGTGTCCTTCCATAAGCTTAGCTTTGACTTCAATTTCAATGTTGGTAAAATTCTATCAATAATATTTTTACTGATTACTCCAATGTCCGACTTAGATGGAGTTATCAGTCTAACCAGCAAGTCTTCTTCAAAATTTCTCTTGTGATCCTTAAAATTTATCCTCGGCTGTCTAGGTATAAAAGGTTCGGTCTTTCTCTCAATTCCAAGATTGGCTATTATTTTAAACGCGTCATTATTGATATCTATTAGATCTTCAGATGGGGCCTTTCTATAATTCTTTCTCAGTACTTTTAAAATTAACTCTTTATATTCCGTTTTTTCTATCCCATATAAGTTGTTGGTTTTGTCTGACTTCACCAGTATTTTATTTGCTTTTTTTATATCTATGATTTTTTTCCTTCAGACTTCTAAGGTTTTGTTGACCTTTATATGGGTTTTTCTTAAATGTTATCTTCTTTAGTATATTAAGAATTTCATTTTCAAAATCCTCCAGGAGTTTGTTTTATGGAGGATTTTTCATGGATTTGAAGATGTTTTCGAAATTATTGTTATTGCTTTTCCTTTTTGCTTCTTTGTTTTCAAAATGAAACGCACGCCACCTCACTCTTCTTATAAAACATATCTTATAAAACATTTTGAAAACAAAGTCTAACTCCAGTGCATCAATTACTTGTGGAAGCTATTGGGGAAAAGCAGGAAATATATATATTTATGTGTGAGTGTGTATATATATATATATCATCATCATCATCATCAACATCATCATCATCATTTAACGCCCGTTAGATGTGTTAGATGTGTTAGATGGGTTAGATGTGTTGTCCCTTTAGAGGCAAGTTGGGTCAGGTGACCTTGTCTCACTCATATAGAACTGTTTCTGGCTAGGTTTCTACGACTGGATGCTCTTCCTAACGCCAACACAATGTGTACTGGGTGATTTTTGTCATGACTCCTACATGACCACTTTACAGTGTGGGCTAGGTGCTTTTTGTCGTGACACCTACACGACCACCTTACAGAATGGACTGGGTGCTTTTTGTCATGACACCCACAGAACCACTTTACAGTGTGTGCTGGATACATTTTGTTTACAGTGTAAGGGTGGGGGTGTAGGGGTTAAGACGTCCCTACTAGATGCATATTTGAGTCCGTGCTCATGGGAAGGCATGTCTTTTCTATTATTACCTAACACCAAAGATCTCGATCCTGAGTCATTGTCTTTGAGAGATTCAATTGCGCAGGGTCAGCTTTTATCGCCTCATCCCAGGTCTTCCCACTCCACAGCTTCCATCAATTTTGATCACCCTCCACTTTTTATACAACTGTCGTCCTTCATAAACATCACATGACCATACCAACGTAATCTCCTCTCTAACATACTGCAATTGATCCATCTTATAACTAAATTTGTTCTCAGTTCATCTACGCTTTGTTCATGTATATTACTATTACACAACCATCAGAGCATACATGCTTCATTTCTTTTACAGGTCCTCTGCACATTGTGCCTAAGTCTCACTGCCATGTAACATTGCTATTCATATACATGTATCGTGCAATCTGCAATTCATTTAAACGGAAAAAACTTTTGTAGCTAGCATTGGTGGTAGCTCTCTGAAATTTCTCCATCCAATTCTTACTCTAGCTACTGTACTTTCGGAACACCCTCCTCCACTGCTGATTTTGTCACCCAGGTAACGGAATGTGTCGACTATTTCTATAGTACCATTTGGGCATTTGATGGAGCTAGTATCCTGTGGGCTCTTGCTACTTACTGCACCTGAGCATTGGCCACATATAAAAACGTTCTTTGATAGCCTGCCTGTGATCTCCCTACATCTTTTATGTACCCATAGCTTGCATTTGGGACACAGAATTGAATTTCTACCTACCCCTTTCCTACACACTGGGCAAGGCCATTTCCCAGAGGGAATCTGGACCCTGTTTTTCTTTCTACATACTAGAACTTTAGTCTTTGAGAAGTTAACTTTAAAACCTTTTCATTCAAGGCCATACTTCCAGGTTTGGAATTTATTCGCTAATTCTGCCATAGATTCAGGTATGAGAGTTAGATCATCTGATTACAGAAGTTCCTTAAACTTTTCTGTTATAGCCTGTAGGGCAATAATAAACATGAGGGGGATAAGGATAGAGCCTTGGGTGAACACCTACTTTTACGCTAAATTCTTCACTATATTCATTGTAAATTCTAAACTTGCTGACTGTTCCTCTATACATGACTTGTACAGCTTTCACAAGCTTCTCATCTACTCCTAGTTTTCTAAGAGCCCACCAGATATTGGAGTGGGAGACTCTGTCAAAGGCTTACTCCAAGTCAACAAAAGCTAAGTAGAGGGGTTTACTTTTAGCTAGCTACTCCTTTTGCAGTTGCCTCATGAGGAAGTGACCATCTGTTGTACTTTTACCTGGCACAAATCCAAACTGCATTTCATCAAGGTTAATTCGGTGCCTAATCAGCTGTGTGATAACGCTTTCGGTGACCTTCATGACCTGGTCAACTAACTTAATGCCTCTTTAGTTTTCTGTCTAGAGCATCTCCGTTGCACTTGTAGCAGTTTATGATGATGCTGCTACACCAGTCATTGAGTGTGACCCCATTCTGTATGAATTGGTTTACTATCTGGGTGACCATAGTATGTCCCACCATTCCAGATGCTTTCAGCATCTCAGCAACTCTCCCCAAAGGTCCAGTTGCCTTCCCTGTCTTCATATCTTTTTTTGCCTTACTTAATATATTACTACTAACTTGCACAACTGGTCCCTATGTTGGGTCAACTTGAGGCAAACTATCTTCATCCCATTCATTCTCCTCATTTAGCAGTCTTTCATAGTGGCATTTCCATGATACATTCTTTTCAACATCAGTGAGGGCAAGTACACACTTCTCCCCAACAATATTACAATTTTCTCTGACACACTGTTTTGCAATCCTGAACACCTCACACCTTTGATCCTCGCATTGCAGAGCATGTTTAAATTTTTTATCTTCTGCTTCCCTTCTTGCAAGGTACACTTGTTGTGGAGCTTTTCTTTTAGCCACCAGGTAGTGTTCTCTACTTACTCCATTCCACCATTCTTTCCATGCCTGCCTTTTGGCCTTAGTTCTCTCCTCCATCCTACTGTTTCACCGTAGTTACTAACGGTCTGTGTACACTTAAATCGGGCAATGGCACGTGCGGACATGATTATCTCCGTAGGAATTCAATTTTATTTTACTACATCTCATCGTATGTATTTATTTTGAATGTATTATCCGTGGTGGTGGGTCTTGCCTAATGTGGTATTTCTGTGTTTAATATCAGCTTTGACCCGGGTGTCCTACGCTGTGTGTGTGTGCGTGTGTGTCTGTGTATACATTTATATGTGTATGGGTGTAGGTGGTTGTATATGTCTGTATATAAAAATATATATATATATGTATACCGTCTCTGCATATGCATGTGGTGTGTATATGTGCATATACGTGCTGAACATATTGGTGTGTATAATCTTGTGATGTCCCAATGCGGTGACTTCATGGCTCTTGAAGCTATTTTTTATATATCTTTTGTCTTTTTATATATCTTTTGTATGCGCTCCAACTGTGTCTGCTTGCTTTGGCTAACCCGCCTGCACCTCGCTTTCGGCCTCTTGCTACTGCACGTGAATTCTCCTACCTTCCTTCGATGCACCTCTGTTTGACCATTTGACTCCTGCCCGGGTGTGAACCGGTTTGTGATTACCCCACCGCTCAACTGTGTGAATGCACACCCGTGACTTTCGAGTGAACTTTTGAGACTGCCCAACCTGGGACGCCTCCATTGCCTTGCAATGGTCAAGTGATACTGGTGACTGTGACACTTAGTGCCTTCGTGGGCCCCTGATATTTTCAAGAAATATATTCTAAAAAAATGGTCAAGTAATACAGATAACTGTGACACTTAGTGCCTTCGTGGGCCCCTGATATATTCAAGAGATATATTCTAAAAAAATATATATCTTATCTCAATTTACTTTATTTTATTTTATTTTATTTCATTTCATTTTATTTTATTTTATTTATTTATTTATTTAATTTCATTTATTTATTTATTTATTTACTTATTTATTTATTTATTTATTTATTTATTTAATTTTAATTTTAATTTTATTTATTTATTTAATTTTATTTATTTATTTATTTATTTATTTATTTAATTACATTTAATTATATCTTATATTATATTATTTTACTTTAGTCTATTTTATTTTATTTTAGTTTACCTTATTTTATCTTATTTTATCTTATTTTATGATTATATTATATTATGTTCTATTTTATATAATTTTAATTTTAATTTTATATTATTTTATTTCATTCCTTACCCTATTATCTGTATATTTTATATTTTATATTTTATATGTAAGTTTGTTATATTTTTTTATATTTTCTTATATATATTATAAGTCTGTTTTTCACCTATTTTTTACCTACTCTTACCTAATCCTATCTATCTTATCTACTCTTGTCTGTTCTCTTATCCATGTGTATGCTTGTATGTAACTATATGTTGACAGCACCCCGCCCAACTGTGACTGATAGCACCCCTTATGTTTCATTGTTTATTTTATTATTTTTATTTTTATTTTTATTTTTATTCTTATTTTTACTTTTACTTCCTTAATATCCTTTATCTTCTATTACTTTTCATTCTTCAATGTCTTGGATTTGTTATTGCTTGTGTGGTATGTAATTAACCTTTATGCTCTGATGAGTCCCACTTATAGTGCGGATGAAACAATGTTAGCAAGTAAAGATATGCATATGCTATAGGCGTTCTTTGTTATTTATTATATCACGGCTCTGTCCTCAGACATCGAGCTAACCTTATACTGCCTGCTGGATAAGTGGAGTGTTATACACCCCTGATCCTCTCCCTAGTATACATATATGTATATGTAGATCAATGTATTTATGTATGTGTGTATAAGTATATATTCATCTCTGTAGCTTTATAAAGTTATAGGTTTTATTCTGAAAAATGTTTGTATAACTATGTATATGTGGTTTTTATTATAATAAATATATAAATATGTGTATGTTTAAGGTTGTATATATATATACATGTGTGTGTATATATAATGTAATTTATATAAATGGTTTTCTTATTTTTTAAATGTGTGTGTAGGTTTTTCTAATGAAAATTTCGTTATTCTGTTAGAGTACTAGTAAATTTTATTCATTTAAGTATTTTATTGATAATTGATGTTGTACTTCACATTCGTTTGAGTGCCTTTTTCAATATTGACGTAGTTTATATTTAAATGTAAAAATGTTTCTTGTATTTTTTTATTTATTCTGATTAATTAAAATGAACCAACATCAAAACCTTTCATGTTTTACATTCTTATTTTATATATCTCTATCTTTCACTGTCTATTTTTCTATTTCTCTCCCTAAATTTATTTCATCTCTGGCAGTTTATCTTATTTTATTTTATATCATTTTCACTTCTAATATAACTTACAACTAATTAATCAAATAATTAATTAATTATATAATTAATTTATTAAAATAACCAATATACACATAAATATATTTAACATTATCATATTTATACCTTCGTATCTCTCTATATTTTAACCACTCTCAATAACCACTCTCAATAATCTTAATATGTTTAAATTTCTTCGCACATTTTTACTTATTTATTTTCATATTTTGTATTATTTTGTATCATCCTCGGTGTAACTTGTTTATTTATTTATTTATTTACATTTATTCATGTATTAACATTTATTCATTTATTGTTGATATAATTATTTTCCCTCTATTTTTCTTTTTCTCTACCTTTATTTCTCCTTTATCCTTTTCTCTCCTCTTTCTCTCCTCCTTTCTCTATGTCTTTTTTTCTCTCTATATCTTTCTCTGTTCTCCTTTCTCCTTTTTCTTTTTCCATTTTCTTTCTTTCTTTTATCTATCTCTCTTTCTTTTTTTCTCTCTCTATCTTTATTATTAATATTATTAATGATGCTGTAATTTGAATTTGTAAATTTACCGGATATTTTTGTAGTTGTCTCTGATGATCTGATTAGGCTAACATCGTATTTGAAATTGAGTGGCACTGCTTCTAGTGTTCAGCAATTTTTAGACAACTTAATCAGTGAAACAATTGTTAGACTGTAAATAAATCCCTTTTCTGTACTGTTGACCATGTTATTCTTCATTTTTTTCAATTTTATTACTCCAAGATAAACTTACATGGGAACACAAGTGAAATCATAAACTCGCCACCTACGTAAACCTCTTGTTGAGTCAAACAGTGCCGTACGCTAAAACTATCCATAATAAGAAGTATTCACAACCTCTAACTGGATTACCTATAACGATATTTTGTTATCCCTTATATATATATATATATATATATATATATATATATATATATATATATATATATATATATATATATATATATATATATATATTATATATATATATAATTATGTAATAAACAACATAAGATAATTATTTCATTTACCAAAGGTTTCACGAAGACAGACGAGCTTGGCACAATTTTATTTATTACAAATAAAATTCATTCTGATGATTGAAGGCAAACGTCTGTGCCAAGCTCGTCTGTCTTCGTGAAACCTTTGGTAAATGAAATAATTATCTTATGCTGTTTATTACATAACTAAAAAGCTCTGTAGCTTACATAGAGCACTCTCTTTTCCTTTACCTTTCCTACGGAAATACTTCAACTATATATTCTATATAATATTTAATATAGAAATAGCTTCTACAGGACTAGAACTGTTTCATTCGTAAAACATGATCAGGATTTTCTTGATAATATCTTACGAATTAAATTTTGTATATACTCTACTAATGTATTGAGTACTTCACTTACTGTGGTTTACCCTCGATTGAACTCGGGACTCACACATATATATATATGTGTGCGTGAAATATGAAAATAATTAAAGAAATGGGGTGCATATATGTGTGTGCGTGTATATATATATATATATATACACACACACACATATATGCACCCCATTTCGTTAATTATTTTCATATTTTCAATATGGACCAATATGTTGACTATACTTCTAAATTGGTAAAAATTCCTGGAATATTCTTTGCATATATTTTCTTTATTTTACTTGTGTGTGTATGTGTATGTGTGAGATTGAGGAAGAGATAGAATGTGTGTCAATATGTAAGTGTGTGTGTGCATAAGTCCATGTGTTGGAGAGTGTGTATGTACTTACATGTGTGTGTATGTTTTTTAATGAGTATATAAGTATGAGTATACATGCATGTATGTATGCATGTGCATGTGCATATGTGAATGTGTGTGTGTTTTCCTTAATCTTTTCATGATTGCATATCTATTGAAAAACACTGTATTTGAATCAATTAATGAAAAATGTTACTAAAATTAATATTTCATTACTGAGATACGAACTTAATATATGGTTCTTATATAAAATTACATTGGAAGATTTAAAAATGAATATGAACCCTTTATAATGGGTCAAATTATTTCATGGAACTGGGGTAGTTAGGAGTAGGCAGGGCTAGATTTAGACCTTGGAGGGCCCAGGGCACTCTCATACACAAAAAATAAAAAAACACAGCACCCCCTGCCCCTAATTTTACATATCAAAATTATCTTGGTGCAAGTAATTGGAATTGAAAAGTTATAAATTCAGGTATTTAATTCAAAAAATCTAACCATCCTCATTTTACATCCACTTTCTATACAGGCATGTGGTGGACAGGTTGTCCAGTCTGAGAGCAGACATAACAGAGCAATCTCATCTTGCTCATACATTATATATTTGGCATGGTTTCTATGGCTGGATGCCCTTCCTAACATAACCAATTTAGAGTGTTTACTGGGTGCATTGTTTTTGCCATACCAGCACAACCACTTTACACAGCGACATCAAATACTTTTTATTGTTCTGATAAGAACCTGTTGCCTCTAAAGTTGAGAAAAATATAGTTCTTATTGTCAAAGCGATAAAATTAAAAGGCCCAGCAGAGGGCACAAATATATTGTACAAGTGTCACTGGTAGGGTTATCCCCTGCAGGGGCCTGGGCAATTACCCCCTATTAAATCTGGCCCTGGAAGTAAGTTGGTATCAAAAAGGTTAATAAATGTTTGAACATTTGAATCAAAAGCATTTTTGTTCAGTCCTAGGAAAATCTATGATTAATGACTTCGTAATTTTTATCATCATCATCATCATTGTTTAACGTTCATTTTCGATGCTAGCATGGTTTAGATGAGCTGTCCTGTTTACGTTTTTCTTCAGACAAAAAGTATCCAAGACTACATTATGTAATGTGTCCTTCATTGAGAGAAAGAGAGACAGACAGATTGTATTCATTTTCTCTTTCTCTCTCGCTCTCCCTCACACACAAACACACAACACACACAATACGAAGTATGCCTTCAATTCAAGAGAAGTCATCAAGGGAATTATCAGAAATTCTGAGATCAAACCAAAAAGCTACCTACAGTTCTCTCAGTTACTTTCATTTGATTCTTTGGTGCTGTTATTATAGTTCTTGCATTTCTCACAAAGGGTGGAGGGGAATATGTGTTGTGGTGGTAGTATTGGAGATATAGATTGTGGTTGTGATGGTGGTGATTGTAGTAATGGAGGTTGGCAGAAAATGTTTGAAGTAATTTAATGCCAGTAAATGGCTGGTATGATTTCTGATCTCTATAATGGTGGTGATGATTATGTGTTGGGTTGCTGGTGGTGGTGAGGATAAGGCAGATGGTATGCATGATGATGGTGGTGATGATGATGATCGTGATGATGGTGGGGATGATGTTGATAATGGCAGTGATAATGATGGTCAGATGCTACTAATAATGTAGATTATGATGGTGATAATGATGTTGATAATGATGTTGCTAGGCAGACTGTTTGTCTTCAGTTTCAGATATTCGATATTTGACTGAATGTCTATGAATGCATATGTTTACATAAAGATATATATGTATATATGTGTGTGTGTTTCTGAGTGCATGTGCTTATTATATAATCTAATAACGACTGCCATCAAATTAATCCTGTGCAAGCTGAGATAAACTCAAGCTCAGCTCTACTCAGTTCACTTATTATATAAGAATCTTCTTCTCGGGATTAAGTAATATACTCAATTTTTTTGCTTGAAAATTTTGCTTAAATCATAATCATCTTACAATCTATATAAAAATATGTAAATACATGATGACTAACATTGGCCTTTAACCCTTTTGTTACCATATTTCTAATAAAGACATTCTTGTTCAAATCAAGAATTTTTGGCATTTAGTCAAATAAACTATCTCTTTATCAAGTTGGTGTTTGGAACATAACATAACAACGGTTCTTTCATAAAATTATGGAAGGTTTTAGATAAAATATAGCACTTTAAAATAAATAGCTTATATAGTAGAATCAGAAGCAACTTCAGATATTTCACTGCTTAGTCAGAGAGGGAAGAATAAGACCCCGGAGAATAGTCGAGTAGAAGGAAGAAAGTATCCTCAAACCAGAAATCCTGTTCAAATGCTTGTAGCTCTGTTCAAATGCTTGTATACTCTTCAAAAGGCACCCAAGGGCCATATGGTAGTGTTAAACTAAACAATGGATTGAGTTTATCACTTGAGTAGGGCAGAACAGAATTTGAACTTAAAATGCAGAGCAGGAACAAATATTGCAAGGCATCTCATCCAGCACTCTAACAATTCCACCAATCCGCTACTCTGGACTGGTACTTTAATTAATCAACTCTGAAAAAATGGATGACAAAAAATGCTTCATTGGGATTTAATGCTGATAGTTGGAACAAATACTGCTACACATTTTACCAAACATTTTAAAAACTCAGCTGTTACTTATATAAGGAAGTAGGGTGTACTTTGAAGGCGATACAGCTGCTAATCCTAGCATTGACCTAACAACTACAGACTCTGACAGAACTCTTTATTCAGAAATTCCTGTAAATCATCCCCTTTCAACTGTCCTCAACCTTCCTTCTTTTCCTATATGGTATGATCAGAAAACTGATTCCCCTAAGTGTGTCACTCTGCCATATAAAAATATCTTCTTTTATTTTGTTCTATAGCAGCAGATAGACAGAACTGATTTAAATCTAGGCTACATAGATGACATTTTCTTCTGACTGTATGTAATATGAGTTTCTTTTATTGTGAAGCTGTTCTTAGTTTTTCATTCGGGTGTTGTTGTTGTTTGTTACTGTTAATGTTGTTGTTTTTTAGCCTCATGTTAACCTAAATCAAGCAGACATTATCATCTTTATTATAATAGCTTTCCAGCCATGACCATCCTGACTTTTTATGGCTAATCTTTAATGTGTACTTATCTTTTTTAAGATAATAGTGTGATTTGAAATTGTTGTTGTTATTGCTTAGCCCCAGGTTAGACCTGATCAAACATGCCTATTATTACTGACATTCCAATAGTGACCATCTTCTCTTCTTAAGAACAATCCTCGCAGACTTACACATTTTTAAGATGGTATGATGTGATTTGAAGCTGTTGTTGGTGGTGATGTTATTTGATGGTGTTGTTCATAGCTATATTGATGATGATGGTTGTGTTATTAGTTGTTGTTGTTTAGTTCTAGGTCAACTCTGGTTCTGCAGACTTGACCACCCTGTCTTTTAGGGATATCTAAAACCACAGCTTCTGCTACCTAGGTGACCGAATTAGCAACGGAGGTGGGTGCTCAGAAAGTACAATAACTAGGGTAAGAACGGGATGGAAGAAGTTTAGGGAACTACTACCACTGCTAGCTGCAAAAGGCTTCTCCCTCAGAATGAAAGGCAGACTGTATGATGCGTGTATCCGAACAGCGATGTTGCATGGTAGTGAGACCTGGGCGCTGAAGGTGGAAGACTTACGTAGATTAGAGAGAAACGAAGCCTGCATGCTCCGATGGATGTGTAACAGTAATATACGTGAACGACAAAGCATAAATGAATTGAGAGAGAGACTGAGCATAAGAGGAATCAAATGCTGCGTGCAGGAGAGGCGGTTACGCTGGTATGGACATGTGATGCGTATGAAGGATGACAGCTGCATAAAAAGGTGCAGAGCACTAGAAGTTGATGGAAACCGCGGAGTGGGGAGACCCAAGATGACTTGGGATGAGGTGATAAAAGCCGACCTTACCCAACTACACCTCTCAAAGTCAATGACACACGACCGTGACTTCTGGCGTCACGCAGTAATACAGGGTACCCGACCTCCCATGGGTACATGCTGAAGCATATAAACAATATGCCCCCCCCCCCCACCGCAAGGTGGTCGTGGAGGTGCCACGGCAAAAAAGCACCCAGCCCACACTGTAAAGTGGACGTGTAGGCGCCACGAAAAAGCACCCAGCACTCACTGTAAATGAGGTTGGTGTTAGGAAGGGCATCCAGCTGTAGAAATCAAGCCAGATCAGTTCCTGTATAAGCAAGGCATGGTCAGCCGACCAGACACTGCCCACAACAGGACAACCCGTCTAACCCATGCTAGCGTGGAAGAACGGACGTAAAACGGTGATGATGATGATGATGATGACATTATTTCATGTGCCTTTATCATTTTTAAAATGGTGGTGTTTTATTTGAGACAAATTTGGCTGGTATTTCTAGCAGATCTACTTAGTAGCTCCTTCACTTGTGTTGTTCATAGTAATGTTCTTGTCTTCCTCCTGGAAAGGCATCTAGCTACTATCTTTCCTCCTTATTAAGCAATTAAAAAGCAGTTTGTTGTTGTTTACTTGTTAGTTGTTAATTACTAATCATGGCACTAATTAGAAGATATGTAGTTTAATGGAACTGAACTACTGTCCAATTATATATTTAATAGAAGAGGAAACTATTTATGACATTGTGCTTCTTGTTGTTTACTTGTTTTGTTTATCTCTTAGTCAGGAAGAAGGGCAGTGTTTATAACCCTTTCTAGAGCCTTCAAGGCTGGTGAGCAAGAGGGGAAGAAGATATCTTCAGACCAAAGACCTGACCCAAATCATAGCAATAAAATAGACTCTGCTAAGTGTACGCAAGGGCCAAATAATGGTGCTAAACTGCAAGATGTCCTATTTAATGCTCTAATGAATCTGCTAGTCTACTGCCCTAAACTGTTACTTTCTGAAAGTCAAAAGAATGAAAGGCAAAGTTGTTAGTTAATAATTAGGGCAGGGTAATTGAATTACAAATTGTGTTTCAACAGAGCTGAGACTAACTGTCTAATATATTCAATGTGAGGAGAAACTATTATAATCTCATGTTTCTTGTATTCACATTATCATCATCATCCCCATTTCATGTCCACTTTCCATGCTGGATGCCCTTCTTAATGCCAACCACTTTGTAAAGTGTACTGCATACATGAGAGAGTTTGTCATATTCCCAATAAGATTAAAGAACCCCCTCTACTTTATACTGTCTTTGCTTGTTTGCCAACTACTTTACATATATGTACACAGTTCATTTTGTCATGACACCAGCACTTGAGGGGTTGCATTTTTTCCTGCAAGACTTTAAAGTCCTTTCTACTCTATGCTGTATCTATTGATTCAAGGCATACCTGATAAAATATGTAAGGAGAAACTATTCTAATATCATGTTTCTTGTTGTTTACTTATTAACATCATCATCACCATCATTTCATATTCACTTTCCATGGTGGCCTGGTTTGAATAGATTGTCACAATCCAAGTCAGTACCTATTCAGAGTGATAGATGGGTCATGGTGCCACATTTCACTCATACATTCCATGGTTTCTACAGTCATATAGTAAAGTTAATAATTCTATCAATTATACATTTTTCTATGGGAAATTATAGACATAGCCATTCTATTTGTTGTTATTTATTAATCATAACACAGCAATAACAAAATATGTTGTTTGAAAAATACTACCTATGAAAATAATCAAGAATTTCGAGAAATTTAGTAATATAAATAACTTTGTCATTATTAACCTGGTGTTTTGAATATAAATGAACAAATATTCTCATATATGATGGTAGGTTTTAGGGAAAAAATCAGGGTCAGTATCAAAAGAGTTAATACAAGAAAAAACTGCTATAGCATCATGCTTTTAGTTGTTTGTTATTTATTTTATTACTTAGTTGGGAGGAAGAAGGCATTGAATTAGCAGAGTCGTAAAAACAACAGATAGAACACTTTGTGATATTCATTCTATTTTTGCTAACTGAGTTCAAATCTCGTATGGAAAAAATCAGCTGTGTTCTGACCTGGAAAGGAGATTTGGCTCTGCCAAGCTTTAAAAAATGCCCAAGAAATGCTGTATATCACTATGGTGTCCCTATTCCCCCATCAGGAGTTAGGGGTCGATACTATCCTAGTCAGGAGGAAGTGCAGTGTTCATGACTCTCTTCAAAGCCTCTGAGAATGATGAGACCTAGCCTAAACATTTGCCACTCAGTAGACTCCACTGAAGGCACCCAAGCAGTAGGTGGTGGTGTTTAAACAGGATAACTGATTAAATCTACAACCCAAGTAGGACACTGTGGAGTTTGGACTCAAAAGGCTGGAACAAATATTGCAAATACTGATGTTATAACAATTCCGGATTCTACTGCCCGAAACTGGTACTTCATTTTATCCAGCTCAGAAGACTAAAAAACAAAATTATTATTCATTAATCATGATGAAGTAATTACAAAATATATGGTTTAGAAAAAAATGAAACTAATATAGTTAATGCAAGGAATATAAACTATTACAATATCATCATACACCATTTCTGGGATGGTGTTCTTTTGTTGGTCTGCTATTGTTTTGTTTTGTTTTGTTTTTTTTTAATTACAAAATGAATCTGTAAAAATAATTATTATATATAGACTCTCTTCCTGCTGTGCATTACTCATCTGTGAAATTAGGGTGGAATCTGTTGTATGACAGAGGAATTAAGGCAATCAGAAAGAGGAGAGAGGGAAGAGAAGGTAATGTGTCATACCCTGACAGAATTTTGACGCATTGCTTTGTGTGCCTAGACAGGTGTGGTAAAAAAAAACAGGTGTGGTAAAAATACCTAAATGAAAGCAATGGAGAAATCACTTTTGTATTCCCACATGAAAATTCCCTGATAGTCAAATAGCACTTAATATTCCCCTCAGAATATTTCCTGACAGACACATAGCACTTGTCAAGGAAGTCACTAAGATTTGTTTGTGGACATGATGGAAGGAAAAAAGAAAGAACAATATATTTAAACAGTTTTTAAGGATCAGGTTTTCATTTCAGTTTCATAGCATTACATATTTTCATCTTGCCAAATCATTAAGGAGTTTGCTTCCCAATCATTAAGTCCCAGAGTTTGCTTCCCAATCATTAGGTCCCAATTTTATCCCACTACATCTCATCTTGGGCAAGTTTCTTTACCATAGCCTCGGATCAACCCATACCTTGTGAGTGAAATTGGTTAGATGGCAACTGTTTGGAAGCCTGTCTGATGGACTGTATCTATAATTCAAAAAGCTAGTCATGTTACACACTGTGTCACACTGAATCTCTCTGAGAATTACATTAAGCATACACATGTCTGTAGAAAGCTCAGCCACTTAAACGTTATTTCATGAGCTGGCTGTTCTATTGATTGATCAACTGGAACATTCCTCATTGAAACCATTGAAGGTCTATTTCATCTGTGAAGTGTAGCATCCTTAGATTTAACATTATCATGTCTTCCTGTGAAGGTACGTGATTTAGTTGTTTGAGTATTTAACTCATGATTGTTAGGTCATGAGTTTGATTCACGGTGGTGTTTTTGAGTCCTTGAGTGAGACACTATATTTCATGTTGCACCAGTCCATTCAGCTGGCAAAAATGAGTTGTACCTGTTATTCAAAGGACCTGCCTTGTCACATACTATGTTATGCTGGATCTCCCTGTGAACTACATTAAGAGTGTGTATGTGTTTGTAGAATGCTCAACCACTGGCACATTAATTTCATGAGCAAGCTTTTCTCTTATTCAAACAGCTGGAACACTCATTGTTGAAACCACCAGAGGTCTAACATGTATATATTCCTTGGTCTTTCTCTTCCATGGGTATTAACTGTTACACTCAGCAATCATTGTCTATTCACAGTCATCACTCCAGTATACATCAGTTTAAGCCTTCAAGACCTCTATACATTGTTATAAAAAAGTGACCCATCCTAAGAACATACTCTTGAGTCCCAAGTGGGGTGGAAAAATTGGTTGGGTTGGAAAATTGGTAATTTTCCTAGGTTGTCTTACTTGATTTTTTTAGAAACCAGAATTAGTAGTTTAGTTTACATATTGAGCCCCAACCCATCCTATTTATTTTATAACATATGAGATTTCTCATAATGTTCTTTTTTTCTCATGCAAAATGATTTTTAATGTCTAAAGAAAATTAATTGTCGAATGAATGCTACCACTTAAAATAAAATTTAACTGAAGATAGATTAGCAAATTTTAATAAGTGGGGGGAGGATTAATCGGGGTGGGGGATGATTATTCGAGATCCGAGAGTAGTCTCTGATATAATCATGGAGAAATTTTCCATCCTAACATAACTACAAACTAACACCCACATAAACACAAACATAACTGCTATGTAAGCAGACACTCACATGACATTGTACATATTTCCATTTGCATGGCACACACATACATAAAATAAAGTGAGTTTGGGAATTGAATATTGTGGGGGCCATCCTGGTAGTTGTTGGAGCTCTCTTGGTGACATGACAAAGAGGTTACAAAATTGGATTTCAAGGATTAGTGTTGAAATGTGTACTGAGTTGTCGCAAAAGTTCCACTCCTTGGGAACAGCTAGAATTTTGAGAATGTTACTACAAATGTAGTGGTTGATGAGAAACTGTAAGATCCTCGATCATTTGTTATTACCTGATCCTGCAGGGTAATTTTAATGACATAAGAACAAGGTGAGTTATGAAAAACATAGACAAGAAAGATGTTCAAGGTGAATGTAGAATTTGTGGGGAGAAAACAGAGACAGTTGCCCATATCATTTCAGAGTTTAAGCAGTTAGTTCAGAATGATTATAAAGAAGGCAGACATGAAAAGGTAGCTACCATGTTGCACTGGAGCTTGTGTAAAAAGTATGGATTTCCATGTGCAGAAAAAAATCTATGAGCATGATGTCACAAATGAGATGAGAGTGCTAGAGAACAATAAGATAAAGTTCTTATGAGACTTCCCAACTCAAACTGAGATGAAGATTGAACACAACAGACCAGATATTGTTGTAATTGAGAAGGAAAGAAACTGTACCCTCACAGATGCAGTGTGTCCCTTTGACACCAGAATTGAATGAAAAGAGAAAGAGAAAGTAGGGGCTTATACTGACTTAAAATATGAGATCTTGAAATTCTGGAGTAATTATCCTAGTGGTGATTGGTGCTCTTGGCATCGTGACAAAGAAAACTACTTGTTGAAAACAAACTTTACACAAGGGATTGAACTACTCCAGGAGACATGCCTATTGAGAACAGCCTGATAATTGAGAAAAGTTTTGGACTAGCAGCAATAGTGAAATGACAAGGAATGATATGTAGAAGCTGGAGTTACCTTAGGTTACTAGTTGTAACCCAGTATTCCTTAAAATACCTAGCCCAAAACAAAATCAAAGTTGTTTGTGATAAATAGTCAAATAATGATGTCTACCATTTAATGGTTTCTACTAGAAATAGTCAAATAATAATAATAATGCATGCTTTCTTTATTAGCCACACAGAGGACAATAAAAATGGTACAGAGCAGTACAGTGTGTGTCTTTTGTGTGAGAGAAAGGTTTATAAAGAAGACTAAAAAATAAACATTTAAAAAAAATCAAAGCATAACAAATTCCCCCAAAAGTTGAAAAAGCTCACAAAAAGCCACAGTAACCTGTACCATTAGTGGAAGTGCTTTCTCTTAGTAAATCCTCCTCCAATTTGCAGGTGCATGCTCAGAGCAAACCCATTCACTCGGACCATTAACATGGGCCATTCTTGCCTCTCTCACCAAACTCTTTAAAAAAACTGGTTGGAAGGCAGCATTTCCCTCTCCGCCCTAATTTTTCTCTTCAGCTGAAACCTGAAAAAATTAATTAGGGATTCGCTGAACAGGAAAGAGCTTGTCTTCAACCCTTTCAAGCACGTCCACCACATGACCTCTTTTGCCATGACTAGATAAAAACTGCCTGTCTTTCTCCTCTAACAGGAGACAGTGGAGTAATCTTCACAATAGACTCAGTTGATAGTCGGATCTGTCCCACATGTGACAAAAGGTGTTCAACCCACAAATCAGCAATGCTTGGACACTCGATGAGTGTATGCCAGATGGATTTGTTGACCTGTGTGCATCTTGGACAGGCCCGGCTGACAGCATTTCCATGTCTCTAGAGTTTATCTCCAACTGGCAAAGCTCCTCAGTAGCACTGCCAGGCCAGGGATTTCTGGAAGTTAACCATGGGCCCTGGACTGAAAGTCCTCTGGAAAAGAGTGGCTAGTTGATTTCTGTTAACCCCTAGAGTCTCCTCAAGAACGTTGTCATTTTTACCTGCCACTAAACCTCTATAGAAAGCTAAGGTGGAGTTTCCACCGATCGTATTGCCTGATTGTTGCTGTGAGCGCTTAAAGACATTCAAGTCTCCAAAAGCTCCCTCTCAGTCTTTACTTGACCCAAGACTGTAACTCTGTCAAGGAAACAAGCTGTAGAAAGCCATGTCTAACAGATACTATTCACTATTGAGGTAAAGCTGGAGATGACATAGCTTGAGCGCATGTTTGCACATTTTCAGCCATGGCATGCTCAGTCCTCTAATCAGTAGGTGTTGGCAGCAAATGGACTGCCTGACAATTGGCACACATCCCTTCCAAAAACGTGAGGGTGCAAACACTCCAGTGTGGTCAGACAGTGACCAGGACAAGGCACAAAGCTCAGTCAGTAGTAGATGATGGATGTGATGTACACATTCATCACTTCTGTCTGACCTTTCAGAGATAACTTCCTCTCGGCCCATTTCTGGATGTGGCCATCCTGCTCATTACCTCATCCCAGTTTTTGTCCATGGTACTAATAATAGGTGTTATTTCAAAATTAGGGACGAGGCCAACAATTTGGTAAAAAAATAATAATTTCAAATATGGAGATTTTGTTGTCTCAACCACCAACACCCTGATCATCTCTATCATCAGCAGCAGTATCAGTAACAGCAACTGCCCTACTTTCAGCATGCATGAAAGCTTTTATTCCATGTCAGCCACAACACACAGGTGCAAATACCATTTCATGAGTGTTGTTACATTCCTCATCTTTATCATCATTTTTATCAGACTTCAGATCAGCAAATAAAGTGTTCTGGCAGACCATCTGCCAACTTCGTAATAAGAAGCCCTGCTCCACACCTGCTATCAAGAATGTGTCTGGGGTTCTCCTCTCTTCAGAGAGGTGCATCCTCACAAAATGGAGAGAGTACTTTGTTAATCTTCTAAACCCAATCACAACAGCATCTTCGGATGTACATGTGGTGCATCTGAGAATAGTGACTAATCTCTCAGAGGCTAAGGTCACAAGAGCAGTTAAAGAGCTTAAATATGGCAAGGCCAATGGGGAAGATGAAATCTGGCCTAAGATGTTAAAAGCCTTAAATAGAGAAGGTATTCTCTAGCTGACTCATGTGTACCGAGTGGCCTGAATCTCTGGAAAGATACCTAAGCAGTGACAATTGGGAGTGATCATCCCAATTTTCAAAAAGGGAGACAAGAGAGATTGTTCCAATTACAGAAGGATCTCCTTGTTAAGCCTTCCTGGTAAAGTCTATGCTAAGTGTCTGCCAGAGAGATGTAGGGAGATTGTCGAGTCCAAGCTAACTGATGAACAGTGTGGGTTTGGAACAAATATTCACATTGCAGCAGGTATGCAAGAAACCGCGGAATTATAGCTAAGAAGTATATACTTTTTTGTCAAACTTAAAAAAGCATATGATTGTGTTCCCCGAGACCTGCTGTGGAAGGTTGTGCAGGATTGATGGTCAGCTTCTTGGTGCCCTGATGTCTCTATATGAATGCCTGAGTATTTATGTCTGGATAAATGGTGCTAAATTGAAACCATTGAATGTTGGAGTCGGACTCCATCAAGGGTTCATACTGTCACCTTTCCTGTTCATCATTTATATGAACAGGCTTGACATGCACAGCCAGGTTGGAAGTAGTATCATGACTGGCAGGTGTAAAATCAGCCAGCTGGAATTTGCAGACAACATGGTGTTACTTAACTCAACAGAAGGTGATCCCTGATTTGCACTTGAAAGGTTTGATGCTGAGTGCTGCATGACTGGAATGAAAATCAGTACCGCAAAAACTAAGTAGCTTGTCCTCTCAAGGAAGCCTGCTTAGTGCACTCTACTGTACATGTGAATGGAGTTTCACTGAAGCAGGTAGAGAAGTTCAAGTATCTCGTGGTCATGTTCACGAGTGTTAGAAGGCAGGATTTTGGCAGTATGGAAGGCAGGAGGCTGAATTAATTGCAAGAATTGCAGGAGCTGGTGCAGTAATGTGCCAGCTTCACCATTCAGCAATCAGAAGACGGAAGGTAGGCGTAAAAGCCAAACTTGCTATCTTTAATTCGGTATTCGTGTCAACCCTTACCTATGGTCATGAATCTTGGGTAATGACCGAAAGAATAGGATCGTAAATACAAGTGGCCGAAATGGGATTCCTCCAAAGGGTCTTTGGAGTAATGTTATTCGATAAAGTTTATAGCTCAGAGATCAGATAGTCACTTCACCAAATTGAGAAATCACAGTTCCGATACTATGGGCATGTGATTATAATGTCTCAGAAAAGAATTGTTGGACAGATGATTTTACGGGCAAAGCCAACTGGCAAGAGACCCAAGCAAGATGGTTGGATAACACCCATGAACTTGACTGGTCCTGCTTGTGAATCCAGCCGGATCAGTTGGAGATGGTTGCTTCTGACAGGCCCCACTGGAAGGAGTGTTTGAGGACTTTGCTCCAATGACCCTCTCAGGAATGAGTGGGCAAAGAAGAAGAAGAAGAAGAAGAAGATCATCTTTATCATCTCTACCATCATAATCATAACCACCATCATTGTTATCATCATCGCAGTCGCGTATGTGGTCATTGTACTTTTGGTCATGAAGATGACCATAATCGCAGCCATCATCATCACCACCATAATCACAATCATCATCACACCCACAACTGTCATCATCATCATCATCAGTGGTCACTGTACATTTTGTCATCATCATCACAACCATCATCATCATCACCAGTTTTATCATCACCACTATCCTCATCTTCCACCTATTTTTAAGAGCACTATAACTATTTAGTAAACATATGGTTTTACTTTTAGTTCAGCAAAAATTCTTATAAAATTTGTTTATTTTTTCTCTTTTCCACCCAAACACCATCGCCACCACCTCCTTCACCACCACCAGCACCACCGTTTTGTTTTAGTTTTTGTTATTTTGAGGAAAGAGTGTGGTGAGGGTGAGGAGTTCTTTCAAAAGAATCTTTCAAGTGGTTCTAAGAATGGAAAAACTTTTTTTTTTCTTGTGTATGATGTGTAGGATGGAAAAATAAAAGGAGAGAAGAAGAAGAAGAAGAAGAAGAAGAAGAAGAAGAAGAAGAAGAAGAAGAAGAAGAAGAAGAAGAAGAAGAAGAAGAAAGCAATCTGGAATATCTATATGTTGATGTAAGGAAGATAAACTAAAAAGAAAGACACTCAAAAACCAATAAAAAAATACATACATAAAGAGATAACCAGAAAGTCGTTTAAAGGATAATTGAGGAATTAGGGCATGAGAACTGTTACCAAATATATGTAAGAGGCATCTCTCTCTCTCTCTTTCTCTCTCTCTTTCTCTCTCTCTCTTTCTCTCTCTCACTCACTTTCTCTCACTCTCTCTCCCTCTCCCTCCCTCTCTCTTTATACACCCACACACCCACACACACACATATATATATAATCTACAAAGTAAACTGTCCCTAATACAGTTTATCTCATACATACATATACATTGATACATACTGATTGTTTCACACATGCATATAAATATGCATACAGGTAAACATATATACATATATATATATATACATATATATATATATATATATATATATATATATATATATATATATATATATATATATATATATATATATATATATATATATATATATATATTCGAGTGGCACTGGTAAGGTATTATCAGCCACTGAAAAGAACCATGGAGAGTGTATTTAACAGCACTAGGGTTAGAGCCCCTAACTACACTGTGAAGGAGCAGTCTGGTCGTTATGACTCTGCTGGATGATAGATCAGATGTCTCTGAGACAAATATAAAGAATACAGTTTTGTCCTGCAAAAGAGCCATTAAAATGGGCATTCTGAATGTGAGGACTGTTCGGATGCTGGAAAAGAGAGAGGAGTTTGGTCATCTGTTCGAGGAGAGTGGTATACAGATACTTGTGATCCAAGAACACAGGATCCTACATGATGAGCCCGTGAAGAGAGTGATGATTGGAGTGAGGAGCTAGCTCATCACCACATCAAGCAGTGAGGAACACAACTAATGCTGCAGTAGGAGGAGTGAGTTTTGTGTTCAGTGCAAGAACCAATCTATTAGTGAGGGAAATCATACCTGTCTCCATGCGAGTGTTGAGGCTGACCTTCAATGGAAACCCAAGACTGACAGTCATCTCAGCCTATACTCCAACTGAGGAGGACAGTGAGATGAGTGCAGAGGATTCCACGAGGAAGTGTGTAGAGCTGTCAACACCATACAAGCTCATAACATCCTGTTTGTTCTGGGTGACTTCAATGGACATTGAGTAAGGAGGGCAGTGAAGATCCTTGCTGGTACTTCCATAACAACACCAACTGAAATGGGAGACTACTGAGGACACCCTGCTAGAGGCGAACTTGATGGCGACCAACCTAAGGTTTAGGAAGAATCCTGGGAAGATGTTGACCTACATCTCTGATATGCACCTGTTCAAGTCCCAGATTGATTTCATTCTGGTGAGGAAAAAGTGGTGGAATAGTGTTCTGAACGCAGAACCATACAACTATTTTAGTACACTGGGCAGTGAGGTCCGGGTGAGCTTAAGAAAGAGCATGGCTCAGCCCCGGAGAGCAAGATGATAAGCTACAGGGGAGGTTCACAGTAGAAGTGAGGAACAGATTCAGTACTCTTGTGTGGAGAGGCAGAGGAGAGAGAGAGATTGGAGGAACTGAGGAGCGTGTGACGAGAAGGTACGGGTATTTTACCAATGCAGTGGCGGAAGAAAGTGAGACCCTGGTGCCGAGGAGAGAGAAGAAGTGGAAGCATGTCAGCTCTGCAGACCCAAAAGTGTGTGCAGCCAGCGAACACCTGAAAGCTGCCAAAGACCAATTCTATGCTGATACTATGGAGGAGAGGAAGGAGAATATGGAGGTGATGAGGGAAGAACTCTGTATCGCTTACACTGAGGCCAGAGAGGAGGTGCTGATAGAGAAGATCATAAGTGTGGAGAGAGTGGTTGACAGGTCTGGGTGTAAGGAGAGCTGGATGATCATCAATGAGATCACAGGAGGAAGAGAAGGTGTTCGAGTCAGATCCAGGGAACAGGATAGGAAGAGGAAATGGCTGGACTATTTTAGGACCCTACTAGGAGAGCTGCCCTCCACAGCCCAGAACACTGGGGAGATCAGGCGGCTGTTTGAGGAATTGGATATTGAGACAGGACCCTTCACCAGAGAGGAGCTTCAGAGAGCCAAGAAGAAGATCAAGGAGAAGATAGAGTGGCATCAGAGGTGATGAAGAGCTGTGATTTTGATGATATCATCCTGGGGTTCTGTAACCAGGCTCTGGAGAAAGGAGTTGCCCTGAATCAGTGGAGGATCAGTGACATCGTCCCAGTGTCAAAGAAAGGTGATCTCTCTAACACCAACAACTACAGGGTGATCTCACTGATGTCACTTGTGGCAAAGACCTTCAACAGGATGATTCTTAACAGGATCCAGCCCAAGATGAAGAAGAAGCTCAGGGACAACCAGAATGGCTTCAGAGAGGGAATATCAACCACCAGTCACATCCTGATGCTGAGGAGTATATTAGAGGGAGCTAGAGCAAAGTGACTTCCTACAGTCATGGTTTTCCTTGATTTTAGGAAGGCCTTTGATTCCGTGGACCGTCACTGCCTGATGAAGATCTTACAGGCTTATGGAATCCCCAAGAAGATAGTGGACCTGATATCACTGCTCTACACCAACACCAAAGCCCAAGTCATTACACCTGATGGGATGACAGAGTTCTTTGAGATACTGGCTGGAATGCTCCAGGGAGATACATTGGCTCCCTACCTTTTTATCATCACAGTGTACTATTGTATGTGCCTTGCACTGGAGAAACACCAGGACTCTGGCTTTACTGTAACACTGACTCAGAGCAGGAGAATTAAGGCAAAAAAGATATTGGATGTTAAATTTGCCAACGACATAGTTCTGGTGACAAACTGGTGACAGTTAAGGAGGCGGAGGAGTTGATGCAGGAGGTGGAGAGTGTGTCGATGAGTGTGGGCTGAGAATGACTGAGAGTAAAACGAAGTATCTGGTAGAGAATATTAAGAAGCCAGAGAAGATTATGAATGTAGGCGGGAAGCCACTAGAGTTGGTTGAGGACTTCCTGTATCTGAGAGCAAAGATTGGGAATACAGAAGATGATGTGGTCGAGAGGAAGAGCAAAGCCTGGGCGGCGTGCAACAGTTTGAGATCGGTGTGGAAGTCGGACCTTCGTAAAGACCTGAAGATCCGCCTCTTCGTTGTTGTAGTGGAGTCTGTGCAGCTGTACGGGTCTGAGACTTGGACACTGGCCAAGTCACTCACTCAGATGTTGGATGGGTGCTACACGAGAATGCTGAGGATGGCTCTGAACATTAATCAGTATACACTGAGGATGAAGAACTCAGAGCTGTACGGGAGCCTCCCAAAAGTCAGCTGAAAAGTGACACAGAGGAGACTGAGGTTAGCTGGACATGCTCACCGACATCCAGAGTTGACACTGCACTCAGTGCTCCTGTGGGAGCCCCTGCATGGACACACTGGAAGAGGGAGACCGAGTTTGACATATGTTGATACCCTAAGGACAGACACTTGTCTCTTGGCGATGCAGGACATGGCAGCAGTGATGCAGACACCGCTGGAGAGAACTTGTCCATGGATCTCGGGAATTTTACCTGCCCTAGATATATATATAACTTAATTAACAATATCTTGATTTATAAAGTAAATGTCTCTAATAGGTATGCATCTCAATGAAAGAATAAGATATATCAATAAATTAATAAACCAATAATCCACTCAGAAAAGTATAAAAAATATTAAATTTAAGCCCAAATTACACTTTGCGGGGATATAATACATTGAGTAGATAATTCAATTTTCACACAGTATTTAAAGTTACATCATGCTGTTATGCCATATGGTTTTTACATGGTACATATTCAGGTAGTCCCTTTCGGTAGATATATATACGTGGTAATACAATAAAACACCTTGTTCACATATATGATCTAACAGTGATTTGGTATGAGGATAATTCATCTCATATTCTTTAGAAGAATTCGCCTCCTGATGATAAAACTTCAGTTCTTCTAGCAATGGTTATTCCAATGTCTTGAAATACCAAATGCTGTTTCTTTGAGTTTTTGAAACCATGGTTGGGGCATTATATGTGTTGGAATTGGCTTCCTTTAGCCAATTTTGACTTATATCCCCAATGTAGCTATATTAATGGTGATGATGGTGGTTGTGATGATGATGATGATAATGGTCTTGGTGATGTTGATTATGATGATAACAATGGTGGTAATGTTACTGATAATGGTGATAATACTGTCTCGAAGGTGATGATGATGATGTTGATGGCAATTGATTGTAGTAATGGTGGTGATAATGATGGTAATGATGATAGTTATGATGATAACAGAGTTGATGGTGTTGATTGATTGATAAGTTGTGGTAATGATGGGGATATGATGTTGTTGATTGTCATATGGGGGTGATGCTGGTAATGGTTGGTGGTAGAGGGCTTAGCCTCAGGGTGGGGGTCTGTTCTGTTCTAGCAAGCCTATTATTAATGACATTTCAACAACCAAGGCCATCCCATTTTCTTTTTTTTTTTTCTAAGAGTAATGACTACATTATCTAGTGTGTCCTTACTTGTTTAGATGGTAAGGTATGATTTTAAGACTGTTTCTAACAGGTTTAGTGATCAGTTAGGGGTATCTGATATTGATAATGGTGTTAATGACACTGGTGATGGGGATGATGATAGTAACCAAGGTGATAAAGGTGATGATGGCAGCAATAATGATGATGATGGTAGTGGTGATGTTGATATATGTTACATTTTCGTGTTTAATATTTTTTTTCAAATCACATCTAAAATATTGTTAGAAACCACACTATGTGTATATGTGTATGTGGCTATAAACACATATTGATATATATAAAAACTAAACCTTACTAAAATGATTTATAGAACTGCTCTTAGTATTACAGAGCAAATAATAGTTTCATATTCTGAAAACAGATCCAGCAATTCTCTATATACACTTACGAAATAACTATAGATATTTCAATTCTGAATTCGAATTGTGGTTTTCTCTTGTCCATTCTTGCCTCCACACACACACTTGTCACAGTACCTAGGAATATGTGAAAAAAAGCTGAAATATAGTAGGACCTATTTGTATGTAGCTGTCAACACATCTAGCTTTAAAACTAAAACCTATTACTATTATATTTATAGTCTAAATCTTGTGAATTTTCATTAATTAATTCACCAAAATATAGCATAAAATGTTACTTGAATGTGAAAATTTCTAGTTTCTTAAAACTAAAATGATTGACAACACTACTCTTAGCATAAGCCTACAAACCTCCTTTGACAGTCTAATGCATCATATACGCCATGCAATGCTGACTATAGTATAAATATGCTGTACTGGAAACAGCATTTAGGGTAGAAAAGATTTAGTGAAGGGTTGTGGTTACTGCTGATGCTAGTACAAGGAATCACTACATATATTTGTGTGACAAACAATACAATACAAAAGACAAAAGAACCTGACATGCATGTAGAAGCATCAAGTTGATGGACCAGGTCATGAAAGTTACTGAAAGGGTTATAGAACAAATAATCAGGGACAGAACCAAGTTAGATGAGATGCTGTTCAGATTTATACTAGATAGGGGTACAACTGATTCTCTTTTTGGTGGAACAACTACATGAGAGGTATTTAGTTAAGAGTAAGCAACTGTATCTGGAGAAGGCCTTTGACAGGATCCCACATGCTATAATCTAGTAGACACTTAGGAAACTAGGTGTAGACGAATAACTTGTGAGGGCTGTACAGGCCATGTATAGAGGAGCAGCTAGCAGAGTGAGAGTTGGCAATGAGTACAGTGATGAATTTGAAGTGCGGGTGGGGGTCCACCAGGGATCAGTCCTCAGTCCATTCCTATTTATCATTATGCTTCAGGCCATCACTGAGGAGTTTAAAACTGGCACCCTATGGGAGCTCCTATGTGCTGACAACCTAGTCTTCATAATTGAATCTATAGGAGAGTTAAAAGCAAAGTTTTAAGCATGGAAGAAGTACCCAAAGCTGAAGGGCCTAAAAGTAAATTTAGCAAAGATGAAAGTCTTAATATGTAGGAAAGAAAACAGGAAGGTGATACCATCAGAAAAGTGGCTGTGCTCGACATGTCAGAAAGGGTGAGTAGAAATTCCACAAGGTACACTCAATGTAAATTATGGATGCTCAAGAGATGTAGTAGGATTGCAGGTAAGCTAACAGAAAAGATAGACTTCATATGTGATAGTGACACAGGGGCAGTGACCAAAAAGAGCACAGGTGAAATAGATTCCCTCAGCTTCCAGGGGAGCTCCGTAGAAGTTTTGACAGCTTTCACTACCAAATTAATAGTTGGGGAGGATGCACTGAAAGTGTGACAACTAGGATAAGAACAGGCTGGAAGAAGTTCAGAGATCTATTACCACTGCTAACAACAAAATGCGTTACTCCCAGAGTGATGGGTAGATGTATGATGCCTGTATGTGAACTGCAATGCTACATGACAGTGAAACATGGGCCTTGACTGCAGAAGACCTGCAGAGGCTCGAAAGAAATTTTACTTGCATGAAGATTATCTCCTGCTTCTTAAAACAATATAGGTCCAAGTTTGAGGAAAACTTATAGCTGAGACGAAGGACATTTCAGGCCAAGTTTGAACATGATTGGTTGGCTGGTTTTTGAGAGTGCATTGGTAATAAACAGACATAAACAAGCAATTTTATATATATAGATATCATATATATATATGTGTGTGCGTGTGTGTGTATGTGAATTTTGTATATTTAAAGATATATGGTATATTTAATAAATAAATATTTTGAAAGCCTCAGCTACGAATAAAAGACGGCCAGCGCTTGGGTAATGGCCGAAAGAATATGATCACAAATACAAGCAGCCGAAATGGGATTCCTTCAAAGGGCCTTTGGAGTAACATTACTCGATAAAGTGTGTAACTCTGATATCCAAGTTACACACTACTTCTCCGAATTGAGAGATCACAACTCCTATACTATAGACATGTGGTTAGAATGTCTCAGGAAAAAATTGCTGGACAGATTTTACAGTAGACCCTGAGCAAAATGGTTGGATAACATCCATGAGCTTGGCTAGTCACGCTTGGGGATCCAGCTGGATCAGTTGGAGATGGTGGCTTCTGACAGGACCCACTGGAAGGAGTGTTTGAGGACTCTTCCCCTATGACCCTCTCAGGAATAAATGGGCAAAGAAGAAGATATATATATATATCATCATCATCATCATTATCGGTTAACATCTATATATATATATATATATATGTGATTGGAATTTAGCTTCTTCATAGCTGTATAGATATATGTATGTGAATTTCGTATATCTAAATATATACAGTATGTTTAATAAATAAACATTTTGAAAACCTCAGCTATGAATAGAAGACTGATGGCCAGCACCGTCTGGCAGAATCCAGCAGAATCAAGAGGGATAATTGTCTATGCATTTCGAACTTAGATGGTTCTCGTCAGGATAATGCTTTCCTCTTTCTACTGCTGGACTTTGAAGCAGGCAAATTTTTTCCTGAGACATTCTAATCCCATGCCTATAGTATAGGAGCTGTGATCTATCAATTCGGAGAAGTAGTGGCTCTGCCTGGAGTGATCCTCTGATCTCTAAGTTACACACTTTATCGAGTAACGTTTCTTCAAAGGCCTTTTGAAGGAATCCCATTTCAGCTGGTTGTATTTGTGATCATATTCTTTCAGTCATTACCCAAGATACATGACCATAGGTAAGGATGGCTGAAATACTGAATTGAAGAAGGCTTTTACACCTACTTCCCTTCTTGTGACTACTGAATGCTGAAACTGGCACATTACTGCACCAGCTCCTGCAATTCTTGCACTTAACTCAGCCTCCTGCCTTCTAACACTCGTGAACATGACCACGAGATACTTGAACTTCTCTACTTGCTTCAGTGGAACTCCATTCACATGTACAGTAGAGTGCACTAAGCAGGCTTCCTTGAGAGGACAAGCTACTTAGTTTTTGTGGTATTGATTTTCATTCCAGTCATGCAGCGCTCAGCATCAAACCTATCAAGTGCAAGTCAGAGATCATCTTTTGTTGAGTTAAGTAACACCATGTCGTCTGCAAATTCCAGCCGACTGATTTTACATTTGCCAGTCATGATACCTCTTCTAACCCAGCTGCACATGTCAATCCTGTTCATGAAAATAATGAACGGGAGAGGTGACAGTATACACCCTTGGCGGAATCCGACTCCCACATTGAATGAGTTAGCACCATTTATCCAAACACAAAAACTTGGGTACACTTATACAGACATCAGGGCAGCAAGAAGCTGACCATCAAACCCATACTCCTGCACAGCTTTCCACAGCAGGTCCCAAGGAACACTGTCGTATGTGTTCTCAAGTTCAACAAAAACAAGAATATATTTCTTGGCAATACTCCCATGGTTTCATGAATACCTGCTGCAGTGGGAATATTTGGTCGGCTGTGCTGCACCTGGGGTGAAACCCTTACTGTTCATCATTTAGTTTTGAGTTGACAATCTCTCTGCATCTCTTGGCCAGACACTTAGCATAAACTTTACCAGAGAAACTTAACAAGGAGATCCAACTTTAATTGGAACAATCTCTCTTGTCTCTCTTTTAGAAAATATCACTCCTGATTGCCATTGCTTAGGTGCCTTTCCAGATATCCAGGACACCCAACACACATGAGTCAGCCAGAGAATAAACATCTTGGGCCGTATTTCATCTTCCCCAGCGGCTTCACCACATTTGAGCTCTTTGCATGCTCTTGTGACCTCAGCCTCAGAGAGATTAGTCACTGCTCCCAGATGTACCTCGCACACGTCCAAAGATGCTGTTGTGATTGGGTCTAGGAGATCAGCAAAGTATCCTCTCCACTTCGCGAGGATGCACCTCTCTAATGAGATGAGAACCCCAGAGGCTTTCTTGATAACAGGTGTGGAGGAGGCTTCTTATTACAAAGTCGGCAGATGGGCTGACAGAACACTTTCTTTGCTGATCTGAAGTTGGATTCCATGTCTTAACTTTGGACTCTTTTACTGTCTCTGCTGCGATTTTATGTGCCTGCATGTACCGCAAGTGCAAGAAGGAGGACTTATTCCCAAGCCAAGCTTTGTAAGCCTCCTTCTTTGCTCAGGTGGCATCATTGACCTCTTGATTGAACCAAGGAGTCTTCCAGCCATTCGGCACCACACCAAGTCTCTTTCACCCACAGCATTTAACAGCTGAAGCAGAAACTGCCATGCTGAACAATCTCCACTCTGTCTCAACGTCCTTTGTTTGTTCAGGGAGTTCTCTGAATTTGGATACAAAAGTATCTGCTTACCTGATCCTGCCTTCCTTATCCACCAATGCTTCCCCCTTTTGGGGCTTCTTTGGCTTTAGGTAGTCTCAAGTTGCAGATAACTAGATGGTGATCAGTTGACAGCTCAGCCCCTCTCTTAACATGAACATCCAGCACAAAAGAGATCAGAGACAATAACAAAATCAATTATTGATCTCTGTCCCTGATTCCCCTTATACCATGTATATTCATGGATGTCTTGCAGGGCCTCTCTATTCATATTTAGATTGGGGGGTCACCATTCCTTCCAATCACTTCTTTCCATGTCAGGTCATCAGGATATATGACTCAGTCTTAACCACATCTAACGTATACACACATGCAACCTAAACAACATCTCATACAAGGAAATTGATACAATGAAATACTACATCAGTAGTTGATGTCATTCTCATGAATAGCAAAATAACCATCAAACAACACTTGAAAATAATTTAAGAAACTTAAATCTAAATTTAATCCCAAAGAGAAAAAACCAGAACATTTTTCTCTGAGAGTTCCTTAAGTCCTGAAATATTAGGACAAAAGAAACTACAAAAACAAAACAAAGATTACCAGGTAACTTACTGTTTCTTTACCTTCAACTTACCATCCATTTTGCATTGTTTAGCTTTATATCTCTTTCCACATTATATATATATGTATATCATCATCATCATCATCATCATTTTACGTCTGCTTTTCCCTGCTAAGTATATATATATATCTCACACTCTCTTTCTCTCTCTCTCTCTCTATATATATATATATATGTATATATATATTAATGCAGTATGTGTATGTCATCAGATTCACATACACTCTCCCCTCTCTTTCTCTCTCTCTCTCTCTCTCTCTCTATATATATATATATATATATATATATAATATAATATATATATATATATTATATATTATGCATACTCCAGTCCCACAAACTGTAGAGTGCTTCTTATCCGATATCTGCATTGCTTTATTGTACTACAATAAAACTCACCTCCTACATATATATATATATATATATATATTAACTTTAATTATATCTCATATAAAATAATACAACTGGCTTTCCACAAAATACATATAGTTAGCACCCCAGACACTAAATTGGGTTTATACTAACGTATAACCTAATGTTTGTTGAGTGAGATGGTTACCAGTCAGAGTTTAGCTTAAAGCTTTCTCTGTTATTGTATTAAATATATATATATATATATATATATATATATATATATATATATATATATATATAGAGAGAGAGAGAGAGAGAGAGAGAGAGAGAGAGAGAGAAAGAGAGGGGAGAGTGTATGTGAATCTGATGACATACACATACTGCATTAATTTCCATAGCAGTTGAGTCAAATTTCCGGTGAATAGATCTCTCTATCCTTCCATTTTCCGGGGGGGGGGGGGGAATCATTTGCAGCATAGTTGGAGACTAGATTAATTGATAGCTCATGCTTAAACTGAGGAAAAATAATCATTTCCACCAAAAATTGGGGTGGTGTTCTAAGAATTTATCAAATTTTTATCATAATTTACTTTTATGGGTTTTCTATTTTAAATTTATTATTGTTGCTGATCTCACAGAATTTGTTATGCCAATAATATTAGAATCACTAATCACAATAAGTATTAAGAAAATATATCATGTTTTGAATAAAATTTCATTATTTTCTTTAACCTAGGCAACGCTGGGTATGTCTGCTGTATAAATAAATGTATGTATGTATATGTGTGTCTGTGTGTGTGTGTATATACATATATATATGTGTGTGTGTGTACATATATAAATATATATATATATATAAATGTGGTTGGCATTAGGAAAGGCATCCATGGTTCTGTATGAGCAAAACACACTCATCGTATCTGGCTTGTCTCCCAATGAGACAACTTATCTAACCCATGCTTGCATGTTAAATGGATATTAAATGATCACGACAATGACAATATATATACACATGTATATATATATATATAATATATATATATATATATATATATATATATATATATATATATATAGAGAGAGAGAGAGAAAGAGAGAAGTGTACATGTGTATGCATGCATAGTTTAGTAGAAATGTAGTGGGTAGTTAGTTCGTGGTAGGTCAGTGTATGATTTATGTTTGCCTTTTTGCTGGGTGTGTGCTCATGGTGATATTTCTTAGTAATGCTTTTGACATTTAGATCTTGGTGTCTCCTGGAGTTTTTATTGTTCTCAGGAGAGACACAGAGAGACAGTGACAGATTCACAAGTGTTACATTAATTTCTCTTTATTGTTCTTAGTTTCTTCATGTGCAACACCAATAAGCAGCTGTATATGTTTGTGTCAGTGTGTGAGAAAACATAAACACTCTATAGGAATATATATGTACTTGTGTGTATATATATGTATGTGTCTATACATATATAACTGTGTCTATACATACATCTATACACTCACACCCACATAATGAATTCTCCCATTCTTTTTTGTTTTAACCTCCATCTACTGTGATTCAGGGCAGTTATTTCAAATCTTTGTCTCTTTTAGGTTAACTTTGAGTTTGTCCTTGAATATTAGCTATCATCTTTATATGTTTCTCCTTCAAACTTGTAGCTGGCTCTACATGAGGACTTTTAGAATTCTATTGATATGGCTAAAGTATCTAAAATGGGATTGCAAAAGAAAAGGTTCAATGCTACCAACTTTACATTTAGAGAATATGTCAATATTCAATATTCTAACATTTAAGCAATTAAACTATTTTACTACATTTTATTAATTTCAAAATTAGTTAAACATATAGAAAAAGAAAGCAGTATTGGAAAGGACTATAAATGCAATAAATGAGAGGAATATAGAAGGTGTTTCCCTGGAGGATGATGAAGTAGACATGCTGGAAAAGTCATTCCAGCTTGCGAGACTCACACCTGTGAGTAGCCAACTCTGTGCCAATGGTTGTGAGTAGGGAGGTAACCCTAGGGCCAAGGACACCAGAAGTCTCTGCTGCTACAGGCTCGACTGCAAACCTGTCAGAGAGCAACTGATATTTGAAAAGATTACTCTCCTCGGCCTACAGTGCAGCAGAGCCTGGGTTAGTCGCTGACTACACCACGTTGTCGCTGGATAATATGTTGCTGTGGAGCTTGCTTATAAATTAGAATGACCACCACCAACAACAACAATAACAATAACCCTACCAAAAACAACAACTATTATTTATAGTGACCAGCTATTATTATAGATATCTGTGTTAGGACTATACCATTTTCAAATTTTCCAATACTTTGTATATCTCTCAAGTAAATATATAAACAAATTTGTTTTCACTCTAACATTGTGGATATATAAATGCTTTTGTGAGTTTTATATTGAATAATAATTGTTTCTACTTTAGGCACAAGGCCAGCAATTACCCAGTTCATTACTGGTACTTTATTTTATCGACCCCGTAAGGATGAAAGGTAAAGTCAACCTCGGCGGGATTTGAACTCAGATCGTAAAGGGACGTAACTATGCTGGAAAGCATGGCGTCCGACCCTCTACCGATACATTGAATAATAATAATATTCAATTCATTTGCAAGCAAACAGCCTCATAATGCTATGTGCTTTAGACAACTATCATAATCCCTTTGTTCTAGCGGTGGCTCACAAATATATATATATATATACATATATATATATATGTGTGTGTGTGTGTATATATATATGTGTGTAGGAAGCCACAATAGAGGTTGACCAAGAAAGACCTGGGCAGAGGTGGTGAGAGCTGATCTCCAATTCAAATCACTGAGACTCACACAGGAGACGACAAAGGAATGCAACAAGTAGAGAGATGCTAAAAAGGACCCATCCAATCCTTGTTAGCATGGAAAAAAAGAATGTTAAAACGATGATGATGATGATTTATATATGTGTATATGTGTGTGTGTGTTATATACTGATATATTATGATATTGATAATATATAAAAAGATGATTTATAAAGACACATACATTTAACATCTGTTTGATTAGTATTATATAATTCTTTCCAGACACTGAGATTCTTGCTAGGGCAAAGTTAGACCTATTCAAGCTATAAGGATTCAGTTAAGATGGACAGGTCACATGATTCATATGGGTGACGGATGCATCCTCAAGAAAATGTTTTATGGCAAAATGAAGCTGGGCAAAAGGTAAAATAGTTAGCCAAGGAGGAGATGCAGAGACACTCTAAAAGCAAACTTAAAATGCCTACAAAAATCTTGAATCATGTGCAGCAAATAGAGTGACCCGGAGAAATACCATTTGGATGGAGAGGGTAAAACATGCCAAATTGGAAAGAAAAGTGCGGAAGAATGAGTCCAGCAGTAATAATGATGAATCTTATCCAGCATTGGTTTTCAAATGCCCTGTGTGCCCTAAGGTGTGCCTTTCGAATGCTGGCTTGAAGTCCCACCAACGAGCACTTGATTGTAAAGTCCAAGTTGACTATTCAAACTTTGTTGCAGAGAATCAGTTACAGTGCCATGTTAGTCAGAAAATTTGTAAATCAGGTGGTGGATTAAAGCAGCTTCTGAACACACACAATAAGCAAATGCAAAGTGGAAACAAAAACGAAATGAGACATCATTGTATTCTACAGTGGATATGGCGCATGTCTCTCAGACATGACACCCTTAATTTAATTTTGGATATATATACGGCCCCTTAATTGTAGAGCTAACTCAGTTGAAAGGACTCGGCTGCTATTTCTAGCTGTCGATAATCCTATTCACGCCGCTGGGATGACGCTGGTACGATGTGTGTATTTTTAAAAAATGCAACACGTGCTTCGAGTCATTCATAGATTTGCATTTACTGTGTAAACACAGATAGTTAAATCTTCTCCTTTTTTTGAAAATCCGGGATTTGACTACTGTGATTTACCGATTGATGGTAAAATATAATTCTTATTTAATGAAATATATACAAAGGAGATTAATCATTTTAAAAGGTATCTATATTTGAAGTTCTAGTTAAACTTTAATTAGTTACCTACCTAGCTGTGTGTGCTTACACACTTTACAAATTATTCCCTATGATTGTTTCATATGTTTATTTTATATATATATATATATATATATATATATATATATATATGTCAATCAATTTCTAGTATATATAAATAAATTTTACTTGAAGACTGAGTTAGAGCATAGAATTCATAGAATAATGAGAAAAACTCAATGCAAAGATAGCTGTTAAAACAGCAAAATGCTGTCAATGACAGTATTGGGTAAAATTTACCTCAAATGACAGAAATCAGTGGCTAAAAGTGTGTAGGCCCACAGAAGTAATAGGAAAAAAATGAATGATCACACACATTTAAACCTCTTCAGCTCACAGAACAGTTGAGGTTTCACATGATTTGATTTGAGAGTACCACATAAAATTACCGGTTTGTGCAACAGAAAAATAAATATTTCTGCTGGTATGATATTTGTTTGATAAATTGAACAAATTAGATATATTTCTTTTATTTGCCACTAGGGCATCAAAAGTGGGACAAGTACAAAGGGGGGAGTTTACACAAAAAGGCGTCCTCAATAAGGAGGAGGCAATAACAAAATATAAAAATAAAATAAGATATAACAAAAAATAAAATTTTTAACAAAATCGTCAATAGAGAGGAGGCGCCTTGGGGGGTCGCACACACCCCCGAAAAAAGTGTGCAACCCTTCTCCTCAGGAGCACAGAGAAGGGGTGCTCCCTTGGTCTTTCATCTTCCTCACCTATAGTCTGATGTAGAGTGAAGGCCCATTCACACGGGCCATTCTCGCCACTTTCACCCATCTTTCATAGAAACGGCTGGGGTGCAGCACCTCTCTCTCCATCCTGATCCTTCTTCCGAAATGATATCGGAAGAAACGGACCAGTTGTTGGCCAGAGAGAAAGGTGCCCGACCTCAGTCCTTTCAGACGCGTCCACCATACAACCTCTTTCGCCATGGCTATTACGCACAGAAACACCGCCTCTGCTTCATCTTTGAAGGGGGGAGGCGGCTTGATCATTACAATAGACTCGGTGGTCAACCGGATCGGTCCCACCCTTGACAGCAGTTGTTCGACATAGCCCCACAGATCGGCTACGCCCGAGCAGTGTACTAATGCGTGTGCAACGGTTTCCTCGTCGCACACGCATCTGGGACAGATCTTTTTGGCGGGGTCCCTACCCGGGCGCCCGTGTCTGTAGAGCCTTTCTCGAACGGGTAAAGCCCCTCGGTAGCACTGCCAGGCCAGGGACTTCTGGAAGTTGTCCATAGGTCCCGGGCTGAATGTCCTACCGAACAGGCTGGCCAGTTCGTCCTCCTCCATGTCTAGGGCTTCTCCGAGGGCGTCGTCGCACCTGCTGCGTACCAGCCCTCTATAGAATGTTGCGGTGGAGTCTCCACTGATAACCGGATCCGCCTGCCAGAGGGCGGTGAGCGCCTGGGCACACTCAGTGTGCCAGGCGCCCTTAGATAGACAGACAGACAGATCAGTGAAGGAAGTAAAATGCGTCCTCTCAGCACCAAGTCGCCACTAGAAAGGACAACAAAAGCCCTGGTGCTGCGGAAGTGGCAGAAAGCAGAAGTGACATGCAAGGTCGGAGAAGGGGGAAGAAAAGAGTGGGGAAGAGTGAGAAAGGATGAAAGAAAAGGTGGTGTGTGTGCGTGTATATATATTTACATATACACATATATGTGTGTGTGTCTGTGTGTGTATATATATATATATGTATGTATGTATGTAGATAAGAAACTCCAATATATATAAATATATATGTGTGTGTGTGTGTGTGTGTGTGTGTATATGTGTGTGTGTATGTATGTATGCAGGTAGATAAGAAAAGCCAATGCTTAGCTAAGCGTGAGGCATTTCTCACCCTTAAGGATCACAAGGTAGACTTTGTTTCTAATCCCACATGTAGACTACTGAACCCGGTACGCATGGATATGGGACTAGTCAGTAAGGCTATACTTAAGAACATAGTTAAGACTATTAGGACCAAGTCCAACCTGTCCCAGTGGGAGAACAGCGACTCCGGCTTTAAGTGGTTTAACTCTTTCAACTCCCCAAAAAGCGAAGTTTACATAATTCGACATAGGGGATCTTTACCCGTCGATCTCAGTGACCCTGTTGAACAAAGCGTTGGACTTTGCTACCACTTACACTACCGTTCATGATATAGACAGGGAGATCATCACACATTGCCGGAAAACCCTCCTCTTCAACAACGGACTAGCCTGGACAAAGAAGTCAACTACTTCAGAACTATTCGACGTCTCATTGGGATCATTCGACAGTGCTGATGTATGAAATTTGGTTGGCTTATTTATTTTAGATATATTACGTACTAGATTCCCGGACTTCCACACGGGATTATACCGCGACGATGGTCTGACTCTATCGAGCCATAAAAGTGGTCATCATTTGGACCGGTTTAAAAAAGATTTAATTTCTACATTTAATGAGTTAGGAATTAGGATAACCAACCTCTCTAGCGTAGATTTCTTAAACATAAATTTAGACCTTCGCACACGCACAACTTTAGACCCTTCCATAAGCTAAATAAAAAACTTAATTACATACACAAGGAGTCATGCCACCCTCCTACAGTTCTTAGAAACTTCGTGAATAATATCGGTACTAGAATCTCTAACCTCTCCTCTAATAAAGCAATCTTTAACAGAGCGACACCCTACTACAATGCGGCGTTAGCTAACAGCGGCTTCTCACAACCAATTACTTACTCCCCTGCTAACACCAACAGCAATAAAAAAAGAGATCATGCTAACAGAAAAACTATCTGGTTCTCTCCCCCCTTATCACTCAACGTTAAAACCAATGTAGGAAAACATTTTTTAGCCCTCTTAGATAGACACTTTTACAAATACCACTCCATCTTCAACAGACACAGGGTGAAAATAGGATACTCCTGTGGTAAGAATATGAAAGCCCACATCACCAACAGCCATAAGAGCAGCACTCCACCAGGATGCTCTTGCCGAAAGCCCGAAGTTTGTCCTCCTTCAATAACAATGCAACACACCCGCTGTGATTTACGAAGCTGTGGTCAATTCCAACCGACCAAATCAACAACAAGAGGTTAAATCCTATGTAGGTTAAATCCTATGACAGATGGCCGGTTTAAGGAGCGCTTCCTGAACCCTCATTCGACCTCAGATACCCGGACAAACGATTGTCCACGAAACTCGCGAGCCACGTATGGTCCCTCAAGTGTAGACTACACCATCCAATGGAAATCTATCACTGAGTCCAAGCCATACGCAAGGGGAAATCCATATTGTGGGCTGTGCATTGAAGAAAGGATCAATATCCTGAGAAGTTCCGCAATAACGATTGCCTAAATTCAAGGAATGAACTTTTTTCACGTTGTCCACACGTCTGGAAACACGTCTACAAAGCTCCAGATTGAATAACATCAACAATCTAATTTTCTGAAGAACTCGAATAATTTATTCCAGACATCTACAGTTATCTCCCTCCCTTACATTCAACCGTGGGATTACATCGCCCAGGAGAAGTGATCAATTCTGCGCATGCGTATTCATACGGTTGTTTTTCCTTTTCCGTACAACTTCACTCAGACCAACTGAAGATCCGCATAAGGTGAAAACTGTTGTGGAACTACTTCTACCAAACTCGTTCCATGGACTGAGTGCTCTACTACTAGTACGGATATAACCCTCCAGTGTTCTACTATTATATATATATATATATATATATATATATATATAGGAAAAAGTTTAACCCCGGCGGCAGAGCTCAAGCCTATTCGACGGCTATTTCTGGACTAAATTAGAATTTTAGCGTGGTAAATAAATAGCCGAACTTTTCAAGGGGTAATTCCTTATATGGGAAGATTGTAGTTGTCAAAAGGATTGGTCAAAATTTCTTGTAAACACCATTAAATCTTTCATGGCAGTGGGTGGGTGGTGGGGTGGCTGAACTTACCTGTAGAACAATGAGGGAGTGGGTGGAGCCGGTCAAGCGTTGAAAGTGAATTCTATACAGCAAATTCTAAGGAGTGTGTATGACAATAAACACAACAGGACCCTCTGTGTTCAGAGAACGTGAGACCGCCTGTGAGACGTGGGACCGGCTGGGACTTAGCCCAGTAGACGTCCATCCTCCTTCTCCCCCTGTTGACGTCAAGTCCCCCAACGCACTTGGGATGCTATCCAGTGCAGCCTGGCCTCAGACAGGCTCACGTGCCAGCTCGACCAGCACCGCCTTGCTTGTTTTCGTGCGGCCTCCAAACCCCACAGTGGTGCCTGGATCCATGCTCTGTCCTCCTTCTCCACTGGCACGCAGCTAGAAAACCATAGCCTGCGCATCGGCTTCTGGGTCTGCCAGCCACACCAATGTCGCTGCGGTTCCACCGTGGACTCTTTCGACCTCCACCCGCTTTCCTGTCGCCACAGTGCCGGCCGCATTCCACGCCATGCTGCTCTCAACGAGGTCATTAAGCATGGCTTGGACGCTGCAGGCTTCCCTTCCCAGCTCGAGCCGGTGGGGCTGGATCGAAGGGACGACAAAAGGCCAGATGGCATGACCATCTTCCCGTTTCGCGGTGGCAAACCCTCGTCCGGGATGCCACTTGCACCAACACTTTCTGCAGCCGCAACCTGGTGCAGTCTGCGACTGACCCAGGTTCTGCTGCACGTCGGGCTGAGGGGGCCAAACTCCTCAAATACCGGTCGCTCTCCGACAGGTTTGCGGTCGTAACCCTGGCAGTGTCAATCCAAGCCAGCATGAAAAGAAACTTTAAAGGAAGCAGGCGAAAAAGAATTCTGGAGAAAATAGAGAGGGGACGTTATAGAATAGGTTAATAAAATGAGATTAGAAGAGAAGATAATAAATAAATAAAAAAGTATAAAATTATAAAATTTGATAGTAAAAAGTAATAAAAAAAATCTCTAGAGTCTAAAACAGCTGCTATATTTAGTTGTTATTGCGTTTTCGGCCAATGCTATAGAATAGGTTAATAAATTGAGATTAGATTATACTAAATGAATAAAAAATTATAAAATTGGATAGTAAAAATTAATTTTAAAAAAAATCTCTAGAGTCTAAAACAACTGCTATATTTAGTTGGTATTGCGTTTTCGGCCAACGCTATATATAATTTGCTGGGGTGGGGGTACTGAGGCTACAAAAGCCCGATGGGCTGCCTCGGGGTAGGCGAAAGGGGAAAAAGGAAAAGGAAGGGGATAGGGAGTGGAAGGAAGTGATAGGAGATAAAGGGAAGAAGAAGAAAAGAAAAAGGAAAAGAAAAAAAGTACATCTACCTATGTTAGCTGGGGTTTCCCCTATCTTGTTTGGCAAGTGGGGAAAAGGAGGATGTTGCAGCCATTGTCTACCCACCCGGGTCATGAGTGGGTTTGAGGGTGAGGTAAGTGCTACGAAATCGGTGTTTGCATGCAGTTACAAGTTCGTCTTTTTTGTTTAGGAGTTGGTCCTTCGTAAACAGCATTTGTAATGTTTCCTCCGAGCATAAGTTACACGGACGGCGTTCTCCCGTGTAGGAGTTAGCCCTGGATAGTAAGCTCCAAGTAAGAATGTATGTTATGCTATTATCTTGGAGGTCCCAGATGTGGCCCGAAAGTGTAGTGGCATGCCGCCGGGTCGGGTTTCGGAACGTATGTCGGTGTTGGTAAAGCCGGGTCTTAAAGTCACCAGCGGTCAATCCTGTATAGGCTTTGTTGGAGGTTTCCATCCTCACGTTGCATTGGTAGATTACGTTACGTTCTCGGCATCTGTTATTGAGGGGTTACGTAGATCTGTCAGGGCAGTTACACCTCCTGGTCGGCTCTCCACTAATGTCTAGGTTGTTTCTTCCATAGGGGTTGAGTTTCTTGTTGTTTGAGGAGGCGATGTTTTATGCGAAGTAGGAGAGTTCGATAGTGGTTTTGTTGATTATGTTGTGGTAGCGGTGTTGTGGTGGTAAGTATTTTTCGAGGAGCCTGAAGAAGATTTTTCCGTTAGGTGTTGCCACCTAGGCATTGTGGGGAGGGTTGAACCACTTACGTGGTCTGAGCGACGGCGTCGCCTGCTGGTTCCGCTAAGGGAAGCTGGATAAAAGGAGATTCCCCCCCCCCCCCCCAAAAGCCGCTTCGCTTGAGGCGCATGTTCATCGAATATCTGCTCATTAGCGGACAAACGAGATATGCGGAGGGAGATGTTTTTAACCAGGTTATTGGGGATGTTTCTAGGATGGTTAGAGCGGCGGTTTTCTATCTCTGAATCTGTAAAGCTTTCAATCTATCCCAGCCATCCATAGGATTTTTCGTTTCATTCAGGTATTTCTGTCCACACTTTGGAAATGTTTTGTATACATTTATAGCGATGGTTTGTTGATCGTGTTGGTCGTTGATTGTGTTGTGGTGTTGATTCGTTTGTTGCGTGTGAACTCACTTGTAGATTGATGTGTGGTGTGGTTACTGTTGTGTGATACAGTGTGACCAGCGGTTGTATGTGTGCAGGTAAGTGGGTAAGTCTTCAATAAGATGATGATGATATGATAGTTCTTTGATTACGCAGAAGATGAATATATATAAATGAACCACAAAAACACCAAACCGCTATATTATTAATTTATTGAAAATATGTCACGTCGAAGCTATATGAAAAATAGACAAGAATTATGGACATTATTTGTTTGTTTGTAAAAGTAGAGTTAAAGTTGTATACCAAGAAAACTTCATGAACTTCAGTGGCTGGGTTGAGAGAGAGACCAAGCGATAGAGATTGAGTGAAAGGGGGGATTAACAGAAAGTAAGAGTCTGTAAGGCCCTAGGGGGTCTGTAGAAAGCAATAGTTTACATGTTTACTCTATCAAGATCTGCTTCGAACTACTGCTGGATTGATCTAAGGCAGGCTATTTATCCATGTCGCTTCTTCTGTCCGCAAGCCTTGAAAACAAAGGGATGGCCTCTAGAGGTCGTCCACTTTCAGACTAGTTGACGCCCGAAAGGAGATAACCACAAAAATGGCTGTTAAATGCCACCCAGGTGTCAAGGTGTGGACAGATTTCGCTATACATTATTTGCTTATTTTCCCAACGTATATTTCGTCTATTTTCAAAATAAACCATGTTGGTATATTCTCCCCGCTCCCTCTCTCTCTCTCCAACTCTCTACATATTCGAATTCATCCCATTCAATCTATTATTTAGTCGGTGGATGTCTTCGAAATTTTCACACATTCTCCTTGTCGAATATGCCTATGTATCTGATTATTTCCTCCGAATCTTCAACGACGATATACGCCACGATGACTACCTATCTCACAATTTCCCTGCCGCTCACCCCCACAGACTCGGCGACCAATCAAACCACAGCAACAAATTCTGCCATTACTAATATCGTCTTTCCTATACCCGCTCCCGAAGAAATTCTTGCATATCGTTATCTGTGGATGAGCTGAGGATGATGGAACAACCACAAATAAATAAATATAAATCCACTAGTTACCAAGCGTCCATGTAAAGCATTAATTCAGAGACAGAAAGCATATCCCACTACCCCACAAGAATTCACCTTCCCCACCAGTGACGGCAGATGCCCAAAACTCTGAATTTTCACCATCAACGTGAACACAATGAAAGGAAGAGCAGGAGAAATCATAGAGATGTTAGAGCGAAATGAAATTGATGTATGCTGTGTGCAAGAGAGTAGATGGAAAGGAGAGTCCACTAGAGTACTTGTAGGCAAAAAATCAGTGCTACAAACTTTTCTAGGTGAGAAATAACAAAGTGTTGGGTGGTGTAGGTATACTATTAGCTGACATATGGGTAGATAAGGTAATCTCAGTAAACAGGGTGAACGCAAGAATCATTAAATTCAGATTAGTCCTGAATAAAACAATTACCACAATTATATCCGCTTACGAACCCCAATCTGGGTTGCCAGACGAACGTAAGGATAGGTTTTACAAGTCCTTAATGCACGCTATTGCCCTAACAAACGACAATGACTTCCTAATCATTGCAGGAGTCTTTAACGCACGCGTTTGGAAACACTATTTTCATGGAGGCTACGGGTTTGACATAAGAAATGAAGAAGGTTTCAAGCTTCTAGAATTCTGCGACACCAATGAGATATCGATATGTAACAAGAACTTTAAAAAAACCCAATAACCACCGAATCACCAATATATCAGGGAAGCATTCTTGTCAGATAGATTTTATCCTTATCAGAGGACGAGATAGATGGGCGGTTGTGTAGAAGATCACGCCATCTAGCGTCGACTGTGAAGCCAGTCGATTAACTGCCCTTAGTTCTGACGTCAGTTGCTAAGAAAACAACACTCTGACCAAGGCAGCCCGTAGACAACAGACGTGCTAATCCCCGTGCAGTTCCACGCAGCGACATCACACCATGCGGTCGTGGCATAATACGATAATGAACCACTACCCAACCTTGGAGCACTGATGTGTTAACCAGTATTATGATTTGCTTTAATTAAAATGTTCACGTAACATAATCTTGAGGTATGTTCTTTTTTGTTTGATGATGTGCCAGCCAGTAAACAATAACCAATTAGACGGGATGACCGACGACCACCCCGCCTAAAGTGGTGACCCTCGACGATTAAATATGAAAGCGCAGCCTGCTTAACTTCGCCATTCGTTTTTAAATTGAAAATTGTTCGTCTTACACTAAAAAAAAAAAAAGAATATTTTTTCAAACATGGCTGACTGGCCAGCTAACATTCCCGCTTTCTTCTTCAAATGCGGCCATCTGATTGGCTTAGCCTCGTCACGCGACTATATTCTTGTTTTGGAAAAGAAATGTGACGCCATCATGTTTGATACTAGCTAGCTTGTTCCACAGATTCTGCCTTTTGGATTTTCGCTGCTATTTCTTGTACTGTGACTGAACTTCTTTTGCTTGCGGCAACTTAATGGATATTTAGGGAAAGTTGTAGTTTTCCCGTCGTTTTGAACATTACCTACTTTTATTCGTCCATGTGGTAATAGATTGACGATGAGTGGTCCTGGTTTGCCTGCGTTCTCAGGTGATACTAAGCTCTGGTTTGCGCAGCTCGGCGCTTATTTTGCTGCCAACGAAGTAAAAACCGAGAAAAAGCCCACTTTTTGATAAGCGGAATTCCTTCTTCACCCGCTGTAACAGTGAAAGATTTAATTACGAACCCGTCGGCCAGTATTTCTTATGATTCGTTGCGGAAAGAAATTCTTCGAAGGAACAGTCGTTCTGCTGAGAGCAGATTTCGTTCATTGTTGGAGGATGAGTGTCTAGGCGATAGGTCGCCCGAATTTTTGTGCCACATTAAGGACCTCAGTGAATCGCCTGAACAGGATAATTCTTTTATAAAAAAATTATTTTTCTCTCGCCTGCCAAACAACGTTCAAATTATTTTGGCAAATATAGTAGACACCAGCTCTTTGGAGCAAATTGCTGCTTCCGCGGATCGAATCGTGGAATTTTCTAAAAAGGCTACCGCCTCGGACTCGCCTATCGCTTCCTCTCATTTGAACCAGCCCGTCTCGACACGCGAGGATGCCGTGTTGAAGGCTATTGACGCTTTGGCGCAGCAAGTAACTCGATTGTGCAGAGAGAATAGGCTGTATTCCCGGCGGCCTAGGAGTCGTTCGCGTTCTTTCGTGACTCCACGTCGGCGTACTACTTCGCCCGCCAGCAACGAATCATTGTGCTGGTATCATGCTACCTATGCGGATAAGGAAGATCATTGCCGGCCTCCGTGTAATTATTCGGCCGCGGGAAATGTGGACCAGAGTCACTAAAGGCGGCTAGTGAACTCTGTGATACAAAACGGAACCGCCATTTCTTCATTGAGGACCTCCTGTCTGGAAGAGCCTTCCTAGTGGACACAGGAGCTTCATGCAGTATTTGACCTGTTACTACTATGACAGTAACTCCTCCTGAGTCGTTGATCGAATTGCAAGCTGTCAACCAGTCAGCAATCAGAGCTTTTGGACAGATCTCGCTTCCTCTTAAGTTCCGAAATCTTCGTCGGGATTTCAAATGGGTATTCATTGTTGCTGATCTGCCATACCCGATTTTGGGCGCGGATTTTCTGCACCATTTTTCTTTGACGGTGGACGTTCGTCACCAACGCCTGATTGACAATATTACTGGTTTTTCTCTGTGTCGCAGGACGGCGGAATTTTCTACAGTTAACCCGACATTCTTTATTGCTAACTCTGGAAACTTATATCACGGACTGTTGAAATCGTTCCCGCAACTGACTCATGAAATTTTTAAAGTCACTGATCCAGGCTACGCTACGGAAGATTTTATTACTACAACTGGCGCTCCGGTTTTTTTCGCGTCCCCGCCGATTGCCAGCGGACAAATTAAATGCAGCACGGTCCGAGTTCGATCATATGCTACAGCTCGGAATTATTTGTCCTTCCACAAGCCCGTGGGCATCTCCATTACATATGGTGCCAAAATCTTCTGGCGATTGGAGACCCACTGGAGATTATAGAAGATTGAACTCGATGACCGTACCGGATCGGTATCCTATCCCTCATTTGCAGGATTTTGCATCCTCGTTGCAAGGTTGCAACATTTTTTCGAAGCTCGATTTGATACGAGCCTACAACCAAATTCCTGTCAATGGAGACGACATCTCGAAAACGAATATAACTACGCCATTTGAATTTTTCGAATTTCTCACCATGCCTTTCGGATTAAGGAATGCTGCTAGCACCTTCCAGCGTTTTATGGATGAGGTCACTCGCGGCCTCGACTTTGTATACACATACATTGATGACCATCTTGTTGCTAGCTCTTCTCCAGAGCAGCATTTGCGCCATCTGGAACTTCTATTTTGTCGTTTAAAGAATTACAATGTTCGGATTAATCCGTCAAAATGTGTTTTTGGTTCCGAATCTTTGAATTTTTTGGGCCATGTCATTGACTCTGACGGTATTCGACCTATTCCTGAGAGAGTTAAAGCTATAGAGGATTTGCCTCCACCAACCTCACTTCGTCAGTTGCGCCAATTCTTGGGGCTGATTAATTTTTATAGGCGGTTTGTGCCTAATTGTGCTAAGCTACTTTTCTCCTTGACGGAAAGTTTGAAAAATTGTCGAAAGAAAAATAGAGACATTTCTTTGAATGAAACTCAGCTCCAGGATTTTGAGAGCGCGAAAATTGTTCTAGCCAATGCATCTTTGCTGGCTCACCCAGTGTCCAACGCTAAGCTTTCGCTTTGTGTTGATGCGTCGGATACTGCCGTGGGCGCAGTTTTGCAGCAAAGTAGAAACGATCAACAGCAACCGTTGGAATTTTTCTCCAGGAAGCTGAAACCTGCCGAAACCCGCTACACCATCTTTGGACGGGAGTTGCTAGCAATATATTTATCGTGGAAACATTTTTCGCACATGCTTGAAGGAAGAACGTTTACTATCTTCACGGATCACAAGCCGTTGACATTCGCCTTGCAAGCAAAGGCAGACAAATACTCACCTAGAGAAACTAGACATCTTGATCTCATGTCTCAGTTTACGAATGACATTCAACATATTCCGGGTTATATGAATACAGCGGCCGACGCCCTGTCTCGTTTACCGATTACTTCAATCTCAACGCCCGATGGCATAGATTTGAATCGCTTGGCAGCCGATCAGCCTACCCTCGAATCGTTCGATGTTACATCACCTTAATTTGTGAATTGCAGGATGAAATACCTATCTTTACCGACCGCAGACGGACGGATCCTCTGCGACGTCTCTTTGGATACGCCACGTCCTTTTGTTCCGTTGAATCATCGTCGAACTGTGTTTCTTGTTTTGCACGGCATTTCACATCCTGGATCTTCTGCCACAGTAAAACTCAACGGCTAGATTCTTCTGGCCAAATATGAGACGTGATATTACTGTCTGGTGCCGTTCCTGTGTTGCTTGCCAGAAATCGAAAGTTCTTAGACATATTAAGACTCCTCTTGGTAATTTTAGTATCCCGGACGCCCGGTTTCGCCACATCCATGTGGACATCGTGGGACCTTGGCCCATCAGCGGTGGTTACAATTACTTATTGACTGTAATCGATCGTTTTTCGCGATGGCCTGAGGGATATCACTGCTGAGACCACAACGCGTGCCCTTGTGTCTGGATGGATCGCTCGATATGGAGTACCAACTACGATTACAACGGACCGTGGAAGACAATTTGAATCGAACCTCTTCCATGAATTGACGAAAATCATCGGCGCTAAACGCATCCGAACTACAGCATATCATCCTGCCTCGAATGGAATGGTGGAGCGCTTCCACCGACAACTGAAAGCCGCTCTACGGACTTCTCCTGACTCTACGCGCTGGAGCGAGTACCTCCCTATTGTGTTGTTGGGGATTCGGTCAACAATAAAGGAGGACCTTGGGTTCTCCCCGGCCGAATTATTATATGGTGCTCCTCTAGCGTTACCTGGGCAAATTCTTGCCCCTGTCGATTTTGCTGAACAAGATCCGCTTTCCTACGTATCCCGTCTGCGTTCTTATTTTCAGGACCTGCCGCCGATGGATACGAGGAAGCAAACTGTACAATTTGCAGTCCCGAGGGATATTGCCTCGTGGACCCATGTGTTTGTGAGAACGATGCTGTGAAACCACCTCTCACACAACCATGTCCTGGACCCTACCGTGTATTAGCTCGTTCAGAGAAACATTTCACTGTAGACTTTAAGGGTTCCAGAGAGACGGTTTCGATTGATAGACTCAAACGAGCACATTTGGATACAGATGCTATCGCACCTGATCCACAAACGCCCCCGTCTTTTTCTTTCGCACACACACCTGCTTCTTCGTCGTCATCGTCCCCCCATCCCCATCACCAAGATATAAGACTACGACCCGTTCCGGTCGGAGGGTTCATTGGCCAAAAAAACTGTGTAGCACGGTATATTTTTAAACTGCTATTGTGCAGTGCTTTAATCCTGTAGTGACTTTTGGAACTTTTAGGAAATTGTAATTACATCTCATTACATTGTTTTTGCTTTTTTTTCCTTTCACGTTCTTGCATGCTTTTTTAATATGTATTTTTGAAATTTGTTGTGCCCTTCATGCTCGGTTGGGCTGATTGCTCCTTGGTTTGGGATTTTTGATGGTTGCTAACCGGTTTTTCTACATACATGATTCGATGAACCGATTTTTATTTAATTTTCTAAAATTCTGGTGGGAGGCCATGTAGAAGATCACACCATGCGTTCGTGGCATAATACGATAATGAACCACTATCCAACCTTGGAGCACTGATGTGTTAACCAGTATTATGATTTGCTTTAATTAAAATGTTCACGTAACATAATCTTGAGGTATATTCTTTTTTGTTTGATGATGTGCCAGCCAGTAAACAATAACCAATTAGACGGGATGACCGACGACCACCCCGCCTAAAGTTGTAAACACAAAAGCCTTCCCTGGTGGGGAATGTACCTCCCAACATAACTTAGTTGTCAGCGACATCATTGTCAGAACTAGAGAAACTTAGAATCAGAAGACAACCTGGCGAAGAAAAATCTGGAAGCTGAAAGGCCCATCAGTTAGTAACAGATTTAAAGATATCTTATGCCTACGACAGTAAAGAAGAACAGATAGAAACATTCAATATAGAAGAGCACTGGGGGTTCCTAAAAAATAACTTACTAAAAGCGACAGATAAGATTTGTAGTTGGAGCAAGACCACGGGGAGAAATAGAGTGACATGGTGGTGGAACAATAAGGTAGATGAGGCAATTAAGGCTAATAGACAGGCATGGAAAGAATGGAAGAAAGGGGGAAGCAGGGTACATTACATACTAGGAGGGAAACAGAAGATGGAAAATTCAAGCATGTTTTGCAGCATGAGGACCTGATACAGGAGGTGTTCAAGATTGCGAGGTAGTGTGTTAGAGAAAATTGTGATGTCATTGGAGAGAAGTGTATCCGGAATGATAAAAGTGCACTTGCCTTCACAAGTACCGAGAAGAAAGCTGTGTGGAAGAGCCATTAAGTTTTCCACCCTTAATCTTCGTCACAATCCGTCTCCAGTTGCAAGAGGTCGGGGACTGGAATTTCCTCCACAGGCGTTGGTGTTATTGGTGGATGGTAGTGGCGCTAGTGCTACCTCTGGCGTGGTGGTGGTGGTCTTGCTATTGTTTCTGCTACAGTTGCTACTGCCGTTGCTGCTGTTGTTTTTTTCTTGTTAAGCCAGTGGGGTAGGCAGGAGAGGTAGCCTTCATTTTTTAGCCATCAACTGATGGCAGAAGGCCTTTAGGTGGGTTCCACCGCCACAAACGACGCACCTTGACCTTCTACATTCAACGATTATGGTGAGGCGGCTGCCGGCATCGAGGTCTATCACCTCTGGAATCTCCCAGATATTTTTCTGGTCCGCTTGGATCAGGAGCTCCATTAAAAATCCGGACCAGTTCTACTGTTTTATTCTTATCACCTCGATGACCTTTGTGTCGTCCTCGATGTCATCGAGGACGGCAGCCATCAGCCAGGGAATTTCTATGGTCGGTGGAACCTGGGTTACCCTCTCTCTCACGAGTCTTTGTCAGCAGTAACTTGGAACTAGCGTGAACTTGTCGCTCTATAGTGGAACCATGGAGTGCTCTCTGGCTTCCTATTGAGTTCCAAGGAACACATCCACGGTCCCATATCTTTTTCCACATATGATGTGGTTTTTCTGAGCCCACACATGTCCCAAAACCTTTGGGATCTGGGACTCGGATGCCCGCTCCCCTTGGCATGTTTTTATGTTAATTGTATGGTATGATACTGTACATAGCTGCCGATGTTGCATGGTATTTGATGGAGGTGTGAGGCTGACTCTGTAACCATTTTTTTTCACCATTCGCCTGGCCTTATTCAGTTGGTCCTGGCTTACCTCAATCATATCGTTCTTGTTCACCGCTTTAGCTAAAGACACATTTGGTTTCGCGTTGGCGTTGGTGTTGTTGTCATTCTTATTGTTGTTGTTGTTGCTGTTGTAGTTTTTTCTTTTTCTTATTATTTTTTGTTTCAGTTGTTGCTGAGGTGGTGGTGGAGGGTAGTGGTGGTGTCAGTGGCGTTCGACGTGAATGTCCACATTGTAGGAGCATCCATTTTGTTATCACAAGATCATTTTTTTCTTTCAGTTATTGCTGTGGTGGTGGTGGTGGTGGTGGTATGAATGGTGTTGCATGTACTCCTCGACATTGTGGCGGTGGAGTTGGCGGCTTTAACACCGGTACATATTGGCAAAGGTGGAAAGTCTACGTCTGCACGTGCCAAACTTTGGCGACTGCTATTGCTAGTGCCGCTGCTGCTGCTATTAGCGAAAACGTTATCGCTGTTAGCAATTGTAGCAAGGTTCACAATGGTCGTAGTAGAAGTAGTGACAGCAAGCTTAATTTTGGGAGGTGTATACCGTCCATGTATTTTTTTTACCCCAAAAAATTGTTAGTTTGAAAAAATAAAGTTTAAATTTGGGCTCAAGGCCCCAATATTAATGAGTGTCCTTTTCAGAAGGCAATATATATGAACTTATCAACAGTTAAAAACAAAAAATTTCCATAACTGGTAATTGGAAACAACTGAAAACAACAAATCTTTGTGGAGCTCACGATAATACGATTTCCTACGTAGATGGTCAATAATAATAATAATAATAATAATAATAATAATAATAATAATAATAATGTTTTCTTTATTAACCACAAGGGTTTACATAAAGTAGACATTAAGGACAGTACAGGACAATACAGGACGGTACAAATGGGCATTTCTGCGTGTAAAAAAAACAGAGGATGTAATAAAATAACAAAGAAATATTCCCCAATAGGGGGGAGACTTCCGAGGGACATTTGTGGAGAAAGCCCATTAAAAGACCACAGTCCTCTCCCAGTTTTCCACCTTTAATTTACAGACACATACTCAGAGTAGGCCCATTCACTCGGGCCATACTTGCTTCTCTCACCCATCTTTCAACAAAATGCTGGGAAGAGAGCATTTCCCTCTCTACCCTGATTTTCCTTTTCAAATGAAATTTGAAAAAGTTAATCAGGGCATCACCGAAGAGGTAAGTGCTCGTCTTCAGCCCTTTCAAACGTGTCCACCATACTATCTCTTTCGCCATGGCCACCAGATAGATAAAAACTGCCTGCCCTTCCGGCTAAAGGGAGAGGGCGGGGCAATCCTCACGATGGACTCAGCTGATAGCTAGATCCGTCCTACACGTGACAGCAGGTGTTCGACATAAACCCACAAGTCAGCAATGCTCGGACACTGGACGAGTGCGTGCAGGACGGTTTCGTCGCCCTGCGCGCATCTCGGACATGCCCGGCTGACGGCACCTCCATGCCTATAGAGTTTATCCCGAACTGGCAAAGCTCCCCGGTAGCACTGCCAGGCCAGGGATTTCTGGAAGTTGTCCATAGGCCCCGGCCCGAAAGTTCTTCCGAAGAGATTGGCTAGTTGATTTTCGTCGCTCTTCCCCTCCACTAATCCTCTATAGAACGCCAAGGTGGAGTTTCCACCGATCACATTGCCCGATTGGCCGAGGGCTGTGAGCGCCTGAAGATATTCCAGTCTCCCAGCGCTCCCTCTCGGTCTTCGCTTGACCCAGGACTGCAGCTCCGTCAAGGAGATGAGCTGGGGAATGACGCGTCTAGCAAACGGCGACCACACCTGATCACCGTCGATGAAGAGGTGGAGATGTCGTAGCCTGAGCACATGTCTGTTCATTATCAGCCACGGCATGCCCAGCCCTCCACGTAGATGGTGTTGAAAGCAGATGGACCTCCTGACCATCGGAGCGCGTCCCTTCCACAAAAGGCGAAAGAGCAAACGCTCCAGCGCAGTCAGGCGAGGCTTAGGACAAGGCACAGCGGTCAGGTGGTAGTAGATGACGGACATGATGTACGCGTTACCCACTTCCGCTCGATCTTTCAGGGATAGCTTCCTCTCCGCCCATTTCTGGGTGACAGAAGCCACCCTGCTCGTCACCTCGTCCCAGTTTTTGTCCGTCTGGAGGACCGGACCGAACCAGACCCTTAACAATTTAACCGGTCCGTCCGTCCAGCGCCCGACGAAACTGTTGGACGGCATGGACCTGCCTCTCCAGGTGCCGAGCTGCAAGTCAACCGACTTTTCCTGGTTGATCATTGCTCCTGTCACCGCTTCGTATTCTCTTATTGTAGTACCGATAGCCTCGATGTGTTTGGTACTACGGTGACATCGTCCGCATATGCTGACACGGAATCTTCCACATCATAGTTCGCGCGGGACCCCCTCAACGTCTCCAGTTTGTGCAGTAATGGCTCGAGAGTCAATACGTACAAGAGGGACGAGAGGGGACATCCTTGGCGGATCGAGCGCATGATGTTGAACAGTTCTGAAAGGTGACCATTCACTCTCACCACAGAGCAGATGTCGCTGTGCATGGCAGCGATCCAGCCTCTGAAGATGGAGCCAAAGCCAGCCGCCCTCGGGACTGCCGCCAGATAACGATGGTCCACCCTATCGAAAGCTTTCGACTGATCTAAATTGATCAAGGACCCACCCGTGCCAGGTTCCCTAGCTACCCTCTCCACGATGTATCGCATGAGGTGGAGGTTGTTGTGGATGGATCTGTCGGGAATGGGGCATATCTGCGCCTCTCCTACCAGACAACAAACGACAAGCGCCAAACTCTTTGCTAGCGCCTTGGCCAAAATCTTGAACTGTGTGTTTAGCAGAGTTTTGGGCCTGAAATTATCTATGTTATCCCCCTTGTTCGGATCCTTTTTCAGCAGCGCCACCGCTCCTCGGCTCACAGAGCTGGGAATTCTCCCGTTCTGTTACCAGTTGCAGTAGACGTCCGCCAAGAGGCTTCCGAACAAGTCTGGCATCTGTACGTAAAGTTCATAGGGCAGACCATCCAAACCTGGCGATTTACTCCTTGTGCATCCAGTCATTGCCTCCCGTACTTCAGCTGCTGCTATCGGCTTTTCACAATACTCCGCCTCAGTGGCGGAGAGCCGCGGCAGTCCGTCGAGGTAGACACTAAAGTACATCCCTCGATCCGGCCCACCGCTGCCCCCGAACAGCTAAGCGAAGTGTCGCTGAAAAGCTTCACACATTTGCCCGGAATCGAGTAGCATGCGCCTGTCGTGGTCCAAACGGCGACCACACCTGATCACCGTCGATGAAGAGGTGGAGATGTCGTAGCCTGAGCACATGTCTGTTCATTATCAGCCACGGCATGCTCAGCCCTCCACGTAGATGGTGTTGAAAGCAGATGGACCTCCTGACCATCGGAGCGCGTCCCTTCCACAAAAGGCGAAAGAGCAAACGCTCCAACGCAGTCAGGCGAGGCTTAGGACAAGGCACGACGGTCAGGCGGTAGTAGATGACGGACGCGATGTACGCGTTAGCCACCTCCGCTCGACCTTTCAGGGATAGCTTCCTCTCGGCCCATTTCTGGGTGAGAGAAGCCACCCTGCTCGTCACCTCGTCCCAGATTTTGTCCGTCTGGAGGTCCGGACCGAACCAAACCCCTAGCAAAATAACTTTCCTTCCGTCCAGCGCCCGACGACGCTGTTGAACGGCATGGACCTGCCTCTCCAGGTGCCGAGCTGCAGACCCACCGACTTTTCCTGGTTGATCATTGCTCCTGTCACCGCTTTGTATTCTCTTAGTGTAGTGTCGATCGCCTCAATGTGTTTGGCGTGCGACACCACTACGTTGACATCGTTCGCATATGCTGACACGGAATCTTCCGCATCCTAGTTCGCGCGGGACCCCGCTCAACGTCTCCAGTTTGTGCAGTAATGGCTCGTGAGTCAATACGAACTAGAGGGACGAGAGGGGACATCCTTGGCGGACCGAGCGCATGATGTTGAATGGTTCCGAAAGGTGACCGTTCACTCTCACCACAGAGCAGATGTCGTTGTGCATGGCAGCGATCCAGCCTCTGAAGACAGGCCCAAAGCCAGCCGCCCTCGGGACTGCCGCCAGATCACGATGGTCGACCCTATTGAAAGCTTTCGACTGATCTAAATTGATCAAGGACCCACCCGTGCCAGGATCCATAGCTACCCTTTCCACGGTGTATCGCATGAGGTGGAGGTTGTCGTGGATGGATCTGTCGAGAATGGCGCATGTCTGCGCCTCTCCCACCAGACCACCAACCACAAGCGCCAACCTCTTTGCTAGCACCTTGGCCAAAATCTTGAACTGTGTGTTTAGCAGAGTTTGGGGCCTGAAATTATCGATGTTATCCCCCTTGTTCGGATCCTTTCTCAGCAGCGCCACCGCTCCTCGGCTCACAGAGCTGGAAATTCTCCCGTTCTGTTGCCAGTTGCAGTAGACGTCCGCCAAAAGGCCTCCGAACAAGTCTGGCATCTGTACGTAAAGTTCATAGGGCAGACCATCTAAACCTGGCGATTTACCCCTTGTGCAGCCAGTCATTGCATCCCGTACTTCAGCTGCTGTTATCGGCTTTTCGCAATATTCCGCCTCAGTGGCCGAGAGCCCCGGTAGTCCGTCGATCAGGCCCGCCGCTGCCCCCGACCAGCTGAGCGAAGTGTCGCTGAAAAGCTTCACATATTTTCCCGGGTTCGAGTAGCATGCGCCCGTCGTGAGCCACCAAAAACCGGATCGTGGCTTTGTTGCCACGGCGTGTTTCCGGCACTCGGGCCCATTGAACGGCTTTCGTTCCCTCGTGTCTGAGAGCACGCACCCTAGCTCTGACAACGCAGTCTTCGTGCTTTGCATTGAAGAATTGGTCAAGGGCCAATTTCACCGCAAGTACGTCGGTCGCGATGCCTTTGGTAAGCGCCTCGTCTAATTTTCTAACTAGTTCTCCCTCTGCTACATATTTCTCTATTGCTAAAGCCTTATTAAACCTAATGGACTCCATTCTAATCGCTCTTTTCAGAGCAAACCACCACTTGTTGTTCACAATGGCCCCCGTCAACGCCCGCTTAACTAGTTCGCCAATCCTGTCTCTGTATGCCTTGCGTGCTGTTAATGACGCGTTTAGCTTCCAGTAGCCGGGTCCTTGTCTATGAAGCCTATCTAAATCAACGACACAGTTCACGAATTTGTGGTCCGTGTAGCTGACTGTCTTGAATTGTGGACAGCCTATGCTAGACCTATCTATTTCCCTAAAAGATATTCTATCTAGGTATGATCTGGATGACCCTATGCGATTTGTCCAAGTCCACATTGGCACATTCGGGAAATCCAATCGGTACCTTTCAGACAGTTGAAAACGCCTAAGCAGGTTGGTGAGGCTCTTGCACCCTCCTCCCCTCTCCGCTAATCCTACACTGTCCCAGCGTGCATCTAAGATACCGTTCCAGTCGCCCACTAACACTAAAGAGCGGGACGTTCCAAGAAAGGTCTCCAGACGCCGGAAGAAATCAGGCCGCCCTACTCCTGTCGGGGCATAGACGGCCACTAACCTGAAAGCTTGCCCGTCTCCGCTGGTCACGTCCAGCACCACCAACTTACCTTCTGGGTCCAGGAAGATGGCCCGTATGGCGAGATCCAAACCTCTCCGAAAAAGCACAGCAACTCCACCCCCCGATCCAGGATGGCTGGGAGATGCGTACACATCGTAGCCACCGAAGATCGATGCGAAGGCCCGTGCTTCGGAGATTCTGGTCTCGCTGATGGCCAGCACATCTATGTTTAGTGACCTGAGGTCGTTGAGCAGGTGGCCCTGCTTCCATGACGACCCCAAGCCACGCGCATTTATGCTGCCTATTCTGAGTGAAGTCATGTTGAAAAGGAGTGGAAAAGATGGGAAAGACCACTTACCTTACTTCTCGTAGGGAAAGATGGTTTCCCCATCCTTCTCACTGCTTATGGTCTCCTCCGGAAGGATGTCCTTATAATCCTCCTGGAGAGTGCTTGTCGGAAGTCTCCGATGTCCTTGGGGAATTTTTGTTTTAGTGTCGTGTACGTTTTCTGTGTGATGCGAGTGATTTGTATGTGTGGAGGTTGTGTGAATTTTTGGGGTGTTGTGTAGTCTTTTTCTGTGATGCTGGTGTTGTATTGGATGTAGTGTAATAATTGGTTGTTGTTCAAATTTAATGCTGTGTTGTGTGCATCGTTTTGGTTGGTTGTGTTTTGTTTGCGTTTGTTGTGGGTTTGTTTCTTTTTTGCTTTTTTATGACTTTTGTGGTGTTGGTGATGGTGGTGTTGGGGTTAATGATGGTGATGGTGTTGGTGGTGATGGGGTTGGTGATGCTGGTATGGATGGTGGCATAGCTGTCCTAACTTTTTTGTTTGTTAGTTTATTGGTTTCCCCCTGTATTTTGTTTTTTGAGGGGGAAGGAAGAGGATTTTTTTCTTTTTTGGCTTCTTTTTCTTTTTTTATTTTTTCCTGATACAGTTTTCCACTCCTCGTCGTCACAATCTGTCTCCAGTTGCGATAGGTCGGGGAGTGGAAAATCCTCCACAAGCGTTGGTTTTGGTTGTGGCGTGGTGGATGGTGGAGGCGCTGGTGCTAATTCTGGCGCGGTGGTGGTGGTGGTGTTGGTTTTGCTAATGTTGCTGGGAATGTTGCTGCTACAGTTGCTTCTGTTGTTGCTGCTACAGTTGTTGCTGACATTTCTGCTGCTGGTGGTGTTGATGGTTGAGTCACTGGGGTGGGTAAGAGAGGTGGCCTCAACTTTTTAGCCTGAGGGCAGAAAGCCTTTAGGTTGTTTCCTTCACCACAAACGACACACCTAGGCCACGATTACCGTGGGGTGGCAGTCGTCAGTGAGGTCTATTACCTCTGGGATTTCATCCCAGATCCGGACTAGTTCTCCTGCTTTTCTTTTGTTATTTCAATTATTTTCGTGTTGGCCTCGATGCCGGCGAGGACGGGAGCCATTAGCCAGGGAATTTCGATGGCCGGTGGAACGTGGGTCACCCTGATCTTCACGAGTTTCTGAGCACAATAGCTTGGAACGAGTGTGAAGTCGTCGCTTCTTAATGGGACAATGGAGTGCTCTCTGGCTTCCTGTCGTGTTCCAAAGAACACGTCCATGGTTCCATATTTCTGCACACGTCTGATGTGGGTTTTTGTCGCCCACATATGTCCCAAAGCTTTTTGTGTTTGGGACTCGGATGCCCATTCCACTCGGCTTGATTTTGTGTTTATCGTCCGATAAGACACGGTGCATAGACGCCGTTGCTCCATTTTATTAGGTGTGTGTGTGGGGGGGGGGCTGACCCTGTACCCATCTCTTTTTACTATTCTCTTGGCTTCATTTAATTTATCCTGGCTAACCTCGATTGTTTCGCTTTTCTTGGCTGCTTTGGCAAACGACACATTTTGTTTCGCGGCGGTGTTGATGTTGTTATTCTCATTGTTGTTGTTGTTGCTGTTGTTTTCATTGTTATTTTTAGTTTCAGATGTGGTGGAGGTGGTGTCAGTGGTGCTCGGCGTGGAAGAGTCGATTCTGGCTGAATCCATTTCACCGCCACGAGATAATAATTTTTTTTTTTTTAGGTTTCGTTGTTGCTGTGCTATCAGTGTTGTTCGTTGTTCTTTTTGACATTGTGGTGGTGGGGGTGGCGGCTTTAATACCTGCAGTTATTGGTAATGGCGGGAAATCCAAGTCTTTATGCGGCAATTCTAAATAATTCAGACTGCAATTAATTATATTTTCAGTGTTGGGAACCGTATCAAGGCTTACAATGACATTGGTGTTGGTGGAGGGGGGGGGGGGGGGCTGTTGAAAACAGTAAATTTGTCGTCCATGTTTCTTTTCAAAGAAATATTTTGTTTGATAAGTAAAAAGTTAAAGTTTTGGGCTCAAGGTCCCAATATTTTTTGTGTCCTTTTCAGAAAGCAATATATGTGAACTTATAAACACTTAACAACAAAAATTTTCCAGAACGGTTAATTTGAAACAACTGAAAACAACAAACCTTTGCGGAGCTCACGATAATACGATTTCCTACGTAGGTCGTCAATAATAATAATAATAATAATAATAATAATAATAAGAAGAAGAAGAAGAAGAAGAAGAAGAAGAAGAAGAAGAAGAAGAAGAAGAAGTGGTAACACGAAATGATTATCCCTTGGCGGTTAAGGATAAAACGCGACAAAATAAAGTAAATGTCAAATGATAAAATTTCTGACCGGATCGGCCGTCACCCGGGTCAAAAAGGGCCGCATCCCTCAGAGAGGAACCAGATTGGTCGAAAATTCAGCTAATGGTTCAAACCTTCCCATCACTTCGGAGCTGGAGACCTCCCATAACCGGAATACTCCTACTGTTGGCCCACCATGCTCACCACCAAGAAATCCAAAGAAAAAGAGAGAAAAATGGTCAAGGGAAGACAATAAAGAAGTCCTTGAGGTTTTCTACACTGCCATGTACTACCCATCAAATAGATCGAATACAGAACAGACATATATCAACTGGAAAAAGAAACATCCCGAAAACCGAGGCTATATTGACAGTAACAAACTAGCCAAAATATGAAGAAATATTGTTAAAAAAAGTTACTAACTGATATAGAAATTGATCAAATCAAGCTATTAGCACAAAGTCAGCGAAGGGAAAATGAAACGTGTCAGTGAAAACTAGATAAATTGTAACACTTCGAATCCCAGGGTTGGGGCGGAACCACTGACAACAGAACAAATTAAAGAAAGGATCGAAAAAGTGGAGGGAGTGCATGCTCAAGATGAAACTCAAAATGAAAACAATGAGATCGTAAATGATAAAGAAATGAATGAGAATGAACTTACCAACTTGAAGGATGAAATTATGATCGAATGGATGAAAATGAAAGAAACTGACATGGGGGAACGAGACACTCTCCCTAAGATCCAGAACCAAAAGATAATACACAAGACTAACATAATTCTCAAAAACATCATCACAAACAAACTAAACATTACTGATTTAAATCATCTCTATTCTGCATCGGATAAAGTCACCACTCACTTATGTGGAGTGAAAATGAAAAAACAAAGGAATTCCCACAAGAAATCTACTTGGCAAGAGAACATCAATCGCCAAATAAACCTTCTCAGATCTGATATAGAAATTTTAATAAACTACAAAGTAGGTGAGCATGTTAAACAAACTAAACTTAGAAAATTGAAAAGAAAATACAGTATAAAATCAATAAATGACATAGACATGCTGATAGAAATAATCAAGCAAAAAGTGTCGACCAAAGCTGCTCGTATAAGGCGCTTTGAAAAACGATCTAGATTCTATAAGGACAATAATATGTTCAAAAACAACCAAAGAAACTTCTACAGAAAAATTGGCAAGTCAACAATAACTGCTAAATCAATATCACCCAAGGAGGAAGTGCAAGAATTTTGGGAAAAGATCTGGGCTGAAGAAAAAGTTCATAATATACATGCCCCATGAATAGACAGACAAATGAAAGATACAGCTCACCTTGAGGAACAAATATGGGGAAATATAACAGTTGAACAGTTGCGTTTGGCTCTTAGAAAAACCAGCAAATGGAAATCCCCAGGAAAAGACAAAATACCAAATTTTTAAATACCTTCACAGTCTCATGAGCTGTTAGCCCAACTTTACAATGAAATAGTTAAGGAGCCAGAAAAGATACCATCATGGCTAGTTAACGGCATTACATCCCTGCTTCCGAAGAATGATGAGACAAACAATCCCCAAAATTACAGACCGATAACTTGCTTGACCACAATGTATAAAATTTTAACATCAGTCCTAACTGAATATACATATGACCACCTGATAACAAATGATCTATTTCCCAATGAGCAGAAAGGGTGTAAACGAGGCTCATTTGGCTGTAAGGAGCAGCTTTTGTTTAACAAAATGATACGCGGCCAGCCAAGAAGGGGCCATCCCGGGGGGGGGGGGGGGTCAGTTTGACTCTCACAATTTTTTGCCCGCAGTAGGAGGGCACCAACACCATTTCCTCGCTCCTTAGGGTTACTAAAGATTGAGCCTTTGCCTCCTGGGGTGTGGCAAAAAGCACGTCCACGGTGGCATATTTCTTGCTTCGGGTGATATGCGTTTTCTGCTTTTTGTATTTGAGCCTCTGTGGCTCTTTCAACCCTATGTGATTTTGTGCTTACTGTACGGTACGTGACCGTACAGTGCTGTTGGGTTTGCGAAAAATTCTTCGGCTGCCTTGCAGATTGTTCGGTGTCCGGTTTTCGGCACCATCTTCCTTGCTTCCTGTAATTCCTCATTTGTTCTCAGGATGGTTTCCAGGTTCTTTGCGATACCTGCAAACGAAATTGGTTTTTCTTTCTTGTTGTTGTTGTCGTCAGAGCTGCAGTTACTTTTGTTGTTGCTGCTGGTACTACGACCGCCGCTGCCGCTGTTGCTGTGGTTGTTGTTGTTGTTGTTGTTGTTGTTGCTGTTGCTGCTGCTGCTGTTGTTGTTGCTGTTGCTGCTGCTGCTGTTGTTGTTTATGCTGCTGCTGATGTTGTTGCGGCTGCTACTAGTATTTTCCTCGCCACTGTTGCTGCTGCTGCTGTTATTACGGTTGCTGCTGCTATTCTTCATGACGTCAGACGAATGAAATGGCTTTCCGTATTTACCGCACACATCTTTCGTCGTCGTCGTGGAGAAATGTTCCACGGTATGCGCGTTCTCTTGATGAAGAACGCTACGATAAACTACATTTTTCTTTTTCTTTAATTGCGTCGCTTGCGAAAGAGGCGACAGAGGCGACACCACATTTAGAGAAAGGGGGGAGAGAGACAATCTTTTCTCTGACGTAATGACGATTGGGGAAGAAGAAGAAAGAAGGAGTGGGAGTGACTTGTGAAAATTCTTTTTTGTAGCCATGTTTTTTTTACGGTTTAAAATGAATATTGGGCACAAATCCCCAATAACTGGTTATTTAACCCCCGAAGGGCCAAATAACGGGCAGAAAGACCCCTCTCACGAGGAGGAAGGTGACTTTATCTACAATTTGGTTCAAGTTTTAAACAATTTACAATTGTTATAACGGTTAAAAGTTACAATACCTTACAGAGCCGAGCCTCCGTCAACCATGGCATTCAATAATAATAATAATAATAATAATAATAATAATAATAATAATAATAATAATAATGGTTTCTTTATTGGCCACAAGGGCTAACACGAAGAAAAACGTTAGAGATTGCACAGAACAGTACAGGACGATACAAAGCGGGTTTTGGTCGTGTAAACAGGTTATAACAAAATTAGGCTAGAAATCAAAAAAATTCAAATAACAAAAATTCCCCCAAAAGGGGAAAAACACACAGAAAGGCCACGGCCACCCTGACCAGCAGGGCAACGCCCTCTCTCAGTTCTCCCACTCCTCAGTCTAGAGGCGCATACTCAGAGCGGGCCCGTTCAATCGGACCAGACTCGCCACTTTCACCCACCTTTCAACAAACTTACTGGAAGACAGCACTTGCCTCTCCACCCTGATTTTCCTCTTCCAGTGAAACTTGAAAAAGTTAATCAGGGATTCGCCAAAGAGGAAAGTGTCCGACTTTAACTCTTTCAACCTTGTCCACCACACAATCTCTTTCGCCATGGCCACCAGGCAGATGAAAACTGCCTGCCCTTCCTCCTCCTTAAAGGAGGACGGCGGGGCTATCTGCGCAATGGACTCAGTCGAAAACCGGATCCGTCCTACACGCGACAGCAGCTGTTCGACATAGTTCCACAAGTCAGCAATGCTCGGGCACTGAATGAGTGCGTGCACAGCGGTTTCGTTGCCCTGCGCACATCTCGGACAGGCTCAGCTGACAGCACCTCCGTGCCTGTAGAGCTTATCCCAACCCGGCAACGCTCCCCGGTAGCACTGCCAGGCCAGGGATTTCTGGAAGTTGTCCATAGGCACCAGGCTGAAAATTCTCTTGAAAAGAACGAACAGCTGATCGTCTTCGACGCCCATGGTCTTCCCGAGAACGTTGTCGCTCTTTCCCTCCACTAGCCCTCTATTTAACGCCGAGGTGGATGTTCCACCGATACTAGTGCCCAGCTGGTAGAGGGCGGTGAGCACTTGGAGACATTCCAGCTTCCAAGGTCTATCCCTTGGTCTTTTCCTGTTCCAGGACTGCAGCTCCGTCAAGGAGACGAGCATGGGGAAAGCGTGTCTGGCAAACGGCGTCCTCAGCTGTTCACCGTCAAGGAAGCACCAGAGATGTCGCAGCCTCAGCTCATGTTTGTGCATCATCAGCCACGGCATGCCTAGTCCTCCACGCAACGGGTGTTGACAGCAAATGGACCGTCTGACCATGGGAGCACGTCCCTTCCACAAAAAGCGGACGAGAAGGCGCTCCATTTGGGTCAGAGTTGGGCGGGGGGTAAGGTACAACGGTCAGGCCGACGCTATGTACGCATTCGCCACCTCCACCCGACCTTTCAGAGACAGCCTCCTCTCGGCCCATTTCTGTGTGAGAGAGGCCAACCTGCTCGTCACCTCGCTCCAGTTTTTCTCCCTCTGGAGGTCCGGACTGAACCAGATCCCGAGCAATTTAACCGGTCCTTCTGTCCACCGCCCACGACGCTGTCTGACGGCATGGGCTGCCTCTCCAGGTGCCGAGTTGCAAGCCCACCGACTTTTCCTGGTTTATATTTGCTACTGTCACCGCTTCGTATTCCTTGAGAGCGGTGCCGAGTATCTGGACGTGTTTGGTGCTCGACACCACCACGGTGACGTCGTCGGCGTAAGCTGACACGGATCTTCTGCATCCCAGTTCGCGTGGGATCCCTCTCAGCGTCTCCAATTTGTGAAGTAACGGTTCAAGGGCCAGTACGTACAAGAGGGACGAGCGCATGATGCTGAGAGGCTGCGACAGGTGAGTCTGGTCCGATTGAACGGGCCCGCTCTGAGTATGAGTCTGAAGTTGACTATAACGTCCCCCTTGTTCGGGTCTTTTCTCAGCAGCGCCACGGCTCACAAAACTGGGAATGCTCCCGTTCTGCTGCCAGTTGCAGTAGACGTCTGCCAAGAGGTCGCCGAACAAGTCTGGCATGTACGCATAAAGCTCGTAGGGCAGACCATCCAAACCTGGCGAATTACCCCTCGTGCAGTCAGACATCGCTTCCCGTATTTCACCTGCTGTTATCGGCTTTTCGCAGCACTGCGCTGCGGTCGTCGAGAACCGCGGCAGTCCATCGAGGTATGCACAGAAGTCCATACTCCGACCGGCCCGCCGCCGCTCCCAGACAATTGAGCAAACTGCTGTTGAAAAGCCGCACACATCTGCTCGGGTTCGAGCATCATGCGCCCGTTTTGATCAAGCAAAGACCGAATTGTGGACTTGTTGACAACGCAGCCTTCATGCTTTGCGTTGAAGAATTGGTCGAGTGCCAATCTCGCCGCAAGCACGTCGGTTACGATGCCTGTCCTAAACGCATCTTCTAGCTTTCTAACTAACTCTCCCGCTACTTTATTTTCCTCTATCACTACTCCTTTGCTAAACCTTATCGATTCTACTCTAATAGCCCTTTTCAGGGTAAACCAGCACTTGTTGTTGACGAACGCACCCGTCAACGCACGCTTAACTAATTCGCTAATCCGGTCTCTGTAAGCTTTGCGCGCCGGGAACGACGCGTTCAGCTTCCAGTAGCCGGACCCTTGCCTATGAAGTCTATCTAAGTCAACTTCACAGATCATAAATTTGTGGTCCGTTTAGTCGACTACTTTAAATTGTGAACAACCTACACTAGCCTTATCTGTTTTCCTAAATACGATCTAGATGACCCGATGTGGTTTGCCCATGACCACATTGGCACATTCGGATAATCCACTCTATACCTGTCAGAGAGTTCAAAACGTCTGAGCAGGTTGTTGAGGCTTTTAAACCCTCCTGCTCTGTCTACTAGCCCCACATAATCCCAGCGGGCATCTAAGATACCGTTCCAGTCGCCCACTAACACCAAAGAGCGGCACGTTCCAAGAAAGTTCTCTGGACGTTTGAAGAAATCTGGCCGTCCTGTCCTGTTGGGGCGTAGACGGCTAATAGCCTGAAAGCATTGGCTTCACTGCCGGTCACGTCCAGCACCACCGACTTACCTTCTGGTTACAGGAAGATGGCCCGTATGGCGAGATCCAAACCTCTCCGAAAAAAGCACGGCAACTCCTCCCCCTCGATCCTGGACGGGTGGGAGATGCGTATACATCGTAGCCGCCGAAGATCGGTGCGAAGGCTCGTGCTTCAGACATTCTGGTCTCGCTGATGGCCATCACATCTATGTTTATTGAGCTGAGGTCGTTGAGCAGGTGATCCTGCTTCCAAGATGACCCCAGGCCACGTACATTTATACTGCCTATTCTAAGTACGGCCATGTTGGATGAGAAACGGGGTAAGTGAGAAAGGATCACTTATCTTGATCCTCTGGTGAAGGGACAGTAGAACCGTCCCTTCGGCTGGTCATGGGTAGTTCCAAGAGGATGTCGGTGTATATCCTCTTGGTAACCGACCCTCTGAAGTCTCCCAGTGCGTTGGGGAATTTTTGTTTTAGAAGTTTGTACTGTTCTATTTTGATTTCAATGATGTTTCAGTTTTTTCTGGATAGTTCTTTGTGTTGGTGGGGTGTAGTAATTTTTTTCTGTCATGTCTGTGTACTGCTTTATATGTTGTTATGTTGTAAGAGTTCTTTATTTGGCATGTTTATGGCTGTGTACTTTTGGGGGGAGGGGTGATTTTGTTGCTGTTTTCTTCTTGTTGCTGTTGGGTGTGTGTGTTCTGTTGTGTTTGCGATGTTGGTGTTTTTGGTGATGGTGGTGGTGTTGCTGCAAGTCTCCTTGCAGCCTTTACCCCTCTTTGTTTGCCTTCGCTTTTGGAAGGTGGTGAAGCTAAGGGTTTTTTCTTTTTTCATTTTTGTGACAGACCGTTTGCCACTTCCCTCCCGCCTCATACTCCATGTCGGATTCCGTGGTGTCTGGGAGGGGTATGGGCTCCACTGCTGTTGGTGGTAGTAGTGGAGCCCGCTCCGGCGATTTTGCCGCCGGTGTAGCAACTGGGACTGTTGGTGTTGCCACCACTGCTGCCGCTGCTTTAGTTGTCCGTGGCCTTGGTATGGGTGCCACGGATGTTGCCCTCCTACTCACCATGGAGAAGTTTTCTTCCCCTGTTGCCTGCCCTGCTCTTGGTAGCAGCGGATCAGCCGTCGGGAGGAGGGGGGGCCTCTTCTTGGCTGTCTTCTGCGAGCAGAAGTCTCTGAGGTGACCCTTCTGCCCACAGAGATAGCACTTTAGGCCCCTTCCTTCCACGCTTATAGGGAGTTGGAGTCCTTCCTCGAGGTCTATGATGTCTGGGATGGCCTCGCTGCATTCCTGGTAAATTTTTATTAGCATTTGCATGCCTATTCCTGACCAGTTCTCTCTTCCCATTCTCTGTATTTGCAGTATGGTGGTCTTCACCTCGATTCCAGCAAGTACAGATGCGACCAGCCAACGTATGGGCACGTCGGGTAGAACCTGGGTCACTTTGACCCTCACAGTGTTTTTCCCACAGTAGGAGGGCACCAAGACTATCTCCTCACTCTTTAGGGTTTCCAAAGAGTGAGACTTCGCCTCTTCAGGGTGGCGAAAAGTACGTGTACTGTGGCGTACTTTTTGCCTCGGGTTATGTGTGCTTTGCGCGCTTAGACGCATCCCAAGGCCTCTGGATTTGAGCCTCCGTGGCTTTCTCCACCCGATGTGACATTTTGCTTACGGTGCGGTAAGTCTCCGTGCGCAGCTGCTGGTCTTTGAAGAAATCGGGTGGAGGTTCCAGGGAAACTCTATTGTCATTTCTTGACACCATGGCTCTTGCGACTGCCATCTCCTCCTCCGTGACTAGCACTGACTCTATATTTCGGGCCACACCAGCGAAAGAAGTGGCCTCATTTTCAGCGGCACCATTATTGCTGCCGCTACTGCTGCTACTGGTCTTGTTATTGGTGCTGTTGCTGTTGCTACTGCTACAAACGATGTTGTTGCTGTTGTTGTGTCTTTGGTGCCACCGTTGTTGTTTTCGGTGCAATTTGTATTATTGCTGTTAGTGTTGTTGCTGTTATTGTTGTAGTCTGTGTGGTAATTTTTTTTAAATTAGTGTTCTCAGTGTTTGTTGTCTTTGTTCACGTTGTTTGTGGTGGTGTTTGTTGTATCAATTTCTGTAACCCTCCTCTCAAATTTTACGTCGTTGTCACACGACAGCAGACATATTGTTCGGGGGAGTGGCTCAGCCATGATTTTTTTATTTTTAAAAGTAAAATGTTCAAATATTGATCAAATATTTGGGCCAAAAGGCCCAAATATTATACTTCCCCGTTCACAGGGCTAAGTCGAAGGGCTTATATCCCTTACACAACAAGAAAAATTTAACAACAAATAATTATAACTGGTAAATAACGCGACTTACTGGGAGCGAGCCAAAAAGACGTCCGAACAGGCCAATAATAATAATGATAATGCTTTCTTTATTAATCATAAGGGTTGACACAAAGTATAACATTAAGGACAACACAGGAGAATATAGGACGGTACAAATGGGCATTTCTGCGTGTAAGAAAAACAAATACAGAGGATGTAACAAAAAAAGAAACAACGAAAAAATCCCCAATAGGAGGGGGGCTTCCGAGTGTCACTCGTGGAGGAAGCCCAAGAAAAAACCACGGTTAAACTGACCGCTAGGGAAAATTCCCTCTTCCAGTTTTCCTCCTACGATGCTACACGTATACGCTCAGGGTAGGCCCATTAACACGGGCCATTCTTGCCTCTCTCACCCACTTTTCAACAAACTGGCTGGAAAGCAGCACTTCCCTCTACACCCTGATTTTCCTTTTCAGGTAAAACCTGAAAAAGTTAATGAGGGCGTCACCGAAGAGGAAAGTACCCGTCTTCAACCCTTTCAGACGCGTCTTTTAACATGCAATCTCTTTTACCATGGCCACCAGGCAGGAAAAAAAATTCATGCCCTTCCTGGCTAAAGAAAGGCGGCGGGGCAATCCTCACGATGGACTCAGCTGATAGCCGGATCCGTCCAACCCGCGACAGCAGGTGTTCGACATAATCCCACAAGTCAGAAATGGTCGGAAACTGGTCAAGTGCGTGCAGGACGGTTTCGTCGCCCTGCGCGCATCTCGGACAGGTGCGGCTGACGGCATCTCCATGCCTGTAGAGTTTATCCGGAACTGGCAAAGCTCCTCGGTAGCACTGCCAGGACAGGGATTTCTGGAAGTTGTCCATGAGCTCCGGCCAGAAAATTCTCCTGAAGAGATTGGCTAGTTGATTTTCGTGGGCGCCCAGAGTCGTCGCCCTTTCCTTCCACTAACCCTCTATAGAACGCCAATGTGGAGTTTCCACCGATCGCATTGCCCGACTGGACGAGGGCTGTAAGCGCCTAAAGACGTTCCAGTCTCCAATCACTCCCTCTTGGTCTTAGCTTGACCCATGACTGTAGCTCCGTCAAGGAGACGAGCTGGGGAAACACGCGTCTAGCAAACGGCGACCACACCTGATCACCATCGTGGAAGAGGTGGAGATGCCGTAGCATCAGCGCATCATCAGCCACGGCATGCCCATCCCTGCGCGTAGTGGGTGTTGACAGCACATGGACCGCCTGACCATCGGAGCACGTCCCTTCCACAAAAAGCAAAAGAGTAAACGCTCCAGCGCAGTCAGGCGAGGCTTAGAAGAAGGCACGACGGTCAGGCGGTAGTAGATGACGGACGCAATTTACACATTCGCCACCTCCGCTCGACCTTTCAGAGATAGCTTCCTCTCAGCCCATTTCTAGGTGAGAGAGACCACCCTGCTCGTCACCTTTTCGTCCGTCTGGAGGTCCGGCCCGAACCAGACCCCTAGCAATTTAACCGGTCCGTCCGTCCAGCGCCCCACGTCGCTGTTGGACGGTATGGACCTGGCTCTCCAGGTGCCGAGTTGCAGGCCCACCGACTTTTCCTGTTTTATCATTGCTCCTGTCACCACTTCGTATTCTCTTAGTGTGGTAACGATCGCCTCGATGTGTTTGGCGTTCGACACCACTAAGGTGACGTCGTCAGCATATGCTGACACGGTTCTTCCGCATCCCAGTTCGCGCGGGACCCCCCTCAACGTCTCCAGTTTGTGCAGTAATGGCTCGAAAGTCAATACATACAACAGGAACGAGAGGGGTCATCCTTGGCCACCGAGCGCATGATGTTGAACAGTTACGAAAGGTGACCACAGAGCAGATGTCACTGTGCATGACAGCGATCCAGCCTCTGAAGACAAGCCCAAATCCAGCCGCCCTCAGGACTGCCGCCAGATAACGATGGACGACCCTATCGAAAGATTTCGACTGATCTAAATAGATCAAGGACCGACCCGTGCCAGGTTCTTTATCTACCCTCTCCACGATGTATCGCATGAGGTGGAGGTTGTCGTGGATGTATCTGTCTGGAATGGCGCATGTCTGCGCCTCTCCCACCAGACCACCAACAACAAACGCCAAACTCTTTGCTAGCACCTTGGCCAAAATTTTGAACTCTGTGTTTAGCAGAGTTATGGGCCTGAAATTATCTATGTTATCCCCCTCTTTCAGATCCTTTCTCAGCAGCGCCACCGCTCTGCGGCTCACAGAGCTAGGAATTCTCTCGTTCTGCTGCCAATTGCATTAGACGTCCATTAAGAGGCCCCCGAACAAGTCTGGCATATGTACGTAAATTTTGTAGGGCAGACCATCAAAACCAGGCGACTTACCCATTATGCAGCCAGACATTGCCTCCCTACTTCAGTGGCTGTTATCGGATTTTCGCAACACTCCGACTCATTGGCCGAGGGCCGCGGTAGTATATCGAGGTAAAGTCCATCTCACGATCCGGCCAGCCGCTTCCCCCGTACAGCTGAGTGAAGTGTCGCTGAAAAGCCCTGCACATTTGGCCGGGATCGAGTAGCTTGCGCCCGTTGTGGTCCGCGGATGTTGCCGGGACGCGCCCCCGCCACTGAGGCCCATCGAACGGCTTTCGCCCCCTCGTGTCTGAGAGCACGTGCCCTAGTTCTGACAACGCGGCCTTCATGCTTTGCGTTGAAAAATTGGTCGAGGGCCAATTTCGCCGCAAGCACCTCGGTCGCGATGCCTTTACTAAGCGCCTCGTCTTATTTTCTAACTAGTTCTCCCTCTGCTCAATTGATCTCTATTCTAACGCCTTACTAAACCTAATAGACTCTATTCTAATCGCTTTTTTCAGGGCAAACCACCATTTGTTGTTGACGATGGCCCCATTCAACGCTCGCTGAACTAGTTTGCTAATCCGGTCTCTGTAAGCTTTGCGCGCTGTTAACGACGCGTTTAGCTTCCATTAGTCGGGTCCTTGTTTATGAAGCCTATCTAAGTCGACCACACAGATCACGAATTTGTGGTCCATGTAGTGGTCTATCTTGAATTGTTGACAGCCTATGCTAGACCTATCTATTTCCCTACAAAATACCCTATCTGGATGACCCGATGCGGTTTGTCCAAGTCCACATTGGCACATTCGGGAAATCCAAACGGTATCTGTCAGGCAGTTGAAAACGTCTGAACAGGTTTGCGAGGCTTTTACACCGCCCTCCCATATCCGCTAATCCCACACAGTCCCAGCGTGCATCTAAGATCCCGTCCCAGTCGTCCACTATCACTAAAGTGCGGGACGTTCCAAGAAAAGTCTCCAGACGCCGGAAGTTGTCAGGCCGTCCTGCTCGTGTTTGGGCATAGACGGCTACTAGCCTGAAAGCTTGCCCTTCTCCGCTAGTCATGTCCAGCACCACCAACTTACCTTCTGTGTCCAAAAAGACGGCCCGTATCTCAAGATCCAGACCTCTCCGGAATAACACAGCCGCCCTCCCCCAGATCCGGGACGGCTTGGAGATGTGTACACCTTGTAGCCGCCGAAAATGGGTGCGAATGCCCGTACCTTGGAGATCCTGGTCTCGCTGATGGCCACCACATCTATGTTTAGCGACCTGAGGTTGTTGAGCATGTGGCCCTGCTTCCAAGACGAACACAGGCCACGTGTATTTATGCTACCTATCCTGAGAGAAGCCATGTTGGCTAGCATAGGAGGAAAACAAGTGAGAGGGCAAAAGTAAAAAAACTTTACCTGTGGCTCTTTTTTAGGAAGGGGGTGGGTGATCCATCCCTCCGAACAGTGGCGTGTTTCTCCACGAGAATGTCTGTGAATATTCTTTTAGTGATGTTCATTCGGTAGTCTCCAATTGATGTGGGGAACATTTTTTTAATGTTATGTAATTTTTGGGGGGTGATTTTGATTATTTGTATCTGTGTGGGGGTGCAATTTTGGTGGTCTGTACGTAGTTTGTTTCTGTGATGTTCGTGAGGTGTTGTTGTAGGTGACGATGGGGTAGATGCTAATGGTGGCGGTGGTGGTGGTGGTGGTGGTGGTAATGGCGTAGGTGGTTGTGGGGATGTGGCTGTTGATGATGATGGAGGAGGTGGGATCGTTTTCATTTTATTTTTTGGGTTTCTTTCTTCCTCTTTTTTTTTGGAGGGCCAAGGTAGGGAGTTCTTCCTTTTTTTTTTGCTAGGATGGTTTTCCATCCTTCGGCTTCATCGCACTCCTTGTCCGATTTAGCAATATCGGGAAGGGGCATGATCTCCATTGGTGAAGGAGATGGTGTTTTTGTTGTTGGTGATAGTAATTTTTCTTCGGCCACTGTGGTCTTCGTTGGTTTGTCCACTCCATTCGCGGGGCACGGCATAGGGAGAAGAGGGGAGCGCGTGCTCTTCTTGGTGAGTTTGGGGCAGAAGGCCTTAAGGTATGTCATGTCAGCGCACCCATGACAGCTTGGGTGCCTACCTTCGACAGTCACGGGTAGATGGGCCTAAAGTTGCCAACGCTCCCCGGCTCACAAAACTGGGAATGCTCCCGTTCTGCTGCCAGTTGCAGAAGATGTCTGCCAAGAGGTTACCGAACAAGTCTGGCATGTACGCATAAAGCTCGTAGGGCAGACCATCCAAACCTGGCGATTTTCCCCTCGTGCAGTCAGACATCGCTTCCCGTATTTCACCTGCTGTTATCGGCTTTTCGCAGCACTGCGCTGCGGCCGTCGAGAGCCGCGGCAGTCCGTCGAGGTATGCATCGAAGTCCATACTCCGACCGGCCCACCGTCGCTCTCGAACAATCGAGCAAAGTGCTGTTAAAAAGCCGCACACATCTGCTCGGTTTAGAGCAACATGCTCCCGTTTTAATCGGGCAAAAACCGAATTGTGGATTTGTTGCCACGTCGCGCCTTCACCACTCGGGCCCATTGAACGGCTTTCACCCCCTCGTGTCTCAGAACATGCGCCCTAGCTCTGACAACGTAAATTTAATGCTTTGCGTTGTAGAATTGGTCGAGTGCCAATCTCACCGCAAGCACGTCGGTTGCGATGCCTTTACTAAACGTCTCTTCTATCTTTCTAACCAACTCTCCCTCTACTCTATTTTCTTCTATCACTACTCCTTTGCTAAACCTTATCGATTCTACTCTCATTGCCCTTTTCAGTGTAGACCACCACCTGTTGTTGACGATCGCACTCGTCAACGCACGCTTAAATAATTCGCTGATCCGGTCTCTGTAACATTTGCGCGACGGGAACGACGCGTTCAGCTTCCAGTAACCGGGCGGATGTCTATCTAAGTCAACTTCACAGATCACAAATTTGTGGTCTGTGTAGTCGACTACTTTAAATTGTGGACAACCTACACTAGCCTTATCTGTTTCCCTACAGAATGCCCTATCTAAATACGATCTGGATGACCCGATGCGGTTTGCCCATGTCTACATTCGCACATTCGGATAATCCAGTCTCTACCTGTCAGACAGTTCAAAACATCTGAGCAGGTTGTTGAGGCTTTTACACCCTCCTCCTCTGTCTACTAGCCCCACATAATCCCAGCGTGCATCTAAGATACCATTCCAATCGCCCACTAACACTAAAGAACGGGACGTTCCAAGAAAGCTTTCTAGACGTCTGAAGAAATTTGGCCGTCCTGCCCCTGTTGGGGCGTAGACGGCTACTAGCCTGAAAGCATTGTCTTCGCTGCCGGTCACGTCCAGCACCACCGACTTACATTCTGGGTCCAGGAAGATGGTCCGTTTGGCGAGATCCAAGCCTCTTCGAAAAAGCACAGCCATTCCGCCCCCGCTCCCGGATGGCTGGGAGATGCGTATACATCGTAGCTGCCGAAGATCGGTGCGAAGGCTCGTGATTAGGAGATTCTTGTCTCGCTGATGGCCACCATATCTATGTTTAGTGACCTGAAGTCGTTTCGCAGGTGGCCCTGCTTCCAAGATGATCCCAGGCCACGTACATTTATACTACCTATTCTAAGTACGGCCATGCTGGGTGAGGAACGGGGTTAGTGAGAAAGGATCACAACTTTGATCGTGTGGGGGAGGGACAGTACAACCGTCCCTTCGGCTGGTCATGGGTGTCTCCAAGATGACATCTGTGTATATTCTTTTGGAGAGTGACCCCCTGAAAACCCCAACTGAGTTGGGGAATTTTTGTTTTAACCGTTTATAATCTTCAACTTTAATTTCGACAATGTTAATATTTTTTGGTAATATTCTTGGTGTTGGTGGGGTGTGGTAATTTATGATTGTCATGTCTGTGTGCTGCTCTATCTGTTCTATTAATTGTTTGTTTGCGATGTTTATGGGCGTGAAATTTTTTTTGGGGTGTGTGGGGTTGTTGCTGTTTTCTTGTTGCTGTTGTGTGTGTGTGTTGTTATGTTTGCGATGTTGGTGTTTGTGGTGATGCTGGTGGTGGTGTGGTTGTTGTTGGTGGTGATGCTCGTGGTGGTGATGGTGGTGGTGTTGCTGCATGTCGCCTTGCGGCTTTTACCGCTCTTTCTTTGCCCTCGCTTTTGGAGGACAAAGCTGCGTTGTTTTTGAGTTTGTATTTCTCTTTCAAACCGTTTTCCACTCCTCAGACGCCTCATACTCCATATCTGACTGTGAAAGGTCGGGGAGGGGTATGAGTTTTACCCTCTCATGTGTCATTGTTGTTGTCTCTTTTTTTTCTTTCTTTCTTCTTACCGCAGGCGCCTGAGGATTACCATCAGTAGCGCTAGACTGGCGTGTGGGAGACGCACGAGTTCATCCATGCTGGAGCCGAGTTGGTGGTGATAACAATCCACCATCAAGGCCGGACATCTCATTCAAAGATGCTCGGAGGATTCTTCTTCCTCTCCGCACAGACGGCATGTGTTGATTTCCGCTTGGCCGATCATATGGAGCCATCTCCTTAATGACGTGTGGAAGCGGACGAGATGGTTCCTATCTGCTTTGGAGAGAGTTTGCTCATTCTCTTCATTTGGGTGGCGGTTAAAGACTGATTGTAGACGTTGATGCTGGATCGGTGGTGGGCGAAATTCCTGGCGAATGACGGCGAGTTGAGTGGCGGCATCGATTGAACTTTCCAGTTGAGTAGATGCTGAGCCTTGTTTCGCCTGGGCGTCCGCCAGTTCATTCCCTTTGATGTTGCAGTGCCCCGGGACCCAGACGTCTGCTAAGGTTCTCCCCTTTGTGATTTTGTTAGCGATCCCTTGCAGCTCGGTAATGAAAGGGTCATGGGGAAGAGATTGTTGACTGCTTGAACCAGCGACTTGCAGTCACAGATGACATTGGAGGACTCCCAGCTGGTGTCTGCCTGTAAACATAGAAGGGCTTGTTTGAATGCAATTCTTTCGGAATGAAAAGAACTGCTATGAGCGCCCGTGGGAGAGTGCCACTCGTGAACTACCTCTTCATTTTAGATGATTACGAGACCGGCACCACCATTGGTTGTACCGTCGTATGTTGATCCATCTGTATACACGCAAATGTCGACCGGGTGGAGTGTCGATAGATAATCCAGTGCCACTTTAAGTTGTAGTGCTACTGGCATTGATTTGCTCACCGGGGTAAATGTAACAGGGATTGGTGGTGGTAATTCCCACGGCGGCTTCTTATGTGGTAGTTGGGTGTCTGTTGTCGAGGGTATGCCAAGACGATCAAGGGCTGGCAGCTGTCTACATCGCCAATCAAGATGGCGGAGTCGACGCCTTACGTTAGCATCGAGTAATTGGTTTTGATGATGACGGTGGTGGGGAGGTGTGCCCATTCATCCGCTTTCAAGAGGGAGAGAGCAACTGTGGAAGGTGTGCTTCAATTAGGACAGCCTCAGTTAGTGTTGTGCGTACATGTCCAGTGATCGCTCGAGCTGCTTCTAGTTGTGTTCTTTCAAGCTTGCTGACAACCAGGGAGCCCAGCCTGGGGAGCCGTACTCGGCCAGACTGCGGTGCATTGCGATGTATACTTGGCGAAGATCTGCGGTATGCCAGCCCCAGGAAGTACTCCCAAGGGTGCGCAGGATGTTGACGTGCTGTTGAAGTTTTTGGCAGATCTTTTTAACATGTTCCCCAAGGGAGAGTGTCCTATCATATGTGACGCCCAAAAAGACGGGATTAGGGTTAAAGGATAGTCTTACCCCGTCAATAGTAATATTTGGTTGCCGCCTCGCTTCTGCACTGGATGTTCCAAAGAAGGTTGACTCTCATTTTGATGTGTTAAGTGGGAGTTTAACTTCTTTACTCCATGCTATCACTTTATCCACTTCCTTTTGTAACCGTTACGCTATTTCCTCCTTTTTCTTACCGCAGCACGTGATAGCAAGATCATCGGCGTGTGCGCTGACATGTGTTATGTTGTCGAATTGATCGAGTAGACGATTTACGAAGATTGTGAAAATCATTGGTGAAAGGACAGAACCTTGCGGTAGCCCTTCTTCATTAATTCGGACTCTTGCTATACGGTTTGTAAACCAGGCGGATAACCACTCGACGAAACGCAAGGGAAAGCCAAGCCTCATCATATCTTGCAGAAGTCTTGTTCTCTACACACGATCATAATCGCGGCTAAAATCGAAGAATATAGCAACGATGCGGTTTCGATCCAACGACTGGGAACCCATCTGAAATGAACTGGGACAATCGGAGGCACTGATCTGTGGTGCTGCGGCCCTTTCTGAAACCAGCTTGCCAGGGACTAAGAATGGAGTGTTCCTCTAGCCACCAAGTTAACCGGTTCGCAATAAAACGCTCTAAGAGCCTCCCTATCGTTGAGGTTAGCGCAATTGGTTGATAACTCCTCACGTCCGCCGGATCTTTCCCTTTTTTATGAAAGGGAACGATAGTCGCCATTCGCCAACCTTGTGGGCACCAATTCTCCAACCAGCTGAAATTTAGTAGGTCTAACAATGTTTTTAAGGCCGTTGGTGGTAGGTGTTTGAGGAGATCTGGTGCTATCTGGTCGGGACCAGCCGCTTTCTCGGCTTTTATTTGGTTCAATGCTTTCGTCGACAGTGAAGGCTGCTTCAATCTTATGTCTTGGTTAGTTTCGAGCACCCTGGATGTTGAGTCGTAAACCCCGTACATCTTTTCTAGTGTTTTTATCTGGCTTTCTTCCGCTAACTGCGGCATACTCTTGAATGAAAGCTGCAGCCTTCGATCGGTCGCTAGCATGAGTCGCCCCTTTGTATAGTATGGACTTGCTGTTGTTTGCGCAGCCTTTTCCTGACAACAATCGAACTACTGACCAGGCTCTTTTACTATCTTTCGTCTCGGATATCGTCTGTAGGTGTTTCCTCCAGGCCTCCCTCTTTCACTCATCTGTTTTTCTAACCACCCCGCTTGAGGTCTCCAACCACTTTTTGCAGCTGAGACGATTGCGTTTTTGATCAGACATTTTAGCTCCATTGTCATCCATGGGCATTCATTCTTACGGATGGCCTTCAGGGGAACTGCCACGGCTTCTGCCCTTTTATGGAGTGTGAGAATAGCTGACAATTTACTTGAGGAGAAGCCTTCATCGGAGACTTTGTTAATTCCCTCTTCAACAAATTCCCGGAATTTTGGCCAGTCTGCTTTTTGATAGTTTCTCCGTGGTTTCTGTCGTGGTCGTTCTACTTGAAGATCGACACCCCAGTGGATAACGATTGGAAGATGATCTGAGCCGAGTCGTTGTATACCATGAGAATTTGTTGACTGAGTCTAGATCTACTATTGTAAGATCTGGTACACTTATTCCTGTTCCCTGTTGGTATCTCGCGGCTCGCGTCGGAGTCCCATTATTTAGAATGGATTTGGAGTTGTCTTCAAGCCAGTTGATGATATCTGAACCGCGGGTATGAGCTTTTGCAAACTGGTCCCACGTCGAATGGTGAGCATTGAGATCTCCGTAGATAATTCCTCGTTCGTTTGATAGATTGTTGATCCAGACGTTGTTATTCGACGGCTGTTGGGCATAGCCAGATTTCTGCGGGGGCAGGTAGGCATTTGTGACGGAAAACTGACGTCTACTGGTTAGGTGGATGACAATCCGTTGTTGTTCCAGGGGGCTTGTGTTCACACGTGGTGGTACCGAGTACTGTATGCCCTGCCGGATGTAGATCATCAGTCCACCGCCACGGTGGTGTAATGTACCGCTGCCTTCCCGGTCCTAGCGAGTTGCGTCATAGCCGTCAATTGTAGGGGTTGGATCTTCATGCTCCAATTTGGTTTCTTGGATAGTTGCAACGTCTATATTGTGTTTTAATACGAACTCTTTTAATTCTATTATCTTGGATGGAAGGAAATCTGCATTCCATTGTAAAAATTGGAGCTTACGTACAGTCGTTCTTGGCATGTTTGTACGTACTGTCGTAGGTGCTGTCTGATCTAGGGTGGTTGGGGGATGGCATTGAGCGCAAGTGCTGCATGTCCATTCGTCGTGTTGTCGTAGCCGCTCTAATGCATATCATATTTCAGGTGCGCACTTGAGATGGAATGTGCGGTGACAAGTTTTGCATATAAGCGATTTTTTTTAGTGAGTTAGACGACGTTTACAAGTAGGACAGTCGGTGTTAATGGGTGCAGCGACTTGTGGGACTTGGGTGGAGTTGGATGAGTTTACAACAGATGTATTATGTACATGGGGGATGGTAATATTCGATGTGTTGTGGGCTAAAATTACATTATCGTTAGTGGGGGGGGGGTCATTGCTGGTGATAACAAGATATTATGTGGTCAATGGGCTGGTCTCACAGACTGTGCTTGGTTGTGGAGGGTTGTAAAAGTATGTTGGCGGGTTGCTGGGGGCATGCTAGGCGCTATTGAGTCCTGCGGATGTTGAGATGGGTGTACAATAGGTGGTTGGGGAGATGAAGGTGTTGTGACTGTATAGGTTGAGCATTGCCATATGGGGAAAGTGTTATATCGAGAAATACCAGTGCATTTTCTATGCGCAATGTTTGAGCATGATTGACGTTTGCGGATCTTTCCTTGGCATAGGTGGCATCGGAGATTTTGATCACTTGCTGGCGATATAAGCGTTGGCACGACGGCTGTTTCCCGTCAGAAACTGCAGACGAAGCTTTGATGACTCTTCTGTTGAACTCGAGTCAAGCCGCTACATTTCCTGTGGAAATCGCGTCGGCAGGCCGTGCAGATGAATGGTGCGAAGTCTCGGCGAATCATCTTGGCACACCCTGGGCAGATGGGTCCGGGGTTGATCTGGATGTCGACCACCAGGAGGAGGATTAGCCGGAGTTACAGGGCGGGAGTTGCACCCTCGGTTATAGAAAAACGGTGCGTCTCCCATGACGCAGTCTTGGTAGGATATGGTCCGAGTTCGTAAGTCGCCTGAAGACGACCCAATACAGCACACCTCTGGAAGGTCTCTGTCCATATAAACGTGCTGACTGCTGTTTCTGCCGCCACTGTCACCACAGGTGTTATTGTCAATACCACCGCCGCTGTTGTTACCTGCATCAGCAGTTGTTGTTGTTGTTGTTGGTGGAGCCTTGTCTGCCGTTCTTGGCAGAGGTGCAGCTAGTGCAACCGTTTCTGTTGCTGCAGTTGCCGCCGCTTTTTTGTTGTCCGTGACTTTGGTGTTGGTGCCACGGACGTTGTCCTCCTACTCTCTGTAGATGCTCCCGACCTTTTCGCTGACTGCTCTGTTTCTGATGGCAGCGGTTCCGGCATTGGAAGGAGGGGGGGCCTTCACCTTTGTTATCTTCTGTGGGCAGAAGGCGCTGAGGTGAGACTTCAATCCACAGTTGAAGCACTTTGGGTGCCTTCCATCCACAGATATGGGAAGTTGGGAGCCATTCCCGATGTCTATTACGTCGGGAATAGCACTGATACAGTCCTGGTCGGTTTGGATAAGCATCTCCATTCCAATACCGGACCAGTCCTCTCTCTCCAACTTCTGTACCTGCAGAATGGTTATTCTATCCTCGATGCCCACAAGAACAGACACAATCCAAGGCACGGGTACGTAGGGCGGGACCTGGGTTACCCTAACCTTTTCAATTTTTTTCCCAGAGTAAAACGGGACTGACGTTATGTAATCACTCCGTAGGGTCCTCAGTGAGTGCGATTTTTCTTCCTGGGTGGTAGCAAAAAGGACGTCCACGGTAGCATATTTCTTGCCACGGGTGATGTGGGTTTTCCGTACCCACACAGTTCCCAAGACCTTCTGGATTTGGGCCTCCGTGGTTCTCTCCACACGACACGATTTCGTGCAATTGTGCGGTATGACACTGTGCGTCGCTCTTGTTCCTCCAGGAAGTCGGTTGGTGGTTTCAAGGACACTGAAAATTTAGTTCTGGTTACCATGTGTCTTGCGACCGCCATCTCCTTCTATGTGACCAGGACTGTTTCTACGTTGCGAGCCACCTTAGCAAAAGAGATGGTCCCTTTTTCAGTGGCATCATTGTTGCCGCAGATACTGCTGTTACTGGTCTTGTTGTTGGTGCTGTTTCTGTTGCTACTGCTACAAACGGTGTTGTTGGTGTTGTTGCTGTTATCACTGTTGCAGTTGGTTGTAATTTGGTGCCGCCGTTGTTGTTATTCTCGGTGCAATTTGTATTGTTGTTGTTGGTGTTATCGCTATTAATTTTTTTGTTAGTGGTGTTAATTTCGTTGTTGCATTTGTTGTCATTATTTGTTGTCTGTATTTTGGTTGTCGCTGTTACCGTGTGGTCATTTTTTTTAAAGTTAGTGTTCTCAGTGTTGTTGTCATTGCTGCCTTTGTTCAGGATGTTTGCGGTGGTGTTTGTTGTATCAATTTCTGTGTTCGCCATAACCCTCCTCTCAACGTTTACGCCACTGTCACACGACAGCAGGCATATCGCTGGAGGGCGTGGCTCAGCCATGTTTTTTTAATAATTTTTTAATTTAAAAAGTTCAAATATTTGGGCCAAAAGACCCAAATATTATACTTTCCCCTTCACAGGGCAAAGTCCAACGGCTTATGTCTCTTACACGACAACAAAAATTTACAATAAATGATTTATGACAGGTAAATAAAGAGACTTACGGGAGCGAGCTAAAAGACGTCCGATCAGACAGATAATAATAATAATAATAATAATAATAATAATAATAATAATAATAATAATGTTTTCTTTATGTTTACATAAAGTAGACATTAAGGATAGTACAGGACAATACAGGACGGTACAAATGGGCATTTTTGCGTGTAAAAAAAACAGAGGATGTAATAAAATAACAAAGAAAAATTCCCCAATAGGGGGGGAGACTTCCGAGGGACATTTAAAAGACCCCAGTGACCCTGACCACCAGGGCAAGTACCCTCTCCCAGTTTTCCACCTTTAATTTACGGACACATACTCAGAGTAGGCCCATTCACTCGGGCCATACTTGCTTCTCTCACCCATCTTTCAACAAAATGCTGGGAAGAGAGCACTTCCCTCTCTACCCTGATTTTCCTTTTCAAATGAAATTTGAAAAAGTTAATCAGGGCATCACCGAAGAGGTAAGTGCTCGTCTTCAGCCCTTTCAAACGTGTCCACCATACTATCTCTTTCGCCATGGCCACCAGACAGATAAAAACTGCCTGCCCTTCCTGGCTAAAGGAAGAGGGCGGGACAATCCTCACGATGGACTCAGCTGATAGCTAGATCCGTCCTACACGTGACAGCAGGTGTTCGACATAAACCCACAAGTCATCAATGCTCGGACACTGGACGAGTGCGTGCAGGATGGTTTCGTCGCCCTGCGCGCATCTCGGACATGCCCGGCTGACGGCACCTCCATGCCTATAGAGTTTATCCCGAACTGGCAAAGCTCCCCGGTAACACTGCCAGGCCAGGGATTTCTGGAAGTTGTCCATAGGCCCCGGCCCGAGAGTCCGTCCGAAGAGATTGGCTAGTTGATTTTCGTCGACGCCTAGAGTTTCTCCAAGTACGTCGTCGCTCTTCCCCTCCACTAATCCTCTATAGAACGCCAAGGTGGAGTTTCCACCGATCACATTGCTCGATTGGTCGAGGGCTATGAGCGCCTGAAGACATTCCAGTCTCCAAGTGCTCCCTCTCGGTCTTCGCTTGACCCAGGACTGCAGCTCCGTCAAGGAGACGAGCTGGGGAAAGACATGTCTAGCAAACGGCGACCACACCTGATCACCGTCGAGGAAGAGGTGGAGATGTCGTAGCCTGAGCGCGTCTCTGCGCATCATCGGCCACGGCATTCCCAGCGCTCCACGTAGCGGGTGTTGACAGCAGATGGACCGCCTGACCATCGGAGCGCGTCCCTTCCACAAAAAGCGAAAAAGCAAACGCTCCAGCGCAGTCAGGAGGGGCTTAGGACAAGGTACGACGGTCAGGAGAGAAGCCACCCTGTTCGTCACCTTGTCCCAGTTTTTGTCCGTCTGGAGGTCCGGACCGAACCAGACCCTATCCCGACGGAGCTGTTGGACGGCATGGACCTGCCTCTCCAGGTGCCGAGCTGCAGGCCCACTGACCTTTCCTGGTTGATTATTGCTCCTGTCACCGCTTCGTATTCTTTTAGTCTATTCTCTTAGTGTATTCTCTTAGTGTACTGTATCGCCTCGATGTGTTTGACGTTCGACACCACTACGGTGACATCGTCCGCATATGCTGACACGGATCTTCCGCATCCTAGTTCGCGCGGGACCCCTCTCAACGTCTCCAGTTTGTGCAGTAATGGCTCGAGAGTCAATACGTACAAGAGGGACGAGAGGGGCCATCCTTGGCGGACCGACCGCATGATGTTGAACGGTTCCGAAAGGTGACCGTTCACTCTCACCTCAGAGCAGATGTCACTGTGCATGGCAGCGATCCAGCCTCTGAAGACGGGCCCAAAGCCAGCCGCCCTCAGGACTGCCGCTAGGTAACGATGGTCGACCCTATCGAAAGTTTCGACTGATCTAAATTTATCAAAGACCCACCCATGCCAGGTTCCCTAGCTACCCTCTCTACGATGTATCGCATGAGGTGGAGGTTGTCGTGGATGGAACTGTCGGGAATGGCGCATGTCTGCGCCTCTCCCACCAGACCACCAACCACAAGCGCCAACCTCTTTGCTAGCACCTTGGCCAAAATCTTGAACTCTGTGTTTAGCAGGGTTATGGGCCTAAAATTATCTATGTTATCCCCCTTGTTCGGATCCTTTCTCAGCAGCGCCACCGCTCCTCGGCTCACAGAGCTGGGAATTCTCCCGTTCTGTTGCCAGTTGCAGTAGACGTCCGCCAAGAGGCCTCCGAACAAGTCTGGCAGTTGTACGTAAGGTTCATAGGGCAGACCATCCAAACCAGGTGATTTACCCCTTGTGCAGCCAGTCATTGCCTCCCGTACTTCAGCGGCTGTTATCGGCTTTTCGCAACACTCCGCCCCAGTGGCCGAGAGCCGCGGCAGTCCGTCGAGGTATACACTAAATTCCATCCCTCTATCCGGCCCGCCGCTGCCCCCGAACTGTTGAGCGAAGTGTCGCTGAAAAGCTTCACACATTTGCCCGGGATCGAGTAGCATGCGCCCGTCGTGGTCCACCAAAGACCGGATCGTGGCTTTGTTGCCACGACGCACCTCCGCCACTCGGGCCCATTGAACGGCTTTCGTCCCCTCGTGTCTGAAGAATTGGTCAAGGGCCAATTTCGCCGCAAGTACGTCGGTCGCGATGCCTTTGCAAAGCGCCTCGTCTAATTTTCTAACTAATTCTCCCTCTGCTCTATTTTTCTCTATTGCTAAAGCCTTACTAAACCTAATGGACTCTATTCTAATTGCTGTTTTCAGAGCAAACCACCACTTCTTGTTGACGATGGCACTCGTCAACGCCCGCTTAACTAGTTCGCTAATCCGGCCTCTGTAGGCCTTGCGCGCTGGGAAGGACGCGTTTAGCTTCCAGTAGCCGGGTCCTCGTTTATGAAGCCTATCTAAGTCAAGCACACAGATCACGAATTTGTGGTCCGTGTAGCTGACTATCTTGAATTGTGGACAGCCTATGCTAGACCTATCTATTTCCCTAAAAAATACTCTATCTAGATATGATCTGGATGACCCTATGCGATTTGTCCAAGTCCACATTGGTACATTCGGGAAATCCATTCGGTACCTGTCAGACAGTTCAAAACGCCTGAGCAGGTTGGTGAGACTCTTGCACCCTCCTCCCCTATCCACTAATCCCACACAGTCCCAGCGTGCATCTAAGATCCCGTTCCAGTCGCCCACTATCACTAAAGAGCGGGACGTTCCAAGAAAGGTCTCCAGACGCCGGAAGAAATCAGGCCGCCCTGCTCCTGTCGGGGCATAGACGGCCACTAACCTGAAAGCTTGCCCGTCTCCGGTGGTCACGTCCAGCACCACCAACTTACCTTCTGGGTCCAGGAAGATGGCCCGTATGGCAAGATCCAAACCTCTCCGAAAAAGCACAGCAACTCCACCCCCCGATCCCGGACGGCTGGGAGATGCGTACACATCGTAGCCGCCGAAGATCGGTGCGAAGGCCCGTGCTTCGGAGATTCTGGTCTCGCTGATGGCCACTACATCTATGTTTAGTGACCTGAGGTCGTTGAGCAGGTGGCCCTGCTTCCATGACAACCCCAAGCCACGCGCATTTATTCTGCCTATTGTGAGTGAGGTCATGTTGAAAAGGAGTGGAAAAGATGGGAAAGACCACTTACCTTACTTCTCGTAGAGGAAGGACGGTTTTTCCATCCTTTTCACTGCTTGTGGCCTCCTCAGGAAGGATGACCTTATAAATCCTCCTGGAGAGTGCTTGTCGGAAGTCTCCGATGTCTTTGGGGAATTTTTGTTTTAGTGTCGTGTACGTTTTCTGTGTGATGCGAGTGATTTGTATGTGTGGAGGTTGTGTGAATTTTTGGGTTGTTGTGTAGTCTTTTTCTGTGATGCTGGTGTTGTGTTGGATGTAGTGTAATAATTGGTTGTTGTTCACATTTAATGCTGTGTAGTGTGTATCGTTTTGGTTGTTTTGTTTTGTTTGCGTTTGTTGTGGGTTTGTTTATGTTTCGCATTTTGGTGACTTTTGTGGTGTAGGTGATGGTAGTGTTGGGGTTAATGATGGTGATGGTGTTGGTGTTTGTGGTGATGGGGTTGGTGATGCTGGCATATCTGTCCTAACTTTTTTGTTTGTTAGTTTATTTGTTTCCCTCTGTATTTTGTTTTTGGAAGGGGAAGGAAGAGAATGTTTTTCTTTTTTGGTTTCTTTTTTTCTTTTTTTCTGATACCGTTTCCCACTCCTCGTCGTCACAATCTGTCTCCAGTTGTGATAGGCCGGGGAGTGGAAAATCCTCCACAGGCGTTAGTTTTGGTTGTGGCGTGGTCGATGGTGTAGGCGCTGGTGCTAGTTCTGGCGCGTTGGGTGGTGGTGGTGGTGGTTTTGATACTGTTGCTGGGGTTGTTGCTGTTACAGTTGCTTCTGTTGTTGCTGCTACAGTTGTTGCTGCCATCTCTGCTGCTGGTGGTGTTGATGGTTGAGGCACTGGGGTGGGTAGGAGAGGTGGCCTCAACCTTTTAGCCTGAGGGCAGAAAGCCCTTAGGTGGGTTCCTTCACCACAAACGACACACCTAGGCCTTCTGCCCTCGACAATTACGGTGAGGTGGCTGCCGTCAGTGAGGTCTATTACCTCTGGGATCTCCTCAATGCTTTTTTGGTCCGCTTGGATCAGGAGCTCCATCCCAGATCCGGACCAGTTCTCCTGCTTTTCTTTCGCTATTTCGATTATCTTGGTGTTGGCTTCGATGCCGGCGAGGACAGCCGCTATTAGCCAGGGAATTTCGATGGCCGGTGGAACGTGGGTGACCCTGATCTTTACGAGTCTCTGGCCACAATAGCTTGGGACGCTTGTGAAGTCGTCACTTCTTAATGGGGCCATGGAGTGTTCTCTAGCCTCCTCTGGTGTTTCAAAGAACACGTCCACGGTTCCATACTTCTGCCCACGTCTGATGTGGGTTTTTTTGCCCACACATGACCCAAAGCTTTTTGGATTTGGGACTCGGATGCCCGTTCCACTCGGCGCGATTTTATATTAATTGTTCGATAAGACACGGTGCATAGGCGCCGATTCGCTATTTTATTAGGGGGGGGGCTGACCCTGTACCCATCTTTCTTTACCATTTTTTTGGCTTCTTCTAATTCCTCCTGAGTTACCTGAAATGCTTCGCACTGTTTTGCTACTCTGGCAAAACTCAGGGTGGTTTTCTTAATGTCATTGTTGCTGTTGTTGTTATCGTTATATGTGTTATTATTAATTTTAGTTTCAGTTGTGGTGGTGGTGGCGTCAGTGGTGTTCGGTGTGGAAGAGTTCTTTTTGGTTGAATTCATTTCGATATCACGAGTTAATTTATTTTTTCTTTTCTTTCTGTTGTCGCTGTGGGGGGGGGGGGGTCGTGGTGTTGATGGTGGTGGCGGCTTTAACACCTGCAGTCATTGGTAATGGCGGGAAATGAATGTCTGCCTGAGACAAATTTAAAATATTGCTACTGCTTATATTTTTAGTGTTGGCAAACGTAGTAATATTTACAATGGTGGTGTTAGTGTGAAGGTGTTAGTTTGTGAGGAAGGCTGTCAGCTTCGTGTGGCTGTGAGTCTTCCATGTTTTTTTCAAAGAAAGTTTTTTTTTATAATTATAAAATTTAAAATTTGGGCTCAAGGCCCCAATCTTTTTGAGTGTCCTTTTCAAAAAACAATGTATGTGCACAATAAAAATTTTCCATAAATGGCAATTTTAAACAAACGAAAACAACAAACCTTTGCGGAGCTCACGATGATACGATTTACTACGTAGGTCGCCAATAATATTAATAATAATAATAATAATAATAATAATAATAATAATAATAATAATAATAATAATAATAATAATAAGGAAGATTCTGTCAATATAAGTACATCACAAGTCTAAACACTAAAGATGCATGTGTGAGTATGTATGTACTTTCTTGAACATGGCGGACCTTGTTGTCTCTTGAGGTCACTGGTTGTGACTTGGTGATAACTCGTATGAACATAAAGCAAGATAAATGCAACTGTAATAATAATAATAATAATTGTTTCTACTTTAGGCACAAGGCCAGCAATTACCCAGTGCATTACTGGTACTTTATTTTATCGACCCCGTAAGGATGAAAGGCAAAGTCCACCCTGGCGGGATTTGAACTCAGATCGTAAACGGACGTAACTATGCGTCAAAGCATGGCGTCCGACCCTCCACCGATACTGCCAATCCACCGCCCTTAATAATAATAATAATAATAGATTGTCATAAGCGCACTAGGTACTATCACAAAAAGTTTCCAGAGTGGTTAAAGAAAATTGACCCCTTCACGCTTTTTGGAACGCTTCAAAAGGCATGCTTGCTGGGAACAGCAAGAACCCTCCGATACGTCCTGAATATCTGAGGCTGCAGGTAGTGGCTTGATATTCATTTCAACAAACTTTCCAGTTAACTAACATCAATGACTGAGACTCAAATAATAATAATAATAATAATAATAATAATAATAATAATAATAATACACATGTCTGTCCGTAATGTGGAAACTGTTGACGAGCATTGTGTCTGAGGAAATCTACCATCACCTCCACACAAACAACTTGTTACCGGACGAACAGAAAGGATGCCGAAAGAAGTCACGTGGTACAAAGGACCAGTTACTTATTGATAAGATGGTAATGGGGAATTGCAGGAGGAGACACACTGATCTTGCCATGGGATGGATAGACTACAGAAAGGCATTTGACATGGTGCCTCATTCCTGGATCACCAAAAGCCTGGAGATCTTCAGGGTGGCAGATAACATCAGACAGTTGCTAGGCAGGAGTATGGGGTCCTGGGAGACAGAGTTGACATCAACTGGAGTATCCTTGGGAAGCGTGAAGATCAAGAGAGGTATCTTCCAGGGAGATAGCCTGTCCCCTCTGTTGTTTGTCCTTGCCCTGATGCCCTTGACCATTATGCTGCGAAAAGTGAGAGCAGGATACAAGTTGGGAAGGGGAGAGCTTACCATCAATCACCTCCTCTTCATGGACGATCTTAAGCTCTTCGGGAAAAGTGAGGAGTTGGATGTGCTTGTTGACACTGTCCGTATTTTCAGCAGTGATATATGTATGCAGTTTGGTATTGGTAAATGTGGAGTCATTGTGATGAAGAGGGGTAGGTTGAGCAGAAGTAACGGGATCCAGATACCAACAGGTGAGATGATAAAGGAAATTGACTCTGAGGAAGGATACAAGTATTTGGGCGTTCTGGAGGCTGATGGCATAAAGAACAAAAAAATGAAGGAATTGTTAAGAACTGAATACATTCGAAGAGTAAGGAGCGTATTGAAGTCACATCTGAACAGCAGAAATGCCATAAGCGCAGTAAATTCCCGAGCTGTGTCTATTATTAGGTACAGTGCGGGAATTCTGAGATGGAATGTTGCTGAACAAAAAGAAATGGATAGGAAGGCTAGGAAGCTATTGACTATCTACAACATGTTCCACAAGAGGAGTGATGTCGATAGACTCTACCTAAGGAGATCTGAGGGTGGAAGAGGTCTTATCAGCATAGAGGACTGTGTTCAGATGGAGAAAAACAACCTATACAAATACGTGACCTATAGTAAGGAGCCAATGCTCAGAACTGTACTGAAGGAGGGGACAGTAGGCCAGGGGATGTCCAAGGAGGAAATAACATCAAGGAGGAAGAGCAGCCTTAAGGGAAAATCCCTTCATAGTACCTTCTTTGAGAAAACTGAATTTAGAGATCCACAGACATGGAACTGGTTGAGAAGAGGAGACCTCAAAAAGGCTACAGAAGGAATGCTAATGGCTGCGCAGGAGCAGGCCCTCAAAACGAAGTGGTTGAAGCACCATATCTACAAGGAGGAGGCTAGCCCACTGTGCAGGATCTGTGGAGAGAGAGAGGAGACTGTGGCTCACATTGTGTCCGAGTGTAAACACCTAGCCCAGACCCACTATAAGGGCTGGAGACACGATGTGATGGGCAGGGTGATCCACTGGCACCTGTGCAAAGTAAACAATTTACCACATTCTGAGAAATGGTATGAACATAGGCCAGAGGCGGTGATGGAGAACAATCAGGTGAAGGTGCTGTGGGATTTTAGGATACAGACGGACAAAAAACTGGAACACAATAGACCTGACCTGGTGGTTGTGGACAAAGAAAAAAGAACGTGTCTGATTGTGGATGTGGCCTGCCCGTTCGACACGAGAGTGCAAGAGAAGGAGAGGGAGAAAATTAACCGATACCAGGACCTAAAGTGGGAGGTGAAAAGGATTTGGAACTGCCATGAAGTCAAAGTGATCCCGATTGTCATAGGCGCACTGGAGACTATCTCCAAAAGTTTCCAGGGATGGTTAAAGAAAATCGGCCCCTTCACGCTTTTTGGAACGCTTCAAAAGGCATGCTTGCTTGGAACAGCAAGAACCCTCCGATACGTCCTGAATATCTGAGGCTGCAGGTAGTGGCTTGATATTCAATCCAACGGACTTTCCAGTTAACCAACATCAATGACTGAGATTCAAGGAATAACAACAACAATAATAATACACAAGAGGAGTGATGTCGATAGACTCTACCTAAGGAGATCTGAGGGTGGAAGAGGTCTTATCAGCATAGAGGACTGTGTTCAGATGGAGAAAAACAACCTACACAAATACGTGACTGATAGTAAGGAGCCAATGCTCAGAACTGTACTGAAGGAGGGGACAATAGGCCAGGGGATGTCCAAGGAGGAAATAACATCAAGGAGAAAGAGCAGCCTTCAGGAAAAATCCCTTCATAGTACCTTCTTTGAGAAAACTGAATTTAGAGATCCACAGACATGGAACTGGTTAAGAAGAGGAGACCTTAAAAAGGCTACAGAAGGAATGTTAATGGCTGCGCAGGAGCAGGCCCTCAAAACGAAGTGGTTGAAACACCATATTTACAAGGAGGAGGCTAGCCCACTGTGCAAGATCTGTGGAGAGAGATAGGACACTGTGGCTCACATTGTATCCGAGTGTAAACACCTAGCCCAGACCCACTATAAGGGCTGGAGACATGATGTGATGGGCACGGTGATCCACTGGCAACTGTGCAAAGTAAACAATTTACCACATTCTGAGAAATGGTATGAGCATAAGCCAGAGGCGGTGATGGAGAACGATCAGGTGAAGGTGCTGTGGGATTTTAGGATACAGGCGGACAAGAAACTGGAACACAATAGACCTGACCTGGTGATTTGGGACAAAGAAAAAATATCGTGCCTGATTGTGGATGTGGCCTGCCCATTCGACACGAGAGTGCAAGAGAAGGAGAGGGAGAAAATTAACCGATACCAGGACTTAAAGTGGGAGGTAAAAAGGATTTGGAACTGCCATGAAGTCAAAGTGATCCCGATTGTCATAGGCACACTGGGGACTATCTCCAAAAGTTTCCAGGGATGGTTAAAGAAAATCGGCCCCTTCACACTTTTTGGAACGCTTCAAAAGGCATGCTTGCTGCGAACAGCAAGAACCCTCCGATACGTCCTGAATATCTGAGGCTGCAGGTAGTGGCTTGATATTCATTCCAACGGACTTTCCAGTTAACTAACATCAATGACTGAGATTCAAGGAATAATAATAATAATAATAATAATAATAATAATGATTTCTTTATTGGCCACAAGGGCTGACATCAAGAAAAACATTACAGACGGCACAGGACGGTACAGGACGGTACGATGTGGGTTTTGTGCGTGTAAATATTTTTATTATTTATATAAGAAAAGAAGAAAAAAAGGACATAGAAACATATATATATATATATAAACAATAAAAATGAAAATTGAAACAATGAAAAATTCCCCAATAGGGGGGAAACCTCCGAGGGTTACTCGTGGCGAAAACCACACGAAAGACCACGGCCCCCTGACCATATGGCAAGCTCCCTCTCTCAATTTTTCCATCTCTCAAACTACAGACGTATATTCAGACGTATATTCACTCGGGCCATTCTCGCTACATTCACCCACCTTTCAACAAACTTGCTAGAAAGCAGCACTTGCCTCTCCACCCTGATTTTCCTCTTCAAGTGAAACTTGAAAAAGTTAATTAGGGATTCGCCGAAGAGGCAAGTGTCTGTCTTTAACCCTTTTAACCTTGTCCACCACACAATCTCTTTCGCCACCAGGGAGATGAAAACCGCCTGCCCTTCCTCCTCGAAGGAAGACGGCGAGACCATCTGCACAATGGACTCAGTCGACAATCGGATCAGTCCCACACGCGACAGCAACTGTTCGACATAGCTCCACAAGTCAGCAATGCTCGGGCACTGAACGAGTGCGTGCACGACGGTTTCGTCGCTCTGCGCGCATCTCGGACAGGCTCGGCTGACGGCACTTCCGTGCCTGTAGAGCTTATCTCGAACCGACAACGCTCCCCGGTAGCACTGCTAGGCCAGGGATTTTGGGAAGTTATCCATAGGCCCCGGGCTGAAAGCTCTCCGGAAGAGAGCAAACAGCTGATCTTCTTCGACGCCCAGGATCTCTCCGAGAATGTCGTCGCTCTACCCCTCCACTAGTCCTCTATAGAACGCCAAGGTGGATGTTCCACCGATACTGGTGCCCAGCTGGGAGAGGGCAGTGAGCTCCTGGAGACATTCCAGTTTCCAAGCGCTATCCCTCGGTCTTTTTCTGACTCAGGACTGCAGCTCCGTCAAGGAGACGAGCTGTGGGAAAACGTGCCTGGCGAACGGCGACCACACCTGTTCACCATCAAGGAAGCACCAGAGATGTCGCAGCCTCAGCGCATGTTTGCGCATCATCAGCCATGGCAAGCCCAGTCCTCCACGCGACGGGTGCTGACAGCAGGTAGATCGTCTGCCCATGGGAACTCGTCCCTTCATAAAAAGCGGAAGAAGAGGCGCTCCATTTTTGTCAGAGTTGGGCCGGGGCTCGGCACAACGGTTAGGCGGTAGCAGATGACGGATGCGATGAACGCATTCGCCACCTCTGCCCGACCTTTCAGGAACATCTTTCTCTCGGCCCATTTCTAGGTGAGAGAGGCCACCCTGCTCATCACCTCGCTCCAGTTTTTCTTCAACTGGAGGTCCGTACCGAACCAGACCCCGAGCAATTTAACCGGTCCTTCTGTTCAGCGCCCCACGACGCTGTCGGACGGCATGGACTTGCTTCTCCAGGTGCCGAGCTGCAAGCCCACCGACTTTTCCTGGTTTAACTTTGCTACTGTCACTGCTTCATATTCCTTAAGAGCGGTGCCGAGCATTTGGACATGTCCGGTGCTTGACACCACCACGGTGACGTCGTCGGCGTAAGCCAATACGGATCTCCCACATTCCAGTTCGCGTCGGATGCCTCTCATCGCTTCCAAATTGTGAAGTAACGGCTCCAGGGCCAATACGTACAAAAGCGACGATAGGGGACAACCCTGGCGGACCGAGCGCATGATGCTGAACGGCTGTGACAGATGATAGTTAATCCTCACATCTTAACAGATGTCGCTGTGCATCGCAGCGATCCAACCCCTGAAAGTGGGCCCGAAGCCGGCCGCCTCGTGGACCGCCGCCAGCTACCTATGGTCGACCCTATCAAATGCCTTAGAATGATCCAAGTTGATCAAGGCCCCACCCGTGCCAGGTTCCTTAACCACCCTCTTTATGATGAATCACATGAGGTGGAGGTTGTCGTGGATGGATCTGTCTGGAATAGCGCATGTCTGCGCCTCTCCCAACAGACCACCGACGACAAGGTCAGCAATTTTGTTGGGGGAGGGGAAGTCGATTAAATTGACCCCATGATTGGTACTTTATTTTATCGACCCCGTAAGGATGAAAGGCAAAGTTAACCTCGATGGGACCATTTCTTTCATTGGCAACAACCAGAAGATGTTATTTGAACTGCTTGATAGGAAAGAAAGAGGTAACGACGTGATCCCTGAGGCTGAACAGACTAAGGCATTCTGGAGAGGAATATGGGAGCAGGATGTTGTACATAATAGTCTGGCAGTGTGGATTGAGACAGTTAAAAAGAAGATTAGTGAACAAGCAGACCAACCACCTGATTTGAGTATCACAGCTGAAACTCTTAAAAAGCAGGCCAAAAAACTATCCAACTGGAAATCACCAGGCCCAGATGATGTTCAAGGATATTGGATAAAAATATAACACCCCTCCACCCAAAACTGACAGCCATATTCAATGACTGCTTGGTGTCGGGTGAAGTACCAGAGTGGTTGACAAAAGGTACCACAGATCTGGTAATGAAATACCGAATCAAGGGTAATGATGTTACCAACTATAGACCTATCACATGTCTGTCCATATTGTGGAAACTGTTAACAAGCATTGTGACTGGGGAAATCTACTATCACCTCCACATAAACAACTTGTTACCGGATGAACAGAAAGGATGCCGAAAGAAGTCCCGTGGTACAAAAGACCAGTTACTTATTGATAAGATGGTAATGAGGATTTGCAAGAGGAGGCACACTGGTCTTGCCATGGGATGGATAAATTACAAAAAGGCATTCGTCATGGTACCTCATGGATAACCAAAAGCCTAGAGATCTTCAAGGTGGCCGACAACATCAGACAGCTATTAAGTAATAGTATGAATTCCTGGGAGACAGAGCTAACATCAGGTGGAGAATCCTTGGGAGGAGTGAAGATCAAGAGAGGTATCTTCCAGGGAGATAGTCTGTTCACTCTGTTGTTTGCCTTACCCTCATACCCTTGTCCCTCATATTGACGATCTAAAACTCTTTGGGAAAAGTGAGAAGGAGTTCGATATACAACGGGTGAGATGATAAAGGAAATCGACACTGAAGAGGGATACATATATTTGGGTGTTCTGGAGGTGGATGACATCAAGAACAAAAAATTTAAGAAATTGATAAGATCTGAATACATAAGAACATGCTAAAATCACATCTAAACAGTAGGAATGTCATAAGTGCAGCAAATTACCGAGCTGTGTCTATTATTAGGTACAGTGCGGGAATTCTGAAATGGAATGTTGCTGAATAAAAAGAAATGGATAGAAAGACTAGGAGGCTAATGACTACCTACAGCATGTTCCACAAGAGGAGTGATGTCGATAGACTCTGCTTAAGGAGATCTGAAGGTGGAAGAAGTCTTATTAGCATAGAGGACTGTGTTCAGATGGAGAAAAACAGTCCGCACAAATATGTGTCTGACAGTAGGGAGCCAATGCTCAAAGTTGTACTGAATGAGAAGTCAATAGAACAGAGGATGTCCAAGAAGGAAGTAACAACAAAGAGGAAGAGCAATCTTCATGAAAAGCCTCTTCATGGTATTTTTTTTTTTTAGAAAACGAAATTCAGAGATCCGCAGACATGGAACTGGTTAAAAAAAGAAGCCCTTAAAAAAGCTACAAAGGGAATGCTACTGGCTTCACAGTAGCAAGCCCTCAGAACGAAGTGGAGGAAACACCATGTTAACAAAGCGTAGAATCTGTGGAGAGAAAGAGAGGCAACTGTGGCTCACTTCAAAAGGCATGCTTGCTGTAAACACTAAGAACCCTCCGATACGTCCTGAATATCTGAGGCGGCAGGTGGTGGCTTGATGTTCATTTGAACAAACTTTCCAGTTAAATAACACCAATGACTGCGACTGCAAGAAAAATAATAATGAAAAAGTTAATGAGGGCCATACGATCTCTTTTACCATGGCCACCGGCAGATAAAAACTGTCTGCCCTTTCTGGCTAAAGAAAGGCGGCGGGGCAATCCTCACGATGGACTCAACTGATAGCCGGATCCGTCCTACAGCAGGTGTCCGACATAAACCCATAAGTCAGCAATGCTCGTACACTGGACGAGTGCGTGCAGGACAGTCTCGTCGTCCGACGCGCACCTCGGACAGGCCCGGCTGACGGCATTTCTATGCCTGTAAAGTTTATTTTGAACTGAAAACGCTCCCCGGTAACATTGCCAGGCCAGGGGCTTCTGGAAGTTATCGATTGGCCCTGGACCGAAAGTCCTCCCGAAGAGAATAGCTAGTTGGCTTTCGTCGACGTCCTGAGTTTCACCAAAGAGATTGGCTAGTTGATTTTCGTCGACTCCCAGAGTCTCCCCAAGGACGTCGTCATTCTTGTCCTCCATTAACCCTCTATAGAACGCCAAGGTAAAGTTTCAACCGACCGCTTTGTCCGATTGGTCGAGGCCTATGAGCGCCTGAGGACATTCCAATCTCCAAGCACTCCCTCTCGGTCTTCGCTTGACCGAGGACTGCAGCTCCGTCAAGACGAGCTGAGGAAAAACGTGTCTAGCAAACGGCGACCACACCCGTTCACCGTCAAGGAAGAGGTGGAGATGCCGTAGCTTGAACGCATGTTTGCGCATCATCAGCCACGACATGCCGAGCTCTCCACGTAGCGGGTGTTAACAGCAGGCGGACCGCCTGACCATCGGAGCAGGTCCCTTCCACAAAAAAACAAAAGAGCAAACGCTACAATGTAGTCAGACAAGGCTTAGGACAAGGCACAACGGTCATGCGGTAGTAGATGACGGACGCGATGTACGCTTTCGCCATCTCCGCTCTACCTTTCAGGGATAGCTTTCTCTCGCCCATTTCTGGGTGAGAGGCCACCCCGTTCGTCCTAGTTTTTGTCCATCTGGAGGTCCGGACCGAATCAGACCTCTAGCAATTTAACCGGCCCGTCCGTCCAGCGCCCGACGTCACTGTTGGACGGTATGGACCTGCCTGCCTCTCCAGGTGCCGAGCTGCAGGCCCATCGTCTTTCCCTGGTTAATCATAGCACCTGTCACCGCCTCGTATTCTCTTAGAATAGTGCCAATCGCCTCGATGTGTTTGGTGCTTGACACCACTACGGTGACGTCGTCTGCATATGCTGACACGGTTCCTCCGCATCCCAGTTCACGCGGGACGCCCCTTAACGTCTCCAGTTTGTGCAGTAATGGCTCGAGAGTCAATACGTACAAGAGGGACGAGAGAGGACATCCTTGGCGGACCGAGCGCATCATGTTGAACGGTTCCGAAAGGTGACCGTTCACTCACAGCAGATGTCGCTGTGTCTGGCAGCGATCCAGCCTCTGAAGACGGGCCCAAACCAGGCCGTCCTCAGGACCGCCGCCAGATAACGATGGTTGACACTATCGAAAGATTTCGACTGATCTAAATTGATCAAGGCCCCAACTGTGCCAGGTTCCCTGCCCACTCTCTCCGCGATGTATCACATGAGGTGGAGGTTGTCGTGGATGTATCTGTCTGGAATGGCGCATGTTTGCGCCTCTCCCACCAGACCACCGACAAGTGCCAACCTCTTTGCTAGCACCTTGGCCAAAATCTTGAACTCTGCGTTTAACAGAGTCATGGGCCTGACATTTTCTATTTTGTCCCCCTTGTTCGGTTCCTTTCTCAGGCAGCGCCACCTCTCCTCGGCGCACAGAGCCAGAAATTCTTCCGTTCTGCTGCCAGTTGTAGTAGACGTCCGCCAAGGGGTCACCGAACAAGTCTGGTATTTGTACGTAAAGATCGTAGAGCAATCCATCCAAACCAGGCGATTTACACATCATACAGTCAATCCTTGCTTTCCGTATTTCAGCGACTGTTATCGGCTTTTCGCAACACTCCGCCTCGGTAGCCGAAAGCCGCTTCTCCCGAACAGCCGAGCGAAATGTCGCTGAAAAGCCGCACACATTTACCCGGGATCGAGTAGCATGCGCCCGTCGTGGTCCTCCAAAGACCGGATTGTGGCTTTGTTGCCACGACGGGCCTCCACCACTAGGGCCCATCGAACGGCTTTCGTCTCCTCGTGTCTGAGAGCACGTGTCCTGGCTCTGACAACGCAGTCTTCGTGCCTTGCGTTGAAGAATTAGTCGAGCACTAATCTCGCAGCAAGCACGTCGCTCACGATGCCTTTACTAAGTGCTTCGTCGAATTTTCTAACTAATATTCCCTCTGCTCTATTTTTATCTATTGTTAACGCGTTACTAAACCTAATAGACTCTGTTCTAATCGTCCTTTTCAGGGCGAACCACCATTTCTTGTTAACGATTGCCCCCGTCAACGCCCGCTTAACGAGTTCGCTAATCCGGTCTCTGTAAGCTTTGCGCATTGTCAGCGACGTGTTTAGCTTCCAGTAGCCGGGTCCCTGTCTATGAAGCCTATCTAAATCGACCACACAGAACACGAATTTGTGGTCTGTGTAGTCGACTGTCTGAAATTGTGGGCATCTTATGCTAGAACTATCTATTTCCTTACAAAATACTCTCTCTAGATACGATCTAGATGCGGTTTGTCCATGTCTACATTGGCACATTCGGGAAATCCAGTCGGTACCTGTCAGACAGTTGGAAACATCTGAACAGGTTTGTGAGGCTCTTACATCCTCCTCTCCTGTCCGTTAGTCCCACATAATCCCAGCGTGCATCCAAGATACCGTTCCAGTTGCTCACTAACACTAAAGAGCGTGGCGTTCCAAGAAAGGTTTCCACGTACCAAAGAAGTCAGGCTGTCCTGCTCCTGCCGGGGATAGTCGGCCACTAGCCTGAAAGCTTGCCTTTCCCCGTTGGTCACATTCTGCATTACCAACTTACCTTCTTACGTATCTTGAGATCCAGACCTCTCCGGAATAACACAGCCACAACCCCAACACCAACCAGATCCGAGAAGGCTTGGAGATGTGTACACCTCGTAGTTGTCGAAAATGGGTGCGAATGCCCGTACCTTGGAGATTCTGGTCTCGCTGATAGCCACCACATCTATGCTTAGCGACCTAAGATCGTTGAGCAGATGACCATGCTTCCATGACGACCCCAGGCCATGTGCATTTATAATGCCTATCCTGAGAGAAGCCATGTTGGCTAAGATAGGAGGATATCAAATGAGAGGGAAAAGATAAAAGCTTTACCTTTGGCTTTTTAGGAAGTGGGTGGGTGATCCATCCCTCTGACCAGTGGTGGATTTCTCCACGTGAATGTCAGAGTATATTCGCTCCCTGAGGGTCCCTCGATAGTCTCCAATTGCCGCAGGGAACTTTATCGTTAATGATGTAAAAGTCTTCTGAGAGATTTCGATTATTTTTATGTGTTGGGTAGGTGTAATTTTAGTGGTTTGAATGTAATTTATTTCTGTGATATTGGTGTTATGTTGTATGTAATTTAGAAGTTTTTTGTCGTCCCCGTCCTTTTGGAATGTTGGTGCTTTCTGTGTTTGCTGTGGTGTTGCTGGAGGTGACGATGGGGTTGATGATAATGATGATGGTGGTGGTGGTGATGGTGGTTGGGGGTGTGGCTATTGATGGTGATGCTGGTTTAGACTTCAACTTTTTCATTTTTGTTTTGTTTTTTTCCTCCTCTTTTTTGGGGGGAAGGCGAAGGTAGGGAGTTCTTTCTTTTTTTCGCTGCAATAGTTTTCCACCCTTCAGCGTCATCACACTCCCTATCCGATTTAGCGATATCGGGAAGGGGCATGCTTCCCACTAGTCTTGTTGGTGCTGTTGCTGGTGGAGATGGTGTTTTTGTCGTTGGTGTCACTGGTGCTGGTAGTTTTTCTGCCCCTGGCTCAGGTGGCTGGCTTGGACACTCCAGTCGCGTGGAATGTCGTCGAGAGAAGAGTGGAGCGCCTGTCCACCTTTGTTTGCTTGTGGTAGAAGGCCTTTAGGTGCGTCTATATTTTTGAATAAACATATTTTCCTTATTTATTCGTATTTAGACTGTTGCATTGTCAGTGCAAAGATAAAGTGGGAAGACTTGGAATTTGGGTGTCTTATCGCTTGCGCATATGTCTAGATGTGCACTGAGTGGTATCTGTCTAGTGGTAGGGTCTCGTAATTGTTGGCGATGAATTGTCATTCTGTTTCTGAGTGTAAGTTTAGTTTGCCCTATATAATCTTCATTACAACCTTTACATTTAATGGCATAAAGTAAATTTTTTGATGAGCAAGTGAAATGATTTTTTACAACAAAATTTTGTCCTGATTGAAATGTATATATTGTGCCTTCAATGAGGTGAGTGCAAGTTCCGTAATTAGAACGACTACATTTTTTGACAGTTGGTTGTGGGTTTGTGGTGGGTAATGTTTTTAGTGATTTAGGTTGTTCTTTTGCTTTTTGATTATTTTGTGTGTTTCAAATGCTTTTTTCATTCTTGGATCTTGTTTCAATAGTGGGATGTTCTTGTGAATAATGTGGTATGCTTCTGTATTTCTTGGGTTGTGTGTTGAGATATATGATAGAATATTGGACGTACCTTGAGTTTGTTTCTGTTTTCGTAATTCTTCAATGCCTATTGCTTTAGCCCTTTCTATTCTATTATCTATTAATAACGGAGGTGTGGGGGGGGGGGGGGGTACTGTCTTTCGAGCAGAATTTCCTTTAATTCTTGAAGTCTTTTATTCCACGTTTCATGATTGGAGACAATTGTGCAAATTCTTCTTGCTAGATTAAAAGGTATGTTCATCTTCGTGTGCTTTGGATAGCTGGAGGTGAATAGCAGGTATTGTTTGGAATATGTTGGTTTGTAGTAGATGTATTTTTTTATGATTAAGATGTCCAGAAATGGGAGTCGGTTTTGACTGTATTCCATTGTGAAATGGATATGGTTATTGATGTTGTTAATTAAATTTTTGAATTCATTTAGTTGGTCGAGTGTGTGAGACCATAGAATAAGGCAATCATCCAAATAGCGTTTCCAATTCTCTGATAAATATTTGTGGAAGTTCAAGCCGTATTTCAATTTGGAATATATCTGGAATTCTAAGTATGCCATAACTAAGGTAGCGTCAGTTGGAGCGATTTTTGTCCCCGATATTTGTTTGTAAGTTTTGACATCGAAATCAAAAAGTTGTTTTGTAAAATGAATTTTGATCCCTCGGTGATGAAGCTTTTTTCTATTCTTTCCGGGATTTCATTGGGGGTATTTTTCTAGCCAGAATCCTATTGCTTCCAGTCCATATTTGTGTGGGATCGTCGTGTAGAGGTTCTCTACATCGAAAGACACTGTTATAGTGTCGTTTTGACCTGTTTGGGAGGTGGTTTAAGAGGTCCAGGTCTTCTCTATCAAAGGCTTGGTCTGAGTTTGAGAATTGGTTTTAGTAGTATGTCTATAAAGTTGATCTGAGTTCAAATCCCGCCGAGGTTAACTTTGCCTTTCATCCTTACGGGGTCGATAAAATAAAGTACCAGTAATACACTGGATTAATTGCTGGCCTTGTGCCAAATGTAGAAACAATTATAATAGAGAGTAAAAATGGGTTAGTGAAGTGGAGTGAAGAAAGGTAATAAATAAAGACATGATGATATGGAGACTGAGCCGGATCTAATGGGTGGAGATCCCCCTCTCCCGCGGTTGGGGGGGGGGGGGCTACCAGCGACGGCCAACGAATTTATTTATTTGCTGACCTTTTTTTTAGTTTTACCTCTTTGTCAACGAGGACTATATTTTTAACAAAAACTATTTAATGTCCCCTTACTGTGGCAAAATTCATCAAATGTCTGGTCTCAGACTGTGACAACCCTCTAACATACACCAATTTAGAAAGTGGCCGTAAAATGAGGCTGGTTAGATTTTTTTTTAATTTAAAACCTGTATGTATAACTTTTTAATTCCGATTATTTGTGCGAAGCCGACTTTGATATGTAAAATTGGGGGTTGCTGTATATTCTAATTTTTGTGTAAGTGCCCTGGCCTCCCCAAGGTCTAAATCTGGCCTTGGTTGAAGAGTATGAGATATGATGATACTAAAGGAAGAGGGTATTATATGAGTGGTAAGGAGTGAGAGAGAGCGAGGAGCAGGAGTACGTTGTAAAGAGTGAGATGGAGAGACTGTAAGAGAGATGATGACAGGGAAAGAATACAGAGAGGGTAATAATGATTTCTCATTATTATGTGATTAGAGGAAGAGTTTGATAGGATAGAAGTGAGAGGGGGGAATGAGAAATATAGGGGGGGGGGGGTAGACAAAGAAAGAGAGTGAGGGTGCAGATAGTTTGATAGATTGCAAGGTGTGTATGTGTGTAAGCGAGAAGGTAGTGTGTGAGAAAGTATTCCGAAATAGGGAAAAGATAGACAGTGTGTGATAGAGTGATAAAGAGAGATGAGGTATGTGTGTGGGAGTGAGAGAGAGGGAGATATAAAAACGTGTGTGATAGAAAGAGATAATGTAAGAAAAAAAAACAAGAGAAAAAGGAGTGGAAGAGAAAGAATTCTGTGTTTGAAAGAGAGGACACAGAAAAGTGTGTGTGAGAAAGAGAGAGAGCGTGAAGTGAGTGTAGCTAAAGAGAAGACTGTGTATGTTTGAGAAAATGGGGTAGACGGCGGAGGCGGTGAAGTTTGGGACACTTGTTAACTTGTCTTTAGTAGTAATGATGTTGGTGTTATTTTATTTATTTTCCTCCTTTAAAGAATTAAAATCACAACCTGCTACACGCAGACATATATATATATATATACATACCCGTTACATACAGATAATGCTCATTTCAAACGAAAGCCACTCCCATCTAATGATCGTCGATATTTAGAGTAATAAGGAGAAAGGGAGAAAGAGACTGTCTGTACACAATAGTGGTTAAGGTGTCGGTTTATATATATATGTGTGTTAGTGTGTACATGGGCCACTAGTTCTACTGTGAAATAGAGAGAGAAAGATCAGCAGTAAGCGTGCTTACATTTATAATATATATGCATACACACATTAGAGACACACATACACACGTCACTCCACGCTTCTGTAGGTGTCTAAAACCAACACTACTACCACCATTACTATTACAACTGCTGCTAATAGTTTTACAAAACTACTAAACTCACAATCAGTAAGTACTAGAGTGCATATCATTACCTTCAGCCTACTATTTAAGTTAACTTTATAGCGATTATACACATACACACATCGTGTATATATATATATATATACATTCATACTTTAAAATCTAAACTAAACATATATATATATATTAATATTATTGATATTAATGATACTCCGGATAAAGCGGTTGAGTGCTTCTAACTTGTTGTAAATTAATTTTGTTGAATAATCAACAAATTAAATAACTCATTGTTTATATATATATATATATACACATACACACACACATAATGCGATGTTCTGTTGTATAGCCGGCGCATGCTATACAAGATACACAAACATGGATTGATATTTATAGTGTAATAATAATAAGAACAATAATAATAATATCGGTGGTGGTGGTTATGACGGTGATGCTAATGAAGATGATTAATAACTGTTATAACAATACGTTCCTGAGGATGGATACTTTACCAAACATTAACAACATCAAAAATTCGAACCTTAGAATGTGATTGTTGTTGTTGTTGATGTTGTGACTGTTGTTATTGCAAGGTAAGTTGAGATGATAATTATTAGTTGGTTAGTAAGGTGTATGTGCCTGTATGTGTATATTGTATGTTGTGTGTATATATCTTTTGTGTTACAGTTCGGTGTTTTGGGGTAGAAGGCGACGTCTGTGAAATGTAGTGAAAATTGTTGTAATTAATTGCCGCTAACTTTCACCTTATACCACCACCACGCATTATTGCTTCCTTCCTCGTGTTGACGAGCAATGATCGGAGGGAATCCAAATGACCATTCCGACTTTTTGTAGGGCTATGTATTGTATACCTATGGCCGTCACTGGCAATCGAGGCTGACTTCTTATCAGTATCATATCATGCATTTTGAGTTTTGTTTTAAATGCCCCAGAGTACTCGCGAGCAAGACACCTTATTACAGAGTTTGTGCCGCCCTTGGCCGGCCTTTGGTTTTCCACTACCACACTACTTCCCACGAAAAACAATCCAGTAGGTGACATGTCACCTAGGGCGGTGCTCCTTCTAACTACGCTATAGCTCTCTTCAACGGAACGTCTGGGATGACACTAAAAGAGAGGACTATATCGGCTTTGGGTTGGTACTTTCTTTATCGATCTCAAAAGGATGAAAGCAGTTCTGGATTTAGGACAAATGAGGCCATGTGCTAGTTAAGTTATGAGGCCCCTTAGGACGTAAAACATTTTTTTGCAGGAAGATCGGCCTCACTGGCCAACGGGACCTGTGCTTAAAGCACACCGAAGCATAATGGTAAATCCAGCACTGTATAAAAGGCAACATAAATCTCGGTAGGATTTGGACGCAGATCGCAGAGAGCCGGAACAAATATCACAACGCTCTAACGACCCTGTCAATCAACTGCCTTAAGTCTGTATAGGATATATATATTATTCAATATATAATTTCCTCAGTGAAAGACGCGACAGGATACGCGATTTGAGGGACGTTTGACTTTGACTACTGTTTCTAGCAAATCAAGTAACACCGTAGAGACACGCTTCTTGGCTCGTCCTCGTTGTCAGTGTTGTGTGATAAAGCATCTATTACAGGAAGATGAGTGGTGTTGATCCGTTCATTGCTATTAGTGTATGTGTGTGTGTGTGTGTTTATGTATGGGTATGTATATGTATATATGCATGTATGTGGGTAATGCAGTTCATAGACAAATAGGAAACTCACACGCGAGAAATAGCAGTTAAAACAGCCGAATGTCGTTAATAATAACAGCATAGAAGTCTTGTAAAAATACCCATAAGGACGGAAAATAGTAGCCAGTAGCAGAGAAACGGGAAGTTGTAGGACCGGGTGGGTGAAAAGTATAGATGATTAAGAGAGGAGTGTATTGTCATAGGAGTGATAAGGAAAGGAGAATAAAAGCTAAACAAGTGGAAACAGATGTCATGTATGTGTATGTATATATATATACACACAAACCCATGCTAGCGTGGAAGATAGACGTTAAACGATGATGATGATGATGATACATAAATACGTACGTATATATACATATATAGTCAGACTGCCAACGGTTCGTACTGTCACCTCTCCTGTTCATTATTTACACGAACAGGGTTAGAAGTGGTATTATGACAGGCAGGTGTAAATCAGTTGACTGAAATTTGCAGACGACATGGTGTTAGTTAACTTGACAGGTGATCTCCGACTTGCACTTGGTAGATTTGATGTCGAGTGTTGCAGGGCTGGAATGAAAATCAATGCTGCAAAAACTGAGACACTTGTCCTCTCAGGGAAGCCTGCGCAGTGCACTCTACATGTAAATGGAGTTCCACTGAAGCTTGGGGCCGTGTTCGCAAGTGATGGAAGACAGGAAGCTGAATTAAGTGCAAGAATTGCAGGAGCTGGTGCAGTAATGTGCCAGCTTCAGCATTTACTAATCAGAGGATGGGAGGTAGGTGTAAAAGTCAAACTCAGTTATCTTCAATTCAATATTCGTGCTAACCTTTACCTATTATCATGAATCTTGGGTAATGACCGAAAGAATACAATCGCGAATACACAAGAAGACGAAATGGGGTTCCCCTGACGGGTCTTTGGAGAAACGTTACTCAATAGAGTGCATAGCTCGGAGATCAGCTCTGATACTATGAGCATGTGGTTAGAATGTCTCAGGAAAGAATTGCTGGACAGATTTTACAGGCAAAACCAACCAGCAGAAGACCCAGAGCTTGGCTGGTCTCGCTTGGAGATCCAGCTGGATCAGTTGGAAATGGTTGTTTCTGACAGGACCCACTGGAAGGAGCGTTTGAAAACGGTGCCCCCATGACCCTCTCAGGAATAAGTGGGCGAAGAAAAAGATATATATATATATATATTCTATATATATAAGAGATGAAGCTAATCGAATAGAATGGACACAGCTTAAGTCGTTTCCTCACTCACTCAATAATCTAAATAAGTCTGTATTATTAAAATTCAAACTCAACCAATTAGAGTGTACACGTGTTAAACAGTGAGGAAGATGACTTCATGTGAATAGGAATATTGAGATACCCAGACCGATGCATCAGTTTCTACGATTCCAAACTCCTGGCAGCGTTCCGAGTGGAGCGACTAGCTAATGTTAATGTACATTACGTAATTTGGCAGGGAACTGCATCATCAGTGTAAGTTCCCGTCCCTGTAATGGAACGTTCCATATGGCATGCTAGTACATCCTGTTGTTGGTTGCAAGTGAATGTAATAGTCCTCAATTTCAAGTGATGCATGACTGCATATCAAATAGAAGATAAGCCAGGGATTACACGGCATTGATACAAATTGAACAAATATGGCCATGTCAAAAGCACTCTACCAGACAATAAATATGCATATATACATGCATATATATATATGTGCGTATGTATATATGAAGGCACATGGCTTAGTGGTTAGAGCATTGGCCTTGCAATCGAAAGGTTGTGAGTTCAATTCTCAGATCGGGTGATGTGCTGTTTCCTTGAGCAAGACACTTTATTTCATATTGCTCCAGTTTACTCAGCTGTAGAAATGAGATGATAGGGGCTGGGGTCCATATCATTCCACTGTAAAGTGGTCGTGGAGGTGCCATGGCAAAAAAGCACCCAGCACTCACTGTAAATGAGGTTGGTGTTAGGAAGGGCATCCAGCTGTAGAAATCAAGCCAGAATCAGTTCCCGTCCCACCCTTGCAAGCAGGGAAAAACGGACGTAAAATGAAATGATGATGATGATGATGTATCATATATGTATGAATAAATGAATGAGTGAAGCCATGGTTGAGTAGTTAAGAAATACACTTTGCAATCATGATGTTCCCGGGATCGATTGGGTTGTGTGGTATCAATAGCTTCGGATCAACCCAAAACCTTGTGAGTAAAATTTACTAGACAAAAATTTGTGGAAACCCGCTGGATGATTTCTGTCTATAATTGAAAGGCTTGGCTTTTCCACACACTGTAATTTATGTGAAGGGCACACGTGTTTATGGAATTATTAGTCACTCACACATTAGTTACCATATTTGCCGGCTTACTGAACATTTTTTTCAAAAAATACATATAAAAAATCTTGCCTGTGTCCAATATCACAGAAGGGAGGCCGAAGGGAATGTGAGGACAATCATGGTTAAACAAATTTAGTTAGTACTAGCAGAGGTACCTGGCGTTGCTCGGGTATTAAGTAGCAGTTGTGTATACCATTTATGTCAATACTTCAATGCTACTTCGAAAACTATAATTTTACAAAATCATCGGCTTTTTCCAAAAGAGGGTTCCTGCCCCCAGGGGTCCCCTACTCAATATGTGCCAATTCTGAGAGTTCACATTCATCTGTAGGACAAACGTAGCCCATGTGTCAAGTTTTGTGAAAATCGGTTGTGAACTCCATAAGTTATGACGTTTTGTTGCATTGCACTGCAGTTCTTCAGTCGACTCCAAGGAAGTGGTTAAAGGGGGTATACTACCGGGAGGCCCTATAATCAATATCTGTAAAAATGAAAGTGCCTATGACCATCCGGAGTACATAAGTAACCTATGTCGTAAGTTTGGTGAAAATACTGTAGAAATGCATAAGGTTTATACACGCGCGCGCTCGTGTGTGTTTGTGTTTGTGGGGGGGGGGGGTATGTATTTGTGTGTGCGTATGTATGTGTATGTCCGTCGGGGCATACGTATGTACTGGCCTAAATCTTCACTATTTACTTTTACTATTTTAATCACCTCTGTCATTTTCGTTTTCAATTTTATTTACATCATTCTTAAACTCCGGGGCTGGAAATCATTCTGTTATGTTAAATAGAATATTAGTCTAACGACTCCATTTATACCATAAACTTGGTCTTGTCTTTGCATGAAATTGTTCTTATCGATCCACATAACGACATATTATCCTCGCTTTTTTCCCGTTCATTGCCAGGGAACGTCTTCATGAACCAAAATATCGTCTTCCTGTTTTCGTTCGGTTGGAATGTTTCTCGAAATATTGACTTCTGCGTTCACAGATTACTCTCAGTTCAATTTGAATGGGAAATTCCTGTTTCATCGATTTTCTCCGTAACCATGGAAGCTTGTAGCTTGAAAGTCGACCTAATGCCTTTTCGGGTCATACTGCATAACTGTGTAAATTTTCGCTGCATTCCACCAAGCCGTTTCGACGTTTATCCGACTACACCTACTTACTTAAATATACAACGTCCGACCACTTCCAATTTATATAGTAGATTACTAGTAGTATTACTCATACAGTAATACAATTTATATAAGCAAAATGATGTCAAACTTATATAAGAGTTTCTGAAAAAACAAGATCAAATTTTTTTATAAATTTATGAAGAAATGTACTAAAAACTTTTTTTTCTCAAGATGTCCTTGTGAAACCTGGGGGCATCCAGTAAATACAGAAGTTAACGAGTTGAATGTTCACTTGATCAAACAAATGTATTTCAATTGTCAAAACTGACCAACATTCTACCAACGTGTGTGTTTCCCTTCATCGGGTCTATGGTGCAGTGACACACTACAATTTAACAAAACAAAAGAAAAACACAGTAAAGTAATTCGAAAAATATAGTCGGCACATTGCTGGTCTTCTATATCGTCATTTGACGTGTTCAAAATAGCAATCAAAAGAACCTGAATCAAGAGAAATTTCCCTCAATTGATTTGTTTATGGATTTGTTTCGTCTCCTCTGAGTTCTCTGATCTCATGACACCTCTATTTAGGCACTCTCGGTAGAGATCTCTCATTAGGGTGGTGCTTTCCTTTCCCATCCCTCCCCCAAACTCCTACTCATCCCTCCCCCAAACTCCTACTCAGTTTTCCTCCCCAGAGCATCAGGCTTGCGGAATTCCTACCTTTCATATGTCTTTCCTACAAGTGTTGACTTATAACAGTTTAAAATTAACAGCATCAATTCTCAATTATCTTGAAAGCCTGTGAATTGTCTTTAAAGTGTGTCCGTAGAAAAACAGTTTCAGTGGGTGTGTGAAAGTACAAAACGGAACTGTGACTGCATTATATTAAAAACTAAAATCTTTACTTTACTGCAAATTGTTGCAACAATCTGTCCACTTGTAAACACTCACTATAAACATTTGAATTAACAAGCCTATTTTTAGATATGTCTCATAAACATTTGAATTAACTCACCTGTTTTTAGATATTTTTTGCTAATTCATTACAGGATGTTAAGAGTTAAGCCTGTATGACCTGGATGTCACCACCTTCATCAGTCTGGGGTGCCTTACATAATATTCAAGCAAAAGGTACTTGACTGATTTCTGGTTGATATCGTCTCCCACACCCCTCCCTGTCCCTCCAACCCATCCATCCTAGCCTCCCATTTCTGGGTGGGAAATGACAACGGACTGGATTGTGTAGGAATTATGTTAGCTGAAAAATGGGTAGATAAGGTAATTGACGTAAATAGAGTAAATGACAGAATAATTAATATAAGACTAGTTCTAAATAGAACTACTGTGACAATAATATCCGCTTATGCACCCCAATCAGGTCTACCTGATGTTATAAAGGACAGGTTCTATGAGATGCTAATGCACACTACCTCCCAAATAACCGACAGCGACTACTTTATTATTGGTGGTGACCTAAACGGTTACGTTGGACAACATAGTGATGGCTATGATGGAATCCATGGAGGATATGGGGTTGGAAATAGAAATGAGGAGGGCTTCAGAATCCTGGAATTCTGTGACGCTAATAACCTAACTATCTGTAACACAAACTTCAAAAAACAAGAAAACCACTTGATCACTTATAGATCAGAGTAACACGCCAGCCAGATAGATTATATCCTTACTAGAAAACGTGACAAAGTGTCTGTTGTAAACACTAAATCCCTCCCCCGTGAAGAATGCACCTCCCAACATAGCCTAGTAGTTAGTGAAAAATAGTCAAAAATAGACGTACTCAACGATAGAGGAGGCCTACCTTGAGGAGAAGAATATGGAAGTTTAAGGACCCCATAGCCAGTGACAAATTTAAAAGCTTATTACTTTATGCCTTTGACAATAAGGAAGACCAATTAGAGACATGCAATATAGAGGAACAGTGGGAATTCTTAAAAGTTAACCTGCTGAAAGCAATGGATGAAATCTGTGGCTGGAGCAGACCTATTGGCAGGAGAGTAAATTGGTGGTGGAACAGTAAGGTGGAGGAGACAGTCAAGGCCAAAAAGCAGGCTTGGAAAGTATGGCAGGATGGGGGAAGTAGAGAGCACTATCAAGTGGCCAGGAGAGAAGCTAGGAGACAAGTGTACTTTGCAAAAGGGGAAGCAGAGGATAGAAAGTTCAAACATGTTCTACAACGTGAGGTGTTCAGGATTGCTAGACAATGTGTCAAGGAAAACCGTGATATTGTTGGGGAGAAGTGTGTCCGTAATGATAACGGTGTACTTGCCCTCACTGATACTGATAAGAAGATAGCCTGGAAATGTCACTATGAGAGATTATTAAATGAGGAGAATAAATGGGAAAAAGATAGTCTGCCCCAAATCGATCCAATTGAAGGATCAGCGGTGCAAGTTAAAGGTAGTATAATAAGTAAGGCAATCAAAGATATGAAGACAGGCAAGGCAGCTGGGCCTTCAGAGATAGTTGCTGAGATGTTGAAGGCATCTGGAATGGTGGGACATACTATGGTCACCCGTATAGTTAACCAAGTAATACAGAATGGGGTCATACCAAAAGACTGGCGTAGCAGCACCATCATTAACTGCTACAAGGGTAAAGGGGATGCTCTAGATAGGGGAAACTATAGAGGCATAAGTTAGTTGACCAGGTCATAAAGGTCACAGAAAGAGTTATAGCGCAACTAATCAGCGAGCGAATTGATCTAGATGAAATGCAGTTTGGGTTTGTGTCAGGTAAAAGTACCACAGACGCTCTTTTCCTTGTACAACAACTACAGGAGAAGTACCTAGCTAAAAGTAAACCCCTCTACTTAGCTTTTGTAGACCTGGAGAAAGCCTTTGACAGAGTCCCCCGCTCCATTATCTGGTGGGCTCTTAGAAAACTAGGTGTTGATGAATGGCTTGTGAGAGCTATACAAGCTATGTATAAAGAAACAGTCAGTAAGGTTTGAATTAACAATGAATATTGTGAAGAATTTAGTGTAAAAGTTGGTGTTCATCAAGGCTCTGTTCTTAGCCACCTCCTATTTATTATTGCCCTTCGGGCTATAACAGAGGAGTTCAAGACCGGCTGCCCATGGGAACTCCTATACGCAGATGATCTAACTCTCATAGCTGAATCTATGGCTGAACTAGAGAAGAAATTCCAAACATGGAAGCGTGGCCTAGAATCAAAAGGCCTTAAAGTTAACTTGTCTAAGATTAAAGTTCTAGTTTGTAGAAAGGAAAATAGGGCACAGGTGCCCTCAGGGAAATGGCCATGCTCAGTTTGTAGGAAAGAGTAGGCATAAATTCTATTTTATGTCCCAAATGCAAACTATGGGTACATAAAAGATGTAGTGGGATCACAGGTAAACTAACTAAGAACGTAGACTTTATATGTGGCCGATGATCAGGTGCAATAAGTAGCAAGTGTCCACGGGATACTAGCTCCTTCTATTGCCCAGATGGTTCTATAGCAATAGTGGACACCTTCCGTTACCTGGGTAATGAAATCAGCAGTGGTGGAGGGTGTTCTGAAAGTACAGTAGCCAGAGTCAGAACTGGATGGAAAAAGTTCAGAGAGCTTATACCACTGTTGGCCACAAAAGGTTTCTCTCTAAAAATGAAAGGTATGATGCCTGTATATGAACAGCAATGTTACATGGCAGTGAGACATGGGCATTGCGTGCAGAAGACCTGCGCAGACTGGAAAGGAACAAAGCATGCATGCTGTTGGATGTGTAATAGTAATATATGTGAACGGCAAAGCATAAATGAACTAAATGAGAAATTAGAAATAAGAGGGATCAGATGCTGTTTACTTGAGAGAAGACTACGTTGGTATGGCCACGTGATGCGCATGAAAGACGACAGCTGTATAAAAAAGTGCAGGGCGATCAAAATTGATGGTAGTTACAGAGTAAAAACCTGGGACGATCTGATAAATTCCGACCTTACACACTTACACCTCTCCAAGACAATGTCACTGGACCGAGATCTTTGGCGCTACGCAGTAATACAGGGCACCCGCCTTGCCTATGTACAAAGCGAAACCTACAGAAGTTGTTTGACCAAAAACCAATGTCAAACATTGCAGTGTTGATTTTAGCTGTCTTTTGTTCTATTTTATTCAATCAACTACATTTGAACCAAATGTCTGTTGAGGTGGAACTGCTAACTGGCTGGTTGGTGGTCATGGTGATGGTGGTCGTGGTGGTAGTATTGGTGAATTAGGGCATGCAATCCATGATGCAGGCAAATCACCATGGCAGAGAGTGAGGCAGTGGAGCCTTACGCCCTATCCCCCACTGGAAAATTATTTGCCCCTCTCATCTGTGAATGTGATATGAACTAATTTTAATGTGAGAAAATGCAGTTCTACCAACAGGCCACACTTCGGACTTGGTACCTCGCTCCACTAGTCTTGATGCCCAGCCCTCCACCACCACCGTTAGTAATGCCCCGGTTATGGACCCGCGATAATGACCATTATTGGTTACGAGAGAAATCTGAGAAAATAATAAAACCTACAAATAATGAGATATTTAAAATTTATTTGTAAATCTGTTCAATTCTCTGTTTCTTTTGGGTAAATTCATCGATACTATAAATTATATCAGCACCATGCTCTGCCTTTATCTTATTCAAACGGTCTATATTCATGGAAATAAGACCAAATTACTCACTTTGAGAACACTTATAATTATTTACTTGCTTTAATGAAGAAAATGATCTCGCATAGGAAGAAGATATGATAGGTATGGTCAGAATCATTGTCAGCCAAATGTTTTCAGAGCAATTACAGAATTCAGATTGTCCTGCGATTGTTTGTGTCTTGTCAAAGCTGTAATAAAATTGTTCAAATAGTAGTAGCTGTAATTGTACATGTGTTTTTATGTTGACAAAATAATTGACATAAAACGGAACAATTTCTTCAGAATGGAACATCCTGTCATCCACTCATACTGTTACCTATTACTTGTGCGACCAAAACCCTTAGGGGCATCCCACTTGATGACCGATATGCACATACAAATGGCAAGAGCTCAGCTGTTGGGTCTCGACTCTTTATAATATAGCCATACCCTATTACCCCAAGTATCATTTAACGTCCATTATCCATGCTAGCATAGGTAGGATGGGTCGATCCTTTGGCAGAGAATCAGGTAAGAGGACCATGTTTCACTCACTCAAGGGTGATTTGGGCTTGGTTTCTACAGCTGGATGCCATTCCTAACGCCAACCACATTTACAGTGTGTGCTGGGTGCTTTTTGTCATGACACCTGGTGTGGGAAAGGAACTAGGGAGGGAGGGGGAGGAAGCTTGGCGACATTGAGGACGTAGGTAATAGGGGAAGGATGGTTACCACAAAGGGAGGTGTGTGAAAGGGGAGAAGGTAGAGGAAGGTGATGCTTATTAGATGTATGCCTCAGCTCAAGCATATAAGAGGGCGGGTCTTCTGTAATACTGCATAGCGCCAGAGGTCGCGGTCCTGTGTCATTGGGTGAGGTGTAATTGTGCAAGGTCAGCTTTTATTACCTCATCCCAAGTCTTCCTAGGCCTGCCCACTCCATAGGTACCATCAACTTTGAGCGCTCTGCACCATTTTATACAGCTGTCATCCTTCATATGCATCACATGTCCATACCAGCGCAATCTCCTTTCCTGCACACAACAACTGATCCCTCTTATGCCCAATTTCTCACGCAGTACATTTATACTTTGCCATTCATGTATATTGCCATTGCTCATCCAGCGAAGCGTGGAGGCTTCATTTCTTTCCAATCTTTGCAGGTTCTCAGCTCACAGTGCCCAGGTCTCGCTGCTGTGAAACATTGTTGTTCGTATACATGCATCATGCAGGCTGCCTTTTATTTTGAGAGAAAAACCTTTCTCCAGCCTGATCTCACTCTGGTTACTGTGCTTTCAGAACACCCTCCTCAACTACTGATTTGGTCACCGAGGTAACAGAAACTATCTACCACTTCTATTGCGCCATCTGGGCATTTGAAGGTGATTGTATCCTGAGAGTTCTTGCTACTTACTGCCGCTGTGCACTGGCCATAAGTAAAACCTACATTCTTTGTTAGCCTGCCTGAGATCCCACTACATCTCTTATTTACCCATTGCTTGCATAGAATGGAATTTCTACTTACTCCTTTTCTGCACACCGAGCAGGGCCATTTCCCAGAGGAGATCTGGGCTCTGTTTTCCCTTCTACTTACTAGGATTTTAGTCTTTAGACCTTTAGATTCTAGGCCGTACTTCCAGGTTTGGAATTTCATCTCAAATTCAGCTATAGATTCGGCTATAAGTGTTATGTCATTAGCATACAGAAATTCCCATGGGCAGCCAGTCTTAAACTCCTCTGTTATTGCCTGCAGAACAATAATAATCAGGAGAGGGCTAAGAACAGAGCCCTGTTGGGCACCCACATGCATGCTAAATTCTTTGCTATTGTCATTGTTAATTCTGACCTTGCTGACTGTTCCTCTATACATGGCTGGAACTGCCCTCACAAGCCATTTGTCAACTCCTAGTTTTCTAAGAGCCCACCAGATAATGGAACAGGGGGACTCTGTCGAAACCTTTTTCCAGGTCGACAAAAGCCAATTAGAGGAGTTTACTCTTAGCTAGGTACTTCTCCTGCAGTTTTCTTACAAGGAAGAGGGCATCTGTGGTATTTTTACCTATTCTCCTTAAGGCTGTCGCTATCACAATGAAAACTCAGATCTAACTAGGGAAGAAGTTAATATAGTGATAACAGCAAGAAGATAAGTTATAAAGTTTGAGGGTGAGTACTGGGTACATAGAGATAGAGTAATAATTTCAATATCACCATTGGAGTGAGTGATTTGACACAAGTTACAGATATAGTTAGAATCTACAGAGTGCATAAACTCCATAATGAACTTAAAGATCTTGAAGGGGCATATACAGAGACGATACTCTTCTATTAGTTAGGAATACAAATGGTCAGGTATTAGAGAGAAAACGTAAACATATTATATCATAGGGCGGTGGATTGGCAGTATCGGTAGAAGGTCGGACGCCATGCTTTCCAGCATAGTTACGTCCCTTTACGATCTGAGTTCAAATCCCGCCGAGGTTGACTTTGCCTTTCATCCTTACGGGGTCGATAAAATAAAGTACCAGTAATGCACTGGGTAATTGCTGGCCTTGTGCCTAAAGTAGAAACAATTATATCATTCTTCAATCAGATTGGCTTAAAAATAACGTTTGAACATAACTTTAGACTGGCTAAATTCTTAGATATTATCATAAGAATAATTGGAATCTATCTCATATTAGTTGTAATTCTAACCCCCCTAAATCAATAATAAATTCTATAGCTAAGAATGTATCACTTAGGATTTCCTGACTCTCAGCCTCTGTAGATATATTTAAGGAACATGCCGAATACTATGATAATAATGCATTAAGGAAAGTAGGATATAGATCTGAGATAGAGTACCTGGATAAAACTGAAGAAAATAGATATTCTAGGCACTACCCACATAATAAAAACCCCAATACTAGGTGTAAAACTAACTGTACTAACCAACATAGACCAAATAGTTATTCTGGAGGTACAACTGATAACACAGATAATAAAACAAAAACAATATCTGGAAAATCTCGGACAGGATCCCAACATAATAATATTCCTAGAAGAACAAGGAAAAAAATCATACCTATTGTATAATCCTCCGCACAATAACAAAATTAAATCTAAACTACCTTCTATATTTTTTTAATATAATAGATAAAAACATAAGTACCACAAAATAATAAATAGAAATACTATTAGGTTATCTTATTCCACAACTATGAATTTAGAAGGTTATATAAATAGCTTAACTAGAAAACGCCTTCACATACATAATGATAAACCTAATACTCTTAGTGGAAAAGACACGAATATATCTTCCTCTCAACCAAAAGTTTAAGTGCAAAAAATAATATAGAATTCCACTTACAGCCTGGCAGATTATATAGATTATATTATTGTAATAATAGGGAACCAATCCACATTCTAATTGCAACTGCAGGAAACCAGGCAAATGCCCACTGTAGAATAAGTGTGTTTGAGAATATGATATAACCAATGCAAGATTAAAGTGCATAACCAAATATTCAGGTATATAGGAGTTACATCCAACTTTTTCAAGAAAAGATGGCATGTACACACACATTCGTTTAAGAACCCGAAACTTTGTAAAAGACCACATAGCTGTCAAATTGATGGATGTACATTGAACAAAATTATTGTTGTTGTCATACTGCTACAACTAATTTTCAACCAATAATGGTTCAGATATTTTGTAGGACTGAATCCACTTGTCATTTACTATCCCCTGATACTACCATAAAGCTCCCACCCTTCCCTACTCATATCTGTATTAATTGATCTCAACCTATCTTACCCTCTCTTCCACCTCTTTCCCCTTCTTAAATTCTTCACTGTCCTTCCTCTTTATTTCTTCCTATACTTTTGCATTTCTGCCTAAAATACTATCCTCCATATATCTTTCCCTCTCTATTTTTTCATTACATGAAATTGTCAACAACTTCTAAAAAGCTTCCCTGGCAACTCAAAAAATCTATATCCCGTGTGCCTTTAGTGCATTTGTGACTTACTTAGTCTATTTTTAACATGTCTGTAATCTTACTACATCTCTTGTGCATCCATAAATTACACTGAGTATACCTTATGGGATTATTTCTGGCCACCCCTTTTCAACATACCAAATAAGGTCACTTCCCTGATGTTATCAGCTTCCTGTTCTCTTTCCTACTTAAAACTTGTCTTTGTTAAGTTTATTTTTAGGCTTTTTGACTCTAGGTTTTTCTTCCATGCTTAACATTTTGTCTCTGACTCTCAGTTATAAGGGTTAGGTCATCAGGAGTTCCTATGGACTGAGCCCTGTTAGATGCTCACCTGTACTTCAAATTCATCACTGTACTTATTGCCAACCCACACCTTGCTGGTTGCACCTTTATATGTGGCTGCAAGGCACTCATCTATACCTAACTTCCTAAGTGCCCACCAAATTACAGAACTGGGGACCTGTCAAATGCTTTTTCCAGGTCTACAAATGCTTGGTATGGTCATTTACTCTTAGCTAAGTATTTCTCCTGTAGTTGTCTCGCCAGAAAGAGGGCTTAGGTAGTTCCTCTAATGTATGTATATATATATATATATATATATATATATATATATATATATATATATGTGTGTGTGTGTGTGTGTATGTGTGTATGTGTGTACACACACACACACACACACAGACAGAGAGAGAATTATTGAAGCGCTGGGTGATTTGAGAATGTAGGAATCCCAAATGCAGAAAATAATTGTAACAACAACCAATAGCTATTTTCAAATTTCAATTCACCCACCATTTTGATAATTCATAAGATTTATTTTTATCCAGTTCTAGCAACAATCTCAATTTAGATGGAATGGGTGGTTAGCTACCCCTTAGCATAATGGTAAACACATTTACATCACACACAAGAGATGGACAGTTCAATTCTCTGTAGCAACTGCTGGCTACTTTTATTCTGTCTGTTGCTATTAGTTATAGCTATCGATTGTTGTTACAGATATTTTCTGCATTTGAGATTCCCACATTTTCAAATTTCAAACCACCTATCACTTCAATAATTCATAAGTTTTGTTTACTTCTGACTCTTGCCACAGGCTGTTTAGTACAGCACCTAAATTGGACAGAATAGGTTGCCTGCCTCTTAGCATAATGGTTAAAATATTCACATGATATTAAAGATATGGAGTTTGATTCTCTGCAGTGACTGCTTGTCACTTTTTCTGTCCCTAGAGACATTTTACTAGAGTCATTAAACTAATATGTTGTTAGTTATTTTCACACACACACACAACACACAACACACAACACACACACACACACCATAATTTGATCTACAATTGTTTCATCCTCATAGAATGATTTATATATACATACATTAGAGGAACAAAATCAGTTATTTTCTAAATAATTACCTCAACACGTTCATCTTTTCGAACGCACAAAAATTCAGATTTTTGTTTACCTTTTATACAACTCCTCAATCAACAAGAGCTTTTGTTTGTCACGTGCAGCATGACTTTCATTCTGACTGGCATTCAAACGAACATCATATATCAAAATAGTTTTGTGACCATAGGCAATGTCACATTTTATACATAATAAATTCTTTATAAATGCCAAAAAAAACACTTTTATTTCCAGACGCATACACCCACGTATACACACTCCCATATACATGCCCAAATGTATAAATTATCAACCTTAGTAACAATAATAATATGACAAAACTAAGTAGATTAGTGAATCAATCAATACATTTTACCGGCATACGTCAAGACGGACGGTCTCAAAAGCGAAAGTAAATTTATTTTCATTTTCGAACGTCGTGTTTACATTTTGTGTGTGTGTTTAGATCTAAATTAGTATCGTTTTAACTGATTATATATATATGTATATGTGTGTGTAGTTGACGGTTGAGAGAAGAGTTCTCAATACCGAAGTAATCTTGTAATGAGGCTTGCAGAATGGTGAGTCCGCCATTCTAGACGCTGCTGCCTTGCAGAAGTCCCAAATCGAAGCTCTGACACTCTCGTCCCCATCATTCAGAAGGGATTTTGCCAGGCAGCCGCATCATCTCCGATGGTTGGGCTTCCTATTCGGAAATTGAAGGTGGGATTTACGTTCATGATGTGGTGCACGAACGGAACTTTGTAGACCTGCGGACCTTGATGTGCACACACAGCTCATAAAGAACACATGGAGTCGTGCAAAGAAGAAGCTTCGTCGCCAGCATGTTTCGTTTGAACACACACACAAAATGTAAACACGACGTTCGAAAATGAAAAATAAATTTACTTTCACTTTTGAGACCGCCCATCTTGACGTATGCCCATTTTACCCATAAAACAAAATATATACTCTAGTGATTAATTAGGGGGAAGGAAGGTAATTTAACGTTGGTAGCTACCCCAACCTCATCAAGTACACCCAACCTCTCACACACACACATCTAAAGTACAAATTCCAGCACCTCCACAATCCAAAAATTACTGCAAGCATGCATATACCCACACACGTGTATTCGCAGATATGTATGTATATGTACTATTATATAGGTATATCAAATATCACTACATGAGCTAATTAAAGGGAGGCATATAATCCAGAATATACATGTGAGCATGTGTGTGTACACACTCACCCACAGGTGTGAATACTCCAGCATTAATTACTCCAAAGTTAATTACCTACAAATGAAATAAAATTTAGTTATCAAATATATAAAAAAAAAGGATATACATATATGCATAAACACACACACACATACACATATATAAACATACCCACACAGACACAGGCACACATATATATATAGAATAGAATTAGGATTTAGCTTCAGGCATAGCTGTATTCAGATATGTATTGGAATTTTGTATTTCTAAAGAAACATGCATGTTTATGGGTAAACATTTAGAAAGCCATAGCTATGCAAAAAACACTAGGGGCTATCACCCTCTGGTATCTCCCTCTCTCACCTTCGTTTAACGTCTATCTTCCATATTTATATACACATATGTATATACATATATAAAAAAAGATATATACAAATAAAAAAGGTAGACATAAAAGTAACGGGGATAAATGGAAATGAAAAAGCCCTTATGCAAGAAAATAATTATTATTGACTCAATAATATAAATGGGTAAAAATATATGAAAAAGAAGTTGAAAATGCAATTGGAGTCTTTAAGAAGGTTTGTTTACAATAATTTATAATTTTACCAGCTTCAAAAGTTTTATGATTTTCAAAAGTGGCTATGCCGATATGTAACTTGCATCTAACTGATATTGGAAATTTCTTTCAGTTTTATGCAAAAAATGTGGTTCAGATTGCTATAAGTATAATTTGATAAACAGGATCATCGCGTGGTTAGGCACTGAATTTGGTGGTACTTTCATGCCAAAAAATGGGAGTGTCATGGTGATTATGGACTGCAGCAATTCATGCCTATTTTCCGCATGTTCAATAAAGGGAAGTTGGTATTGTCTTTGTGGCAATCCTTAAAATTCAAAAGTCAGGAATTTTGTTTTTATGTGTGTGTAGCTAATTTTTGTGTTTCCTGCTACGTCCAAATAATAATAACCATAACAACAGCAACAAAAATAGCAATAATAATAATTATTACTATTACTATCACCATTGTAATGAATAATGCTTTCTTTATTAACCACAAGGGTTTACACAAAGTAGACATTAAGGACAGTACAGGACAATACAGGACGGTACAAAAGGGCATTTCTGCATGTAAAAAAACAAAAAAACAGAGGATATAATAATAGAACAATGAAAAAATTCCCCAATAGGGGGGAGACTTCTGAGGGCCATCGTGGAGAAGCCCATTAAAAAGCCACGGTGACCCTGACCACCAGGGCAATTGTCCTCTGGAGGGTAGTTAAAGTCTATTCAGACGTGGTTTGTATTTTTTAATAAATATATTTTATTTATTTGTGTTTGGTCTGTAGCATTATCTGGACAATGGTATAATGGGAAAACCTGGAATTTAGGGAGTGGTATTTGTCTTGTGGCGGAGTCTCTTAATTGCTGGCAGCGAATTGTCATTCTGTTTCTGAGGGTGAATTTGGTGAGCCCTAATATAATCTTCGTTACACCCTTTACATTTAATGGCATATATTAAATTGTTTGTTGCACAGGTCAAATTATTTTTTCACAAAAAAGTTTGTCATGATTTAAATCATGAGTTACAAATTCAATGAAAAATCCTTTGTGTAATACTTAGGAACACACAAACACTTTAATTATGTCTTTAAATATTGTATAATGTCTTTTACACTATCACTCCTTAATATATAACTATGTATAGCACCACTTAACCCCTATCCTCCTCCCCTTCCATACACCTCCCATGCCCTAACACTCCATCCACATCCTAATTACCCCCCCCCCCTTCTCCCATGCCTTTACCCCCCCCCCCCCCAGCACACTGTAAAGTCGTCACAGCTATTTGTGATTCGAGGCATGAAAGCTTGCAGAATTAATTTGTACTTCTGTAACAGGCAATGTGAACATTGTGTAGATATGTTGTTTTTTTTTAACAGTCCTTCATTGGTTCATGCAATCTAGGATTCCTAGATATTTGTATCTGTCATCACTTGGATCACTCAATCATTTACCAGATGAGAATTTTCATGTTGATAACTGCACATTTTGTGATGTCAAATTCCATGCCTATGTCCTGGCTGAACTATCTATACTAGCAGCTTTATTTGTGTTTCAGACAAACAGCTTTAAATCATCCATAAAAAGCAGGTGGTTTAAAGATGTTAGAAGTACCTTTCCCCCAACACATACCCTATCCTCACTTTCCTTAGCACTAATGATTTTGGCATAAGAGCAATGGGGAAAAGGATTCATCCTGAAAAATACCTCTATTCATATTCACATTGCCTAGGGATCTATTATATGTGTAGACATTAGTTCTCTAATCCTTCATGCTAGAGTCTACCAATTTGCTTAGGTTATTTGTCACCTTTGTAGATTCAAGAATCTATGAATGCGGCAACCATATTGTTTCCCCATTGATGTTTCATGCAGTTTTTTTGTTCTATTAGAGTGTTCCAGTTATCAGTTTCCAAAGCGGGCTTAAGCAGACAATAGGTCTGTAAATTTTACCTACAGGACTATTTCATAGGGTCCTTCAGAATAAGAGTGGTCTGTCCTTTAACCATCCAGCTTGGCACCTCACTCTGTGCAACACATTCATTAAGATGGACATCAATGGATGCTGTCTAGTTCAGGAGCCTTCCACTTTGATAATCTTTTATCTTACATATTGATGTCATCACTATTGATTGTAACTGGGTCTTGTTTGTGTATTTCTTCAAGCTGTCTTCGGATATCACCAATCCACTCAGAAATTATGCTGTTGTTTGCAGATGTACACCACAGATTGCTCCAGAAGGTTGCAGCTTCGTGTGGATATATATGCATATATACACATATGTACACGCACATATATATATAAATTGAGTATAAAGTTTGATTGTTCTTAGCTATCACATCATGAGGTATATCTGCATAGTGTTCATATCATCTGTTAGGATATGATGTTGGGCTGTAATATAAAAATGTTTTATAGTTTATGTTTACAACCTGAAATTGCCTAGGATTTTTTGTTTAAAATACGTTCGTTGACATAAAGGATTTTTAGGGCTTTAACGGCACAAAGATCACAAGGTCTTTTATTTCCATTATAGGATCTAACTTCAGCTAAGATCTCCCAGTATATCATATACCGGATGTTATTGTCTTTTAAACTCCAGATATAGGTTGAAACTGAAGTATATTCTTTCTTAAAGGGTTTGGAAATGAATGAGAGTGCATATATAAACACTGCTTACCCCTTTAGCATTTAAACCGGCCATATCCTGCCAGAATTCTCTCACCCCTTTCTGTTCAATCTGGTCATAACTGGCCACTCATACTGATGTTAAGGTATTGTTCTCAAAATATATAATATCAAAATCTCGATTCGATATTATGTAAGATAAAGCCTTTACCACAAAAATAGTATATATAGAGTAATGTAAATGCTAAAGGGTTAAATCTATTGGCAATTAATGCTATGTAAGCCTTACTAGTAGTAGGTGTATCAACCTTTCATTTATAAACTATATTGCTAGATAGGCATTTCTCAGCTAAAGGGCAGTAGTCTCTATTGATACAATTGTAACTAGAATTCAATTTTTTTCAAAGCAAGAATTTTTCATCTCAAGAGAATGTCTTTGCACGCTTCCATTATGTCTTTCTATTTTCTAGGCAATATTTCGTCGGATTTTTCTTTTCAAATATTTGAATCTGCATCTACAGATTAATATTTCTCAGTTTCAGATGATCCCACTTAGGGTGAAAGCAGAAATTATTTGCTTAAACTTTTAATCTGTGCTAATCTATATATATATATTAGCAGATGTCTGTGTATTTGTATGTCTGTGCATAATGCCAATGAGGGTGTGAGAGGGGAGAGAAAACGACAGAGAGAAGAGAGAAAGAAACAGAGAGAGAGAACAAGTTTCTATAGAAGTTGCAAGAGAGGGGGATAGCGGGAGAGAGATGCTGTGTTTGATACTGTATGTATGTGTCAGTATAGATACATGTGTGTGGAAATAAGAGGGGAAGGAAAGCAATAGCTATTAACATATGTGTCCAATTATGTCCAAAATTTGAAGATTTGATTTAAACCCTCTCGCTAACTACCCCATACCCCTCCCACCCGCCCCCACTCTCCACCATTATTATTTGGACCAATCATAAGTCAGCGGCCTATGCTATCACTTCTCCTGGTTGCTTTTCGATATGATGGATGGACTAAGAAATTCTGGAGAGTCTGATAAAGACAAATTCACCTCATGCTGCCGGACGAAAAGGCAAGGACTCCTCCTCTTTGTTTCGGCCGCGGATGGCCAACATAACCCCAACCCCAGCCCCCTCACCCCTCCCCACACCCCACCGTTCCCACCCACCAAACGCAATCCAAAACTTCAGAGTTGGTACCATGAATGTAGGCACCTTAAAAGGTCGCTCTAACGAGGTTGTAGAAATGCTTGAACGTAAGGAGGTTGATGTTTGCTGTATCCAAGAGACCAGGTAGAGGGGTGGTTCTGCTAGATTCATTGTGGGTAAAAAACGATGCTATAAGCTTTTCTGGGTGGGGTAGGAATCATGTTAGCAGAAAAATAGGTAGATAAGATAATAGACGTAAATAGAGTGAACGACAGAATAATTAAAATAAGACTTGTCCTAAATAGAACTACTGTGACAGTAATATCTGCGTATGCACCCCAATCCGGACTGCCTGGCGCTATAAAAGACAGATTCTTTGAGACATTGATGCTCACTACCTCCCAAATAACCGACAGTGACTACATAATTATTGCTGGTGACCTAAATGGTCACATTGGACAACATTATGACGGCTATGACGGAATCCATGGAGGCTATGGGTTTGGTACTAGAAATGAGGAAGGCTCCAGAATCCTGGAATTCTGCGACGCAAATAACCTAACTATCTGTAACACTAACTTCAAAAAACGAGACAATCACTTGATCACTTATAGATCAGGGGAACACACCAGTCAGATAGATTATATCCTTACCAGAAGACGTGATAGAGTGTCTGTTGTAAACACTAAATCCCTCCCCCATGAAGAATGCACCTCCCAACATAGACTCATAGTCAGGACAAGATGTACTCGACAACAGAGGAGGACTCCTCAGGAGAAAAATATGGAAGCTAAAGGACCCCACAGCCAGTAATAAATTTAAAAGCATATTACTTGATGCTTTCGACAGTAAGGAAGAGCAATTAGAGTTGTACAATATAGCGGAACAGTGGGAATTCCTGAAAGCTAACTTACTGAAGGCGGCAGATGAAGTCTGTGGCTGGAGCAGGCCTATAGGCAGGAGGAGAGTAACGTGGTGGTGGAAGAGTAAGGTGGAGGAGTCAATTAAGGCCAAAAAGCAGGCTTGGAAAGTATGGCGGGATGGGGGAAGTAGAGAAGACTATCAAGTGGCCAGGAGGGAAGCTAGGAGACAAGTGTACTTCGCAAGAAGGGAAGCAGAGGAAAGAAAGTTCAAGCATGTTCTACAACGCGAGGACCAAAAACGTGAGGTGTTCAGGATTGCTAGGCAATGTGTCAAGGAAAACCGTGATATTGTCGGGGAGAAGTGTGTCCTTAATGATGATGGTGTACTTGCCATCACTGACGCTGATAAGAAGGTAGCTTGGAAGTGTCATTGTGAAAGGCTACTAAATGAGGAGAATAAATGGGAGAAAGACAGTCTCCCGCACATCGATCCAATAGAGGGACCAGCTAGTTGAAGGTAGTATAATAAGTAAGGCAATCAAAGATATGAAGATGGGTAATGCGGCTGGGCCTTCGGAAATAGTTGCTGAAATGCTGAAAGCATCTGGAACGGTGGGACACACTATGGTCACCCGGATAGTAAACCAAGTCATACAGAATGGGGCCGTTCCGAAGGACTGGCGTAGCAGCATCATCATTAACTGCTACAAGGGTAAAGGAGATGCCCTAGATAGGGGTAACTATAGAGGCATAAAATTAATCGACCAGGTCATGAAGGTCACAGAAAAAGTAATAGAGCAACTAATCAGAGAACGAATTGATCTAGATGAAATGCAGTTCGGGTTTGTGTCAGGTAAAAGTACCACAGACGCTCTTTTCATTGTACGACAACTACAGGAGAAGTACCTAGCTAAAAGTAAACCTCTATACATAGCTTTTGTTGACTTTGAGAAAGCCTTTGACAGAGTCTTCCGCTCCATTATCTGGTGGGCGCTTAGAAAACTAGGTGTTGATGAATGGCTTGTGAGAGCTATACAAGCCATGTATAAAGAAACAGTCAGCAAGGTTAGAATTAACAACGAATATAGTGAAGAGTTTAGCGTAAAAGTTGGTGTTCATCAGGGCTCCGTTCTTAGCCCCTACTATTTAGTATTGCCCTTCAGGCTATAACAGAGGAGTTCAAGACTGGCTGCCCATGGGAACTCCTATATGCAGATGATCTAACGCTCATAGCTGAATCAATGGCTGAACTAGAGAAGAAATTCCAAACATGGAAGCATGGCCTAGAATCAAAAGGCCTTAAAGTTAACTTGTCTAAGACTAAAGTTCTAGTTTGTAGGAAGGAAAATAGGGCACTGGTCTCATCTGGGAAATGGCCATGCTCAGTGTGTAGGAAAGGAGTAGGCAGAAACTCCATTTTCTGTCCCAAATGCAAAGTATGGGTGCATAAAAGATGTAGTGGGATCACAGGTAAGCTAACTAAGAATATAGATTTTATATGTGGCCGGTGCTCTGGTGCAATAAGTAGCAGCAAGTGCCCACAAATTACTAGCTCATTCCATTGCACAGATAGTTCTATAGAAATAGTGGACACCTTCCGTTACCTGGGTGACAAAATCAGCAGTGGGATAGGGTGCTCTGAAAGTACAGTAGCTAGAGTCAGAACGGGATGGAAAAAGTTCAGAGAGCTTATACCACTATTAGCCGCTAAAGGGTTCTCTCTAAAAATGAAAGGCAGGCTGTATGATGCCTGCATACGAACAGCAATGTTACATGGCAGTGAGACCTGGGCATTGTGTACAGAGGATATACGTAGACTGGAGAGGAATGAAGCTTGCATGCTCCGCTGGATGTGTAATAGTAATATACGTGAACGGCAAAGCATAAACGAACTAAGGGAGAAATTAGGAATAAGAGGGATCAGATGTTGTTTACTCGAGAGAAGACTACGTTGGTACGGTCAAGTGTTGGTACGTTGGTACGGTCAGCTGTATAAAAAAGTGCAGGGCGATAAAAATAGACGGTAGCCATGGAGTAGGCAGACCCAGAAAAACCTCGGACGACTTGATAAATTCTGACCTCACACACTTACACCTCTCCAAGACAATGTCACTGGACCGAGATCTTTGGCGCTACGCAGTAATACAGAAGACCCGCCTTGCCTAAGTACAAAGCGAAACCTACAGTCAGTAGGCACCTCTAACAAAAATACACCCCTGTCCCACTACCCCCACCCCATCCACACCACCCCCTTCAATGTGAAGTTATGTTGGTACCACAACATCCAGTCCGAAACAAATGAGGTCGTGTAGGTGTCATGACAAAAATACACACAGTCCACGCTGTAATGTGGCCGTGTAGGGAACACGGTAAAAACCTCCCAGTCCACACTGTAAACGTGGTTGGTGTTAGGAAGGGCATCTAGCCGTAGAAAACCCACCAGACAGTCCTATACGAGCAGGACAACCAATCTTGCCTCAAGTGGGAAAACTCCCATCCAAACCCATGCAAGCGTGGAAGATGGACGTTAAACGATGATAATGGTGATGATGTGTGCATGTGTGTGTACGTAGACATGTGCGTGTTTGTGTGTGTGGCATTCCACAGAAAGTAAAAAACTATCAACATGTGTGTGTACATGTGTGTATGTGCACACGTGCATGTTTGGTGTGTGTGTGAGTTTGTTTGTGGATGTTTGCATGTGTGTGTGTTTGTATTTTGTGTGCGTGTGTGCATTTTGTGTGCGTTTGCATGCATGTGTGTGTGTGGGGGGGGGGCATTCCACAATGCCATTTATTTCAATCATTCTTGTGAAGATATTCATGTAACTTTCACTCATTTTTTCATTTAATCCCCATTTTAATTTTCAAAAAAGTTTCCAAGAAAAATGTTCTCACTCTCTACAAGAGGAGACGGGATAGATGTACAGTGAAGCAAAGATGAGTACATGAGGAGAGCTGCTACGCGCAGGGACAATGAGTCACTATAGGCAAGAGGAAAATGGTTAGAACAATTACGTTAACAAAATGGAATCCACAGGAGACAAGAGTAAAAAAAGGAAAGAGAAAAATGTTTAAAGGATGCAAGACAAAGACAAGCTGCCAGAGTTGCCAATGAGATTAGACAAAGAAAATGAGATTAGACAAAGAAAATGACAATGAGATTAGACGAAGAAAAAGCCAGGAGCAAACAGTTGCTGCAAGACTTTGCCAATCCTCAGAGGAAAGCCATAAGCATCTTGATCAAGATAGGCTGAATACATTTGATAAAAGAGTTGCACCTTTCAAGGGGACTTGGAAAAGATCAGCTTTCAACTATGATCCAAAACATGATTATTCTACAGAGAAATTGATTGATATTAGAGCAATGTCAAAAGAGTGCAGTTTTTGTAAAGGAAAGAAATGGGAAAGAGAAACCTCCACTATGTGTTGTGGTGGAGGAACGGTTGTTTTACCGACGTTTGGTACACCCCCAGATACTTTGAAGGCATTGCTTTTGGGAAACAGACCAAGGAGCATGCACTCCTTGAAAACATTACGAATTATAATTCTGCTTTCCAAATGACCTCCTTTGGTAGTAATATTTTAAGAGAAGGTAACATAAAGCCAACTTTTAAAGTTCAAGGTCAACTATACCATTGTATTGGATCCTTGTTGCCAACTGAAGGCAAAAACCCTCAGTTTTTTCAGCTATATTTTGTGGCAAATTACAAGGAGCAGGCTTTGCAATGGTCATTTAACCTTCCAAATTTGAAAGAAAAGTTAATCTGTGATCTGCAAGATATGTTGCATGCAAAGAATAGCTACATCAGAAGCTTCAAATATGCATTAAAATCTACACCACCCACTGAATCCAAGATAGTTATTGATGCAGACAAAAAGCCTCTTGCCGAACACAGAGGCTGCTACAATGCCCCTGCCACAAATGAAGTAGCAGCAATTATTACAAGTGACGAGTATGGGAAGAGAGATATTATTCAAGGAAGAGAGATATTATTCAAGGAAGAGGAAATAAGATGCAGTGGATAAATGCAACCCAACGATGATTTGATGCACTCCAGTATCCATCAATCTGTGTATTTGGCAAAGATGGATATCACTTTGGTATAAAAAAAAACAGATCTTAAAACAAGAGCTCCTGCACTGACAAAAACAGTAAGCTGCATGGAATTCTATGCTTACCTTTTCATATTAAGAGAGCAAGACGTCAGTTTTTTTCATCGTTCATGTGAGCTCTTCCAGCAATTTGCAGTTGATATGTATGAACAAATTGAAGGAGAAAGGCTTCTTTACATTAGAACACATCTGAAAGATCTCCATGCATCAGATTACATTCACATGAGAGATGCAATCAGTAATGAAGGAGTATTGGCTGCTGATAACATGGAAGCTTTGTGTTATTCTTCCATCAAGCTTTACAGAAAGTCCACAGTATATGCATGAGTGTACCCAAGCTGCACTTACATATGTCAGACACTATGGTCATCCAGACCTCTTCATTACATTCACATGTAACCCAGCATGGCATGAAATAAAGAGTGAGCTTTATCATCATGAAGAACCCAGAGATCACCATGATATTATAGCTAGGGTGTTCAGACTTAAAGTCATAAAGCTGATGTATCTCCTAAAAAAATGTGAAGTCTTTGGACCAGTCAAATGTGATATGCTCACAATTGAATGACTAAAACAAGGATTGCTACATGCCTGCATTTTGATTTGGTTACATGAAAAACTTTGGCCAAATGATATTGATTTATTTATCTCAGTTGAACTGCCTGATCCACAGCTAGATACTTTGCTGCATGAAATTGTCAAGTCCCAGATGATTCATGGCCCATGCATGAGGGATAATGTGTACCAAGAACTACCCACATCCCTCTGTACAAGAAACCCAAACTGGAGAATGTGACTACCCCATTTAAAAAAGAAGAAAACCTGGTCATGGTGGATTCACTTTTAAAAAAAAAAGAGAAATAGGCAAGAATGCATCATTGACAACTGTCCTCTTACAAAAACTTTCAAAGCCCATATCAATGTTGATTTCTGCAACTCTGTTAAGTCTATTAAGTATGTTTGCAAATATATAAACAAAGTTTTAGATGTTGAAACACACTCTTATGCAGAATGGCAGTGAGCAGATAAATAAAAGTGACGAAGTTACACAGTATGAGAGAGGCAGATACATCAGTAGCAATGAGGCTTTTTGCCGCATCTTCAATTTTCCCATTCATGAGAGGCACCCAGCCATCATTCATCTGAGTGTCCATCTAGAGAATGGCCAAAGGGTTATATTTACAAAACAAACAGCCTTGTCACAAGCACTTTCTCCAAAAGAAACTATCCTAACTGCCTTTTTTTAAGTTGTGCCAAGAAGATGAAGATGCAAGAAAACTCCTTTACCTAGAATTATATCAAGTATTACACCTGGAGAAACAATAAATGGCACAAGAGGAAATGTGGGGCTGACACTCTTGCAAGAGTTTACAATGTCCACCCAAGCCAAGCAGAATGCTACTACTTATGGCTCCTTTTGCATGAAGTACGTGGTCCCAAATCATTTCAAGATTTGAGGAGGGTAAATGGTCATGTGTGTGAAACTTATAGGGAAGCATACTTTGAACAAGGTTTCTTAGAAAATGATGAGCATTGGGACCTTGCATTGACTGAAGCATCAGTGTCAGATTTTCCAAGGAAACTCCGTAACCTTTTTGCAATTATACTGAACATGTGTCAACTTGGCAGTCCCCTACAGCTTTGGATGAAACATCGTGAGGATATGGTTTAGGACTTAAAGTATGCAGTTGAACAGGCAAACCCAGATATCAATATTCAGTTCTCTGAAAAAATTTTTAACCAAGCACTGATTGAAATTGAGGATCAAGTTTTGGCCATGGGAGGCAAACATTTGCAAGAATCTGGTTCTGGACTGCCAAAAACAAACCGTCAAGTTAGTGCATTAACTTCAAGAGACAGCAAGTGAGACGAATTATAACATCACATGTATTTATTTGTGAATGAACATGAACCTAAACTTCTTCCAGAACAACACTGTGCATATGATAAAATTATTTCATCAGTCAGAGAAAAAAGTGGAGGAATTTTCTTTCTTGATGCTTCTGGTGGCACAAGTAAAACATTTGTAACAACATTGCTTCTATCCAAGGTAAGGCAGCAAAAAAGAATTGCAGTTGCTGTAACATCGTCTTGCATTGCTACCAGCCTTCTCCCAGGAGAACGAACAGCTCATTCTGCTTTTAAACTACCGCTAAACCTTGTCTCAAATGACAGTCCAATTTATAACATAAGCAAAGGTTCAGGTTCAGCAGAAGCGTTGCGCCAATGCCATCTGATCATTTGGCATGAATACACCATGTCACATAGAGGTGCAATGGAAGCTCTTGATAAGACCTGACAGGACATAAGAGGCAACAATAAATCTATGGGAGGACTTACATTAGTTTTATCAAGAGATTTCAGACAGACATTACCAGTCATTCCGAGAGGAATAAGAGCTAATGAAATAAAAGCATGCATTAAGTCTTCACACCTATGGAATAAAGTACAGAAATTCTCCTTCAACATGCGAGCTTTATTACATGGGATCCAATGTGTAGAACAGTTTTCAACCCAACTCCTCCAATTAGGAAATGGAAAAGTACCAATTATTGGGAATGGTGATATCAATTTGGATCATATTACTATCGTGGTGAATTCTCCAGCTGAATTGAAGAACAGGGTATTTCCAGACTTAAGTAATAATTATAATTCACATAAATGGTTGTGTGAAAGGGCAATTATTGCTTAAAAATATGAGACAGTAGCAAGGATTAACCACGAGCTAGTGAATAAGATTCCAACAGTCATTAAGGAGTACAAATCAGTTGATTCAGTCCTTGATGAAAATCAAGCTGTCTACTAGCCAACAGAGTACCTTAATTCTCTTGAGCCTCCTGGAACTCCTCCACAGAAGAGTCCCAATAATGATTCTAAGAATTTTAGATCCTCCTAAATTATGCAATGGGACAAGGTTGATTATGAAGACATTATCACTTAATGTGATAGAAGCTACCATCATCACTGGATGTTTCATTACAAGAATTCCAATCAAACCAACAGACATTCCATTTGAGTTCAAAACTAATGCAATTCCCAGTGCAACTTTGCTTTGCAATGTCTATTAATAAAGCTCAAAGTCAGACTTTGAAATCTACTGGCTTGCACTTAATTGAACCTTGCTTTTCTTGTGGTTGTTCCAGGGTGGGTAGCTTACAAGACTTATTTGTCTATACTCCAAACCAGAAAACAAAGAATGTTATTTACCCAGAAGCTTTTACAGAAGCATGTTATAGAATTTATCCCCCTTCATAAAAGTGGTAAATTTAGTATTTTCATTTATTATTTTCTATTATTCCTTCTGTATGTATTGACTTTCGAGCCTTTACTGGGGAAGCTGGAGCTGTTGCAGGGCATCCCACTCGAACCGGGATGCGGAAAGGCTGTGTCACTTTATGCGGACGACATTACCGTGATGGTGTCGGACACCTCAGAAATCGAGGTGGCCAGCACCTTATTGAAGGAATATAAGGGTGACAGGAGCAAAAGTTAACCCAGGAAAGTCGGTGGGCTTACAGCTCAGCACCTGGAGAGGCAAGTCCATGCTGTCCCACAGCGTCGTTGGGCGCTGGACAGATGGATCGGTAAAGTTGCTCGATTTTGGTTTGGAACAGACCTCCAGGTGGATAAGAATTGGGACGAGGTGATGATCAGGGTAGCCAGTCTCACCCAGAAATGGGCTGCGAGGAAGCTATCACTGAAAGGTTGGGCGGAGGTGGCGAATGCATACATCGCGTCCGTCATCTACTACAGCCTGACCGTCATGCCTTGCCCCATTCCGCACCTCGCCAAGTTGGAACGGCTCTTCTTCAAACTCTTGTGGAGGAGATAGGTCCCATTGGTGAGGCGGTCCATCTGATACCTGCATCCTCTAAATGGAAAGCTGGGTATGTCGTGGCTAATGATGTACAGACATGCACTGAGGCTGCATCATCTCCAGATATTCTGCCTAAACAGTGAATAGGTGTGGTCGCCGTTTATCAGATGGGCCTTTCTGCAGCTCATCTCTTTGACTGAGCTGCAGTCTTGGGTCAAGAAGAGACGGTGACTGGCATCTGGAATGTTCCCAAACACTCACTGCCCTCTACCAGGCAGCAATGCGGTCAGTGGAACTTTCGCTCTTGATTTCTATAGAGGATTAGTGGTGGGCAAGTGCGACGATGCACTCAGAGAGGCTCTGGGCATCGACAAAGTCGAACTGACCAGTCTGTTCCAGAAGATTTTCGACCCGGGGATGATGGATAACTTCCAGAAATTCCTCGCTTGGCAGTGCTACCGGGGAACACTGCCGGTTTGAGATAATCTCTACAGGCACGGAAGTACTGTCAGATGGACCTGCCTGAGATGCACGCAGAGCGATGAAACCATTCTGCATGCACTCATCCAGTGTCCGTGCTTTACTGACTTGTGGAGTTATGTCGAACCGCTGCTGTTGTGTGTAGATTGGATCTGGCTATTGGCCGAGTTCATAGTGAAGATCGACCCACCGCTTTCTTTTGGCCAGGAAGGGCAGGCAACTTTCCTCTGTCTGGTGGCAGTTGCGAAAGAGGTTGTATGGTGGACCAGGTTGAAAGGATTGAAGACAGACACTTTTCTCTTCAGCCAATCCCTCATCAACTTCTTCAAGTTTCACCTGGAAAGGAAAGTGAAGGTGGAGAGAGAAGTGCTTCCCCCCAGTAAAAGGTGGATGAATGTGGCGAGAATGGCCTGTGTGAGTGGCCCTACTCTGAGCCTGCACCTATAGGCTGGCTAATTTGAGGAGGAGAGGGGTGCCCTCCCTTGGTGCCCTTGAAGCGTCAGATGGTTCAGGATTGGTGGGGTACCGGAGTCACGCCTAGGTTGTCCATCCCACTAATGGGGAATTTATTTTGTTATGTTTATGCATAGTTTATTTTATATTTTCATTGTTAAATTTGTCTTGCCATTGTGCACTTTTACTCAAGCTTATTGTAAACCCCCACTCTCCGTGTCTTTGTATTGTCCCCTACATGTCGGCCCTTGTGGTCAATAAATGAAATCATTATTATCATGGTGGATTGGCAGTATCGGTAGAGGGTCGGACGCCATGCTTTCCAGCATAGTTACGTCCCTTTACGGACTGAGTTCAAATCCCGCCGAGGTTGACTTTGCCTTTCATCCTTACGGGGTCGATAAAATAAAGTACCAGTTATGCACTGGGTAATTGCTGGCCTTGTGCCTAAAGTAGAAACAATTATTATCATTATTATAAGGCGATGGATTGGCAGTATCGGTAGAGAGTCGGACACCATGCTTTGACGCAAAGAGTTATGGCCCTTTCCATTCTGAGTTCAAATCCTGCCGAGGTTAACTTAGCCTTTCATCCTTATGGGGTCAATAAATTAAAGTACCAGTAATGCACTGGTAATTACTGGCCTTGTGCCAAAAGTAGAAACAATTATTATTTGTATTATTTGTATTAAGAACAAAGGCAGCAAAACTGACTGTGGCAACCATCGGGGCATTTCTTTCCTGACCATCGCTGGGAAGGTTCTGGTTCGGGTCATGCTCAACCGCCTCATCACCAACATCTCGGAGGACAAACTGCATGAGGCCCAGTGTGGGTTCCGCCCAAACCGCAGCACGATCGACATGATCTTCTCTGTACCCCAGGTGCAGGAGAAGTGTGTCGAGCAGAACATGGACCTCTTTGCCGTCTTCATAGACTTGACGAAGGCATTCGACACTGTCAACAGGGAGGCCCTCTGGTCGATCCTATCGAAGTTTGGATGCCCGACAAAGTTTGTGAACCATATACGGCAATTCCATGACGACATGACCGGGCAGGTGCGCTCGGGCGTAGAGGCATTGGAGCTGTTCGGAATCACCAACAGCGTCAAGCAAGGATGTGTGCTGGCTCCCGTCCTCTTTAACCTGTTCTTCATCTGCATGCTCAATCATGCCGTCAGGGACCTCGAGCACGGAGTGTATCTGCGATATAGACTGGACGGCTCCCTGTTTGACCTGTGGCACCTGACGGCCAAGACAAGGACCATGCAGAGGATCATCCTTGAGGCACTTTTTGCTGACGACTATGCCCTCATGGCCCACAGGGAGTCTGACCTCCAAGTCATCGTCAACAAGTTCGTGGAGGCCTCCTGCCTCTTCGGTCTCACAATTAGCCTTGGCAAGACTGAGGTCCTGTTCCAGCCTGCACCTGCATCCGTCACCCACCCTCCTTCCATCTCCATCGGAGGCACCCAGCTAAAGACGGTGGACGACTTCAAGTACCTTGGCAGTGTCATCAGCAGCGATAGAAGCCTCGACGAGGAGATAAATGCTAGGATCTGCAAGGCCAGTCAAGCCCTTGGTCGCCTGAGGACACGCGTCCTGAACCAGCACAACATCAGGTAGTCCACCAAGCTCAAGGTGTACAGGGCCGTTGTTCTCACCAGCCTCCTCTACGGATGTGAGACATGGACCCTGTACAGAAGGCACCTGAAGCAGCTGGAACGGTTCCACATGCGCAGCCTGCGGTCAATCATGAACATCAGATGGCAGGACAAGGTCTCCAACCTCGAAGTTGTTGACATAGCTGAGACAACCAGTGTCGAAGCTAAGATACTGAAGAGCCAACTTCGATGGGTGGGACATGTCATCCGGATGGACGATCACAGGCTTTCGAAGCAACTGATGTATGGGGAACTCTGTTCGGGGAAACGAAAGCGGGGCAGGCCTCTCAAAATTTTCAAAGACTGCGTGAAGTCCAGTATCAACAACACTGGAATCGCGCCAAAACAACTCGAGTCCCATGCTCAGGACAGGACTGAGTGGCGAGCCCTTACCAGACGCGCCAAAGACTCTTTTGAAGAGAAGAAACGGGCAGAGGTCACTGAGGCCAGTGAAAGGAGGAGAATGGCATTAACAGCTGCCCCAAGCGACTCCGGTCTCTTCCCCTTCCCCCACTGTCCCCGGACTTGCAAGTCAAGGATCGGCCTCCACAGCCACCTTCGTGCCCACGGCACACGGGAACTAAAATATAGAAGATGTCATCATCGTTTATGATGGACAACTAAGATTATAAATTCAGAATTGATTTCATCATGTATCCCAATTGAAGAATAAATTGAATTTAGAATAACAAATTTCTATACAACATATTTTGCTTTTTTCTTAAATATAAGGAACAATTTCATTCCCGGGCAACGCCGGGGGCTCAGATTGTTTTTTCATATATGAGTGAAATTTGGTTGGTTGATGCAGTCATATGAATAAGCACATCAACTTTCGCGCCAGTTCGTGTTTGAGGGTTCTTTATTGTCATTTTCACTTGGAAAAATGGCTCAAAATGTTTTTTTATAAATTTAATTTGATTGGTTATGACTGTCACGTGAGTAAGTACATTAAATTTTGCGCTGTTAATTAAATTTTTGAAATCATTTAGCTGGTCGAGTGCGTGAGACCTAAGAATAAAGCAGTCATCCAAGTAGCGTTTCCAATTCTCTGATAAATATTTGTGGAAGTTCAAGCCGTATTTTGATTTGGACTGTTCATATATCTGGACTTCCAAGTATGCCATGACTAAGTTAACATAAGTTGGAGCGGCTTTTGTACCCATCGCAGTCCTCGATATTTGCTTGTAAGTACTGCCATTGAAATCAAAAAAAGTTGTTTTGTAAAATAAATTTAAATGCCTCGGTGATGAAGCTTTTTTCTATCCTGTCATATATCTCATTGGGATATTTCTCTAGCCAGGATCCTATTGCTTCTAGTCCGTATTGGTGGGGGATCGTTGTGTAGAGATTCACTACATCGAAAGACACAATAATAATGTCGTTGTTAACATGTTTGTGGAGGTGGTTTAAGAGGTCCTGATCGTTTCTTACAAGGCTTGGTATGTGTTTGAGACACATACATACACACACACATAACACCCTCTTCTATATTTGAAAATAAAAACCAGAGCTAAATAGACCTTAACATACATTAATACTCTAACACCTTAACATGGTAACCCCCCACATACACACACACACACACACACACACACACACACACACACACACACACACACACACACACACACATATAACACCCATACATACACACATAACTCCCTTTTCAATTTCTACTAATGGAATCATTTTCCTTCCTACACACATCAGCACACAAATAAAAATATATATCTCTATTTTCTTTATTTCAATAGAAAGTCTGAATTTTGACACAGCAGCACATCAGCCATACTCACTGAACCAGAACTATTCCCCCCCATCTCTTTTTTCTTGACCATTATCTTTTGTTTGGCACAAAACTCTCTATGACATATCATGTGACTGTGAAAAACGGCTACAAAGAACCCTCAAATAGGAACTGGCACGAAATTTAATGTACTTACTCACCTGACAGTCATAACCAATCAAATTACATTTATAAAAAATCAACATTTTTGAGCCACTTTTTTAAGTGAAAATGACAATAAAGAACCCTCAAACATGAACTGGCGCGAAAGTTGATGTGCTTATTCACGTGACTGCATCAACCAACCAAATTTCACTCATATATGAAAAAACAATCTGAGATCCCCCCCCCCCCCCCGCCCCTTTTTATAAAGGCAAATACAATAAGAACTTTGTAACACGAACTGGTGCAAAATTTATTATACTTATTCACGTGGCAGTCATCAACCAACCAAATTACTTTTCTAAAAATCCTAGCATTTCAAGCCACATTCGAACACCAACCAGATGCGAGAAAAACCACAAACGCTCCATCTTAATTCTACTTTTGAAAAGTATAAGAACTGTGAAAGTGGTAAAGGAAACAAATAAATATTCTTAAAAAGACTCCAGTTGCATTTTCAATTTCATCTTTTTTCCTTATATATATATATATAATAATTGTTTCTACTTTAGGCACAAGGCCAGCAATTACCCAGTGCATTACTGGTACTTTATTTTATCGACCCCGTAAGGATGAAAGGCAAAGTCAACCTCGATGGGATATATATATATAATAATATATTGTAAACGTGGTTGGTGTTAGGAAGGGCATCCAGCCGTAGAAAACCCGCCAGACAGTCGTATACGAGCAAGACAACCAATCTTGCCTCAAGTGGGAAAATTCCCGTCCAAACCCATGCAAGCGTGGAAGATGGACGTTAAACGATGATGAAATATTAAAACAATGAAATTAAACAAAAAACGTAAACTCATTATTTTACGATCGTTTCGGGGGGGGGGGGGGTGTTAGTTCCCTGTATGTCCATTCTAATATTGATCTATGTAAAATATATTACAAAATATAGTAAAAAAATATACATACGTCTTCACTACCCGCCGTCTTCATATATATATATATATATATATATATATGTATGTAAAAGGTAAACAGAAATAACAACACAATCGGTACAGTATAGGGAAGGGATATATTAGGTTAACGCTTCGTGGTCTGAATTTATTTTTATTTTATTTATTTGCTTGTGATCTAAATAAAAGTTGGCCACCCGCAGGAGTGAGCCCCACATGTTGGAATGGCTATTTCAGTATATCTCCCTTTACTCTGCCAAGGCAATACTTTCTCTATTCTGTCAGATGAGATCATGAGGAAGCTTGTGCCTAGGGTTCTGCATGCCAGAGAGTGTTTCCCAACACCATCTGTCAACCCCTTCCATATCATCAGGTTAGTGTACTCTTTGTCATGCCTTTCTCCACCAGCAAGCTTGTGCATTTACGAACAGACAAAGTCTCCATTACCTGATAAGCTAAAGATCACACACAAATGAAGTATTGTCTGTTCTCCAATAAGTTTGTCATCGGACTTGTAGTGCTGGACACTTCCAGCATTCGTGGTCCCCGGACACTACTCACTACTATTTTGGGGGAAGAGTTGGCCTCCCAGAGGAGTGAGCCCATGAGTTAGAATGACTATTTCAATGTATCTCTCTTGCCATCCTCCAAGGGAATGTTCCGCCCACACTGTCCAACAATCCACTCCACTCCACATCATTGTGGTAGTGATATTTGAGTACTCTTTCTCATATGTCTTCATTATAAGGGCCTCTCTCTTATACACACACATGTGTGTAAGCCTTCTTTTTTACACAGACACACATACATTCATAAAACGGACTGACATCCTTATTCATAGTGGATTGTTATTAGAATCATTTTCTGTATTGTCAACAGATATAAAGCTAACTGTGAGGGGATTGTCTCCTTTGGAATGTGTCTAGTGTGCTATTTAATTGTAATACATACATGCTACTACTACTACTACTACTACTACTACTACTACTACTACTACTACTACCACGACGACCACCACCACCTCTACTATTACTACCACTGATACTGCTGCTGTCAGTCAGTAGTTAGTATTTCTTGAAGCAATAAATATATATCAACTCAATCTACTGTTTATTTGTTAGCTGTCAATAACTCACTGTGTGGGGGCATTGTTCTTTATTGCTCTTGTATCACTAAGATATTAATTTATAAGTTTATAATTAAAATATTTTACAATGATGGAAATATTAAAAAAGGATAAAAACAAAATTAAGTAATGAAAAAAAGGAAAGGACTATAAATGCCATAAATGAGAAGAAAAGAAGGGAAAGAGCAAGGACTATTATGCAACGGAAGAAAGAGAGGGGGAAGGGGATAAGGTGACAGACTCTACACATATGTCAGGGCGTTGTTTCATCTGCGCCCCGTGGACAAAACTGCAAAGTGGCCAGTGACACCACATTGTGAGGCTCCTTCTTCAGATGGGCTGCTGACATTCAAATTTTATGGAAGAGCTTGTCTGTATGGGGTCCGAGGACACTTGAGGTCTTGATGGCGACTAGTGCCAAGAGGAGGCAACCACATAAGCCCCAGTATTTGCTTGTCTTCCTGTCCTCTGCATTGCAAGCTGCAGTACTGGGGTCTGTGACCAAAGCGACTAGGTTGGAGGCAGAGAACATGTCACAGCATGTTATTTTATGAGGGATTTATTTCCTTCAAATGAGAAGAGGGTAATTCTGTTTAAAGGATTAGAAAGAAGCTTGTTAGAAAATAATATCTGATTAATATATCCATCTCATCCATTTTTTGTGCCAGTTGTTGGCTGCCAGTCTTCTCTGCAGGAGGTGTGTATGTATCTTACCTAAGGAAGGAACCAAGTGAGGTGAAATAGCTGATGCAGCAGGTATCACTAGCTGTTCTCTGTAGCAATACTTTTGCCATATTGTCAATGGAGCAGAGCTGAGATATACAGTCCAGCCAAGGGTCTACATTCGACCCTTAGGAGTACATGTAACCCCAACATGAGTCATATGTATTTAGCAATGTTTACTAATATACCTAATTTGAAATACAACCTACATTTCACATTTGGCCTTTTTGTGGCCTACATTTCATATTTGGCCTGCCTACTACCAGCTGGGTGAGGAGTACATTTCATATTTGGGTTGGGCTTATGGCCAGCTGGTGTGTGTGAGGTTAAATTTCACATCTGGTTTGGACCTATTACTGGCTTTTGGTGTCTTACTTTTCACATTTGGTCTAGTCCTATTGCCAGCTGGAGGAGGGCATACATTTCACATCTGGTCTGGTGACCTACATTTCACACCGGGTCTGAGCTTATTTACCAGCTTTGCAAGAACTTGGCTGTTTAATTTTATTTTTTTGACCTTATAGAATGCTGACAATGAGGACTTGAGAATTGAAATATAACTGGGTCCAAGAGTCCTTGTTATCAGCCTGTTTCCCTCTGTTAACATCTATTTCTCTTAGCCTTCTCTTTTCTTAACGGTTACTTTCAAATAAGTCGCATCCATTGTGACATTTTCTCCTTCCAAGCAGACAATTACGTGCATCAACAGTCCATAAACCTCACTGTTGATGTTTTTTAATTAACAGTAGCACTAACATATCATGATTCATTATAGAGCACATATAGTATGTTTATGTTTATATATATAATTATAGAGATTAAAAGTGGAGTCCCTATAGGCATTGGGAAAGTTAAAAAGGATGTTCAACCTATTGTAGCTGGTGGTGTAGCACCTCATATTCATTGTTCATGTTTATTCATCATCATCATCATCATTTTACGTCCGCTTTTCCCTGCTTGCAAAGGTGGGACGGGTCCTTTTCAACACAGCATCTCTCCATACGTCACGATTCTTCATCATCGCCTCTGTGAGCTTCAGCAATCTGAGGTCTGCTCTCACCACTTCCGCCCATGTTTTTCGTGGTCTTCCTCTACTGCGTCTTCCTTCTACTGGGATTTCTTGGCACTTCTTCACCCATCGGTCATCCTCCATGCGCATCACATGTCCATACCAACACAGTCTTCTGTCCCTCGCACTGCAGTTTATCCCTCTTATGCACAGTTTCTCTATCAACTCATCTATGCTGGGTCATTCACGGACATTGACATTGCATATCCATTGGAGCATGCTTGCTTCATTTCTCTCCAGCTGTCGCATATCCTCCACAGTTGCTGCCCATGTCTCACTGCCATGCAGCATCGCACATCTCACACAGGCATCATATAACCGGCCTTTCATTCATAGGGAGAAACCCTTCTTTGTCAACAGAGGAAGCAGCTCCCTAAACTTCTTCCAACCCGTCCTTTTTCTAGGTACTATGGCCTCGGCACACCCTCCTCCCTTGCTAATCTGAAGCTATCAACCACTTCTATAGATATATATATACCTGCATTTGTAAAATGTGTCTATCACTGCGACTTCTACTATCAAATTTCCCTGTACATCTACTGCATATGTAGTTTTCCCTTCCTGTTAGTTTGCCTGCTATCCCATCACATCTCTTGTGTACCCAAGATCTGCATTGTGTACATTCTATAGATTTATGCCAACTCCTTTTCTACATATCGAACATGGGCATTTTCCTGATGGAATCGGAGTTTATTCTTAAATAGAAATATAGACATATTGATTAGTGGCCAACCAAGAGATTGCTGGACAAATTTATAAATATCTAGACATTGATTGGTATGAGTAATGAACAGCTTTTTTTTCAAACATTTTATGTTGAAAACATGACTGTACTCCAGTTTTATCTTTTTTATATTAAGGATTTTTTATATTTCCTTATTAATTTTTCATTACTTGGTCTGAAACAATAGCATTCCTAAATCTATGTCTCTCCTTTTTGGGACCTTCACAATCCCCAGAATAACAATGGCAACATCAGTGACATATTGCTCCAATGTTTAGTAATGGTTGTAAAGAATCGTGGAATTGATAATAAATCATGGATGCCTGGAGAGTGTATTCTATGAGTTTGTGATTAGGAGAGATTCGTGTGTTTTATTTTATAAGCTTTTCAATGATATATTCATCCATATTATAATTAGGTGCTTTTGGTTCCTTTAGTATATAAAATATCTGGTTTGTGTATTTTTTCTGGGTGTTGCTGCTATTTTATTAGTGTAAATAAATTTGTTCTTATATTGTTCTTTGGCATGATTTAAGAATATTTTGGATACTCATTGTTAACTGTTTGTTTTATATATATACTAGCTGAGGTACCTGGCTTTGTCCAGGAGAACAGTTAAGAGAAGACGGATAAAAGAGAAAACGACTGTATTGGATGTGTTGTCTGATTTTACAGTATGAGGTGTGTCTGTGTGAGAGAGACATAAAAAGACAATAATAAAACTTCCTTATTAGGCTGGGGAGTAAACTGCTGAATAAATGGTAGCATTGGCCTTGGATTTTAAATGTGAAATAACCATAGTGAATATGATCTTTTTCAGCTCAAAGGACGTTATTATGCCGCATAACATTGCTTCTGAAGTTTATTCTGCCTTGATGAGTCCTTTGTGCTCATCAAGTTTGCATCACAACTCTCATTGCCTCTTGGTAATTTTCATATTGAACCTCTGTTTGTTGCGATAGTCTTTCTTCTTGCCGTAGACTTTCTGTTTCCTGTCTCAGATTCTATACACTTTCAGAAAGTTGCGATCGTCTTTCTTGTCTTAACCTTTCTGTTTCCTGTCTCATATGATTTGTCCCTTTATTCCCAAATCTTTTTTTATATTGTTCAAAGGCAATCAAAGATATGAAGACAGGCAAGACAGATGGGCCTTCGGAGATAGTTGCTGAGATGTTGAAAGCATCTGGAATTGTGGGACATACTATGGTCACCCGAATAGTAAACTAAGTAATACAGAATGGGGTCATACCAAATGACTGGCGTAGCAGCATCATCATTAACTGCTACAAGGGTAAAGAAGATGCTCTAGATAGGGGGAACTATAGAGGTATTAAGTAAGTTGACCAGGTCATGAAGGTCACAGAAAGAGTTATAGCACAACTAATCAGAGATCAAATTGATCTAGATGAAATGCAGTTTGGGTTTGTGTCAAGTGCTCTTTTCCTGCTACGATAACTACAGGAGAAGTACCTAGCTAAAAGTAAACCCCTCTACTTAGCTTTTGTTGACTTAGAGAAAGCCTTTGACAGAGTCCCCCGCTCCATTATCTGGTGGGCTCTTAGAAAACTAGGTGTAGATGAATGGCTTGTGAGAGCTATACAAGCCATGTATAAAGAAAGTCAGTAAGGTTAGAATTAACAATGAATATAGTGAAGAATTTAGCGTAAAAGTTGGTGTTCATCAAGGCTCTGTCCTTAGCCCCCTCCTATTTATTATTGCCCTTCAGGCTATAACAGAAGAGTTTAAGACCAGCTGCCCATGGGAACCTCTATACGCAGATGATCTAACTCTCATAGCTGAATCGATGGCTGAACTAGAGAAGAAATTCCAAACATGGAAACATGGCTTAGAATCAAAAGGCCTTAAAGTTAACTTGTCTAAGACTAAAGTTCTAGTATGTAGAAAGGAAAATAGGGCGCAGGTGCCCTCTGGAAAATGGCCATGCTAAGTGTGTAGGAAAGGAGTAGGTAGAAATTCCATTTTATGTCCCAAATGCAAACTATGGGTACATAAAAGATGTAGTGGGATCACAGGTAAGCTATCTAAGAATGTAGATTTTATATCTGGCCGAATCTCAGGTGCAATAAGTAGCAAGTGTCCGCAGGATACTAGCTCCTTCTATAGCCCAGATAGTTCTATAGAAATAGTGGACACTTTCCGTTACCTGGGTGACAAAATCAGCAGTGGTGGAGGGTGCTCTGAAAGTACAGTAGCCAGAGTTAGAACGGGATAGAAAAAGTTTAAAGAGCTTATACTGCTGTTGGTCACAAAAGGTCTCTCTAAAAATGAAAGGCAGATTGTATGATGGCTGTATACAAACAGCAATGTTACATGTCAGTGAGTGCAGAGGACCTACACAGACTGGAAAGGAACGAAGCATGCATGCTCCGATGGATGTGTAATAGTAATATACATGAAGAGCAAAATATAAATGAACTAACTGATAAATTAGTAATAAGAGGGATTAGATGCTGTTTACTTGAGAGAGGACTACATTGGTATGGTCACATGATGCACATGAAAGACAACAACTGTATACAAAAAAAGTGCAGGGCTATCAAAATTGATGGAAGTTACAATGTAGGTAGACCCAGAAAAACCTGGGACGATTTGATAAATTCCGACCTTACACACTTGCACCTCTCTAAGACGATGTCACCGGACCAAGATCTTTGGCGCTACGCAGTGAAATAACCATGTGAAATAAGTGAAATAAGTGAAATAACCGGAAGACCCGCCTTGCCTTAGTAGGCACCTCTTAACCAAATATACACCCCAACCCACTACCTCTACTCCATCCTCCCACTCCGACCAATACCACCTTTTCTCTGTAAAGTTATGTTGGTACCACAACATCCACTAATGAGGTCGTGTGGGTGTCACAACAAAAAAACACAGTCCATGCTGTAATGTGGTTGTGTAGGTAACACGTTAAAAAGCTCCCAGTCCACACTGTAAATGTGGTTGGTGTTAGGAAGGGCATCCAGTCAATCTTGCTTCAAGTGGGACAATTCCCGTTTAACCCATGCTAGCGTGGAAGATAGACGTTAAACGATGAGGATGATGATTTCTCTTTCGCTTGAAGATTTCAACCATTTTGCGGACATTGTAAGTCCCCTGATAGATGAGCGATGGTGACATGATAAAATCAATTTTCTTGGAACATATCGTGAAAAAAAACAAAACAATATAAAGCAATATAAAAAAATAGAAATGAATGCAAATAGCAACCTTAGAGAATAGGTTGACACTCTGCCATCTGAATTAGGTCAATAATAACATTACTCTATCCTCAAAAGGCTAGATTAATATATACCGTAGATTCATTTCAAATAGTATCAATTTTTTCTGTGTTCTGTAAAATAAAAGACTGGTGTAAAAGAACTTTATAAAAGCTAATGCAATATTGTTAAACCTTCAACTGATACTTTGATCTATATTTTAAGCCGATTCTAGACTTTTGTGGGGCGTCACACACACACACACACCTTCACTGATGCACACATACATGCACACAGAAACAAACATACAGCGTCTCTCTAACTTTCTCTGCTAATAGTTACTTCCACCCCCCACCCCCCCTTTCCTGTACACTAGCGTAGTCTTGTCTCACACAGTTACACACACATACAGCCTCTCTCTCCTGCCACAACTCTCTCTCAATGTGTGGTCTCTTTCAATTTCTTTTACTCTGCTACAAACTTCTCTCTGTGTTACTTTTTCTCCTGTCTCTTTCTCTTTCTCTCACACATATTCTCCCTCACCCCCTGTAACTCTTTCTCTTTTCTCTGTTCACTCTCTCTCTCTCTCTTTCTCTCCCTCTCACTCATTCATTGGTATTAGAGATGGTGGCCGTGAAACAATCAAGAACGCACAGATCTCCCTTTCTGTCTGTCTGTCTCTCTCTCTCTCTCTCACTGTCTTTCTCTCTCTCTCTTTATATATATGTGTGTGTGTTTAAACCTGCGTTCATTGCCATTCTCTATCTATCTGAATATCTAACACTTTAATTGTATTTCTTTCTGTATAATGACATCTCTCTCTCCCTCTCTACTCCGCCCTCTGTCTCTCTCTCTCTCTTTAGATGTGTGTGTGTGTAGTTTTCGTGTGATTAAACCAACCAACCAACCAATAAACATCTCTCTTTTATATTATATTAGCAGAGGTACCCGGCGTTGCTCGGGTATTAAATAGCAATTGTGTCAATACTTCAGTGCTGCTTCGAAAACTATACTTTTACAAAATCATCGGCTTTTTCCAAAAGGGGGTTCCTGCACCCAGGGGTCTCCTACTCAATATGTGCCAATTCTGAGAGTTCACATTCGTCTGTAGCACAAACGTGTCAAGTTTTGTGAAAATCGGTTGCGAACTCCAGAAGTCATGACGTTTTGTTGCATTGCACTGCAGTGCTTCAGTCGACTCCAAGGAAGCGGTTAAAGGGGGTTATCTGCCGGGAGGCCCTATAATCAATATCTGAGAAAATGAAAGTGCCCATGACCATCCGGAGTACATAAGTAACCAATGTCTTAAGTTTGGTGAAAATACTGTAGAAATGCATAAGGTTTATACATACGTGCATGCGTGCGTGCGCGCGTGTGTGTTTGTGGGTGTGTATGTATTTGTGTGTGTCCGTCGGGGCATACGTATGTACTGGCCTAAATCTTCACTATTTACTTTTACTATTTTAATAACCTCTGTAATTTTCGTTTTCAATTTTATTTACATCATTCTTAAAGTCCGGGGCTGGAAATCATTCTGTTATTTTAACTAGAATATTAGTCTAACGGCTCCATTTATACCATAAACTTGGTCTTGTCTTTGCATGAAATTGTTCTTATCGATCCACATAACGACGTATTATCCTCGCTTTTTTTCCCGTTCATTGCCAGGGAACGTCTTCACGAACCAAAATATCGTCTTCGTTCGGTTGGAACGTTTCTCGAAATAGTTACTTCTGCGTTCACAGATTACTCTCAGTTCAATTTGAATGGGAAATTCCTGTTTCATCGATTTTCTCCGTAACCATGGAAGCTTGTAGCTTGAAAGTCGACCCAACGCATCCCCGGGTGATTCTGCATAACTGTGTAAATTTTTGCTGCATTCCACCAAGCCGTTTCGACGTTTATCCGACTACACTACTTACTTAAATATACAACGTCCGACCACTTCCAATTTATATAGTAGACTAGCAGAATGGTCCGGCGTTGCTCGGGATTTGCTCTAGAGTTCTTATATATTTGATATATATATTTATCCTTATCGAGCCTCGTGAAATAAATACGTTTGTTTATATTTTGTTATTGTGTATGCAAAAAATCTGTACACGAATATATAATTATATATATTTAAGAGTTATATCTGTAAATATCTCATAAATTATATTATAGAGACTGTTGTCATTATTATAAGTAATTTTGGTAAAGATTACCTTTGTGGGGATATCGAACATTATATGTATATTTTCTTTCTTTCGCGGGTTTCGTAAATCCTTTAAATTTGTCTTCATAAAATTTGAATTTTAGAAATTTAACATAATTATATTAGGGCGGTGGATTGGCAGTATCGGTAGAGGGTCGGACGCCATGCTTTCCAGCATAGTTACGTCCCTTTACGATCTGAGTTCAAATCCCGCCGAGGTTGACTTTGCCTTTCATCCTTACGGGGTCTATAAAACAAAGTACCAGTAATGCACTGGGTAATTGCTGGCCTTGTGCCTAAAGTAGAAACAATTATAATATTAATACAAATACCCATCAACTTTTAAAACCTAAAATTTGATTCTTTACCCTGAAATAACATAAATTAAATATTTTGAAAATTAACCGCCAACTCTATATGAATATGTGTATGTAGAAACTTGAGCATAAATTACTCCCCTTTGTCTCTCTCTCTTTATTTATCTTTCATTTGTCTTCTCACGCTAAATACTAAATAAGTTATAACATCAGCTACGTCTTCCTCTATGCTTTCCTCTCCCGCATATTTCTATAGTAGTTTTTTAAATATTAAAAATTCTATAACTGTTACATTGATGCCATGTATTTCTTAAAATATATTACTCACACTCTCTCTATTGATTGTATTACGTTCTCTCATGTTCTCAATATTAGGGTATAAATATTGAGTTTTCTCATAAGTTAATCACTACGTTGATTAAATCTTAACCATCTACCATGTCAGGGTATGTCATGTATCATTTTATTTTATCTGATGAGGACGTACTGTTGAACTTAATTCAGTACCTCTGAAATATGTATATTAAAATTTAATTGATCACAAGAATATCTATTTTGTTAATATTTGGAATTAATATTATATATATGTATATACATACCCAGCTTATGCTGATAGAATAACTATGTAGCTTGTGCCTCTTCCTATCTACGGTTAGCTTTTCTCTTTGTTGTTTACTTGTCTCACTCGCTTTACGCGTTTTAATTGTCCTAATAACTTAATGTAGTTATTATTGCACCAACGTGAGGTATATGATTTTTAATGCAATGAAATATCTATGATCGTTGGCATATCACTGATGAGGGACTCATTTTATAACATGTTATCCATGTGCAACCTGCAGTATTCTTCTCTCTATTTTTTCACATATATATATATATATATATATATATATATATATATATATATATATATTAAAATAACAGATTAAAGTTCAAGCAAAGAATCGCTGCTTTCGCCCTTAACGGGATCTACCTAAAAGCAGTATGAAGTACACTAAGACTAACTGATGTAATCGTTGGCCTTGTTTGTTTATATTTTGTTTTTGCAAAAATATCTGTACACGAATATCTATATTAAAATAACATATTAAAGTTTAAGCAAAGAATCGCTGCTTTCAACCTTAACGGGGTCTTTTGAAACTAAAAAATCAATCTGTGAACGCAGATGTAAATATTTCGAAAAACGTTGCAACCGAAGGAAAACAGGAAGACGATATTTTGGTTCGTGAAGACGTTCCACCATAAGTATTACATGTGTAAAGTTTTAAAACAATCGGCTGGGCGGTTCTCGAGTTTTAGTAATTGAACAGGCAGACAGACAGACAAACAGACATTATCTAGTTTAGTAATGTAGATCATCATCATCATCATCATCTTCATTTTACGTGATGATGATGATGATGATGATGATCTATATTACTAAAACTATGTGTTTGTCTGTCTGCCTGTTCAATCACTAAAACTCGAGAACCGCCCAACCGATATATATATATATATATATATATATATCATCATTATCACATTTCTGTTTTTCCTGCTTGCAAGGGTTGGACGAGTCATCACAGATCTAGTTAATACTTACCATATATAATAGATATGTTTCTTTATTAGCCACAGGGTCACAAAAGAAGGGGACAAATACGAAGGGGGAAGTTTACATACAATAAAAACGTGTAAAATATTATCACAAATGCAATTTAAAAATTAATCGATTTTCCCCAATAGGGGGAGACATTACATATGGGTAACACATACCCCCGAAAAAAAATGTGGAACCCTCATCTCCAGGAATACGAAGAGTTTGTACTCCTTTCCTCTCCTCCTCTTTTTCCTCAACCTACAGGCTGATATAGAGAGAAGGCCCATTCACTCGGGCCATTCTCGCCACTTTCACCCACCTTTCATAAAACTTGCTGCGGTACAGGACCTCTCTCTCCATCCTGATTCTTCTTCCAAAGTGGTATTTGAAAAAAAGAATCAGTTGTTGACCGGAGAGAAAGGTGTCTGACCTCAGCCCATTCAACCTTGTCCACCATACAACCTCTTTCGCCATAGCTATCACACAAAGGAAAACCGCCTCTCCTTCGTTTTTGAAGTAGGGTGGCGGTTTGATCATGACAATGGACTCGGTGGTCAACTGGATTGCTCCCACCCGCGACAATAGTCGTTCCACATAGCCCCACAGGTCGGTGACGCCCGGGCAGTGTATGAATTCGTGCGCGACGGTTTCTTCGTCTCGTACGCACCTCGGACAGATCTTTTTTGCAGGGTCCCTGCCCGGGCACCCATGTCTGTAGAGCTTGTCTCGAACTGGTAGAGCTCCTCGGTAGCACTGCCAGGCCAGGGACTTTTGGAAGTTGTCCATCGGTCCCGGGCGGAAGGTCCTACAGACTGGCCAGTTCGTCTTCCTCTACGCCCAGAGTTTCACCGAGCACGTCGTCGCACTTGCTGCGGATCAACCCTGTATAGAATGACGAAGTGGAGTCTCCACTGATCGCCGGGTCCGCCTGCCAGAGGGCTGTGAGCGCCTGAGCACATTCGATGTGCTAGTCGCCCATTTTCCTCGGTCTTTGCTTGACCCAGGACTGCAGTTCGGTCAGCGAGACGAGTCGTGGGAAGGCTCGCCTCACGAACGGGGCCCACAGCGGTTGTCCAGTGAGGAATACGTAGAGATGCCGCAGTCTGAGCGCGTGTTTGCGCATCGTCAGCCACGGCATCCCCAGCCCTCCGTTGGAAGGGCGTTGGCAGCAGATGGATCTTCTCACCAAAGGAGCCCGCCTCTTCCAAAGGAATTGGAAGAGCGCGCGCTCCATTTTGGCGAGCGTTTTGGCTGGACAAGGCACGACGGTCAAGCGGTAGTAGATGGCGGACGCTATAAAAGTGTTCGACACCTCCGCTCGACCTTTCAAGGATAGTTTGCACTCGGCCCACTTCTGGGTGAGTGCAAACACCTTAGCCGACACCTCGTTCCAGTTCTTCTCCACCTGGAGGTCCGGACCAAACCAGACCCCGAGCAGCTTTACCGGTCCTTCCGTCCAGCATCCGACGACGCCATCGGAAGGCATCGGTTTGCCTCTCCACGATCCGAGTTGCAAACCGATGGACTTGTCCCGGTTCAGCTTCGCTCCTGTGAACCTTTCGTATTCCTCCAGTAAGGTGCCGACTTCCTCGATTTGCGAGGCGCTCGACACCATTACTGGCAAGTCGGCGTAGGCCGATGCCGCTTTCCGCAGTCCCAGTTCCAGAGGGAGCCCTGCAATAGCTCCAACTTCCGCAGTAGTGGCTCGAGAGTCAATACGTACAGAAGGGAGGAGAGAGGGCATCCCTGTCGAATGGATCGCGTGATATGGAACGGCTCCGAGAGGTAGCCGTTCACCTTAACCCTTGAGCAGATGTTGCTGTTATTCATTGCAGCAATCCAGCCCCTGAACACGGGTCCGAAGCCTGCCGCCTCGAGCACCGCATCCAGGTAACGATGGTCAACCCTATCGAAAGCCTTAGACTGATCCAAGTTGATCAGGACCCTACCGAAGCCGGGTTTACACCCTACCCTCTCTATGATGTATCGCATGAGGTGGAGGTTGTCGTGTATGGACCTGGTCGGGATTGCGCATGTCTGCGCTTCTCGCACCAGGTTCTCGACGACAAGCGCCAGCCTCTTTGCCAACACGTGGCCAAAACCTGTAACTCTGTGTTTAGCAGAGTTATGGGCCGGAAGTTGCCTATGTCATCCCCCTTATTCTCGTCCTTCCTGACTAGTGTGACTACGCCCCCGGTCACAGAACTGGGAATTCTCCCGTTCTGTTGCCAGTTGCAGTAGACCGCTTCGAGGAGACCGGAGAATAAGTCCGGCATTGCTACGTAAAATTCGTAGGGTAGACCGTCGAGACCTGGAGATTTGCGTTTGCCGCATTGGCTCAACGCGTCCCCTATCTCAGCGGCTGAAATCGGCTTTTCGCAGAACTTTGCCTCGCTGCCCGAGAGTCGCGGTAGGCCGTCGAGGTATGGACCGAAATCCATAGCCCCTCCCGGCGCGCCGCCCTGACCGAACAGCTGAGCAAAGTGCCGCTGAAAGGCCGCACACATCTGCTTCGGCTCACGTATCACGCGTCCGTTTTGGTCCTTCAAAGACCGAATCGTGGACTTGTTGCCACTTTTTGCCTCCGTCACTTGGGCCCAGCTAACAGCTTTGGCTCCCTCGTTTCACAAAGCACGTATTTTGCTTCTGACAACGCAGCCCTCATGCTTTGCGTCGAAGAACTGGTCCAAGGCCGTTCTCGTTGCTAGCACGCTGGCTACGTTGCCACTTCTAATTGCCTCTTCTACTTTATCTACCAGTTCTTTCTCGGTTCTATTTCTATCTAACGCTAATTATTTACTAAAAACTAACGAGTCTAATCTAACTGCCCTCTTGAGAGAGTACCACCATCTGTTGTTGACACTGTCAAATGCTGTTTAACTAAAGTGCTAATCCGTCTACTGTAGGCTTTGCATGTCGGTAACGACAAGTTCAGCTTCCAGTAGCCGGGTCCTTGTCTATGGGTTCTATCAAGGTTGGCCATGCAGGTCACTATTTTGTGATCTGAATAGGCAACCATGAACATTTGTGGACAGCTTAACATGTCCCTATCCTTATTTCTAACTAGAACCCTATCTAGGTACGATCTAGATGTTCCACTGCGATTAGTCCACGTCAACAGTGGCACAGTCGGAAAATCTAGTCGATATCTATCGGCCAGGTCAAATCGGCCGATTAACTGTTTGAGGATGTTACACCCCCCTTTATCGGGACATGCTCCCACATAGTCCCAACGTGCATCTAGGATTCCATTCCAGTCCCCCACTAAAAGCACGGAGCGGGACTTTCCCAGAAAAGTCTCTAGACGTTTGAAGAAGTCTGGCCGCGGTGCCCCGGATGGGGCATATGCGGCCACCAGCCTGAAGGCTACACCTTCACAACTATGGGTTTAACACAAGGATTATCCACGTCCTTAGGAAAGTTTTCCTTTAAAGACTTATAGGTGTCCGTAGGTACCCTAATCATCTTTAAATTAGGTTTGTCTACACAGTTCGAAAAAGTTTTCCCTTCGGTGAAAACCGAAGGGTCGTTGGAGATGACCTCCATTAAAGTTTTGTTTTTACTGTTTATGTATGTGTAATGTTCTCGTTGTGTTGCGATGGTTTTTGTCTGTTGTTCTTGTGGGAGCTTTCGTTTTGTTGTAGGTGTTTGTGTTTGGAGTGATGTCGTGGTTTTGTTTTCGGGACGGGGGGGTTTTGTTTGTAATGTTTGTGTTGGTGGTTGTATGTTTGTAGTGATGTTTGTTGTTTGTTTTTCTTGTGGTGTCTTTTCTTCTTTCTTTTCGAACGGAGAGGCTCTCCCTCATCATCACTTGGTGAGGATGTGGGGGCCTCGTCCGTTGTGGTGTCTGTGTTATTTGGAAGGGGTATGTTTTGGGGAGATGTTGTGTTTGTGGGTGTTTTTGCAGTGGTTTTAGGTGGAGTGGGGTTGGGTGGGACTGTGCTTGCAGGTTGGTTTGTTCTTGTTTTGGTTGTTTGCGTGTTGTTGTTGTTGTTGTTTTGGGTGTTGGCAGTAGTGCCTTTTTTTTTTAGTTAACTGAGGACAGTAAGCTTTCAGGTGACCACTGCTTAAACAGTGGTAACATGAAGGCCGTCTACCCTCAACAGAAATGTTTATGTGTGAAATTCCATCCAATGAAATTCCATCCAGTGAAATTCCATCCGATGAAGCCAGTTAGAATTCACCAGACGTTTACATTTGGTGCAATGTTCAAAATTTTTATTTTTTTAGTTCTTTTTCCCATATATGTGGGTGAAAAGGTGTAAAGGGGGGACACAATCGGCGATACAGAATATTTTTGTGCTGTCAATTGGTCTTTCAACAACACTGAAATGCTTCCAAAAAGTTTCCCTTTTTGGATGAAGGCAAATCCTTCATGGAATTCTTCAGAACCAGTTCAATATCGTTTTGGGATAACTGAACTGGTTTTTTCGACACATTTGAAACCGTCCTAAAAATTACTGTTTTTAGAACAGTTTCTCTGCGTAACTGTTGAGGAGAAGTGATGCTGAAAGCACCACTCTCACCAAAAGTTACGTACTGTTTTGCATGGCTTAACATTTCCCTAGCATTGGAAATGTCAAGGTATGTGAACAGTTCCGTCTTTTGGACGGTTTGAGCAAAAGAAATCTTTTCCTTGTTCGTGTTGCTGTTGTTGTTGGTGGTGTTGTTGTTGTTCTGGTTGGTGTTGTTTATATTTTGCATGTTATTGGTGTTTGTGTTAGTGTTGATGTTACAATCAACGTCCGACATCGTGTTTTCAAAACTGACATTTTCGATGTCTTTCAATGAGGTGGTGAGAGGTGACTGCGAGCTTAACACTCTTACCGCCTCTCCACCACTTCTAGTTATGAACGCAGCGTTCATGACTGAATGCAAGGTTTGTTTACACTTTTTTTTTTAAGCTGAGAAATATGTGACAAAAATATCGATGGTAAAATGGGGGTAGTTTATATTCAAAGTCAATATTTTGACGATTTTCACCAAATTTAAATTCTACGTAAATTATTTGCTAAAATGTCTGGAGTGGTTATTTTACAATGAAGCAATTTTTCTATATTTACTATATCATCATGTGTGTTATTTAGACATTCCCTTGAGATAATTCTCAATACATTTTTATAATTTAAATTTTTTAATACATAAATATCCCTACACATACACACACGTGTGCGCCGACTGTTTTATTCTGTGACTTAATTTACTTTTTCCTTCAATCTTACTACTGTCTTGTATTTTATTGCTCTTGCTCGGCCTCTTATATATATATATATATATATCTCACTCTCACTTGTTGTCTCTCCTTCTCACTTCTACTATGAATCCTTACACAATGTTCTCTTAGTCAATCTTTTTCTTTCACCTATTCTCTATTCATTTTGTCCCCTTGCATATAGTTTCAATTTTCCCCTAATGTTTTTAATGATCTCCATAATGGTTAAAGAAAATAGATTAAAAAAATATATATATCTTAAACTCTATGGGGTTGACTAATAATATATCAAATTTTATTGATTTTTCAAGTAATAATCTGGCTCTGGCTGAATTAAAAAGACTAGCAGAAAAACCACACTGCGGGTGGTTTTCTGCTAGCATGTGTAGTGTGTATATTGATATTATACGCAAGTATATATACATGTAGATATGATAGATCAAATAAAATCGTAATTGACAATATAAACAGAAATTGAACGAAGACTGTGTTACACTGTCTTGTGCAATCAGTAACGTAATCCATGATACATTAAAAAAAGACAATATTATATAAACTGCATTAGGAGAAAATTAGTGACAGAAAAATAGTATGTTTATTTAAGTGATCGCCACCGGAAGTGTTGACATCACACACTCTCTCTTTCTATATATATGGCAGTTGCAGTGGTGGTGGTGGCAACGATATACCAGAAGTGCAACTCTGAAAAGAAGTCAATTTTAAATTATTTATTTTTACGAAATTATTTTTGTTTACAAAATTTAGTAGATAAATTATGTAATATTCATTCATTATTTATTCAACGGGCGGTGGATTGGCAGTATCGGTAGTGGGTCGGACACCATGCGTTGACGCATAGAGTTACGGCCCTTGCCATTCTGTGTTCAAATCTCGCCGAGGTTAACTTTGCCTTTCATCCTTACGGGGTTGATAAAATAAAGTACCAGTAATGTACTGGGTAATTGCTGGCCTTGTGCCAATAGTAGAAACAATTATTTATTCAAAGTAATCCAACTTATTTTACTAACGGGATAAAAGAAAATAAACCGTACGCAATCTCGCAGACCTTCCTTTATTATAGTTTAGATTTACCCAGCTTACATGGTTTAAAACAAATTTAACTACTATCTAGGTGACTTAATTAGCAACAGAGGAGGGTGCACTGAGAACATAATAGCTAGAATAAGGATAGGATGGAAAACATTCAGAGGGCTACTCCCACTGTTGACCACAAATGGATTCTCCCTACATACTAAAGGATGACTGTATGATGCCTGTGTGTGAAGTGCGATGCTAAATGGTAGTGAAACATGGGCTATGAGTACAGAGGACATATGTAGGCTGGAAAGAAATGAAGTAACCATGTTTCATTGGATGTACAATGTAAATTTGAGAGAAAGGCAGAGAATATATGAACTGAGGGAAAAACTGGGTTTAAGAGGAATTCAAAGTAGTGTGCAGGAGAGAAGACTGCATTGGTTTGGACATATGATGTGCATGGATGATAGTCACTGGATGAAGAAGTGCCAGGAGATCCCAGTTGAGGGAAGCCTCAGTAGAGGCAGACCAAGGAAGACCTGGACAGAGGTGGTGATAACTGATCCCAAATTGCTGAGACTCACCAAGGAGGAAACTCCTGTCAAGTGGAGAGATGCTGAAAAGGACCTGTCTGACCCATGCAAGCATGGTAAAACAGATATGATGAGGAGGATGAGGATGATGATGTATATATATATATATAACGAAGGAAATGTGGTAAGGAACCAGATGGGCCATAACGCACCAAAGTACTCAATACTTAGGGTAGTAGAGTGGGTAATAGGAACGAGTAGGACCCCGACGGCTGAGCTCAAGCCATTTCGACGGCTAATTCTGGACAAATTAGCCGTCGAAGAGTCCAGAGTTAGCCGTCGAAATGGCTTGAGCTCAGCCGTTGGGGTCCTACTCGTTCCTATATATACTATATATATATACTATATATATATATATATATATATATATATATATATATATATATATATGTGTATATGTAGAGTTAGAAACTCAAAATAGTCTCTTACAATTAAATAGCTCAAGGAAAGAAATTTTTCCGGGCCGTGTAATGTAATTGAATATAAAAGAGAGATAAACACAGATATATACATATATGTGTTCAAATCGTAAGGGGCCAAATTCGCTAGGGTGAAAAAAATACTAACTATGAACAATTGGGTTTGCCAGACTCAATTTAAAAGGATAAATTAAGAAAAGAAATACAAACCGAAATTGCGACAACTGTGATTTAGTGATAGGGAATTACCAATTCTTTTGCTCATCAGTGGGTGTGAAATTAGTAAACCCTTCACTTCTAAGTATCTCAGAAGACCCAATAGTGTGCGTATATAAAATAACACACATGGCATCAGAACCTAGCATGTCTCATAAACCGTATGCTACTAAAAATAGCAGCCAAGTTTACTTGACATTTAAATTAGCTCAACAAATTCCGAATATATCAAAGGTATATATAGAGTTAGAAACTGAAAATAGTCTCTTACAATTAAATAGCTCAAGGAAAGAAATTTTTCTGGGCCGTGTAATATATATATAATTCAATTTGATAATCCACTGACTTTATATATATATATACTAATAGAGGTACCCAGCGTTGCTCAGGTATTAAATAGCAGTCATGTATAGTATTCATGTCAATACTTGAGTGCTGCTTTGAAAACTATACTTGTACAAAATCATTGGCTTTTTCCAAAAGGGGGTTCCTGCCCCCAGGGGTCCCCTACTCAATATGTCCCAATTCTGAGTGTTCAAATTCATCTGTAGAACATTCGTAGCCCATGTATCAAGTTTGGTGAAAATCAGTTGTGAACTCCAGAAGTCATGACGTTTTGTTGCATTGCACTGCAGTGCTTCAGTCGACTCCAAGGAAGCAGTTAAAGGGGGTTATCTACCGCCGGGGGCCCTATAATCAATATCTGAGAAAATGAAAGTGCCCATGACCATCAGGAGTACATAAGTAACCATGTGAGAAACATGATTCTTCCAAATGAAGTCCTGCCACAGATAAGATCTGACGCAAATGAGAAATTGCAGTCTTCTAAAGGAAAATGGAATTTCTGCTCCTGATGGAATCATCACCTTTTCCACATCCAGAAGGAATGGTGGCCTCGATAACATGTGACATCGCATTCTTTACCACCAGGCGTGTCCCATTGTAGAGTCTTGGCGGATTCAGATTCCAAAGCAGCATTACCAGAGTTCCTTCTTTAAGTCTTAATATGTGGGAAGGTAGTCCTGTAGGCTCCAACGAATTGAGAAATTCTGGAGGATAATTTACCACTTCATTTTGATCTGGGATTGTATCAACTGACATGTAAGTGTGAACACTACCAGGAAGGGACTGCATCAGCTGTTCGTTAAGGTTACTAACAGTATTATTTTTTTGAACCAGTATTTCTCTTTCACTCAGCCAATTGTGGTTTTCCTAATTTTCCTTCAAATTTGGAAACACTTCATCTTTGAGATCATCCACAGTATTAACAATGGTGCAAACTGGACCGCCAGCATCTAGAGGCACCTTGCCATCGCCAAGTGTCAAAATGTCCTTTGCAAATTTGGCTGACAATTGGTTGCTGTGCAGTTGAGCTCTCATGTTAGTGGTAAGAGCCAGTGTTGTAACTTGTTGCCACAATGGAGAGGACTTAAGGCATGCTTGGACTTCATCAGCTATGCCTGAAATCACCAGACAACAGAAACATTACACCTCCCATTGGAGCCTGACTGTCTGTGATATCTTTTAGGGCTCTATCTACTGCTTCCAGAGGTCCTTTGTGAGCCATGGTGCATTCATCCCACACACCACACAATGAGATGACACCTTCTGAGGAGTTGCCCCTATTCTGAGCTCTTGCTGATGCTGCATGTAGGTGTGTCAGATGTTGCTAAATTCAGAGGGAGCTGTCCTGCCACTGGGCAACAAAGATGCAGCAACCCCAGAGGAGGCCATAGCTACCGTGATATCCTTGTGCTGCCTAACAAAGGTGTGTCAGATGTTGCTAAATTCAGAGGGAGCTGTCCTGCCACTGGGCAACAAAGATGCAGCAACCCCAGAGGAGGCCATAGCTACCGTGATATCCTTGTGCTGCCTAACTTTTGCAAGGAGGAGCTTTGTTACAAATGTTTTTCCTGTCTTTCCAGGTGCATCCAAGAAGAAGATACCTCCTTTTCAACATGGTCAACAATAGTGCTGTAAGCTCGTTGTTGGTCTGGAAGCAGTTGTGGTTCACTTTCAATAACATATTGGGCAAGAGCATCAATGTCATAGGATGTTTCTCATACGATAGCTGTGGGAAGGGTATTTGACCCTGTCCGGTAAGTTTTACACATATGATGTGATTATCACGGTGATTCAGAGACACCTAGGGGCTGCATTAGACAAAAACTTGAACATTTTATGAGTCCAAAAGACTCCTGGGAACATAACGCATGTTTGTTCCAAATTTGAAGAAAATCGGTTGCAAACTGTAGAAGTTAAGTGGGTACAGATACACACACACATCCTCAGTTTTATATATATAGATATATATATGCATCTCACATATGTTCTTGCACTAGGCAGGGTTCTTTGGGTGCATTTTATCATAGCACTAGCACTAGGGAGGGTATCATATCTTTGACACAACTGAAGAGTCCCCTCAACCCTTTGTTTGGCAAACTTTTTATAGCTGGATACCCTTGCTATCACCAATTACCTTACAAGTGGCATTGGGTGCATTTTTTTGTGAGACCATCATTTGAGAGGCTGTTGGTCATTGACTCAATTGAGGAACCCTTGTTTACTCTTTGGGGGAAGGCGAAATATATATATACACTTTTCTGCTACTTATAACTCTTTATACATATCTGTACATCTTTTAATTATTACTATTGTTATTATTATTTCTGCTATACGCATGTACATGATGTGTGTGGGGGTGCACACCTGTGCCCCCCCCCCCCCCGCCTCTATATATATGCAGGTGTATGTCTGTTTATACATGTATATGGGTATGCGCACACACAAGTCTGTGTATATATATATATATGCATATAAATGTGTGTGTATGTAACCATGTGTGTGCATGTGTCTATGTATATTTATGTACGTATGTACATAATATATATGTGTGTGTGTGTATATATATATATATATGTGTCTGTACATACTTATGTGCGTGTGTAGGTTTCTGTGTCTGCATGTATGTATGGATATATATATGCCCGTGTGCGTCTGTCTATGTCTGTCGGATTTCTATATCTTACAATTATTATTGTTATTACTTTCTATCACTATTATCTGTACCCACAACCAACCAATTCTTTTAATTCCTTTTTTAATTTGTTTCATTTGTTGACAAAAACTTGAACTTTCTTTAATGATATGATGATCTAGCACCGTATTGTCCAAGCGTGAGCGTGAACCCCACCAATAGGGTCACCCTCCCTTTCAGCTTCCTGTTTACACCAAAGCCAGTCTTTGAATGACCAAAACACATCCCAAAAAGCACCCACGCATGTGCCTACACACACACAAATATTTAAATGCTTGCACGCGCACACGCAAACATGCACACGAATATCTGTGAATACACACCCGCAATACGCACATATGCCCACGCACAAATGTATATGGCCGATGCCTATATATAAACCTTCTCAGCTCACATACAACAAAAAAATTTTGTCACATCACCAATCTGAGGAGCAGATCAATACTGGAGTCGGGTCCATAACTCCTATGGGTCACCTTCAGCCAATCCTCTGCAAAACGTGCGATACACAATAAATATTTTTTATATGTAAATGAAACTTCCTTGTTTTTTCTATTATATCTATATATGAAACACAAATTAAAATAATTTTAAAAACCAAACAATGCATTAGAAAGAACATTAAATCGCCAAAATAACAAAAGAATCTTACCTTAGCAAATTTAATGATGCCAAATATTCTTGGGTTTAAAAACCCATTATCAAGGGAGTAACCCTATGAGAGGCTTTAAAAAATCAATAGGATTGACTTGCTTGTTTGGAGAGCAGATTTAAGTTAAATGAAATGAAAAGATGTTAAAATTTCGAACGTGCGCATTGTGAAATGTATGATATATGCATGTATGTGCGTGAATATAAGTGTGCTTAGTGGGATGTTTGTATGTGTGTGCATGAATGTAAGTTTATGTAGTGAAAGGTGTGTGCGAATATGAAAACAGGAAAAATATGTGTGCGATATATGTATGTGTGTGAGTCTAAGTGTGTTTGCCTAGTGAGGACATAGATTTAATTTGAAAGAAAGAATGAAACTGGCTGCTGAGATGTTGGAATACAGGCTTTTAAATTAGCCATTCTGGTGCACTTCTTTCCATTCGATTGCACCCTGAATCCATTTCACATAAAAGCTACACAGGTGAACATATGAGAAGATACGGATATAATTAGGAGTTATACAGTTTAGTGCTTTTTGAATACTATGCCAAAAACAATTAAAAGACACTTGTTGATTGTAACCATGTTCCTCTACACCACTACCATTGTAATACCATCATCACCCATTGCATTATAACACCACCATCTGCACTACTATTACCAATACCATTATTACTCCACTACATACCACCACCAAAATCACATACACCACCACCATCATCACTAAAAATATCACCAAAACTACCACCATCACCACAAGTGCTCCTGTGTTTTCTCTACCATCACATCAAACTGAAGGAGACAATTTCAATTGAGCAATAACTAGTCACCATGAGAAGATGACTCAGGAAAATTATTACCATCAGCTTCCTGATCCAGCACAGTTGAAGATCGGATTGCAGTTTTAGTTACAGGAAAAGGAAAGGAGGAGCTCTTAGGTGTTCTGATTGTAAGAGATAGATCCGGACAACATGTCGCTGAAGTCATTTTGAAGGAAATTCAACAATTCAGAATTAAAGATAGAATAATTGGTATGTCCTTCAACACCATTGCCAATAACACCAGCATGCACCAAGGAGCTTATACGAAAATTGCAGCAGCTCTGAAAAAATTCATCTTGTGGCTGGCTTGCTGCCATCACATTCTTGAACTGGTTTTGAAGAAAGTCTTTGAGGTCTTTTCCCCATCATCTGATCCCGGTTTCCTAGTGTTCAAAAAGTTCCAGAAACGTTGGGTCTCTATTGATAAATCTCATTATCAAACTATCCTGGAAGATTTTTACAAGCAAAAGAGGGAGGAGCTGGTTGAATATCTACTGACTACTGCTTTCTGGAGATCATCCTTGAGAAGAGTATGCCAAGTTCATAAATATCTTCCTTCTCTATCTTGTTGGTTGGCCATCTCCACAGTTCTTCTTGGTCCCAGGAGCTTACCACCAGGCTCATTGGATGGTTAAGGCCATATATGTGATCAAGATAGTTCTGTTCAAACAACAACTTCAGCTTACACCACATGGTACTTGTCAAGTATTGGCTTTTTTTTTAATGAAAGACTTGAACTGGATGAGGAGAAAAAAAATGTTCCAAAATCTAACAAAAGAAAAAAAAGGTGATGAAGAAGATTGAAGGCAAAGGAATGGCTTTCGACAACAAAAAACTGAGTGACGTCATTACAAATAAAACAAATAACTTTGTCCAAAACATTTTGGATTTTTGCACTGATGGCGTTATCAAAGCATCTGTTGATGCTCTGAAAGTTATGAATGACACTGATGATCTCATTTTGTTCTGTTGAGTGGTTTCGTCATTGGATTCAGTAAATTGAACAGAACAGATAATATACTATGGGCCAGATGCAAAACACATCATAAATAAAAAGATATGAAAATGTAAAACTTCTAAATATTATTCAATTGACTTTGTTATTTCATCAAGTTGAACAGGTGCATAATCAACATGAGATGATTGGTGAATAATTTGCAAAATAGAACACCCTAATATATATATATATATATTAACCAGGTAATACTAGAGGGTGTCATACCAAAGTATTGGTGCAGCAGCATCATTGTCAACTGCTACAAGGATAAAGGTGATGCACTAGATAGAGGAAAATATAGAGGCATAAAGCTGATGGACAAGGTTATGAAAGTAACAGAAAGAGTTATAGCACAGTTGATTAGGAGCTGAATAAAACTAGGTGAGATGCAATTTGGGTTTGTGCCAGGAAAAGGCTCCACTGATGCCCTCTTCCTTGTGAGGCAATTAAAGGAAAAGTACCTGGCTAAAAGTAAGCTGCTCTACCTGGCATTTGTCAATCTGGAGAAAGCCTTCGACAGAGTGCCTCACCCTATAATCTGGTGGGCTCTTAGAAAACTAGTAGATGAATGGCTTGTGAAAGCAGTACAAGCCATGTATAATGGAGCAGTCAGCAAAGTTAGGGTTAACAATGACTATAGCAAGGAATTTAGCATACAGGTCGGTGTCCACCAGGGCTCTGTTCTTAGCCCTTTCCTTAGCAGGCAATAACAGAGGAGTTTAAGACCGGATGCCCATGGGAACTCCTGTATGTGGATGATCTCACATTTATAGCTGAATCTATGGTGGAACTAGAAGAGAAATTCCAAATATGGAAGCAGGGACTAAAAAGAAAGGGTCTCAAAGTCAACCTGACAAAGACTAAGATCCTCGTAAGTAGACGAGAAAACAGAGCCCAGATCCCCTCAGGGAAATGGCCTTCCTCACTATGTGGGAAAGATGTAGGTATTAACTCCATCCTCTGCCCCAAATGCAAACAATGGGTACACAAGAGATGCTTTACATGCAGCAGCTCCACTGGGACTGCAAGCAGCAAACGGCTGCAGGAAACAAGCACCCCCAAACCCTGGGAGGGCTCTGTAAAAACAGTAGACAGCTTTTGCTACCTAGGAGACCGAATTAGCAGTGTTCGGAAAGTACAGTAGCCAGGGTAAGAACAAGATGGAAGAAGTTCAGGGAGCTACTGCCTCTGCTAGCAGTAAAAGGCTTTTCCCTAAAAAAAAAAAAAAAGGCAGACTGTATGATGTGTGCATATGAACAGCAATGTTACTTGGTAGTGAGACCTGGGCGTTGTGTGTAGAAGACTTGTGTAGATTAGAAAGAAACGAAGTCTGCATGCTCCGATGGATGTGTAATAGTAATATATGTGAACGGCAAAGCATAAACAAGTTAAGAGAGAGACTGAGCATAAGAGGAATCAAATGCTGTGTGCAGGAGAGGAGGTTATGTTGGTATCGACATGTGATGCGTATGAAGGATGACAGCTGCATAAAAAGGTGCAGAGCAGTAGAAGTCGATAGAAGCCGCGTAGTAGGGAGACCCAAGAAGACCTGGGATGAGGTGATAAAAGCCAACCATACCCAATTGCACCTCTCAAGGGCAATGACACACGGCCGTGACCTCTGGCGTCACGCAGTAATACAGAAGACCCGATTTCCCATAGGAACAAGCTGAAGCATATAGACAATATGCCCCCAACCCCTCCCACTGCAAAGTGGTCGTGGAGGTGCCACGGCAAAAAAGCACCCAGCCCACACTGTAAAGTGGTTGTGTAGGCGCCACGGAAAAAAAAGCACTCACTGTAAATGAGGTTGGGGTTAGGAAAGGCATCCAGCTGTAGAAATCAAGCCAAAATCAGTTCCCGTATGAGCAAGACTTGGTCAGCCGACCGGGCACTGCCCACAACAGGACAACCCGTTTAACCCATGAAAGCATGGAAGAATGGATGATGATATATATATATATGAAAGGTCAAGCAGACCCTTCCTCTAATGTTGGTAATCTACATAATAAATGCGCCCAGTACATGCTGTAAACTGGTTAGTGATTGGAAGAGCATCCAGCCGTAGAAAGCTTGCTAAAGAAGGGTTGGGAGGACCCTTCAGTTGAGTCAAGTACATGATGGCCTTCCTAGTGTTGGAGATTTACACGATATCTGTTTTATGCTGTCTCCTTTTCCTGGTCTTAAACTTCTAATTCATTGAGGATGTCACAGAATAAAGAACAATAAAGATAAAGTGAAAATTATATGGTGCGTGCGTTTCTTTCTATTGGCAATATTGACATGACCATCCCCAAAAATAACAATATTGTAAATAGAAAGACCATCAAGGAAGTAGACAGTTATATGTACCATGGAAAGAAGATAGCAAGGGATGATGCCCTACTTCCTGAGGTCAAAAGAAGGATTGTGCTTGGCTGGGTGGCTTTTGGAAAAGTTTATAACATAATTAGAAGTTCCAAGACAACAATCGAAACAAAAGAAACCTGTTTCATGAATATGTTATGCCGGTGATGACATATAGAAGTAAGATGTGGGCATTCAACAGCACCACTACAGAGACTCTTACAGTGGCCCAATGTAAAATGGAGCAAATCATGCTCCACATCACTTTATGTGATAGGAAGAGCAACATCTGGATTCGACAGCAGACTGGCATGAAGAATATAATCGAGACCATCAAGTAGGGTAAACTTAGATGAGCTGGCCACATCTTTCATTTCAGAGACAACAGGTAGACTATTAGAATGACAGACTAGACACCAAGGCAGTGGAGAAGAACCAGATGGTGGCCAAAGGCCAGATGGCATGACGATCTAACCCAATATCTCAGTCCCACATGGCCCAATATGGCCAGAGATAGGAAGTGGTGGAATTCACCCAGGGAGGGGTTTCTCTAACAGGAGTGAGAAGGCTCTGGACTTTGGATTTGGGATGTGTATATATATATATATAAGAGGGGGGGGGGGGGTAATTTGAAATGTTATGAATAAATATATTGGGTAAAAACAATATTTTAATTTGTTTTATTATCCTTTTACCCCAGTACCATCTTTATATTTCTATCCACATTGTACTGGCTTTACGAACACTCTATTATTTATATATACACACGCACATAGGCAATTACATCATGGAAGATTCATTTTAACCTTTGAAGGAGACACAAAAACTGTTATAGTTACTTTTCAATTATTTCTGTACAGTATTGAAATGTCAGTGGGCAGGTCACATATCTGAGACCTTGTCATTGACACAATTCTTCTGCAACTCTACTCACTTGCCAAACAAGTATAACTCTGATGTGCATGTGTGTGTAAATAGAAGGCTTAGATAGATGAATGCGTAGGGTCAGACACCATGCTTTGTAGCATAGGGTTACGTCCCTTTATGGTCTGAGTTCAAATCCTGCCGAGGTTAACTTTGCCTTTCATCCTTACGGGGTCGATAAAATAGAGTATCAGTAATACACTGGGATAATTGCTGGCCTTGTGCCAAACGTAGGAACATTATTATTATTATTCTGTTGTCGCATGTAGAATGGATCTGAAGATCGACCCACCGCCTTCCTTTGCCAGGAAGGGCAGGCAATTTTCCTCTGTCTGGTGGCATTAGCAAAAGAGGTTGTATGGTGGACCAGGCTGTAAGGACTGAAGACAGACACTTTTCTCTTCGGCCTATCCCTCATCAATTTTTTCAAGTTTCATTTGGAAAGGAAGGTGAGGGTGAAGAAAGAAGTGCCCCCCCCCCAGTACATTTGCTGAAAGCGGGTGAATGTTGCGAGTATGGCCCGTGTGAGTAGGCCTACTCTGTAGGCGGGTGAATTTGAGGAGGAGAGGGTGCCCTTCCAGGGTGCTCTCGAAGCGTCGGGTGGTTCGGGATTGGCGGGGTACCTGAGTGAACCCTAGGTGGTTATATTCCCTATTGGGGGAATTTTCCTTGTATTTTTATTGTTATTTATATATTGTTTACACATTTTGTATTGTCCCCTATATGTCGGCCCTTGTGGCCAATAAATGAAACTATTATTATTATTATTATTAGTAAAGGCACATGGCTTGGTGGTTAGAACATTGGGCTTGTAATCAGAAGGTTGTCAGTTTGAATTCTCCGACCAGGTGATGCATTGTGTCCTTGAGCAAGACATTTTATTTCACGTTGTTCCAGTTTACTCAGCTGTTGAAATGAGTTGTGACATCACTGGTGTCAAGCTGTATCGGCCATAGCCTTTCCCTTGGACATCATCGGTGTCATGGAAAGGGGAGGCTGATATGCATGGGCGACTGCTGGTTTTCCACAAACAGAGGAAGGAAAACTTTCTAGGTGCAAATCCCATGGATATTTGTGACCGAAGGGGGTCTTTACCCTATTATTATTATTATTATAGTTGCATTTATCTTGTTTTATGTTCATACGAGTTATCACCAAGTCACAACCAGTGACCTCAAGAGACAACAAGGTCTGCCATGTTCAAGAAAGAACATACATACACACACATGCATCTTTAGGTGTTTAGACTTGTGATGTACTTATATTGACAGAATCTTCCTTAGTATATGGGCAGTTCCCATTAGTACTATCTTTTGAATTTCTTCTATACGTGGGTTTCCTGGGATTTGGGATAAGTAATTATTAGACCCCTTAGGTATCATTCCTAGAGTGCCTACAACCACTGGTATTATTATTATTATTATTATTATTATTATTATTATTATTATTATTATCAGACACGTATAAGTGGTACAGGTTGTGGTTAGCACATGGGGAGCAGTTAGTAAAAAGTTGGATGCATGGCTTGAGAAGCTAGGACTTACCATAATAACAGGACTGTTGCAGAAAACAGCCTTGCTAGAAACAGCATGGATTCTAAGGATGGTGTTGGAAAGTTGAAGGAGAAGGAATGACCCTAAGGACTGTTGGCCTTTGGCAATAGCTGTGTGCCTTGGGTATGAGCTGTGTAGTTTTTGCTGATTTTGTTTCTATTGTATTGAGAGTACTTTTCATAAAATGCGTGCTGTGCTTAGTAGTGCTATATTTTGTATGATGTATATATTTGTAAGGAGTGGGGTTTTGGCTATGTATTTGTCTGTGTGTTTTTTTATCATCCCTAGAGCACCTATTATTATAGATATTGTTTCTGTTATTATTTTCCACATTAGAGTTATTTCTATCTCTAGATCTTTGTATTTGGAGAGTTCCTCTATTTCCTTGGAAGATATATTGTTATCTCTGGAGATAGAATCATCGATTAAAAGGCATTTTTTACTTTGTGGTCTTTGACTATAATATCTGGATGCTTGGCTTTGATCTCTCTGTCAGTATGTATTGGCATATACCAGAGAATGGTTGCATTGTCATTCTCTGACACTCTTTCTGGTGTGCTTGTACCATCTTTTTTCTGTTGGTATTTCTTAATGCTGGTATAATTTCCAGTGTATGAAGGTCCCAACTCTATCATGTCTGTGGATATATTCCTTTTTGGCTAAGACTCGGCAGCCAGAGATAATATGACTAATTGTTTTTTCCCTACTTCCACATATTCTGCAGTTACTTACTATATTCTGCTTCATTATGTACTTCAGCTGATTTCTGGTGGGGGAGGCTTTGGTCTTGTGCTACTACTAGATATCCTTCCATCTCAGCTTTTAGTCCTGTGCTTCATAGCCAGTTTTGTGTATTTTGCTTATCTACTTCCTCTCTATTCAGCTTTTCCAGGTATTGGCCATGCAAGTGTTTTTCTTGCCATCTTTTTAACATGGCACTCTAGAGGTTTATATTCAGTTTTTCACAATTTCTGTTGGTGTTTCTTGTTTGTTTTCATTTTCCTCACAACTATCTGTTAATCTGGTTTCTGCTTTGAATTTATCGGCCTCCTTGAAGACAGTACAATATTTTGTTTTGTTCATATTTTGTAGCTATTTCTATTAAAACTTTCCTTTATTCTTCATTAGATATGTTTGAAGTACTGCAGTAGTTATTTTATAACAGTTTTCTGTGTATTTGTGGTAATTATGTGGTTTCGACATCTAATTTTGGATTATGTATTTTAAATGCAGTCATTATTTTTCATGTTTTTCTCTCTATTCCACCCAGTTCAGAATATTAAAACTGTAGCTTGCTATTGGGATCACTAAGGTATTGATGCTAATTTGCATTTAGTTCAGTTTTGAGTAGTAAACTAATCCGTCTGTAGTATTCCTTTCTAATCTTCACTTTCATCTATGTATATTGAACCCTATCTAATTTGTTGATTCCTGGCAATCCTTTTTCATGTCGACAATATGTAGCCTTGGAAAAACGGCATCGGCAACAACATCAACTCAGAAAATATCAACAAAACGATGAGGACACCAAAATACTATGACCCTCGTACAACTACAACACCGGGGATTTAGTAAATCATTTAAGATATAACCAAAAATACACCCCATCCAACTACCCCTACCTCCACCTCCATCTACACCACCCCTTTCTCTGTAAAGTTAAGTTGGTGCCACAACATCCAGTCCTAAATAAATGAGGTCGTGTAGGTGTCACGACAAAAAAACACACAGTCCACACTGTAATGTGGCCGTGTAGGTAACACGGTAACCCCCCCAGTCCACACTGTAAACGTGGTTGGTGTTAGGAAGGGCATCCAGCCGTAGAAAACCCGCCAGACAATCCTATACGAGCAAGACAACCAATCTTGCCTCACATGGGACACTTCCCATCTAAACCCATGCTAGCGTGGAAGATAGACGATGATGATGATGATGATATCTTAAATCATCACAACCAAAGGAAATCATTGTCACCATCATCACCACTACCATCATCTCTAACACTGTATACATGTGTTTATATATCAGGAAAAATAAAACAGCGAAGTACAACAAAATTACAAGATCATCAAAGGAAGAATATCGCCATGTTTTACTGGTGATAAATGCAAGGAATTAGACAGGATCAACATTGATATATATTTATACCTGTTGATAATTACATTTATATTGCACACACACTATGTAAAATCTGCCTACGTGAAAACATACACAAACACGCATTATACATTTGTATATATAAGAAAATCTGTGTATATAAATACATAACTATATTATTAACTATTGAACAATTTTATAGTCGGGCCAATTACTTGCTTGTAAATATGTGTAAAATATACACAAACTTTTGCTGGTTCGCTATCTTACACTGTACACACTGGCACATACACATACATAACATGTTTGCATGCACATCTAAATCTGCCTAAATAATACACTTGCAATAATTTTTTCCCCTGAATTATATATACACGCATACTTTCGCATGGACACGAGAATGTCTACATACAACATATACTCTGGTGTCTTAGCCAAAATTTGGGAGTGAGTGTGTGTGTGTTGGTGTGATATGAAGTCTAAATATACATATAGATTTCTAAGATTTTCCACTTGAACACTCCCTGTTTTTTTTTCTTTTTAGGTCCCTCTCAATGCCCCTACTCCCCCCTTTTCTTTTGTTTTGTTTCTGTTGCGTTCGGAATTGGTGTAGGTGAGATATGATGCCTCTTTCATATCATCACCCTATCTACTTCCCAATGATTCCAGTTTCTCTCCTCCACCTACCCACCAGTGAGGCAATCACTCTGGCCGGAGACAACCAGCCTCAACATGGTGCTCCAGTCCCCGGCTCCATGCCACACCCTCCATCCCCACCAGGGGACACCTGTAGCTCATGCACCATCACAAATAGGCGGGAGAAAGGCCGGAATTGTTCGGGGTACAGCTGTTTCCACCACCTTTCTTGTGTTGGCCAGGTGTATTGAGCCTCCAGTGTCCTCACTGCAAGGAGATGCAGCAACTGTCTCTTCCTCTCATCTGCACAGCTGCAACCATCCACTACACCACTAGATGAGACAGCGAGCTTGACTGATGCTCAAGCCTCATTGGTCAATATCACTTGGCTCAGGCAGCTCCAGAAGATCCCGCTCAAGATCCTGAAAGCAGCCTGAGAGGGCCCTGGGCTCTAATCGAGCCAGCGATTGGGAGCACCCCCTCTATTTTGCCCTCAGCCTCTCCAACTCTGGTGTTGACTGAGGCAGCCTGTTGACAGCAGTTTTCATCAAGGCAAATGCGTATCCCAAGTGTGCTCAAGGATGCCACATCCGCTGCTCTCAGGTGCCCTCAATCCTCCACCTCAAAGTGTTGCTATCCCTCCTATCAGCTGAACCTGGGTGCCACCTCCTGAGTGCGATTGTGGCACTCATCAACAAGTTAATCTACGGTGCCCTGGATCCTTATGCCCGAGCTCAGCTTGACCGCTCTCAGGAAGAAAGAGAGTGGCATATGCCCCATCACGGTAGGCAATGTCTTCCAGTAGCTGGCTGCTAAGGTGGTCTGCAGGTCCTTCACACCCGAACTGGGTGAAGAGCACATCCCAGTGCAACTGGAGGTCAGCATGTCTGGTGGGTGTGAGGGGGCCGTACTTGCAGCTAGGCAGTTCTTCAACAACTGTCTACTGGAACTGGCACCTCATTGTCGAGCTTGACATGAGGAATGCCTTTAACTGCCTATGCCATGACCATCTGCTCGAGGCCTATCTCAGCTAAGCCCCCTCTGCCTACTCGCTAACCGACCTGTCATATGGAGTCCCGAGCATGCTCCTTGCTGCTGATACGGTCATACCTTCATACACTGGATTTCAACAGGGTGACCCTTTGGGCACCCTCCTTTTTGCTCTTAGGTTAAAACATTACTTCGAACATCACGCCCCTTTCAATGTTTGGTACCTGGATAATACCATATTGGGCCAGCCCGTGGAGACTGCGATTGGTGGTTCCTGCTCTGCTAAGAATTGGCCTCAAGGTCAACTCGGATGTGCTGCCCCTGAAAGAGTATGTCCTCATCCTCAGGTCGCCGATCCTCCTGCCAGTCATCTGCTTCACCATCTGGTCCAGTTTCCAGCAGCTTGCGACATTCTCGAGCAGACTGTGCATGACACCCATCCAGCCCTCTTCCTGTTGAGATACTGCTTCACTATGCCGAAGCTTCTCTACTCACTTTATAACACTCCTTGCTACAGCCACGCATCTCTCCTCACTGATGTCAATACTTGAATACTTGTATCCATGTGTCAGCTGAGGAGATATGCAATGTCAGGTTTGACAACTTTTGCTAGCAACAAGCCACCTTACCTGTTAGAAATGATGGACTTGCTCTCCAGTCTCATTGGCTTTGCCGGCGTTTCTTTCGTTTGTAACCTCTTGCTGTGTCCTCATCAACAGGCTTCTCTACAACACAACGGAACCCACCGCCTGCAAGACTTGGAACCAGCATGGACTCTAGCCCTCCTCTTCTTCCTCCTGTAGACATCAAATCTCCCCAAAGAATATGGGTGCCATCCAGTGCAACCAGGCCTCGGACAAGCTAGCATGCCAGCTCGACCAGCACCACTTTGCATGTTTTCGCTCTTCCTCACAACCCCACAGCAATGCCTTACCCCCCTTTTCAACAGGCATGCAGCTGGATAATGATACCCTGCAAATTTGGGGTTTCCCTGAGGCTCAGCCTCCGGATCTGCAAGCCACACAAATGTCGCTGCGGATCCACCATAGTCTCTTTTGGCCTCCACCCACTGTCTTGTCGTTACAGTGCTAGCTGCCTTCCTTGCCATGCTGCTCTCAACGAGGCCATAAAACTTAGCTTGGATGCTACAGGATTCCTCTCCCAGCTTGAGCCAGTGAGGCTGGACTGAGGGGTCGGCAAAGGGGCAGACGGCATGATATCTTCTTGTTCCGCAGTGGTAAACCCTCATCTAGGATGCCACATGCTGCTACACTTTCTCCAGTGACAACGTAGTGCAGTTTGTGACTAACCCAGGCTCTACTGCACTTCAGGCCGAGGATGGCAAACTCTCCAAATATTGGTCGCTCTCCGCAGGTTTACGGTTGTGCATGTAGCAGTGTAGACTTCTGGTGTCCTTGGCCCTAGGACCACTTCCCTACTCACCACCATCGGCACAGAGTTGTGTACCCGTAGATGTGAGTCTCACAGGCTGAAATGGTTCTTCCAGTGTGTCTTCCTCTCCATCCTCCGGGGAGATGCCATTTCTATTCTCTTTGCCAGGGCTGTGGGACAGCCAGCGCATGGGCCCCCATTTGTTTATAATAGTGAGAGAGTGGGAGAGACGGAGCTAGTGACAGTGGGAGTTTGGTTTTATTGTGTTTGGACCTGGTGTATATGTATATATTCAAATCCTCCTTGTCATATAACCACCAATAACACAAATTCTGCAAGCCATGGCTACAGTTAAACGAAATGTAGACACCTCAAAAAATAGTATTTGTATGTCTGTGTTTGATCTAATTCTCTTATCTCAGTTTCTTTATCCAGCATGATATTAGTGTTTTTCATTAGTTTTTCTCTCTTCAGAGTTGCCTTGGCACATTTTTATAGTAAAAATTCCATGTCTATTTCTTTTGTAAATCCATGTACTGTATGTAGCAGTGTTTTGAGTTATCTTTCGTTTGCAGCATACGGTTTTAGATCATCCATATATAGGAGATGACTACTTTTCCTGTTATAGCATTTATACTATAGTCCAGTTTGGTTTTAGAGTCTCAGTTAAGGGTGTTAGTGATAAGTAGAAGAGCAGTGGTGATAGGGAGTCCCCTTGAAATATCACTCTGTTGATATTTCATAGCTTTTATAGTTTCACCTTTCGTTTCCAGAAGTAGACGCCGAGCAAAATGGTTGAATAAAAACCATGAGCTTGGCTGGTCTTGCTTGGGAATCCAGCCAGATCAGTTGGGGATAGTTGCTTCTGACAGAACCCACTGGAAGGAGTGTTTGAAGACTCTTCCTCCACGACCCTCTCAGGAAGAAGAAGAAGGAGGAGGAGGTGGCAGTGGCCATACTAAGTAATTTTTTTTTTTTGTTGCAGTTTTCTGTTATGGCTTTATTCATCCATATGAGCCTTTGCAGCATCCTTTCTGTTCTTCTGGAAGTAGGTTGTATTTTTCCAGGTGTGTAGTTAGTTTCTGCGATACTATTGCAGTTATGTATTATAGGCAGGCATGTTATGGATTTAATTTTTGGGGTTTGGTGTGTCATTGGGGATCAAGATGTTTTTTTTTCCTTTTGTAAGCCAGTAAGGTGTTTTTTCTGGCTCTGTCAATATCTCATTAAAGCCCCTTGCAAGGGCTCCATGTGTCCCTGTTAAATATTTTAACCAAACATTGAGGATTTTGTCATGTCCAGGTCACTTCCAATTGCCTGTTTTTTTTATTGTGCTAGGCACATCATCTTCCCACGACTGTTCAGGTGTTGTGTCCATTGTTGTTGCTAGTACTACTGTACATCGTAATTTCTCTTCTCATTCTGCCCAAAATCTTCTACAGAACAGAACTCTTTCACTTTTTTTTACTTTCAGTGCTACATTAACTTCTATTTTGCTCCAATTGAGTTCCTGGTAGAGTAATTTTGGGTTGGAGTGAAATAGCTGGTTTTGTTCAAAAAACTTTTGCCACTTTTCATACCTCTGAATTCTTTGTCCCTTTGCAAATATTTGTTGTTTTAGGCATTCTTTAATCTCCTTTTCTGTTTTTCTTTCCTATTCCCAGTTTTGTTTTGTTTTTTCCTATTTAATTTTCTTTTTTTTTCTATTTTTTTTTGTATGTTTGTTTTCCATATTTGTGTGGGTTTCGTCTTTCTTGCTTGTATAGATCTGAGGGAGTACCCACTTTCTTTCATAACAACAGCGGGTGCTGCGTATGTTATATTATTTAACCTTGTACGATTGCGAATACAAGTGGCCGAGATGGGGTTTCTCCAAGGGACTTTGGATAAGATTACTCAATAGAGTGTGTAGCTCGGAGATCAGAGTGTCACTTCAGGCAGAGCCACTTCTTCTCTGAATTGAGAGATCACAGCTCCGATACTATGGGTATGTAGTTAGAATATCCCAGGAAAGAATCGCTGGACAAATTTTATGAGCAAAACCAACTGGAAGGAGTTCATGAGATTGGCTGGTCTCACTTGAGGATCGAGCCAGATCAGTTGCTTCTGACAGAACTCACTGGAAGGAGTGTTTGAGGAGTCTTCCCCCGACCCTTTCAGGAATAAGTGGGCAAAGAAGAAGAACCTCATGGTGATAATATATTTTATTCATGTTTATTAAGTCTATGATGGCTAGATTAGCGTTTTTTTATCATTTATGTTTTATTATTAATTTTTATCTTTGGTGTATTCTTGGGTCCATAGTGTGATCTATTGTTTGGAGTTCTTGTATTATTTCTAGCTTTATCCTATCGTGGTCTTGACTTTCGTCTTTAGTTTCTCCTCATTTCTTTTCATTTGTATTTTTGGTTGTGTTGTCCTGAATCTGTTTTTGTTGGTCACTACTCTGTACATCTTTTGATATTGGGATTTGTTGTGTTTTGTTTACTTTATCTGTTTTGGGTGTGTTGGATTTTTCTTTGTATTTTATATTCTCAATATATTTACGCTTGTTAGTTGTTTTGAGTTCGTTATTTGTGTTTTTGTTGTGTATTTGTTCTTTTAGGTGCTCTATTGTTATCATTTTCGTTGGGTATCGGTTTTTGTGCTTCTAAATTTGTATATTTTTACACACATCGGTCTTCATACAATTTGTTTCTTAAGTTCAAAGAACGAACATCCATACATCTATATGATCTTTTTGTATATATATTTCGCTATTTTTATCATATAAACACATGTAATATAATTAATAAATTCTATGTTACTTGCATGTATCAATATACCTTTTTTGTTGTTGTTTTTTCTATATGTAGTTTTTATTTTGGTTATAAACTCTCTGCGTTGTGTTGTGGATGTTTTTTAACTTGTTGCATTTTCGTGTGTGGTTCCAGTGTTAGCAAAGAAATTTATAAATTAGTAGGGTTTGTTGTTGATTCTTGTCTTACATAGTCTTCTTCATTTTCAAGCTATATTTGCTTTTATTTCATTGATGGTGTCCAATTTATGTCCATCTTGTGAGGGCTTTGTTGTAGGCATCCATGATATTGTTCAGCCTTATATAACTATGTATAACTTCCAGAAATCCTTGGCTTGGCAGAGCTACCAAGGAGCTTTACCTGTTTGAGATAAACTCTACAGGCATGTAAGTGTCATCAGCCAGGCCTTCCGAGATGCATGGAGGGTGACAAAATTGTCCTGCATGTATTCATTGAGTGTCCGAGTATTGCTGACCTGTAGGTTTATGTCAAGCACCTGCTGACATATAGATTGGATGAGAACAACTGAGAGGGGGCACTTTGCCCTAGCAGACAGGTTGACCATGGCTTTTTGTGGGCTTTCTCCTCAATTGACCCTTTGTTTTTTTTTAATGTTTATTTTTTTTAGTCTTTGTTATAAATTTTATTTGACACAAAAACCACCTGTACCATCTTTAATGTTTCCTTAATGTGAGCCCTGTGTGACTAATGAAGAATCATTAATGTGGTTGTTGTTGTTGTTATTGTTGTTGTTATAGGGATTCTTTGCCCCAGCTTGTACCATTTAGTTAGCAAATTTGAAATTAATCTGTTTGAGGTTTAATTTCAATGAAGTTTATCTGCTTGGAGTGAGGTGGGTGTGGTGTTACAGAGCTATAAGTTGAAAAATTTGTAAATATTTTTAAAAAAATCAAATACATTGTCGTAATTAACATCTCACCTCTCTCTCTCTCTCCCTCTCTCTCTCTCTCTCTCTCTCTCTCTCTCTCTCTCTCTCTCTCTCTCTCTCTCTCTCTCTCTCGCACACACAGAGCTGTTTTATTTGTATGAAATCATCAGAGATATTCCTGATAATTTCATACAAATGAAATGGCTCTTGTTCTGTAGAAGTCATCTCTCTATTTATAATGAGGCTTATACTCTACCAATGTATTGAGTACCCTTTTCCCCGACTTGAGCACTTGTTGCATAGGTGGGTTCATTTTAGTATAGTATGTGGTGTTGTACACTTGGTGTTATACTATGGTAAGTCTCTTTTACAAGCAGAGTGTTAACAATAATAATTGTTTCTATTTTTGGCACAAGGCCAGAAATTATCCCAGTGTATTACTGGTACTTTATTTTATTGACCACGTAAGGATGAAAGGCAAAGTTAACCTCAGCGGGATTTGAACTCAGATCATAAAGGGCTGTAACTCTTTGCTGCAAAGCATGGCGTCCGACCCTCTAGTGATACTGCCAAAATAATGAATAGGAACAAGGTGCCAAAGTTATTTCATTAAGTGTAACGTGATCAGGTATAACAGGTGTTTCGTGATTGATAAGCTCAAGATACAAGTCTGATAAGTAATTGATTCCAGAGTCGGGTGCGAAATGTGCATTACACCTGAAAAAACTTAATGATGATACTTTGACAATTTGTTCCTAATCATTATTATTATTATATGTATTATATATATATGTGTGTGTGTGTGTGTGTGTGTATAATGTTGAACAATGAAAAAATTAGGACAAGATGCAGTGGTTGATTAATCCATAGTTTTAGAATTTTATTAAATAGATACAAACAGTACAAGTTGAAGGCTTTGGCAATAGCTAGTTAAAGAGGAAAAAAGATAAAGAATGAAAAATAAAAGTAAAAAAGAATAAATAAATAAATAGAGTTCTAAAGTGGTTATGAGTCCTGCCTTGATTAGGCAGGACATTGTGTATATATGTGTGTGTGTATATATATATGAATATTTGTTGTGACTACATATTATTATTTAAGTAGGGCACTGGTGGATTGGCAGTATCGGTGGAGTGTCGGACGCCATGCTTTCTAGCATAGTTACGTCCCTTTACGATCTGAGTTCAAATCCCGCCGAAGTTGACTTTGCCTTTCATCCTTACGGGGTCGATAAAATAAAGTACCAGTAATGTACTGGGTAATTGCTGGCCTTGTGCCTAAAGTAGAAACAATTATTTAAGTAGGGCACTGGCTTGGCATCGGTAGAGTGTCAGACACCATGCTTTGCAGCAGTTATGGCCCTTTGCGTTAAGAGTTCAAAACCGCCGAGGTTAACTTTGCCTTTCATCCTTACAGGGTCGATAAAATAAAGCACCAGTAATGCACTAGGCTAATTGCTTGTACCAAAAGTAGAAACATTATTTAAGTAGTTGGATGCCATTTAATTTGATTAAAATAATCAAATATTAGCGATCTACATTCAATGAAACATATGTAAGTGTTACGCAATAAATGTTACTCCCACTCTTTTGGATTGTAATGTTTTAAATAATAATTTGGATATATATATATATATATATATATATATATATATATATATATATATATATATATATAAGGAAATTGTAGTTTACTTGAAACATTGCGTAGTGAGGTATAAACGTTTGGAGTTAGAAGGCCAGAACAATGCAGGTATGGATATAGAATATAAATACAAATGCAAAAGATATTGCTGACAATTAGTCTTTACCTTAAATTTATTTGAATATCTTTAAGTTTCGAGATAATATCTCTTCTTCAGAGGGTTAATCCAGTGTTCTAATTAGCTTGCCAAGTCATGCTGACAGGAAATAGTAGAGAAATTCTATTCTATTTCTAATGTCAAAGAGTGAAGGTTAGGTGGATAAAGGGTTGTCTCCCTTTAAAAGGGTTTGGACATGTGATGTCTAAGTGTGTGTGGGAGAATACGTGTAGGTGTAAGCATGCGTGTGTGTGTGCATGTGTGTGAGTGTGAGAGGATATGTTTATATGTAAATGTGGGGGCTAGATGCTCTATCATGTTAAAACTGGTCTATGTGTGTGTATGTGTGTGTGTGTGAGAGAATAAGTGAAGGTGTAAGCGTGTGTGCATGTGTGTGCGTGTGTGTGTGTGTGTGAGAGGATACGTGGAGGTGTAAGTGCGGGGCTAGGTGCTCTATCATGTTAAAAATTGGGTGTTGAGTTCTAGTCTGTTATTGATTGGTGGTTGTGTTTTGTCTATAATTAGTGCTTCCTTAATTCTAAGATTGCCGACAAATTATGGCTCGCAATAGAAACAAATTTCTGTTGGGCCACCTACCAACTAAAATGGATATCGACTCTCAGCAACAACACCACAGAATCTAACACAACCGGATTCCCGATATCAACTGGACCGCCCACTCTGTCCACTGCCTGCCAACCGCGAGCTGGAAGAAAAACTCTCGAGGTTGAAACATTCCATATTTAACATCTTCCGGAAACAGAAGAAGATAGCCCCAAACCTCTCCAGGATGCAACAACTCGCCCTAAAGAACCTGGGGAATAGGGAACTCATATACTTACCATCCGACAAAGGTAAAGAGTTTTGTGTCATCTCTCAAGCCACATACAACAACCTAACCTTTGAACACTTAAGCGACAACAAACTGTATACAGAGATCCCAGACATGACTGCAGCCCAGATCGAAAAACAGGCCAACTTCATCTGGTTCGACATCTGTAGTAGAAGAAAACTCCCAAGAAAATTTAAGTCCAACCACACCACTAGAAATAGCAGACTGCCCAATTTCTATCACCTCATCAAGACCCACAAGAATACTACTAAGACACAAATAAGACCCATCATCTCTAGCATAGAAGGACCCCTATACAAAATCTCCTGGCTCCTCTCCCAGGTCCTCAAGCCTCTACTCTCCACCTTTCCCGAGCATGTCAGTAGCTTTGACGAGGTCATATGTAGACTACACCAACTCCAGCCAGCCAGAATAACTTAAACTCAATAAATACACCTTTAGCCTCGACGTTGTCTCCCTCTACACTACAGTCCCCGCTCATCCAGCTGTCAATTTATTGACGGACTGCGGGGTCGCCGAACACATCCACTGCTACGACATCCATCTGACGGACATACACCAGCTTTTGACCTTCACAGTGGACAACACTTACTTCACCTTCCACCACCACACATACAGACAGACAGCAGGATTACCCATGGGATCCAGCCTATCGGGCCTGCTGGCCATCACTTATATGAACCAGCTGGAATGCCGAGCCATTCCTATACCTTCTTCACCCGATATGTAGATGACATACTCATCCTTACATCATCCCGTGAAGAAGCGGATAAAATATACATGACATTCTCCAGCATGGACGGCAATATAAAGTTCAGCATGGAACACCCCGATGACCACGGATCCCTATCCCTATTGGACTTCCAACTCAGGGTAACAGAGGAAGGTGACATCCACACCTTCTATAAAAAATCCGCCAGCAGGGACCTGTTCATACATTTCAGATCAGCCCTCCCAGTCAGCGCTAAGTTCGGATCCATAAGGAACGAACTAACATGTATCCGGAACAAATGCACCGACGCAAGAGACCGAGACACACACACCAAACATTTCCTGGAAGTACTTAAACAGAACGGTGCTAGAAACAACAGAGGACACCACACCCGAGGCACTAACACCTGCTTCCTGAAGCTCCCACACTTCAGTGACAAAACAACAACAGCCATCCGCAGAGCTATCAGACGAGAGGGACTAGACATCCAGCTAGCCCACTCAGGACCTTCTCTATGCGGACAGCTAACCAAAGGACACTCCACCAGACATGACAGCCATTGCACGCTGGCCAACTGCCCCATCGACGACACAGACCTATTCCACCAGGCTTACGTCGTATACAGATTAGAGTGCGACAAATGCAGCAATTTCTACATAGGTAGCACCACCAGACCACTTCACATTAGAATAAAAGAACACCTGAACACTAATGCTTCCTCATTTGAGAAACACCTAGTGAAATGTAAAACACCAACAAAAACATAATAGTTAGGATAGAAACTAAGGAAAGAAAACTCAGCAGTCTTAGAATTAAAAAAAAGCACTGATTATAGACAAAACACAACCACCAATCAATAACAGACTAGAACTCAACACCCAATTTTTAACATGATAGAACACCTAGCCCCACACTTACACCTCCACGTATCCTCTCACACACACACGCACACACACACGCACACTTACACCTTCACTTATTCTCTCACACACACACATACACACACATAGACCAGTTTTAACATGATAGAGCATCTAGCCCCCATATTTACATATAAACATATCCTCTCACACTCACACACACATGCATACTTACACCTTCACGTATTCTCCCACACACACTTAGACATACATGTCCAAACCCTTTTAAAGGGAGACAACCCTTTATCCACCTAACCTTCACTCTTTGACATTAGAAATAGAATGGAATTTCTCTACTATTTCCTGTCAGCATGACTTGGCAAGCTAATTAGAACACTGGATTAACCCCTTTACTTCCCTCTGAAGAAGAGATATTATCTTGACACTTAAGGATATTCAAATAAATTTAAGGTAAAAGACTAATTGTCAGCGATATATTTTGCATTTGTATTTGTATTCTATATCCATACCTGCATTGTCTGGCCTTCTAACTCCAAACATTTATATATATATATATATATATATATATTAAAATATAAGTATTAATAAAATAGATGTTCTTTTGATCAATTACATTTTATTATACATATTTCGGATGTACAGCAGTACTTTTTTTTTTTTTTTTTTTTTTCTTACTCACACATTCTGCATGAATTTATTACGTTTTCACACTCTCACACAGATATTATACTAGACATGAAAAATGCGCAAGCTCAAAAGTGCCACAGAATGTTATAATAAACCTTCAAAAGTGTGGGACTAGAGTTGTTGCTAAAAAATATTGTAATCATTATATATCGTACATTCTGTGGCATCCTTTATAAAAATAGCTTAAACCAACGAAGCCTTTATTTTTACGCTATTTCACTTAGTTAATTCTTAGAGTGTAACATATAAAAATATGATTTACAACTATAAAATAAATTAATTAATATAATAACAGAGCTGCGGAGCTGAAATTTAGGAAATAATGGAGTATCGGATCCTGAGTTGGAGCCAGTCAATTTTTGGCCGACTCCGCAGCCCTGTATAATACATTTCATATTAAAGTTATTAATAAACCTATTTTACACTGCATGCAAATTACCATGAGATATTGATATTAGATATAAGATACAGCGCAATATCTACAGCTGTAAAAGTACGAAAGCGAAGTAATAATAAGTGGCTTAAGGTAATTCCAATATGAAAGTTTGTAGTGATAAAAATTTGATAATGCAATACGATTGTTAATATTATAGTTCTATGAAAATGTAACAATAGATAACTAAATTATTTTACTATTAGTATATTTAAGAAATTATCATTATAGATTTGATCGTTCATATAAGCATCATATTAATTTTCAACACAATTATTTTGTTACTATGAGTATATGATAATAATATTACGTAATTATTTATAGCTGTTATTACATTAAACATAGATGTATTTATTTTTAAATGTTACACTCTAAGAATTAACTAAGTGAAATAGCGTAAAAATAAAGGCTTCGTTGGTTTAAGCTATTTTTATAAAGGATGCCACAGAATGTACGATATATAATGATTACAATATTTTTTAGCAACAACTCTAGTCCCATACTTTTGAAGGTTTATTATAACATTCTGTGGCACTTTTGAGCTTGCGCATTTTTCATGTCTAGTTTAATATTTTTTTAAGGCAACGCTTGTAATAACTCTAGTTAAACAGGATATATATTAATAATAAATTATCGTTGTAATGTAATTAGATTATGTAATTGTTATTATAAATTATCTTATAAATATTAGTGTAAGATGTATAAAAATATTTTCAGACTTTTAATATAAACAACTACAAAAAACAATCAATATTAAATCAATATATTATACATAATAGAAAACATAAAATAAACAATACAAAAACAAAATATTTACATACAATTGCAATTATCAGTGTATATACATTTTCTTTATATTCCCTGAGCAAATTAATAAGATTTGTTTTTATTGTACATAATTTGATGACTTGTTGGAGTGTATTAAAAGATAGCAACAATTTGTGATTAAATTGTTATCTTAAGCAACTCACTTTTTAATACTTGTTGGCTGAGCGAAATTGTAAAAGCCTATGAGCAAATATAAAAAAAAATACACAAACAACATTTCCTTGTGTTATTACAACATTAGATAAAATAATTGAGCAATGTCGTTATATTTTGCTCTTATTGCACATTAATAGTGTTTCTATTTTTCGGCACAAATCCATTACGGCAGTCCATTACTGGTACTTTATTTTATCGAATTATTAAGTATGAAAGTCGAAGTTAACCTCGGCAGGATTTGAACTTAGAATGCAAAGGACCATAACAATACTGCAAAGCATGGTGTCTGACGCTCTACCAATACTTGTGTTGAGCTGGTCATTAATTTATGGTGGTCGTGCGTGGAGTAGAGCAATCGCTAGTTGAAATATGAACAAAACATTTTTATTTGCCGAAGAACATATTTTCAATACTGTTTGTGAATGTGACGAAGGAAATACATTCTGATATGGAACAGTGTACAAGGTGTGTCTGTGAATAACATAATGTTACCTCATGTTGTTGTCAAGACATAATGGATTTCGTATATCCAGTTAGAAGATGAAACCTAGCCATCTCGGATTAGTTATATTTCATGCCATGTGTAAACGTGTTTGAGGATAGCAAAATATGCGTGTTTCTTGTCTGGAAACTTTCTGCTAAACTGATTGGTTTCGTTTTTGGCACTATACAATACTCATCCAACAGATAGCTGTATTGGATCCTTGATTGGTTAATATTTAGGTGAGGGTGCTTGATGCAGAGTTAGTGCAAAATGGATCAATGAGTGTAATAATAATAATGATAATAATAATGAAAATATTGTGTACAATGCTGAGGTGCACTACAACTCATCAAAAGTGCATATATAATACATAGGGTAATATAAAAACGTCAGGAAAAAAGAACAGTGCATGAGTCATGATATACACATATGTGCATGTGTATGGAAGGGGGACATCAGGTGTAGTTTTGGTGTATTTCGGAATGTATGATGGTTTTAAAGGATGCAGTGTGTCATCAGCTAACAACTGATGCAGGAAGTTTGTTCCATCCTTCAGCAACTCTGAGCATGAAGAAATATTTCCTAAAGTCATGGGAGCTGTGTTGTTTTCTGACTTTGTAGGCATGTCCACGTGTTAGACACATGGAGATCAAAAAGGTGTTCGGGGTTGTTGTTGGTCGGATGGTTAATAACTTTGTGGGTGTTTACCAAGTCCATTGCCAGAGGGAAGCAAAATATTCAGGGTATGGTAGGTGTCTGATGGAGGGTATGCGCTTGGTTGCATGTCTCTGAACAGTTTCCAGGAGGTCAATGTTCTGAGCAAGATAGGGGTTCCAGACTGATGACGCGAACTCCAAGTGTATTCGTACCATAGATGTATACAGCTTTAAATAGATGGCTGGAGAGCAGCTAATGAAGGTCTTGCTGATTGATGCCAAGTCAATCTTAATAAATTGACTGATTTATCTGTTCACTACTGCTAATCCACTGCTGTTTGTACAATTTTTTAGATAATGTCAATTTGAGCTTGAATCATTGGCGTAATGAAATTTGAAAAGATTATAAGCAAATCTTTTTTAAAATACACAGACAACATTTAACTGTATCATTGCAACATTAGATCTAATAATGGAGCAACATTTGTGCAGAATTATTGTTTGTGCAATAAGATATTTTTTTTTCTCCTATTGTTGATTTAAATTTCATATGTCGATTATTATAGTTGAATTAATAAAAAAATTAAATATTACATACAAATAGTTTAACATAATAATAAAAAAAATAATCCAACATAATAATAATAAAATAATTTAACACAAAACAATTTCGCCCGAAAGGAGAAATGCCTTGGGCAAAGTCACAAAACAATTGGCACAATCTCAAGTGAATGAATGCCAACTGCAAATGACTGACCATGCTAATCTCATCGATTATGATCAGTCGGACATATTGAAGCCCCATCCTCAGCATTTTCAAAAAGTCCTTTGGTAGATCATCGTACACGGGAGTTTTACCATGCTGCACTTTGAGCTTTAGCATTCGATGAACAGTCATGCCGTTGAGTTGGAAAGCAGCCATTCCTGTGGGTGCCGATATCACTACGCTCGGGCCATTGTCATTTGGATACATGTACTGAATTTTATCAGCCAGTACATTTATCAAAAAACTCTTGCCCGTGCCACCAACACCTGAAACAAATTTCAAGACTTGTGGACAATCATCGCAACTACATCTCGGATAAGGTTTGCTGTTGTCCCAATGTTTGTCTTGTTTGTCAATACCGGCAACGATATCGTCATAAATTTTTCTTTGCACTTCATTCAGTTTATTTTCTTTATGCCTCAGTGCATCCTCATTGACATCTCTCATGCAAGGCAAATCGACATTAGCATCATCAACTGCCAACGCCTCCATGTGATCACCGCAAGAATGGTCATCATTATCATGAGACTGAGGTTCGTTTTGAATATGTTTGGCTTGTTCCAGCGCATTCTCCAAACGTTTGCGCACATTCTGGAACCTGACCATTTCAGATAAATGGTTTGCGCACTGTTCAAAAGACTCTTTATAAGTCTCACAACCTCCCAGCAAGTCTTTTTCCTCGTCTCGCCAAGGTTTAAAGAGCATAAGCAGGTTGTGGTGATAGCGCTCACAGGTATCTGCAGTCAATCTAATGTTTGGCGACTTCACAATCCGCTCTTTCACAGATTTGAAATAGCCAAGATTATTTCTCAACCTGAAGTCGTCATCAAAATTGCTGTTACCAATTGGATTCACATGTTCGTATTTACTCGCAAGTTCATACAAACACATGTGCTCCATCGAATCAGGCCTGTTTGGATACCAATTTTCAACCATATTCTCATAATAAAGATCGGTAGAATACGGTTTCAATTTATCCAGTTCATACTGAGGCCTGAACCTGTGGGATCGGTAACTAGGCAAATCGGCTCCAATCCAAATGAGGCTTTCAGAGCATCCATAAAAATGGTGGCCAAGCAATTTGTCTGCAGCCTCATAGGCACCTGTATCACGCTTGCCCATCAGCTTAAGTCCGACACTCTTGTATCTGGAGTAAATGGACTTGGACTTGTCAATCTCAGCCCAAATACCTTCAGTTTCAGTCTTTTTGGACTTTGTCTGATAACTAGTAACATATCGGTTTAGAATCATGCTATCTTCACCGATGTATTGGATATCGACATTAGCTTTCCAGACATACAGAACAACAGGATTGTAGTCATTGATGCACTCTTCCCCTTGTCGTCTGTCAAGCTTGTACAACTTTTTGACAGCTCTACCTTTGTGTTGAGATTTTATGCACTCGTTGACGCTAAGCAAATTGAAATTCCCGATAGGACGAGGAAATCCAAACCTGCATCGAGTGTAAAAACGACCACTCGAAAATATTTGCCTTTTGCAGGATCCACTACACACATGTCGTTGAAAACGCAACACCAAGTCTGACAAAACGGGGCTTTCTACATTGGACGGCATGCGACATGTGATCATGGACTGTATAAACGTCTGAATAGCATACTTGTCGTCTCTGTCCATAATAGGGCCATCTTTAATCCATAATTTCATGTGAACATGCGGAGCACCTCTCATTTGGTATTCCAACCTCCAAAAAAAGTGCTCGACAATACCAAACGGAGAATTGGTATGTTTAACAACTTCTTTCATAAAGGTGGTGAACCGATGGTGAAAATGTTCGCTAACAGCCACCACGTCATCCGCGCACAACTCATTGGTGCGTTTTCTAGAAATGTCTGGTATGTCAGCATTCAACTTTTCCAGGAACTGTCTCAGATCAGGCCAAAAGTACTCTGCACAAGACAAAGTTAAGAACAAGTGGGCCGGGCCAAATTTCTCGTCCATAGCGATCAAGTCTGAACATTTTCTAGACCAAAACTGCTTGGAACCACGGACATTGGCCATCATCATATTTAAATTGCCCTCTAGGTGCCTGTCATTTTCATGAAGCCGCCTTCTAAACTCGCTTATAGTCATGCGGCTGTTTTTGGTGGTCTTCATGATGGCATATATACCAGAATCAATGCCTCTCTTGTCGGCTTTATCAAGACAAAACATGAGATATTGTATATCTCGCCGAAATCTAGAGTCGCTATGATTCAGTCTGTTTCTTATGAACATGTATGGCTTTACAGCGCCAAACGGTCTATTGTCCACGAAAATGCCAAACTGACCAGTTGGATAAAGACAAGGAAAGCACAACAACTCAAGTTTTTTATCATTGTCTGCAATGAAATCGCCTTCCACTCTTTTCATTTTGTACAAAGCCAAGTCAGTGTCTGCAGGGAGACACGGATTCATGTCTTTAACAGTGTGATGCTCATAGGTAATGCCAGCATTCGATTTAAGTAAAAGATTATCGAATTTGGCATTATTAACTCCCGAGCACTCGACAATGTTTTCATTTTCCGTATCGGCGTAGCGATTGATCTTAACATCGGCATACATTACATTGTTTGCTGCAAGCCAATCAAGTGCCTTCAATACTTTACTCATGTCTACCATTGAACGCCAGATAATTTGTTTCCGCGAAGGCAAGCTATCAACGACTATTTTAAGCATGTCGTCTTGAAGCGCAGGTAACGTATCCATGGTGCGGTTAATAGTTCCGTCCATAGGCAAAGGCAAGTGAATTGCAATTCCTTTAATAGCGGAAATGCATGCTGAAATATTGCCTTTGAATGAGTATGGCACCAGTTTTATTACATTGACGAAACATTTGGCCCGTTGTACAAGTATTCGCTCATATGTATTAAGATCAGCAAGTTCTTTGGGAACGGCAGCAACGCCCAAGCCATTTATTGAGGCCATTGAAGGCACCCCACTGTTGCGCAAATGTGTAGTGCATGTTGTGCAGACTGTGCAAGGCAAAGAGTAGTTGGCAGTTATTGCATCCTTTGCAACGGCCGTTTTAAAATATCTAGAGTTCCAATTATCCCAAACTTTTAGTTCCTTGCTATATTTGCGCAGTTTGCAGATATGACAATGTTGGATTTTATCGTTGGTAATTTCAGATTGAAATCTTTGAACTTGATTACCATATTTATGAATGACATCTGCATCAGTGTGTTCGACATCATTGAAACCAGGTCACATATTATTGAATTTAACTGCAATAGCACGCTCAATGTTGGCAACGTCTGTCAAATTCTCAAAGTTGGTCCAATCGCCATTGAAAACAGCTTCATTGTACTTGTTGAGCCAAATACATAAGGACCGAACTTTATAAATTTTCCTCAGCAATGTGCGCAACTTTGGCGAGTGAACTGCTATGGATTTTAAAAAGCCAAATTCACTGGTGCAGCCAGTTTGACCGATGCAGTGCTGATCATTATCATGAGTAACATTGCAAAACTCATATTTCTCGATCAACTGCCTTATTTCAGCAACTGTCATATCGGGATTGAGTTTTGGAAGTTTATCATCAATTCTTTGGCACAAAGTTAGACGAGCAGCTGAGTCATTTGGACATGTATCTAAGACCCGCAAGGTCTAACCAAACATTTAGACACATCATTATCATCATTCTGCTCGTCAGCATTAGCCATGTCATTCACAATGTTGTCTGTCTCCTCATTATTGATAACGACTATTCGGACTTTCTCAACGGACTGATTTTTAAACTCATCCATTTTCATGTACTTTGCAGTGCTCTTGTCAAAATTAGGAAGTTCATTGGTGGAACTGTGATAATGTTGATTTCCCCAATAATGCAACAAACCGTTAGCATTGACCTTTTCCATCAATGTATGCACAGCTTTAACATTTATTTTTAATTGAGCACACACAAAATTTCGCATCCCAACAGATCTGGAGAACACACTCAGCACGTGACTATATGCGTCGTTGCGAAGATTGGTATCTGTTATTGTCTTTTTATATGACTTAACAAATTGGGACATCAAGATCTGATGCTGCATCCGGAAGTCAACCATTTTATTTAGTTTCTTCATTTGATACAAAGACCGCTTATGAAGAAACTTTTTTTTATAATATGTTTTCTCATAAGACTGTATATTATCTTTATGGTGAATTTTATACATAGCCCTTGTTTGTAATACTTTGTCTTGATTTGCAGATCTGTACTTGGTCTGCTCTTTAGCTAACTCGGTACGTTTAGAAGCTCTACGCTCGGCTTGCTTTTGAGATATAATAGCTGAATTTGCAGATCTATACTTGGCCTGCTTGTTTGCCAACTCATACCGTTTTGAACATCTATACTTGGCCTGTTTTTGTGTTAATTTAGCAAAATTCACAGCTCTATAATCGGCCTGTTTTTGTCTCAACTTCTCCCGATTCCGCATCCGGTAAGCTGCTTTCACATCCAATTTAATACGCCCATCTAGATTATTAGCACAGGAATGTGAACAAGCTTGTGGGACCACATCATTGTAAGTATATGAACTGCCTGCAACATCAAGACCCAATTCACAAGTGCAGCGTTGCTCATTCACATCGGCAGTGGGGACACCAAAATCAGTGACAGGTCTCGATTCACTCGCGAGATACATCACAGCTACACTATATATTTAAACATATATACAGTGATACCTCGCTACTTGGCGGTTCATACGCTATATATATATATATATAAATATAAGTAATTAATACCGTATAAATGGTACAAAGACTGTTTATGTAAAATGTATTTCTCAACAGAGTATTGAATACTTAGGAGAAATTCAAAACGAAGAGTGATAAAATTTCAAGCAAAGAGTTTAATTAGGTAATGACTTACAAATTTGTTTCAGTATATAGACAAAGCCTGAAGCGCTAATTATAATAATTAGTTAATAATATTACAAAATATATTAATATTATATTAAATATATACTGAAACAAATTTGTAAGTCATTACCTAATTAAACTCTTTGCTTGAAATTTTATCATTTTTCGTTTATATATATATATATATATATATATATATATATATATATATATATATATATATAGAGAGAGAGAGAGAGAGAGAGAGAGAGAGAGAGAGAGAGAGAGAGAGATTTATCTAGTCCTTCGCTCAAGATTAATCTATAAGTTTAGATGTCTGCCTTCGTTTAAGTAAATATTACAGTAAGATTTTTAATATAAACAACTACAAAAAACAATTAATATTAAAACGAAAAAATTATCAATGATAAAAGAAGCGGATGCAACTTTTTTTTTTATAAAGTTATATTCCTGTTTCTTTAAAGAACATTTCATTTTTGTTCTATTGTAGGCGAAATAATGCAATGGTTTAATAGGGAAGATATAACTTACGAATTATGTCTCTAACCGTGTAACGCTTTTTAAGTAGATAACTACAATTGAAAATACTAAAGAAATGGAACCAACAATTCAATTTGAAAGTCGTCTAGTGACAGTGTATTACTGGTACTTTATTTTATCGACCCCGTAACGATGAAAAGCAAAAATGCAAATGCTTAAAATTTAAATTGCCTTAATTCTATCGTCTGCTGTTTCATTAAAGGGAGATTATCATCTGTATTTAATTCTATCGTCTACTGTTCCACTAAACAGATATACCTCCACTATCATCTCTATTTATACATTTTAACTTATAACTTATACACATTTGATTTGAAATATTTTATCTAGTCCCCCCTCTCAATATTATGATGATTTCTTTCGAATGAAACAGTTCTAGTCCTGTAGAAGCCATTTATATATATAATTGAACTGAGTTAAAAATTCACAATATTTATAATTAAATAAGCTCATATATATATGTGTGTATTTATCTGTTTATTGTATTATATATAATGTGTGTATATACAGGATGTCCCCCAAAAATATATACACACTTCAACAGCATTCTAATAACTATTGCCTGTACAGGTAATCAAAGTGTCAATCGAATGTTAGTTTCGTGTTTTAACAGTACAAATTTACAATACACACATAAAACCAGTGTATATACATACATGAGTGTGTATACACATACATGAATGTGTATATACAATATATATGTATATATATATAGACACATATATTCACGGTGCAACGGTACATTAAAATATAGATGCGGGAGAGGGGGGTGTATATATAGGGGCGCTGGGGATAAAGGAGTGTAAAGCGTGTGTAATTGATATATTGAAGGAGATGAGCGTGCAGCGATAGAGTAACAAATATGTAGAGAGGGGGAGAGATGGTATTGAAGGGGAGGAGTGCAAAGCGAAAGAGTAAGAGAGATATATATAGAGACGGAACAGATAGAGAGAAACAGGCGTAAGTAACAGTGGAAGAGATATAGAGAGAGGTACTCTGATTGGTTGAAAATTAGCCAATGACATACGATCACCACCACCACGGCTATCCCCGAAAAATTTTTGAAGAAGCTAGGCATATATGTTAGAACACGAAAAGTGAACATTCTGTTGTTTCACACTTTTCGTGTTCTAACAGATAAGCAAAATTTTCTATCGGGTAATCACTACCTTGATTAAATCTTAACCATTTAAAATCTCAGGGTATGTCATGTATCATTATATTTTGTTTGATGAGGACGTACTGTTGTACATCCGAAATATGTATAATAAAATGTAATTGATCAAAAGAACATCTATTTTATTAATACTTATATTTTAATATTAATAACTCCTGAAAATTTTCTCCGTTGAGTGCTTCCAATCTACTGTAAAACTCATTCTTTGGCATAATCATCGAATATTGTTTAACAACTTAATACTTATATATATATATATATATATATTTATTAAAATAACAGATTAAAGTTTAAGCAAAGAATCGCTGCTTTCACTCTTAAGGGTGAAATTAAACTTTAATCTGTTATTTTAATAAATATTTGCTCTACGGTTCTTATATATCCGATATATATTTATCCTTATCGAGCCTTCTTTGGATTTTAACCCCCCCACCTCACCCCCCACTCTCAAAAGCCTGAACCTAATAAACCTTTATTAGGTTCAGGCTTTTGAGGGGGTGTTTAAAATCCAAAGAAGGCTCTTTGTTGAGTTTTTTTCGGAATGATTTGACTGCTGTTTCTTGTAAACAGTCATTCATCTCATTCTGACATCACTAGCCCTGTTCTCCATGTGTGTTTATTATCTTAATTCCACACAAGGTGTAACTAGCCTGCTTTTAAATTCCCTTCTGGCATATTTTAGCAGTGGTTTGGTTATTGTGTTGAGCTCTACTGATGAATAGCTCCAACCATGACTAACCCCACTGAAAAGTTTCGTGAAATAGTCTTTTTAAGACTATATAGAGCATTTGTAGATTTTTCCAAATTGAAGGATAAGTATTTACTCTTAATTTTATTCTGAGTTAAGATTCTATTGGTTTTTTCCCTGGATTACACAAAATCTGTGGATAAAATTCCTGTCTTGACTTTTTTTAATTGGGATTGAATTATTTTCCCATATCTTACGTTAAATATTTTCCATCTTGACGTAATAGTCACTTATATGTATGAATTACTGTTGGCTTCTTGATCACATTAATTTCTCTATTTTCATTTATATATATATATATATATATACACACACATGTCATCATCACTGTTTAACATCTATTTTCCATGCTTTTCCATAACTTGGGTTAGATGAGTCATCCACGTTATGAGACAAGTCTTACCAGTTGGCCGTGCCGTACCTTGCTGAAACAGAACTGTATATTGGCTGGAATTTTTACAGCTGGATGTCTTTCCTAAAACCAACTGCGTTTATAATGTGAAACTGTGTGGTCTTGTTAAGTTTCGCCAGATCGCTGTCCTATACCTTGCACATATTGGGACTGTGTGTGATGGCTGTTTTTATTTTATGGCTGCTGGATGCCCTTCCTGTCACAAACTACATATACAGTGTGGGACTAGGTGGCACTGTTATGAGGAGGGTCTGGCCAGATAGCTGTGCCGTAGACTACAGAACCATATTTTGGGAGCTGGGTGGTCCCATTATGAGTGAGGTATGGTTAGTTGGCCGTGCCATACCTTTCTCATAGTGGGGTCGTATTTAGGCTAAGTTTTTATGGCGGCTACATGCCAACCATGTTAATAGTGATATTTAGAGTAGGTGTATATACAATATATATACCACACATACTTGTATATAAACATATAATACATAATACGCAATATACATATATAATATACATTAATACACATACGAGAGTAATACACATGTACATATATAACATAACACATATATATATAATATATATACATCATACATATACACTAGGGGGGAGGGTGTCGAAATTTTATATTCTGATTCCACTTGGTGTTCATTTTGGTGAGAAATAAATCAACAAATTTTAAAAAGTATGCGATCACCCCTTACCCCTCGCATAGCCCCCCCCCCCTCCATTCTGCGTTTTGAATACTGAAAATTTAAGGAACTGTAAACTTGTTTTAATGTTATTAACTTTGTATTGGTTAAATATTACCTATATAACTTTTTATAAATGATATGCAACGAAATACATGAACAGTGAACACCATAAAATAAGCATTAATAGTATTTACTATTTAATTAAATGACCATTATCTTTTCCAGTCAAAGTGAGGTAAACTTTGTCTTGGTTTCTGTACATTTGATTTCCGTAGCCTATTCTGATTTCAGAAGCTTTTGTCACTAAATTGAAAGCATGCTCGACTCCATGGCTATGACAGAGAAGAGGTATTGCTATTAATGGTCCTGAATGACTTTAAGAAGATGAACATTTGTAAAGTTCCGTAAAACTGGAGGCGATGTTATAACTTCATTTTCCCAGTTAATTAAATCAACATAATCCTGTGCTTCAAAATTAATTTTGCTTGGTTGTTTGAAATTTCTTAATTCTTTATGGGGCATTTGGGGAAAAGTTCTTGCTTTAATAATTCGCTGAATTGCTACTTCCCTAATTTGTCTTCTTAAAATATTCTCCGGATGGGCAAAATACTAATTAGTTTTTAACGATTTCTCCATTATGATAATTTCTTTATGATCTTGGTTCATATCTTGCATTAGATGTGTCATATACCAAAAATTACTTGCTCCTTCATGTAACTTTGGGTGAGATTTAATCCAGAACCAGCTTGGAGCATAAACTTGTGTTATGATTTTAACAAGATCCATAATATTCTTTTGGGGATTTTTTCCGAAACATATAAGAGAAGAATTCTGTTTGCACGTGTTAACCACCTTGCATGATGGATTTTACCAGGTGATCTTGTTGCTAACTGCTCAGAAACAAACCCTGTCTCAATACTGAGGCACATTTCATACAGATATTTTTGATCTGAGCTTAAAGTATCAACAACTTCTAATGGCAATTCCTTCACTTAAGTTTTTACTGGAGAAAATTTGATTATCCTTAAGTTTGTTACATCTTCTTTAATTTCATTGCCAATTAAGCCTTTTGATGTTCGTAGTCCTGTTGTTTTTCCATCTATGGAAGCTCATCTATATGTAGCAGGCATATCAGCCACTGAAGTGGTTTGTTTAAGAATAATTAAATTATTTTAATTACTCCTCCTAAATGACCAGTGTTTACTGGAGTGCCATTACCTAATACAGCCTTTAAACTTTCTTGACTATCAGAAACAATTAAAAAAGTAATAATTTCTTCTGCAATGCAACAAGCTGTTCCATTATCTGGGGAAACATGATCTAAATACTCATCACCGGGCTCTTTCACAATAACATAGTGCTCTTCACTTTCCATCCCTCTTGCTGTTTTAGTTTTATCCTTTCTGCCATCAAAACTGATGCAGTTGAGCTTTGTATTTTCTGTTTTCATTATTATAATATTGTTAAGGGCGGTGGATTGGCAGTATCGGTAGAGGGTCGGACGCCATGCTTTCCAGCATAGTTACGTCCCTTTACGATCTGAGTTCAAATCCCGCCGAGGTTGACTTTGCCTTTCATCCTTACGGGGTCGATAAAATAAAGTACCAGTAATGCACTGGGTAATTTGCTGGCCTTGTGCCTAAAGTAGAAACAATTATTATAATGTTGTTTTTTCCAACTCTTTTTCTTTCTCTTTCAACTTTTTTCTTATCTAGCATATTTGTATCATTTAAAATTCCCATATATCTCCAAGCTGCATTAACAATGGCAGCAGCAACTCTGCAACTTACTCGATATCTGTCTGCTGTGATGGCTAGATTCTCATAAGTAAATCTGTTTTGTTGGTTTTCTCTCAGCTCATTGTCAGGAACAAAGTCGGAGGCACATGGCTTAGTGGTTAGAGCATTGACCTTGCAATCGAAAGGTTGTGAGTTCAATTCTCAGACCGGGTGATGTGTTGTTTCCTTGAGCAAGACACTTTATTTCACATTGCTCCAGTTTACTCAGCTGTAGAAATGAGATGATAGGGACTGGGGTCCCTATCATTCCACTGCAAAGTGGTTGTGGAGGTGCCACGGCAAAAAAGCACCCAGCACTCACTGTAAAATGAGGTTGGTGTTAGGAAGGGCATCCAGCTGTAGAAATCAAGCCAGCATCAGTTCCCGTCCCACCCTTGCAAGCAGGGAAAAGTGGACGTAAAATGAAATGAAATGAAATGAAATGAAAAATGAAATGAAAGTTGATGTCATCGCCATCATTGTCACATGAATCACAACTATCTTCATTAATATCACTTGGGCACTGATAACTAGTTGAAGCAACGTCCATGTATAAGCGCATCTTTGTCTTCCTGTTTTCAAATCTTTGCGCTCTTTCTGTAGTTCTTTTTCCACCTGAAGTTATATCTCTATCTACAGGCCCTAACTGATTAAATCTTTTTTTCTGTCCAACAAATGATTCCCATTCCATTATTGGTATTCTTACGTCACACCTACAGTCAGATCTTTTTATTTGTTTGTCATAACACGTGCAGTTTCATATATCAAACATTTCATTGAACTCCTCTAATTTCTTATCAAAACTATCTCCTCTTTGCTTGATAGGTATTTTGTTTAATTTATAAGCAGATTCAATCAATCTCTCAATTTTTAGAGCTATTCCCTCAAACCCAATATAAGGAAAAGAAAATGTGTCCCATATTGTTTGCACAGTTGCAGCAACAATCCGGTAGCATTCTTTCGCTGGGTGAAGTTTTTGATATCTATTCTTCATGTTTTCTTATGTATAAATAATATCGAAATACATCAGCTTTTGATGGGGTCATTGCTGTAGGAAATTCTGCAGGAAATCCAAATGCTGAATTACGGCTTTTACTTCTAGTTGCCATTATATAATTTTATATACTTAAATTATTAGTTTAAATTTATGTAGGTATTTTTGTAAAATTATAATACAATTTAGCTCTGAAATAATCTGAAAAACAAAAGAAAATCATTTAACAAATGTATACATTTTCTAAAAAAAAATTCATTTAACACATATTGAAAAGTTGTAATTTTACCATGTTGGAGGGGTACCTTCCTACCAATTGTCTTATATCTCAATGTTTTTGCTGTCTTTACTCATCAGATGTTTTAAACAAGGTTTCTACAGTGAAATATGACCAAATGTTTCATATCCATAAGCAATTTAGTATATATGTGTTAGAGATTATATGATTAATATAGAAAATTAGGGTATTTAATTGTGGGGGGTGTATGCGAGGGGTATGGCGGGGTCACATAACCCTAATTTTCATATATTTCATTTAGAATACTATTTGAAACTGTGCATACGGTGGAATTAAGGTTCCTTAAAAATGGTTGTATTTCGACCCCCTGTAATATACACAAACATATTATGCGTAAATATATGCCTATGTACAATACATATGCATGCATATATATTACAAACATATACATAGAACATACAATGCAACAGGGTAACTGTGAAAAGTAACAGGGTGGGGAGAGGGGTTAGGCCATGTCTGCCACTCTGCAAACCGGAAGGTGGTGGATAGGGGCATATACACACACACACACACACATATACACAGGTAAAGCGAGAAATTATACACTGATTATGTCTGTTAACAAAAGTTAGAAGCGAAAATGCTTGAGAGGAGCACTGGAGAGTTTTCCCATTCACCATATTCAGAATGCTATACTATTTACATGGATACATTTACTGTATAGTTCACTCTCCTCAGACATTTTCACCTTTACCCCTTGTTGACATTCACACAGGTTTCTATTAGATTACTTGTTTCAGTCATCAGATTGCAGCCATGCTGGAGCACTGTCTTTTTATATATATATGAGAGAGAGAGAGAGAGAGAGTTGCAGATATTCTATGGTTTAAAAACATATTGTAGCCATGAATTAAGTTTCATGCATCCCTAAATGGTCGTGTATTGATGTGTCGGTGATCAATGTGTGTGGTAAGAATAAAGCTTTTATAAAAGACCATTAGAATGGTTTACCATTAGAAGGGGCATGCCAGGATTATGAGTCCCTGATTGGAACAATATGTTCTTACTCAAATAAGGGTACATATCGAATTCAAGCATATTTTGCAACGTGAGGACCAGAAACAGGAGGTGTTCAAGATTGCGAGGCAGTGTGTCAGAGAGAGTTGTGATGTCATTGGAGAGAAGTGTATCCGGAATGATAAAGGTGAGCTTGCCCTCACAAGTGCTGAGAAGAAAGATGCATGGAAGAGTCATTATGATAGATTACTAAATGAGGAGAATGCATGGGAAGAAGAGACCCTACCCCAAGTAGACCCTATAAAGGGGCCAGCAGTACAAGTCAGCAGCAACATAGTAAGTAAGGCAATCAAAGATATGAAGATGGGGAAGGCAACCGGTCCATCGGGTATAGCTGCCGAGATGCTGAAGGCATCTGGGTCTGTAGGTCACACTATAACCACACGTATTGTTAACCAGGTAATACTAGAAGGTGTCATACCAAAAGATTGGTGCAGTAGCATCATTGTCAACTGCTACAAAGGTAAAGGTGATGCACTAGATAGAGGAAACTATAGAGGTATAAAGTTGATGGACCAGGTCATGAAAGTAACAGAAAGAGTTATAGCACAGCTGATTAGGGACCGGGTGAAAATAGACAAGATGCAATTTGGGTTTGTACCAGGAAGAGGCACCACTGATGCCCTCTTCCTTGTGAGGCAATTACAGGAAAAGTACCTAGCTAAAAGTAAGCCACTCTACTTGGCATTTGTCGACCTTGAGAAAGCCTTTGACAGAGTTCCACGTGCTGTAATCTGGTGGGCTCTTAGAAAACTAGGAGTAGATGAATGGCTTGTGAAAGCGGTACAAGCCATGTATAGGGGAGCAGTCAGCAAAGTTAGGATTAGCAATGAGTATAGCGAGGAATTTAGCGTACAGGTTGGGGTCCACCAGGGCTCTGTTCTTAGCCCCCTTCTGTTCATCATAGTCCTGCAGGCAATAACGGAGGAGTTTAAGACCGGATGCCCATGGGAACTCCTGTATGCTGATGACCTCGCACTTATAGCTGAATCTATGGTAGAACTAGAGAATAAATTCCAAACATGGAAGCAGGGACTAGAAAGAAAGGGTCTCAAAGTCAACATGACAAAGACTAAGGTCCTTGTAAGTAGACGAGAAAACAGAACCCAGATCCCCTCAGGGAAATGGCCTTGCTCAGTATGTAGGAAAGGTGTAGGTAGGAACTCCATTCTCTGCCCCAGATGCAAACAATGGGCACACAAGAGAAGTAGCGGGATCTCAGGAAGCTGAATTAAGAATGTAGGCTTCACATGCAGCAGCTGTGCTGGGACAGCAAGCAGCAAACAGCCACAGGAAACAAGTACCACCAATCTCTGGGAGGGCTCTGTAGAAACAGTAGACAGCTTCTGCTACCTAGGTGACCGAATTAGCAGCGGAGGTGGGTGTTCAGAAAGTACAATAACTAGGGTAAGAACGGCTTCTCCCTCAGAATGAAAGGCAGACTGTATGATGCGTGTATCCGAACAGCGATGTTGCATGGTAGTGAGACCTGGGCGGTGAAGGTGGAAGACTTATGTAGATTAGAGAGAAACGAAGCCTGCATGCTCCGATGGATGTGTAACAGTAATATACGTGAACGACAAAGCATTAATGAATTGAGAGAGAGACTGAGCATAAGAGGAATCAAATGCTGTGTACAGGAGAGGCGGTTGCGCTGGTATGGACATGTGATGCATATGAAGGATGACAGCTGCATAAAAAGGTGCAGAGCACTAGAAGTCGATGGAAACCGCGAAGTGGGGAGACCCAAGATGACCTGGGATGAGGTGATAAAAGCCAACCATACCCAATTACACCTCTCAAAGGCAATGACACACGACCGTGTCCTCTGGCATCACGCAGTAATACAGAGTACCCGACCTCCCATGGGTACAAGCTGAAGCATATAGACAATATGCCCCCCCCCCCCACTGCAAGGTGGTCGTGGAGGTGCCACGGCAAAAAAGCACCCAGCCCACACTGTAAAGTGGACGTGTAGGCGCCACGAAAAAGCACCCACCACTCACTGTAAATGAGGTTGGTGTTAGGACGGGCATCCAGCTGTAGATATCAAGCCAAATCAGTTCCTGTATGAGCAAGGCATGGTCAGCCGACCAGACACTGCCCACAACAGGACAACCCGTCTAACCCATGCTAGCGTGGAAGAACGGACGTAAAACGGTGATGATGATGATGATGATCATCATCATCATTTTCCGTGAAACTAACCAAACCATTATACTTGTGCTGGTTTGTCCAGCATTGGATTTTGTTATTTGGACAATTTGAGAAATAACACAAAGAATGTACATTACTTAAAATAGCAGAAAATATTTCATATAGGGGAGTTAGTTATTGTTGAAAGAGACCATGATTCAACACATGTAATTGCTTTTAAGAATGAGTGACAGAATGATAAAAAAATACCACTTTCTAAATCTCAAATGTTAACTTAATCTCTCTCTATATAAAATTCTTTGTCTCTCAATCTGTCTGTCTTTCCCTTTTGACCTCACAAAACCGCCCCCCCCCCCCACACACACTGACTGAAGGGACGTAGTTTTGGACGTGCAACTGGTGGACATGCAGGTGCTATTTTTAGCAATGCATTGCAATGACCAATACAAGATAATTATAATTATGAAGCTGGTTTACAAAACAGAGTAGTTTGTTTTTTACAACTGGTACATAAGACGTATAGAAAAGGTATCATAATCCAAATGGCCAGATAGGATCGGATAGCTTCTATTAGGAATTCAATTTGACTCCAGTTTAGATGGTTCAATGTTTTCTCCTATAATACAATTCGTCAGAATTTACTAAATCATATCCAAAAAGCAAGATACTATGGTCTGCTGATTGATTTGACCCTTGACCAGGTGCACCGAGAACAACTGTCAAAAGTTGTGCGATATGTCGATGTTGATTTCAATATGAAGACAGTTGTTGTGAGGGAATCTTTTCTTGGATTCATTCAAGTAATCAAAAAAGATGCCGCAAGCCTTGTTGAAACAATCATGAAAGAACTAGAAAAAGATGACACCTACCACTGCAGAACTGTCAATTGCAGTGCTACGACAAAGCTGCCATAATGGCTGGGCACCGCAGTGGGGTTCAACAGAGAAGGAGAGGGAAGAATAATTTGATTAAACTTCGTTAATTGCGATAACCATTCACTTAATCTGGCTGGTCTTCATGCCGCCAAAAACGATTCTGCTATGATGAACTTTTTCAGTTGCATTGACTCGTTATACAATTTTTTTTCTTGTTCAACACGACGATGGGAAGCCCTTAAAGAAGTTGCTCCAGTGGTTGTTAAATATCCTTCCGACACGCGGTGGAGTGCTAGATGTACCGCAGTCAGACCAGTGGCGAATTATTTGACGCTGATTGTTCAAGTTCTCGAAAAAATTAGTGATGATGAAACAGAGACATGCGAGAGTAGAAGTGATGCCAGTAATCTCCATAATTGGATACTGAGTTATGAATTCCTGAACTTGATTGGATTCTGGAACACGATTCTCTCTCGAATTGACCGGATTCAAAAGAGACTTCAAGATCCAAGAATGAATTTTCACAATGCTGCAGTTGATATAGGAGCCCTTCAACTTTATTTTAAAGAAGAAGGAACATCCTTAATCCACGAGTCTCTTGAAATGGGCTTCGACCTCTGCCAGAAATGGAATGTCGATTTTCCGAGGAGGTGAGGGAGACGACAAACCAATATCAGAAATTACTGAGGACATTGAGGTGGCTGCCCGAAAAGAGATAGAGAGAGCAATGCAAAGTTCACTCAATCGTCTTCAAACAGAAATGGAAGAACAGATTATTCAACTTAAGGAAACCGATTCAAGTTTTGGCTTTCTTCTTGATGTCAACTATCTGTTTTATTTGGCTGCTCCTGATAACCTTGTCCTTAAACAAAGGTGCAACAGTCTTGTGGAACTATACAACTCTGACATCGACGGAGAGCAATTGTATGAGGAAATCTTGGACTGCCGATCTTTGCTGGCTACTAGGACAGCTGATCCAATTTTAAAGCCGGAGGCACTTCTCCAATTCATCATACAATACGGCGATGAATGTGTTTTTCCCAATATACGAATCAGCATTCGAATAATGTTGACGATTTCTATTTCAATTGCCAGTTACGAGAGGTCGTTCAGCAAGATGAAGCTAATACATTCGTATTTGCGAACCTCAATGGGCCATCAACGGCTGACTGACCTCACCCTTTTGAGTGTAGAAATCGAAGAGTTTGAACGAACTTATTTCGAGGAAATTATCAACCAGTTTGCTTCAATTTTGATGCTTGCCTTGGGCACCGTTTACCCTAGCTACGCCACTGCTTCTAAAGGCTTGCAGTGAGTTGAGTAATAATTTTTCATAGAAGAGAAAATCATGCAAAAGACAACATAATGAATATACATGGACTGAAATATTACACAATTATTTGTTGAAAGACACATAGTGATTTGTATTAACACGGAAATACATTGAAGTAAAAGAAGTCTTTAGGCACAAAAGAAAAGCTGTCTCAAAGTTAAAAGATAGAAATAAAAGATACATGTAGGATGAGAAAAATAGAAAGATTTGAGAAGCATGCACAATATGAGAGTTATGTTAGTCTTAACTGAGAAGATTTTATATATCTTAGACAGGAATGAACCTCCGTTGGTTTCGACAATCAGAATACCAGTTGTTTATTCAACAGAACAGCATGCTCATGAAATTAATGTGTAAGTGGCTGAGCATTCCACAGATACATGTACCCATAATGTAATTCCCAGAGAGATCCAGTGTAACTGTGTCATATATATATATATATATATATATATATATATATATATATACATACATACATACATACATACATACATACATACATACATGATGGCTGCCCCCTCGTTATCGAGTATGGCCATTGCACGAGAAGAAAAAAAATAATAATAATAAATAAATAATAAAAAAAAGATATATATATATATATACATATACATACACATATACAAACACACACACACACACTCACACACACATACACACACACATACATTAATAACAATAGTAATAATAATAATAATAACAACAATAAAAATAACGACAACAACAATAATAATATACATATATATATACACACACACACGCAAACACAAGCATATCGACACACGATAGCAACTAACAGCGCTGCGATCGAATGTGGCTTTTTAGCCCAGCCAATGATCTAAAATGTCTTGCACAGAGTCGGCAACCAAAACATTCACTGGGAATAGTCGGCTGTGGTTGGAGTTTGTGTACTTTTGCATGTCGCTTGAGCCCTCCTGCTGATTTACATTCTCTACCACATGTTTGGCAAGCATGATGAGTAGCATCTCCAACAGCAGCCTGGTAGTCAACCACAGGTCTTACTTTATGACTGCGAAGATGACTTTCGAGTCCAGCTTTGCTTAGGCAGAGTCTCGCACAGACGCTGCATGTCAGCACCATAGGAGGACCCTCGCCGTCTGGAAGTGCAACAGCAATGCCCTTCCTCACATCCCGCTTTACTTTCTCGTATGCGATTCGAGATGCCTCAAAGGCAACTTTTCCCTCATATACAGTCTTTCTCCATTTATTACGATCAGCAGCAATATTTTCCCATGTATCAGCAGAGATGTTAGCGTCTTTCAGAGAGGCTTTCAAGGAATCCTTATACCTCTCTTTTGGTTTATGTGGCGGTCGTTCTCCTTTAACCAACTCTCCATAAAAGAGTTGTTTTGGTATTCTAGAATCCTTCATCCTGGCAAGGTGACCACTCCAACAGAGTCGTTGCTTAAGCACAAGAGCTTCTATACTGTCACACATAGAGCTTTCCAAAATCTCGACATCACTGATGTGGTCCCTCCAGTGAACGCCATGGATCCGTCTGAGACACATCTGATGGAAACGCTCCAATTGCTTAAGGTGGTGTTGATATGTGACCCAGGTCTCGCAGGCATAAAGAAGACAAGAGAGCACACATGCCCTGTACACATTCACCTTTGTCCTCCTGCATATGTTCCGCCGACCCCAGAGTCGCCTTTCTAGCTTTCCGAAAGCATCACTTGCTTTCCTAATCCTAAGTGAGATTTCACTGTCAAGGTTGCTGTATCGATTGACAGTGCTTCCCAGGTAGACAAACTGATCAACCACTCCAAGTCGTTTGCCATACACATAGATGTTTGGTTCAGTGTACTGCTTACCAGGGGCAGGTTGGTACATGACGACGGTTTTCTTGAGACTGACAGTCAGACCTAGGGCAGTCCAAGCGTCAGAAAATGCATTCAAAATGTGCTGCATATCACTCTCTGTGTGCGCTACAAGATCGCAATCATCTGCATACAAGAGGTCGCTTATGATTGATGTAAACACTTGTCTTCGCAGCAAAGCGCCTGATGTTAAATATGCTGCCTGAGGTTCGATATCGGATGTAAACACCATGCTCGCAATTCCTGAATGCAATACAGAAAACCATTGCAAAGTATATGGCAAACAGGGTCGGTGCTGGAAATCCCCCTGTTTCACTCCATTTTTTACTGAGATAGGCTCCGACATCTTACCCCCGACATTAACCCAAGCCTTCATGTCGTCATGGAAAGACCTAACTAAAGCAAGGAACTTATCAGGGCAACCAAGTTTCTGGAGAACCTTCCATAATGCATCTCTGTTGACAGTATCGAAAGCTCTTGTCAGATCGACAAAAACCTGATACAGATCCAAGCCTTGTTCCATGCACTTCTCCTGGAGCTGTCTAGCTGAGAAGATCATATCAGTAGTGCCGCGTCCAGCACGAAAACCAGATTGACTTTCAGGAAGAACACAATCTGCAATGTGTGTCAGCAGACGGTCCAGAAGCACCCTACATAAAACTTTCCTTACGACAGAAAGCAATGATATACCTCTGTAGTTCCCACAATCGTTCCTGTTACCCTTTCCCTTGTACAAGACCACCATTACTGCATCTCTCCAGTCCTCAGGTACGGATTCATACATACATACATACATGGTGGCTGCCAACTCGTTTTCGAGTACGGCCACTACTTTATATCCATGTAAGAGAACCCCTACCGATACGCTGAACGAGTGTGACGTTTTAGTCCAGCCAGCGACTTGAAAACTCTGGTACAAACACTACACTTGTGACAATTATTGACACATAGTGCTGGGCTCATGTTACCATATGACGACAAGTGTAGAGAGATCTCCAGATATAAAGCAATGCTTGTGGCGTGAAGCTTTTATAGTGAGCAAAGGCACTGCACAAAGCCAGTCCCACTCTCTTAACCAAGATGATATTTACCAAAAAGAAGAACAAGTCAACATCATTGGATACCATCAGGGTTGCAGGTGTTATATCAGAGTTTTCCTTCTCCTAGAATTCTGCCTTGACAAAAGCTAAGGGGTCATCTCTCCTGGTGATTTTGGATGGCCATTGACTCTTAAGAGCTCCTTTGGCCTTTGATACATACATACATACATACATACATACATACATGGTGGCTGCCAACTCGTTTTCGAGTACGGCCACTACTTTATATCCATGTAGGAGAACCCCTACCGATGCGCTGAACGAGTGTGACTTTTTAGTCCAGCCAGCGACTTGAAAACTCTGGTACAAACACTACACTTGTGACAATTACTGACACATAGTGCTGGGCCCATGGTACCATGTGACGACAAGTGCAGAGAGATCTCCAGATATAAAGCAATGCCTGTGCCGTGAAGCTTTTATAGTGAGCAAAGGCACTGCACAAAGCCAGTCCCACTCTCTTAACCAAGATGATATTTACCAAAAAGAAGAACAAGTCAACATCATTGGATACCATCAGGGTTGCAGGTGTTATATCAGAGTTTTCCTTCTCCTAGAATTCTGCCTTGACAAAGGCTAAGGGGTCATCTCTCCCGGTGATTTTGGATGGCCATTGACTCTTAAGAGCTCCTTTGCCATTTGACAGGTTTTGTTTTTAGTCCTGCAGGATGTCCAAAGTCACCCTCCTCACCAAGAAACCTTGGTGGGGTTGCCAGTTTAGTCGCCAATGACCCGACCATGGGACAGGTTGTACTGGGATACATGTTACCAGTAGCACCAACTGGTGACCTGACATACATACATACATACTTACATACATACATACATACATATATATATATATATATATATAGTAATAATAATAAATTTGAAGACTAAAATCCAAAGAGGGCTCGATAAGGATAAATAAATATCAGATATATAAGAACCATAAAGCAAATATTTATTAAAATAAAAGATTAAAGTTTAAGCAAAGAATCGTTGCTTTCACCCTTAACGGGATCTTCTGAAACTAAAAAAGTCAATCTGTGAACGCAGAAGTAAATATTTAAAAAAACGTTGCAACCGAAGGAAGACAGGAAGACGATACTTTGGTTCGTGGAAACGTTCCCTGGCAAAGAACGGGAAAAAAATGAGGATAATACGTCATTATTTGGTGCAGTGAAATCAATTACACGCAAAGACAAAACCACGTTTATGGAATAAATGAAATCGTAGACTAATATTCTATTAGGTGCTTCATGGAGACGTTCTCTGGCAATGAGCGGAAAAAACGAAGATAATACGTCATTATGTGGAGCAATGAGAACAATTATACGCAAAGACAAAACCACGTAAATGGTATAACTGAAGTCGTAGACTAAAATTCTCTTTAGGAAACCGAATGATTCTCGGCTTCAGAGTAAAGAATAAAGTAAATAAAATACAGAGGTAATTGAAATTAAAAATATATACATACACACATCCATATACGTACATACACAAGCATATGCGAAAACACTCCCCATGGGTATGCAAATACAAGCACGTACACACAAAAAAAAAGAAAACACACACACGCACATACAGAACCCGAGCAACGCCTGTACCGCACACATACGAACGTATACTCCAAATACACATAACAATAAATAAATAAAAACATATATATACACGTGTGTATGTGCGTGTATACATAATTAAATAAACGTATATAAATATACACACATAAATACGTATACAACGCGCGCACACACACACACCTACATCTAAAGACACATATGTTCGCGGACGTATGTCAACCAAAACACAAAGTACACATATACACACACCCAACATACATGCGAAACGGCAACACAGACAAAAAACTCACGTATCCACATAACCAAATGAACATGTACCAGTATATATAATATATACGCCAAAAACATATACAAGCAAATATACGTACGAGAAAGTATACGTACCTTCACAAAACATACAGGTAATATATACTTACCTATACGAATAAGTAATGGTATTAACATAACATATACTGAGCTACCACATCAAGACGTAAATTATCCGCGTATTGTTCGTACTATCCATTAGGGTATAATATGGGGCTGTAATACAGGAAAGTTTTGTGCAATTTATGTTTACAAGCCGAAATTGCCTCAGATTTTTTGTTTAAGATGTGGTCTTTGGCGTAGAGTATTTCCAGGGCCTCAGCGGCGCAGAGGTCACATGGTCTTTTATTTCCGGTATATGATTTAGCCTTAGCTAGGATCTCCCAGTGTAACTTATATTGAGTGTTGTTGTCTTTAAGACTCCAGATATAAGCTGAAAGTGACGTCATATTCATTCTTAAAGGGTTAACAAAAGAATGGGTATGCATCTAAAGACGTTGCTTGAATCTATTGGTGGTTAACCCTATGTAGGCCCTATGGGACGTGGGTGTTTCAACCTTACATTTGTAGACAATGTTACTAGAGAGGCATTTCCCGGATAGGGGGCAGTCAACCCGATTCCTACAATTACAGTTAGTACTAGCTACAGGCTTGCACGTGTTCCCACGGCTAGGTAATCTAGCTAAATTTGAAGCTGTGATATTATGTGCAAGGTTAGGAGTCGTAGAGTAAGAAATTTTAATGGTATTTCTATTAAAAATGTTACTATATTTATGTGCTGAGGGGGGGGGGAGTGCTTCGTAATAAGGGAGAGAAAGATCTTAGCTAAAGGTGTGGCCACCTCCAAGAGCTTCATTGCAATATGTGGAATGATCGTTGAAAATAGACGGGAAAGCCTCAAAGAAACGTTTCTTACCAGGTTCTTGGTTATGCTGGCATGATGGTTAGAATGCTTACTTATGTAATTAAGCGTATCATTCGGCTTTCTATACTGGTAGTGCAAGCCATTCGACAAATCGAGGATAATGTCAAGGTAATTAACGGCTGATAGGTTGGCCTCAACCTGTATGGAGAAGTTGAAGCCTTTAAAGAAGGCTGTGATTTCTTTTCTGTCGCAAGCACGTGGGCCGCACTTTGTCATGGTCAAAAGACCGTCATCACGGTACAAACCACCGCCCATGTTGGGGAATTCTTCTTTGATAGAGAAAAGAAGGAAAAGGCCGATAAGATCAGTAACCTCCACAGAATTGCTGGCGCCCATACTCACGTCGAATGGGGTACTATTAGATTTTTTATTCCAAATAGAGTCGTCGAAATTAATCACCGACTTACGGGCATTGAGGATGGCATCAACTTCGAAATCCTTAAACACTGTGAGTGTTTTAGCGAAATTGATAGCTCTAAGGAGAAGTGGTAAAGTGATGGAGGAGTAGTAATTATTTATGTCGAATTGGATAAAACGGCAATGTTCCTTGTTGTATATGCCGTTGAACCAATCAATCACCGTGAAAGAATTGTTCCACAGTGCAAGAGGGGCCAAACTTCTAATTTCAGGTATAATCCTATCTAAAATCCTTTTACTAAGTCTACATAAATTGGACTTCGTAGGGTTAATAAGCCGAATAGAGGGGTAGTTCGGGAAATTGGATTTGTGATCCTTCAGGGTAAAGTGGGGAGAAAGAGGGGTCCAGAGGTTCAGCCCGGTCCAGGATGTTGAGATCAGAGGTGATATTAAACCCAGCATCGTTTTTTGAAATATTTACTTCTGCGTTCACAGATTGACTTTTTTAGTTTCAGAAGATCCCATTAAGGGTGAAAGCAGCGATTCTTTGCTTAAACTTTAATCTGTTATTTTAATAAATTAATATATATATATATTTATTTATTTCACATAGAAATTACTTCTACAGCACTAGAACTGTTTCATTCATAAGAAATCATCAGGGAGATTCCTAATAATTTCATAAAAATGAAACAGTTCTAGTTCTGTAGAAATCAGTTCTATATAATATAAAAAATCCCTATGCTCTACCAATGTATTGAATAGTTTTTTATAATTGTGATACCCCCCCCCCCCCCCCAACTGACACAAATCTGGGAATCTACATATTGTATATATATATATTAAGGAGAATATAAACGTGACCGTGATGCCTCAGCTAGGTGTTGAGGTCGTGGTACCCATTTTGCTCCTTCCCATGCATAGAGTACTACTCTGATTTGTGGCACCATAGACTCTCTCTCTTACTTTCTCCCCCCCCCCCTATCTCCTTCTCTTTCTTTCTGCCCTCTCCCCCTCTCTTTCTCTCACTCTCTTTCCCCCCTCTTTCTCTCTCTCTCTATATATATATAAACAAGAAGTGTAAGCCAATAGGGTAAAATTAACTTCGTTTATTCACATTCGCTGCTATATATATTTCAGTGAGAGTCATTATTCAACAGCTATGACCTATTCAGGCAGTAAGTACTTGAACAGAAACAAAACAGGGAAACATGATGTTGTAATGGATTTTACCTTGTTAATTCATTGATATGCTCAGCTCCAGGGTGTGGTGTTAGTCCTCTAAGGAACTGAAAGCATATGCTTTCAGTTCCTTAGAGGACTAACAACACACTTGCAATACTGCAGCATGTGTACAGAGATGAGACGATGTCATGTACACGGGCTTTTAAGTGGCACAAAAGGTTCAAAGAAGGACACGAGGATGTGGAAGGCAACCGTTGGAGCAGAAGGCCTTCAATAAGAAGGACTGTGACCAATGTTGAGCGAATGAGGCAGGTGGTGTGTGGTGATCATCGGCTGACTGTTCAACTGATCACAAGTGAGCTGGGCATGAACTGCGAAATTGTTTGGAAGATTATCACCGAAGATTAGGGTATGTGGAAGATCTGCGCGAAGATGGTGCCGAAGCTGCTGAACAATGATCATAAAGAATGGCGAATCCTCCAGCATCTTGAAACTGAACCAGACTTGCTGGGGAGAGTAATCACCAGTGATGAGTCATGGATCTTTGAGTACAACCCGTTTACCAGATGGAGAAGCCATCAAGAGGGCCATGATGATGGAGCTGTGGAGAAATCCAGGAGGATCGTTCCAAGTGTGCTTGGAGGTATGGTGGAGAAGAATGGGAAAGTGAGTTAGACTTGAAGGGGATTATTTCGAAGGGGAAAACTTGTAGTTTGTAATTAGAATATATATTTCTTTTGTGAACCCAGTCCTATTTCCTTTCTGACACAGCTTGTATATATATATAGGTTGTTTTATCCCCTAACTCCTGATGGAGTCTTAGGAGCACCATGTTTGCATACAACATTTCTTGTACATATTTAAGCCTGGTGAAACCCAACCCTCTCCAGGCCTAGAAATATATATATACTAGCCGAATTACCCGCGCCTTGCTGCGTTTCACACATTTGTTTTGTAAGAAAATGATGATTGATTTTAAATCAGTGATATAATTTATGGAGAAAAACTCTACATTTCAATATTTCTCAATGTAAAATGTAATGCAGGAAAAATTGGAAAACATTATTTTTTGTAATATATCAAATCAAAATTACATTATTGAATCTTATTCTTATTTTGTTTCTTGTAAATAATTTTTTTCAAAATATCAATTCAAAACTTTTGTGAATAGGCATCATATCTTGTCATTGACCTATGGTTTAAATTTCATATAAATCGAAGGGCAGGGGTTTGTAGCAGGGGTTTGAGCCCCAGGGAACCTTTTGATTAAAATGAAATATACGTAAGAAATCAAATGGGCATGAACCCCACACACGTGTTAAGTTTCATCAAGATCGGTTTGGTAGTTTTTGAATTTTAGGTTCACAAAGAAACAAGCAGACAGAAATTGCCATTTATGTATATACATCATCATCATCACCGTTTTACGTCTGTTCTTCCACACTAGCATGGGTTAGACGGATTGTCCTGTTGTGGGCAGTGTTCTGTCGGCTGACCTTGTCTTGCTCATACGGGAACTGATTCTGGCTAGATTTCTACAGCTGGATGCCCTTCCTAACACCAACCTCATTTTCAGCGAGTGCTGCATGCTTTTCTCCGTGGTGCCTACACGTCCACTTTACAGTGTGGGCTGGGTGCGTTTTTGCCATGGCACCTCTACGACCACTTTGCAGTGCGAGAGTGTGGGGGTATATTGTCTATATGCTTCAGCTTCGGCTTGTAGCTGTGGGAAGTTGCGTCTTCTGTATTACTGCGTGACGCCAGAGGTAACGGTCGTGTGTCATCACCTTTGAGAGGTGCAATTGGGTAAGGTCGGCTTTTATCACCTCATCCCTGGTCTTCTTGGGTCTCCCCACTCCGCGACTTCCATCACATGTCCATATCCACGCACCCTCCTCTCCTGCACACAGCATTTGATTCCTCTTATGCTTAGTCTCTCTCTCAATTCGTTTATGCTTTACTGTTCACGTATATTACTATTACACATCCAGTGGAGCATGCAGGCTTCGTTTCTTTCTAATCTACGTAAGTCTTCTATAGACAGCGCCCAGGTCTCACTACCATGTAACATTGCTGTTCGTATACATGCAACATACAATCTGCCTTTCATTTTGAGGGAAGAGCCTTTTGCAGTTAGCAGTGGCAGTATCCCCTTGAATTTCTTCCATCCCGTTCTTACCCTAGTTATTGAACTTTCCGAACACCCATCTCCGCTGCTAATTCGGTCACCTAGGTAGCAGAAGTTGTCTACTGTTTCTACAGAGCCCTCCCACAGTTTAGTGGTGCTTGTTTCCTGTGGCCATTTGCTGCTTGCTGTCCCAGCGCAGCTGCTACATGTGAAGCCTACATTCTTAGTTAAACTTCCTGATATCCCACTACATCTCTTGTGTACCCATTGTTTGCATTTGGGGCGGAGGAATGAATTTCTACCTCCACCTCTCCTACATACTGAGCAAGGCCATTCCCCTGAGGAGATCTGGGCTCTGTTTTCTCGCCTACTTACAAGGACCTTAGTCTTTGTCAGGTTGACTTTGAGACCCTTTCTTTCTAGTCCCTGCTTCCATGTTTGGAATTTCTTCTCTAGTTCTACCATAGATTCAGCTATAAGTACGAGGTCATCCGCATACAGGAGTTCCCATGGGCATCCGGTCTTAAAGTCCTCCGTTATTGCCCGCAAAACTATGATGAAAAGGAGAGGGCTAAGAACAGAGCCCTGGTGGACACCGACCTGTATGCTAAATTCCTCACTATAGTCATTGCTAATCCTAACTTTCCTGACTGCTCCCCTATACATGGCTTGTACAGCTTTCACAAGCCATTCATTTACTCCTAGTTTTCTAAGAGCCCACCAGATTATAGCACGGGGGACTCTGTCGAAGGCTATTTCCAGATCGATGAATGCCAGGTAGAGTGGCTTACTTTTAGCTAGGTACTTTTCCTGTAACTGCCTCACAAGGAAGAGGGCATCAGTGGTGCCTTTTCCTGGCACAAACCCAAATTGCATTCATCTAGTTTTACCTGGTCCCTACTCAACTGTGCTATAACTCTTTCCGTTACTTTCATGACCTGGTCCATCAGCTTTATACCTCTATAGTTTCCTTTATCTAGTGCATCACCTTTACCCTTGTAGCAGTTGACAAGGATGCTGCTGCACCAATCCTATGGTATGACACCTAGTATTACCTGGTTAACAATACGTGTGGTTATGGTGTGACCTACAGACCCAGATGCCTTCAGCATCTCGGCAGCTATACCCGATGGACCGATTGCCTTCCCCATCTTCATATCTTTGATTGCCTTACTTACTACGCTGCTGCTGACTTGCACTGCTGGCCCCTCTATAGAGTCTACTTGGGGTAGGGTCTCTTTTTCCCATGCATTCACCTCATTTAGTAATCTTTCATAATGGCTCTTCCACGCATCTTTCTTCTCAGCACTTGTGAGGACAAGCTCACCTTTATTATTCCAGATACACTACTCTCCAATGACATCACAATTCTCTCTGACACTGCCTCGTAATCTTGAACACCTCTTGTTTCTGGTCCTCACGTTGCAAAACATGCTTGAATTTTCTATCCTCCGCCTCCCTTCTAGCTAAGTATACTTATCGCCTAGCTTCCCTCCTGGTCTCTATGTAATGTACCCTACTTCTCCTGTTCTTCCATTCTTTCCATGCCTATCTCTTAGCCTTAACTGCCTCATCTACCTTATTGTTCCACCACCAAGTCACTCTCCTCCTCCCTGTGGTCTTGCTCCAAGCACAGATTTCGTCCGTCACCTCTAGTAAGTTATTTTTTAGGAACTCCCAGTGCTCTTCTACATTATATATATATATATTTATTTATATCATCAGCATCATCATCATCACTGTTTAATGTCAATTTTCCATGCTAGCATGGGCTAGACAAGTTTTGTACTGTGTTCTTTTTGTCGTGACACCTACACGACCACGTTACAGTGTATGCTGGGGACTTTGGTTGGGGAGATGTGTTAGGATATGGGTGGTGGGCATAAGGGTATGGGAGGGGGCTGTCACCTTCAAGACCACTTTACATTGTGGGCTGGGGACTTTGGTGGGGGAGGTGTGTGGTGATTAGGGAGATGGGTATGGGGACATGCTGGATGTGGGAATGAAGGTGAAGGTGGTGCATATTAGCTGTGTTTCATCCTGTGCTCATGGGAAGCCAGGTCTTCTGTATTACTGCACATCACCAGAGATCTTGAGTCTGTGTCAGCCTTTGAGAGGTGCAATTATGCAATGTCAGCTTTTATCACTTCATCATATATCTATACTATAATAAAGGGAAGAGTGCAGGACTGTGTCCTTTTTATTATTTTTTATCCTGTTAGTAAAATAAGTTGGATTACTTTGAATAAATAATTGTTTCTATTTTTGGCACAAGGCCAGCAATTACCCAGTACATTACTGGTACTTTATTTTATCGACCCCGTAACGATGAAAGGCAAAGTTAACCTCGGCGGGATTTGAACTCAGATCATAAAGGGACGTAACTACATGCTTCAAAGCATGGTGTCCGACTCTCTACCGATACTGCCAATTATGTAATCTATGTACTAAATTTTGTAGCTCTTTATTAAACATAAATAATTTTATGTATAGTGTATTCACTTTCAAATTTCAACTTCCATTATATCACCACCACCACTACCACTTCAACTACTATATATATAGACAGAACGAGAAAGAAAGAGAGAGAGATTATGTGTGTGAAGAGAGAGATACAGACAGATAGAGTGACTATGTGATAGATATATATATAGAGAGAGAGTAAAAGAGAAAGATGAAGAGATTAGGATTATTTTCAACACGCTGCTCTGTATGTGTGTGTGTGTATGTGCATATACGTACATTTATATGTATGAGTATAAGTATGTATACGTACATACATATATGTATACAGACCTACAGTAGTATGTATATACATACATGCTCACATATATATATATGTACGTATGGGTTTACCGAACATTTATTATAATGTTCAGTTTGTTTGTAAACAAACAGCCTGGATTAAGTGTTCGGCAACCATCGTTGCCCTTTTGTTCAACACTGACAAAGGAACGATGAACTAGTTTCTAGCTTATTAGCTGTCATCAGCACTGTATACCTTCCTGTCAGTTGATTGAATGTCTGAAAGTATATACTTTCCTTATGCATATTAACGGCTGAGCAGCCTAATTTGCATATCGAGTGAGTTAGTCAGCCGGGTGTACCGAAAATGCAATTACTCAGTGCATTACTGGTACTTATTTTATCGACCCCATAAGGAAGAAAGGTAAAGTTAACCTCAGCGGGATTTTAACTCAGAATGGCAAGAGCCGTAACTCTATGCATCAAAGCATAGCGTCCGACCCTCTACCGATATTGCCAATCCACCGCCCTTTAATAATACTTTTAATATAAACCTTTAATAATGCTTTTCAGTAGGGTTATGTGATGATACACATCTGAACTTAAAAGTTCCTATCTATGTGGAAATAAACCACTTTTTTTGAAAAGCTATTTAAGTTTTGAAATTTCTTTAAATTTTCTTCAGTTATCAAGCATAAGCACGCGAATACATGTAAAGCATTTCCGTTATTAAGATGAAGTAAATAGCACTTTAATTTTAAGAAAAGAAAGTCGAAAGTAACTTTAAAATACAAGAACATCGTCATCGTTACGTAATAGCGCTTGTTCTCGAGGACATAAAAAATAATTTGTTCTCAGAATATTTTGATTTTTCAGTCATTGATACCAACATTCTTATTAATTACTGTAGGCAAACAAATATTTATGACTGCCCTGTAACAAATTTGCTCAGAATTGTTCTCCTTATGCCCTCTTAAAAATCGGACTCAGTTTTGCAAGGACCTGTATGGCACATTGATGCTGTAATGCAATGTGGATGCAATCAGCTTGTGAACTCACCTGCTCCAATCTTGCTTGCTCTGTCTGTGCTGCTCTCCTGCCTTCGGCACAGGACCTCAGTTGCTGAAGGCAAGACTGGCGCTTCTCTTGAGACTTGTCTGATCGAATTGCTCTTGCATGAGTCCTCAGTTGCTGAAGGCGAGACTGGCGCTTCTCTTGAGACTGGGCTGATCGAATGGCTCTTGCATGAGTCCTCAGTTGCTGAAGGCGAGACTGGTGATCCTCTTGAGGCTTGCCTGCTTGACTGGCTCTTGCATGAGTCCTCAGCTGCTGAAGGCGACGTTCATGATCATCTTCAGACTCTGCTGCTCTAGTAACATTTTTTCTTCTGGAAAATCGGATCTTGCTGCCAGGCCGCGACGTTTTGGGTGGCATATCGACAGTAACAATGATTGTTCGAACAGGGTCATGTTTGCTCTTTATATAGGTCTTATTCAGGGGAGGATGACGCATAGAAATCGAATAACCAATCAAGTTATGAGGGGTCAATTATGATTGATAGTGATTGGCTTCAGTCAAAAGGTCAAAGGGGGCATTGTGTTGTTTAGTGAGATTGGGGGTGCTAATCTGTATGCCGCCTACATGGAAAGATGAGAAAGGCCAGCTCCATCCATTTCATTCAATAAATCCACATTGGCGTGTTCTACGGCATCCAGATATATATAGCTGATGTACCTAGCTTCACTTGGATAAACAGACGATAAGCCGTCTGTGTTTTCGTACAGTCGAACTAAATGTAAACAAATTGTTTGGTAGTTAACGAAATAAATACAATGTTTATATTTTGTTTTTGTAGTTCTGTTTTCCGATGTATTGTGTGTTTGTGTATGCAAAAATATCTGTACGCGAATATATAATTATATATATATATATATAATTAATTAAAAGTTGGTTAGAAGCGAAGTCAATGCAGACAGGCAGACATATATTATAAGCACGCAACGTTATAGCTATGTATCTATCTAAAAAGACAGAGTAAGAAAGAGAGAGGAATGTCGTATTATATATATTATATATAATAAAGTACCAGTAATATACACCTCACTTTCTTCCTTGGAAAAAGTTACATCTATGGTGCAAATTGGTGCGTTTGGCCAAAAGTTTGTTACATACATACATAAGTAGAAAAGTGGCAGTGACTTTGAAGTTTCTGCTTGGTCAATTCATCAGGCTGGTTCAGGTGGTGGAATCTTATATCCTTAAATAGGTATAGGTAGGTCTGGGTAGTAGTTTTGGTGTGTGTTTGATGGTTGATTGGTTGGTCTTAACTGGGTGTCTTAAGCATGTGTGTTGTTGTGTAAGTGTGTGTGCTTGTGTGTGTGCTTGTGAGTCTTTGGGTATTTTTAGTGTATATGTTTAAAGTGGTGGGGAATTGTATATATGAAAGAGGGGAGTAATTTATGTAAAAAGATGGAATTGGTTTGTTGGAGAAATCAGTTGGGGGCTTAGAAGTGGTGACCTGGCTTTAATAAAAGAATTTCAGTTGTTTTCTGGTGAGGTCAAGCATTTATGTTATAGGCTTTTATACGTTTGTGATGGGTAGTTGGATTAAAAGAAATGGAGGTTGGGTCTGAAAGAAAATGTAAAGAGTTCATATTGACATGTGCAATCATTCATATTGTGGTTGTGTGGAACAGGTCCATTGTCATGCGTTCAAGTTGGTGTGTTATTGATTCTCACAGTCTGAGCGCATGCGAGCATGGTGAAATGTTGGGCCCACTGATGCAAACAGTTCATTATTATCTCAGATTATGAGTTGATTCCATTGCCTATCAATTTTATGATCTCCACACATTCAGATAGTCAGAGCCAGCACTCCCTACTGTCCAACATGTTTGAAGGTATATATTTTAGGATCTTCCACTTCAATTTGAAGTTCCAATTCTTGTCCTTCAGCCACCATATACACTCAGCCAGACTTGTGGGACCTCTTGCTCATGTGTCTGAAAGAGCATGTGTGATTGTAATACCGAGAATTAAAGCCCATGTGAAACTAATACACGTGAAATCCATGTTGTTGTCTGTGAAGACTATACAACTATATACTACCACTGAGGCCTTGCAATTCTTGTTAAGTGGGCACTCATCGGGGCCCAGTTGTTGCAATCACATCCATCAGCATTTCGGTAATAGTATGTATAGCATTGGGTGCTGGCAATGAATTGGTACTCCGAGGGGTTTGTCTTAGGGAAGTGTCTTGACCGAGGCAGCTGGTAATTGCCCACCCCCCTTTCGAGGGTGCATAGTCATCACTTGTGTACATGTTGGTTTGGGGCTCCTGAATCTTTTTACAATTCATCACCACAATTATCTCCACAAGGTTAGGCATAGTGGAGAATGAAAACTTGACTGTGTGCCTATTAAACAATCACTCATCATGATCAAAATACGTCTATTGCTTTCACCAAGTTATCATATAGACAAGGTTCACTCCCACTGCATTGTCTTAAATTGTCAGGCTCTAGAATTTCTTATTATCTGAACACCCTTAATGAGGGTGTCAGTTTTGAAATTGCAAGGATAATCTCAATTGTTTTAAGTTATTATCTCATGTGCCATATTCAGACTGCAAAACTCTATTCGTGTGTGTGTAGTATAGTAAAGTGTCTTTATTTTGAGCATGTTTTAATTGGTCCATATACCAAGCTATACATCATTGTGGCTTTTCAAGCAAAAAGCCTGGTACTGGATGGCACCACGATGAGGAGGTAGTATATATATATATATATATAGTTTAATAAATAAACAGAATAAAAAACAGAAAAATGAAGAGGCAGTAGAAATGATATTGGTATTAGTTTCACGCTTGAAAGTGTGTCGGTGGGGGACGACGTTTCGGACATAAGCCCTTCATCAGGAGAAAAGTGGGTAGGAAGAGAGTTCGGAGGGTGTGGGGGGGAGTGGTGGAAAGACATTTTAAAAAAAGAGGGGGGGGGGGGGGGGGGAGGAAAACAATTTTTTTAGAGAGTAAAGGAAATTTTTTTTAAATAAAATAAAAATAAAGATAAACAAGTGGTGAAAGGGTATGAGGCGTGTAGTATTATTAGTTGTGGGGTGGAGGCAGTGAAACTGAGGAGTGTGTTCGTGGGGGATGTTTGGGGGGGAGCGGTGAGCGGTCGAATTCTAAAGGAATGGGGGTGGGGAGTTCATGCCGGGAGGTGTGTGGGTCTGTAGGGTGAAGATGGTGTGTTGCTCGACCGTAAGGCGGGTGGCGGGCGTCCATGGCATTGGATCAGGCCACAGACTGTGAAGTGGTGGGCAGAATGTTCAGAGGTGCTAAAGTGGCGGACGAGGGAGGAACTCCCGCCGAGACGAATATCGCGGAGGTACTCCATGAACCGATCCGCCAAGCAACGTCCAGTCTGTCCGACGTAGGTTGCGCTGCACTCCGTGCAGCGTAGTCCATAGATGAAGTTGGAGGAGGTGCAGCGGAAGGCGTGCCAGACAGAGAGAGAGTGGCTGTTTGGACTCTGGAAGGTGGTGGTGTTGGTGATGTGGGGGCAAGTGTGGCAGCGAGGCCTGGAGCAGGGGGGGACCGGTGGGAGAAGAACGTGGGTTGGGGGTAGGGAGCTGCGGACGAGGAGGGAGCGGAGATTACAAGGAGGGAGGTGTGGGGATGGGAAGAGGGGGGCGTCAGAAGAGGCGTAAAAGGGTGCGGTGGAGGGGTAGGGTGGAGGTGTGGTAGGTGATGGGGAAGGGGAGACGGTAATAGCAACTGACAAGGTACAAATCTCAGGACTGCCACCCTCAATGTTGGCACCCTAAAAGGTAAATCGGGCAAAATTGTGGAACTGCTAGAGATGAGAGAACTAGACGTCTGCAATGGGCAAGAAGTGAGATATAGTGGTGCCTCAGCAAGACTACTGACAGGCAAACAGCAGAGATACAAGGTTTACTGGATAGGAAATGATGATGGGGTAGGTGATGTAGGCATCTTGTTAGCTGAGAAATGGATAGATAAAGTAATAGAAGTAGTTCGGCTAAGTGTCAGAATTATCAAGCTTAGATTGCAGTAGGAAACAGAATGGTGCCAAATACATCTCCATATGCTCCACAGGTAAGACAAAAAAGACAGGTTCTATGAAAAACTTTTCTTCTGACACCTATAAAGGTGACCTCATCATCCAGGTAGGCGACTTCAATTGACATGTGGGGTAGTACCAGGATGGATTCAGTGAAGTTCATGGTGGCTCAAAAAATGAAGGGGGAATAAAACTCCTGAAATTCTGTGACACAAATGAACTAACCATTTGCAACACAAATTTCAGGCAACCAGCCAGCCACCTAATCTCATATTAATCAGATGATCACAAAAGCCAAATTGATTATTTACTTGTTAGACAACAAGACAAATGGACTGTAATAAATACCAAGGCTTTCCCTGGGGAGGAATGCACCTCTCAGCATAAGTTAGTTATTAGTGACATCAAAATAAACATGAGACTGAACAAAACATGCAAGAAAATATGGAGATGGAGGGTCTGGAAGCTAAAGGACTTCTCGATTAAATATAAGTTTAGAAAGGCCCTACAGGATGCATTCGATGAAAGAAGTGATGTGCTATGATGTAGAGGACAACTGGAAATTCTTACATGATAACATTTTCAAAACTACTGATGAGACTTGTGGCTGAAGTAGAGTACCAGCCAGTCAGAGGGTGACCTGGTGGTGAAACAGCTCAGTTGATGCAACCATCAAAGCCAAGAGACAGATTTGAAAAGACTGGACAAATGGAGGTAGCAGAGACCGATACTAGGTGGCTAAGAAAGAAGCTCAGAGTGAGGTAGAAGAAAGAAAATTTGCCAATGTCCTGAGACAAGAGGATCAGAGATGCGAAGTGTTCTGCATTGAAAGTCAGTGTGAATCATGATGTTGTTGGAGAAACCACTGATGCCCCCCAAAAAGAGGCCTGGAAATATTACTATGAGAGATTGATGAATGTAGAGAATGAATGGGAAGAACAGAAACTACCCCCAACTCACCCAACAGAAGGGCCAGCCATTGAAGTTGACAGTTATAGAGTTAAAGAAGCAATCAAAGAGATGAAAAGTGGTAAAGAAGCAGCACAATCAGAGATAACTGCTGAGATGCTAAAAGGATTGGGAGAAGTAGGAGTCAAACTAGTAACCCACATAGTCAGTCAGGTAAATCTTTTCACTACGTACCATTGGACGACTGTATGATGCCTGTGTATGATGTGTGATGCAGTATGGTGTGAAAAATGGACTGTGACTGTGGAGGACATGCGTAGACTGGAGAGAAATGAAGCAACCATGCTTCGTTGGATGTGCAATGTAAATATGAGAGAGAGGCAGAGCTTGGATGAGTTGAAGGAGAAGCTGGGTTAAAGAGGAATTCCACACCTGCATGGGCTGGATGGAAGGACAACATCCTGATTTACACTGACACACTGCCTTGCAATGCGGAACACTGCCCATCTCTGATCTTCTCATCGCAGAACATTGGCAAACCTCCTACTCTCAGCTTCCCTGCATGCTAAGAACACCTGACGTCTAGCTTCTCTTTTAGTGGATGTGTATCGGTCCCTACTCTCACCATTTTTCCAATCCTTCCATGCTAGTCTTTTGTCTCTAATGGCCCTATCTACTGTGCTGTTACACCACCAGGTCACCCTCTGTCTGGTCGGAGCTCTGCTCCAGCCACAAGTTTCTTCAGTAGCCTGCAGTAAGTTGTCACTCAAGAAATTCCAGTTATCATCTATGTCATATGATCCTAACTCATCTTCTTTTCCGTCATACACATCTTGAAGGGCTTTCCTAAATCTATATATTAGTGAAAGGTCTTTTAGCTTCCAGACCTTCCTTTTCCACACCTTCCTGTATGTCTCATTTTGTCTCTTTAATATATCATCATCATCATCATCATCATCATCGTTTAACGTCCATCTTCCACACTTTGGACGGGAGTTTGGACGGGAGTTTTCCCATTTGAGGCAAGATTTGTTGTCCTGCTCGTATAGGACTGTCTGGCGGGTATTCTACGGCTGGATGTCCTTCCTAACACCAACCACGTTTACATTGTGGACTGGGAGGTTTTTACCGTGTTACCTACACGGCCACATTACAGCGTGGACTGTGTGTTTTTTTTGTCGTGACACCTACACGACCTCATTTGTTTCGGACTGGATGTTGTGGTACCAACATAACTTCACATTTAAGAGGGTGGTGTGGATGGGGTGGGGGTAGTGGGACGGGGGTGTATTTTGTTAGAGGTGCCTACTGATGGTAGGTTTCGCTTTGTACTTAGGCAAGGCGGGTCTTCTGTATGACTGTGTAACGCCAAAGATCTCGGTCCAGTGACATTGTCTTGGAGAGGTGTAAGTGTGTGAGGTCGGAATTTATCAAGTCTCCCCAGGTTTTTCTGGGTCTGCCTACTCCGTGGCTACCGTCTATTTTTATCGCCCTGCACTTTTTTATACAGCTGTCGTCTTTCATGCACATCACGTGACCGTACCAACGTAGTCTTCTCTCGAGTAAACAACATCTGATCCCTCTTATTCCTAATTTCTCCCTTAGTTCGTTTATGATTTGCTGTTCACGTATATTACTATTACACATCCAGCGAAGCATGCAAGCTTCGTTTCTCTCCAGTCTGCATATATCCTCTGCACACAATGCCCAGGTCTCACTGCCATGTAACATTGCTGTTCGTATGCAGGCATCATACAGCCTGCCTTTCATTTTTAGAGAAAACCCTTTAGCGGCCAATAGTGGTATAAGCTCGCTGAACTTTTTCCATCCCGTTCTGACTCTAGCTACTGTACTTTCAGAGCACCCTCCCCCACTGCTGATTTTGTCACCCAGGTAACGGAAACTGTCCACTATTTCTATAGAACCATCTGTGCAATGGAATGAGCTAGTAATCTGTGGGCACTTGCTGCTACTTATTGCACCAGAGCACCGGCCACATATAAAATCTATATTCTTAGTTAGCTTACCTGTGATCCCACTACATCTTTTATGCACCCATACTTTGCATTTGGGACAAAAAATGGAGTTTCTGCCTACTCCTTTCCTACACACTGAGCATGGCCATTTCCCAGATGAGACCAGTGCCCTATTTTCCTTCCTACAAACTAGAACTTTAGTCTTAGACAAGTTAACTTTAAGGCCTTTTGATTCTAGGCCATGCTTCCATGTTTGGAATTTCTTCTCTAGTTCAGCCATTGATTCAGCTATGAGCGTTAGATCATCTGCATATAGGAGTTCCTATGGGCAGCCAGTCTTGAACTCCTCTGTTATAGCCTGAAGGGCAATACTAAATAGTAGGGGCTAAGAACGGAGCCCTGATGAACACCAACTTTTACGCTAAACTCTTCACTATATTCGTTGTTAATTCTAACCTTGCTGACTGTTTCTTTATACATGGCTTGTATAGCTCTCACAAGCCATTCATCAACACCTAGTTTTCTAAGCGCCCACCAGATAATGGAGCGGAAGACTCTGTCAAAGGCTTTCTCAAAGTCAACAAAAGCTATGTATAGAGGTTTACTTTTAGCTAGGTACTTCTCCTGTAGTTGTCGTACAATGAAAAGAGCGTCTGTGGTACTTTTACCTGACACAAACCCGAACTGCATTTCATCTAGATCAATTCGTTCTCTGATTAGTTTCGCTATTACTTTTTCTGTGACCTTCATGACCTGGTCGATTAATTTAATGCCTCTATAGTTACCCCTATCAAGAGCATCTCCTTTACCCTTGTAGCAGTTAATGATAATGCTGCTACGCCAGTCCTTCGGAATGGCCCCATTCTGTATGATTTGGTTTACTATCCGGGTGACCATAGTGTGTCCCACCGTTCCAGATGCTTTTAGCATTTCAGCAACTATTTCCGAAGATCCAGCCACCTTACCCGTCTTCATATCTTTGATTGCCTTACTTATACTACCTTCAACTAGCACTGCTGGTTCCTCTATTGGATCGATGTGGGGGAGACTGTCTTTCTCCCATTTATTCTCCTCATTTAGTAGCCTATCGTAGTGACACTTCCAAGCTACCTTCTTATCAGCGTCAGTGATGGCAAGTACACCATCATCATTAAGGACACACTTCTCCCCGACAATATCACGGTTTTCCTTGACACATTGCCTAGCAATCCTGAACATCTCACGTTTTTGGTCCTCGCGTTGTAGAACATGCTTGAACTTTCTTTCCTCTGCTTCCCTTCTTGTGAAGTACACTTGTCTCCTAGCTTCCCTCCTGGCCGCTTGATAGTCTTCTCTACTTCCCCTATCCCGCCATACTTTCCAAGCCTGCTTTTTGGCTTTAATTGACTCCTCCACCTTACTGTTCCACCACCACGTTACTCTCCTCCTGCCTATAGGCCTGCTCCAGCCACAGACTTCATCTGCCGCCTTCAGCAGGTTAGCTTTCAGGAATTCCCACTGTTCCGCTATATTGTATGACTCTAATTGCTCTTCCTTACTGTCGAAAGCATCAAGTAATATGCTTTTAAATTTATTACTGGCTGTGGGGTCCTTCAGCTTCCATATTTTTCTCCTGAGGATAGCCCTCCTCTGTTGTTGAGTACGTCTTGTCCTGTCTATGAAGTCGCTGACTATGAGTCTATGTTGGGAGGTGCATTATTCATGGGGGAGGGATTTAGTGTTTACAACAGACACTCTATCACGTCTTCTGATAAGGATATAATCTATCTGACTGGCGTGTTCCCCTGATCTATAGGTGATCAAGTGATTGTCTCGTTTTTTGAAGTTAGTGTTACAGATAGTTAGGTTATTTCCTTCGTAGAATTCCAGGATTCTGAAGCCTTTCTCATTTCTAGTACCAAACCCATAGCCTCCATGGATTCCGTCATAGCCGTCACAATGTTGTCCAATGTGACCATTTAGGTCGCCAGCAATAATTATGTAGTCACTGTCGGTTATTTGGGAGGTAGTGAGCAATAATGTCTCATAGAATCTGTCTTTTATAGCGCCAGTCAGTCCGGATTGGGGTGCATACGCAGATATTACTGTCACAGTAGTTCTATTTAGGACAAGTCTTATTTTAATTATTCTGTCGTTCACTCTATTTACGTTTATTATCTTATCTACCCATTTTTCTGCTAACATGATTCCTACCCCACCCAGCCCATTTTCATTTCCCACCCAGAAAAACTTATAGCATCGTTTTTTACCCACAATGAATCTAGCAGACCCACCCTCTACCTGGTCTCTTGGATACAGCAAACATCAACCTCCTTACGTTCAAGCATTTCTACAACCTCGTTAGAGTAACTTTTAAGGTGCCTACATTCATGGTACCAACTCTGAAGTTCTGGATTGCGTTTGGTGGGTGGGAACGGTGGGGTGCGGGGAGGGGTGAGGGGGCTGGGCTTGGGGTTATGTTGGCCATCCACGGCCGAAACAAAGAGGAGGAGTCCTTGTCTTTTCGTCCGGCACCATGTATATATATTAGATATTAGTTTAACAATGATAATTGTTTCTACATTTGGCACAAGGCCAGCAAATACCCAGTACGTTACTGGTACTTTATTTTATCGACCCCGTAAGGATGAAAGGCAAAGTTAACCTCGGCAGGATTTGAACTCAGATCGTAAGGGGAACGTAACTATGCTGGAAAGCATGTCCGACCCTCTACCGATAATGCCAATTCACCGCCCTAGTTTAACAATGATAATGATAACAATGTCAAGTTATTATACATATTTCTTTCATTGTTTTACGATCGTTTCGGAGAGCTGATCATATTGATATATTGACTGATCTATAGCAGTTAGAGAACTGTATACTACCAGACATAATATATGGGTTCAATCATCTGAAGGATTGACTCAGTGAAACATGGAACCAATCTCTGGATCTCACTGAACTACTTGCAAATGGATTACATTGAGTTCTAATTATGGTATAGACCCTACCACGAAAGGTAGACCACATTGAATATATATATATACATATATATATATCATCATCATCATTTTACGTCTGCTTTTTCCTGCTTGCAAGGGTGGGATGGGAACTGATTCTGGCTTGATTTCTACAGCTGGATGCCCTTCCTAACACCAACCTCATTTACAGGTGGTGCTTTTTTTCCGTGGCGCCTACACGTCCACTTTACAGTGTGGGCTCTGTGCTTTTTTGCCTTGGCACCTCCACGAACACTTTGCAGTGGAATGATAGGGACCCCAGTCCTATCATCTCATTTCTACAGCTGAGTAAACTGGAGCAATGTGAAATAAAGTGTCTTGCTCAAGGAAACAACACATCACCCGGTATATATATATATATATATATATATATATATATATATATATATATATATATATATATATATATACCATCATCGTATCTGCTTTTCATGTTTTAATGAGTTGAACACATCTTTTCTTTGCATAAGTGTAAGATTTAATTTAATTCACTTTCATTTGACTGACAGATAGATGGGCCAACCCCCACTAAAAGTGTATAAACTAAGCTAAGTGTGATGTTGTTGTCATTGTTGTTGCTGTTGTTATTATTATAGGGTGGTGGATTGGCAGAATCAGTAGAGCATCGCGTAAAATGCTTTGTGGTATTTGTTCAGGCTTTTTACATTCTGATTTCAAATCCCGACGAGATTAGCTTTGCCTTTCATCATTACAGGGTCAATAAAATAAAGTATCAGTCTCACACTGGGATTGATTTAATCAACTTTCCCCTCCCTAAAAATTGATGGCCTAGTGCCTAAATCAGAAACCATTATTATTTTTATACTGAGGGCGGTGGATTGGCAGTATCGGTAGAGGGTCGGACGCTATGCTTTGACACACAGAGTTACGGCCCTTGCCATTCTGAGTTTGAATCCCGCCAAGGTTAACTCTGCCTTTCATCCTTACGGGGTCGATAAAATAAAGTACCAGTAATGTACTGGCTAATTGCTGGCCTTGTGCCAAAAAGTAGGAACAATTATTATTTCTATACTGTCAATCTTGTGTTTGAATGACGGAGCACTCTACATTTAACCACACTTACTTAAACCCAATTTAATCAGCAGAACTTGTCATCAAAATTGACAGTTATGATTCTAAAAGTTTATATAAATACTGTTTTGTATGAAGCATCAAGTCAGTCCTGATGGAGCAAGTGCTATCATTTACCCGTTAGCATTTACATTACTCAATATTTACTCTTGTATTTTCATGGTAAAGGCTTTACCTCACATAATTATCTCACATAATCTATGAGATTTTGATATAATTTATTCTGAGAACAATACCTTACAATCGGTATGACGAGCCAGTTATGGCCGGTTTGAACAGAAAGAGGTGAGAGAATTCTGGCCAGATATGGGTGCTTAAGGGTTAAAGGCATTCCAGCCATGATCATCCTGTCTTTTTCCTGTATGCAGGCAGCGCAGGACTATATTATCCAATGTGTCCTTTTCTAAGATGGTCAGGTGCAATTTGAGGGAGATTTCTAGCATGCTGAGCAGCCATAATGTTGATGTTAGTGTTGTTATTGTTGTTTAAACCCACAATGTCAGCCCTGATCAAGTAGATATATGATCAGAGGCATTCTAATGATAACAGCCCCATCTTTTTCTTTAGATACATTTTATCTAGGAGTACATTCAATGCATCCTTCTGTTTTTATCTCAGTGGCTGATTTGAGGAAATCTAGCATCTGTGTCTATCTAGCAAGGTGATCAACCACATAGAAGCTTCTTCTTCATTAGTGTTCTTGTTTTTGTAGTTGTTTACTTCTATTGGCATAGTTGTTAAGACAGTGGATAGAATACCTTGCAGTATTTGTTATGGCTTTCTGCATTCTAAGTTAAAATCTCTTCCTTTCTCTATCACACAAACACACACAGTGTAAGGTCAGATCACAGGACAAGGGCGCGAAAGATCGTGGTAGCATGGACAAAAGAGATTAGAATATTAAGAATGATTGATGATGGTGACGTCTCCCTAAATATGAGTTGGTGTTTAGTACTAGTTGTTGTTGTTGTTTAGTCCTTAGTTCTAATGGAGCAGACATATGATCAAAGGCATTCCAATCACAACCATCCCATTTTTAAAGTATAAGTGTACCCAATCCTAGATTATATAATGTGTCTCATTTGTTTAAGATGTTAGGGTATGGTTTGACTGCTATTTCTAGCAGGTTGCATGATCATGGAGAAACTCCCTCATTAACTTCTTAGTTCTAGATTCTATGATATGGGGTGGATGCTGCAAAAATTTCACTATTCTGGAATGTAAAATGCCTCTTAAGTTCAAATAGGCTTTTTAAGGTCCACTTTTAGCCATGATTCTTGGTTTCATGATATAAAGTTGTTCAGGTATGCATATATGCATGCATGGTCCTGTAACTCCTGAAGGAGTCATAGGGGCACCATTTTGACATACAGCAATTCTTGGGCATTTTAAAACCTGATGGAGGCCATCCCTCTTCAGGTTGGAATTCAGCAGATTTCTTCCAGAGAAGGACAAAGAGAGTGAGAGAATGGAAGTGAAAAAGAGATATAGAGGAAGAATCGACCCCAGAACTAAATTGGTACTTTTTTTTATTGACCTCGAAAGGATGAATGGCAGAGTAGACCTCTGCAGGATTTAAACTCAGAGAACAGAGAGCAGAAACAAATACCTCAAAGCATTTTATCGAACATTCTAATGACTCTGCCAATTTGCTGCCTTGGTTCAGATATGAGAGTGATAATGAGAGATCTCATCCTCATTGCTGAAGGTTGTGGACCATGGATAATTGCACCAATGCTTATCATCAGGAAAAATATGATGTTGGAGGGTCCCAAATCCTCGTTCAACCATTAATAGACTATGAATATAGTTGGCATTGTCTATACTGTTCAAATATTTGAATCAACTGATCTAATTTCAGTTATCTCCCTTATTTGTTCTTAGATTTTAAACACTTGTATGAAGTGTTTTTGCCTATTACATTAATGTTGTATTTAGTATGTAGACCATAGAGATATGTATGATAGCATATACAATATGTTTATATATAATAAACACATGAGAGTCTCTTGCTATGAATTATTATTATTTTTTAAATTAAAAGTTGTGATCATGTCACAGCTTTTAATAAAAATTCATGATAGCTGTGACATGATCACAGCTTTTAAAAAACAAAACAAATTCATAGTGAAACGCTCTCTGGCATGTTTATTATACAAAAACATATTGGATATGCTTTCTTGTGCCTCTTCTAATTAGTATGTAGAATGTCTTTGATCATAGGTCTGCTTGATCAGGCCTGACCTGAGGCTTTACAGCAGTAACATCAATAACAACTAGCAACAAAGCAATTTATAACAGTTTGTATGTTTGTGTTTCTGGAGTTATTTTGCTCCTTTGACCCTTTAATTCCTATATTATCCACATCTCTCTTCCCCCACCTAAAATAAATTACAGGATTCACACCTGACAGTTTGTAGTTGTGGTGGTGGGGAGATTATACAGCTGCAAATAGAAATATGGCACTGAAACTGCCCCAGGATTTGTAATTAACTCAGAAAACATACTATTTTTAAAATTACATTATATATATATATATTGTTTCTTTGTTGCTTATTTTGTGGTTGTGTGGTGTTTGTTGTTGTTATTAGAAGGTATTTTGAAAATGTCCTTATATTAAATACTTCCTACCTATGAAATCCCATATTTTAGCTTTATTCTGTAAATCCCCAACAGACACAAATACAAGCAAACACATGCAAAAATATCAACACACACACCACAATACATACAACATACACATTCTTATACAATATACACATACACAATCAAACACTATGCACAAAACACACATATTCACATACAAATAACACACTCATACTTTTAGGGGTGTTTTTTTTAGGGGAAATTATATAAAAATGTCAGGAATGCTGTCTATTTTTCTCAATCTTTTGCCACCATTATAAACACACATTCGTTGGTGGTGGTGGTGGGGATATAGGTGGAGTGTGTGTGTTTGTGGAGGAAGGTGGTGGTTGGCTTAAATCAAGCTCCATATACACAGTATCTTTATGACATTATTTTTAATTAGGATAACAGCTCCTCAATAAATCATATGTAGAGTAAAAATAAAGTTATGCTTCTGAGACATTTTTCGTTGAAATCATTTTCAATTTCTAATTTGTAGTTGTGGTGGCTTTTGAGAAGTTTGGGGGAGTCAGGCCGCTGACTGTGAGGTTCCTCTCTTCACTGGCGGCTCGTCTAATAGAGGTAACTGGCAATCTCGCGAGGGCGCTTGGTTGTTCCAACGCATTAGCCTCGCCATCACCCGAGGCAACGCTGTGAGTGTGCTGGCTTGCCTCAAAAATCATTAGAGAGGTTGCCCGGTACTCCTCGCAACATTGCTGTCTTTTGCTCTGGTGTTGGCTCGGTTGTTCACTCCTTCATTTACATTTTCTTTAATATTGTAACATTAAAAGAATATATCTTTCTGAAAGAATCGCAAGCAATTTATAATGTTATCTAAGCATTTGTAATGTTATTTATGTATATATTTAAAACATATTTGTTATGTTCTACTGTAAATTTATTTATATGCTCTGTATAATAAAAATTCGTGATATTTCTAATTTAGGCACAAGACTAGCAATTTATAGAGAACGGGAAGTTGATTTAATTGATCCCCAATATTTGACTGGTACTTTATCAACTCTGAAAGGATGAAAGACAAAGTTGACCACGTTGAGATTAGAACTTAGAAGACAAAAAGCTGAAATAAATATTATAAAGAATTTTGTCTGCCACTCTACCTATAATACTGGGTTTTGTGCCGTGGTTAGAAAGGTGCAATCTAGAACAGAAAATACATGGCTACAACAGCATCCTACTTCTACTTTGCTTATAAATCTGACTCAAAGAATGTTTATTTTAGACTATATCATTGAATTATTCATTTTTTTTTCTTATAAAGATAGTAGGGCGTGATTTGAGAGAGATTTTAGCAGCTATTTCAATCAAGCCAAATGACCACATATTGCAAAGGTATGATTATTCTAAATTCATCCATGTTGTTCACAACAATGAAATTTGACAAGTAAATAAATGCTGAAGTTAAGACACTTGTTATGGTTCAATTTATAATAAAGAAATAAGTTATTGAGTCTGTGGATGTTCACATAGGGAAGCAATTCTGAATCTCTTACCGCCTTCACCCATTTTGGTACTCACTAATCCATTGTAATTTTTCATTCTAATTAGACACACTTAACAAGAAATATTCTTCAGTTTTTTTTTACAATAAGTGTTATGTTGTGTATACACATGTTTGTAGTAAATGTTGTGTTGTGGTCTCTACGCTTATAATATTTTCATGGACATTTTACACTTTATCAAATATTTCAGAAGGGAACAACACTATCTTTGAAACCTGGGTTGCCATTCAGTTTAACATCACAACCTGTCCAGCTCAACAACACTACTGTCAAGGACCTGGGAAAAAAGCATTTCATCTTTGCTTCTGCAAATTCTCTCTCTCTCTCTCTCTCTCTCTCTCTCTCTCTCTCTCTCTCTCTCTCTCTCTCTCTCTCTCTCTCTCTCTCTCTCTCTCTCTCTCTCAGTATTGGATGTTTGTTGACCACAGAAGAATCTTGAATAGATGAAACAATCAGCACACAGTGAGGATGTTTAAACAGAAATATGTCCTTAATTAATTTTTTAAATTAGAACAAAGCTTCTATAATTGTTGGATGATGTTAAGCCAACTGAATCAACCCCAGTGTAAGATTTTTACTTACTTCATTGGCCCTTCCTCTCATAAAGGTACAGTTAACCCTTGGTGGGCTTAAAGGTGAAGATGACTGAACAAGTCAAGCCTTGATGGAATGAAAAATGAGATTGACACAAGCTGAAATTTGAACTCAGTGCATGGTACAAGCCACATTTAGATAATCTGCCACTAGAGGAACCACATGAACCAGTGTCACCACTCCATGAAGCTCAGATAACTGCTGCAGTATCATAGTCTTTCATCTATCAATATCAAAGAATGGACTGTAACAATTATTGCAGGTGGTGTGATGTTGCTTCAGCATGGCCACAGCCAGTTTTAGACTGTAATAAAGACAAAAAGGCTACATGGGGACATTTAGTCTGACAACAGCAAATTAGAAGTCATTAGAGCATAGGACTTTGTGGTATTAATGCTGGCTCTCTGAGTGGTTGTTCTATGTTAAAATGCCACCAAAGCCAGGTTTCGCCTTTCAGGGTAATTAATAAATGAAATGCAGTGTGCATTGACAGGAATGTTAGAATATTGATCAAGATGTTTTGCAGTATTTGTTCCAGTTGTTTGAGTTCTGAGTTCTCGAGTGATAGATTTAACTTGTCCAGTTTAACACCACCACCTGATCCTTCGGTGCATTTAGCAGAGATCATTTTGTTGCAAGTATTTGCAGCAGATCTCTGAGACTCTGAAAAAAAAGGCCATGGACTTTTCTCTTCAATTCCTGACTAAAGGAGTAAAATAAAAACATTCTTACACACCACTAACTTCTTGTTGGTAAGATAATGATAAACATCAGTTTAAGATGTAGTAATGAGTAACTACACCTACTTGAAGATAAATCGATACCATCATATTATGAGATGATGAGGAAGCCTCTGCATACTTTCCTGACATTGAAATAGCAGCAAATTTCCCTCAAAACCCACCCTTGTGTTTTAGGAAAAGACACATTGGTTACTGTGGTCCTAGGTTCCTTGCACATACTAGGACAAAATAGTCACAGCTAGAATGCCTTTGATCACAAGTCTCCTCAACCTGATATGACCTAGGGTTAAACAACCACAACAACAACAACAACACATATAAGCCAAAACAAAAAATAACACAAGGGATAATATAACCCTAGATACACATACTTTACTTTTATTCTTTTACTAGTTTCATTGATTAAACTGAGCATGTTAGGGTATGCCTTGAGATGTTTTAGTTAAAGTACAAGCTTTTAAGTCTGTTACTTGTTCTATTGATCTCTTTTTGTTGAACCATTAACTTATGGGACATATATACAGACATGGTAATTCAAATGCGAACACACATCATCATCATTGTTTAACGTCCATTTTCCATGCTAGCATGGGTTAGATAAGTTGTCTTGTTTGAGGCAAGTTGAATCAGGTGACCATGTCTTGCTCATACAGAACTGTTTCTGGCTTAGTTTCTATGGCTAGATGCCTTTCCTAACACCAACCACATTTACAGTGTGTGCTGGGAGCTTTTTGTTGTGACACCTATATGACCACTTTACAGTCTGAACTGGGAGCTTTTTGTCGTGACACCTATATGACCACTTTACAGTCTGAACTGGGAGCTGTTTGTCGTGACACCTATATGACCACTTTACAGTCTGAACTGGGAGCTTTTTGTCGTGACACCTATATGACCACTTTACAGTCTGAACTGGGAGCTTTTTGTCATGACACCTACACAACCATTTTACAGTGTGGACTGGGTGCTTTTTGTCATGACACCTACACAACCACTTTATATATACACACAATGGGCTTTCTTACAGTTTCTGTCAACTGAATTTCACTAACAAGGCGATAGTGGAATACAGTTGTTGAAGGTTTCACAAAGTGGGATTTGAATTTGAAACTATGTGGCTGCAAAGATAAATTCTAAACCACACAGCCATACCTGCACTGATGTCTAAAAGACATCCATGGAAGGAATAGTTTTGATCATAGATTTGTTGTTTCAGGGCTGAACAATAACAACAACAACATGCCATTCCAGTTTTGATCATAAACAACAGCAGCAACTATACACACCGCTTTAGCTAACAACAATCATTTTATGATATTGCATCTAATGTAGTTAACGTTAACAAGAGACACACCCCTCGTTATTGGAACCTGAGACATTGACAAATGGAGAATGAAGGGGACAGAAGTGATGGATGTGTTTCAGTTATTTGGTACTGAGATCCAACACCAAGCTAGATTATTATTTTTATTGAACATTAACACAGACAACTTTTATTACATGTTTTCCACTCATGCAAGTGGGTGTCAACAGGACATCAAAGCTATCCCCACTAGCTATGAAGACAAAACTTTCCACAATATCCTAGCTGTGCCTAGCAAAGCTGTTTTCTTTTTTTAATGACTTCCACCTGCATTTTCACTCCCATTCGACAGTCTACCCAACCATCTGAAACAACACTCAGGCACACAAGAATTAGTACAACAGTGTGGTATTTGTCATCCATTATTCCCTCTACATTCTTCAATTCAAATTCCACCAATGTTAGCTTTGCCTTTCATCCTTACAGGATCAATAAAATAAAGCACCAGTAATGCACTGGGGTCAATGAAATCAACTTTTTCCTCCCTACAAATTGTTGGCTTGTGCCTAAATCAGAAACCATTATTATTATTAAGGTGTTGGATTGGTAGAATCATTAAAGTATGCCATGTTGTATTTAGTTACAGTCCTATATGTTTCAAGGACTGTGACAAGTGGAGAGATGCTGTGCTGAATAAGACCCGTTCAACCCTTGCAAGCAGGGAAAAACGGACGTAAAATTATGATGATGATGATGACTAAAATATGTATGAATGTAGGGTGAGGTGTGTGGCAGATTTGATAAAGTAACAGTCAAAATGCTTTCCATTGCTTAGTTATGTTCCTTTTTATTCTAATCCTGCTGAGGTAAACTTTATCTTTTATGTCTCTTGTTAAGAAAACATGTACAAAGTTTGATTTAACTGACAATATCACTTCCTTCTAAACTTGTGCTCTTGTGTCTATGTTAGATCTCCATTTTTTTCTTATTTTTGTAGTTTCAGTTTTGTTGTGTGTATTTCCTGCTCAACTGAGCACTGCTCTGTAAACATTGAGTGTGTGTAGTGATTTCTTTTGGCTTTGTATTTTCTTTTGTATTGACATCATCATCATAATCATCATCGATTAACATCCATTTTCCACGCTAGCATGAGTTAGACGGTTCCCATTTAGAGGCAAGTTGTGTCGGGTGACCGTGTCTCGCTCATATAGGGGTGTTTCTGGCTGGTTTTCTATGGCTGCATGTCCTTCCTAATGCCAACCACATTGACAGTGTGGGCTGGGTGCTTTTTGCCATGTCTATTACACATCCACTTTACAGTGTGGGCTGGAGGGGAGGCATACTGTACATATGCTTCAGCTTGTGCTCGTGGGAAGTTGAATCTTCTGTATTACTGCATATCGCCAGAGATCCTGGTCATGTGGCATCTCCCCTGAGAGGTGCAATTGGGCAAGGTCGGCTTTTATCATCTCATCCCAGGTCTTCCTGGGTCTCCCCACTCCAAGGCTTCCAACAACTTTGAGCGCTCTGCACTTTTTTATGCAGCTGTCATCCTTCATATGCAACACATGTCCATGCAATCTCCTTTCCTGCACACAGCATTTGATTCCTCTTATGCCTAGTTTCTCACTCAGTTCATTTATGCTTCGCCGTTCGCGTATATTACTATTACACATCCATCGGAGCATGCAGGCTCCATTTCTTTCCAATCTACGCACGTCTTCTGCACACAGTGCCCAAGTCTCACTACCATGTAACATAGCTGTATGTACGCAAGCATTATACAGTCTGCCTTTCATTCTGAGGGAGAAGCCTCCATCCTGTTCTTACTCTGGCTACTTTACTTTCAGAACACCCACCACTGCTGCTAATTTGGTCACCTAAGTAGCAGAAGCTATCTACTGTTTCTACAGTGCCCTCTGAGAATTTGGTAGTGTTTGTTTCCTGCGGGTGTTTGCTGCTTACTGTACCAGTGCAACTGCCACATGTAAAGCTAAACTTCCTGAGATCCCACTATTTTGCATATGGGGCAGAGGATGGAATTTCTACCAACCCCTTTCCTACATACTGGATAAGGCTATTTCCCTGGGGGAATCTGGGTTCTGTTTTCTCTTCTACTTACTAGGATCTTATTCTTTGTCAGGTTGACTTTAAGAGTCCTTCTTTCTAGGCCCTGCTTCCATGTTTGGAATTTCTTCTCTAGTTCCACCATGGATACCCTGTCCCTAATCAACTGTGCTATGACTCTTTCTGTTACTTTCATTACCTGGTCCATCAGTTTTATACCTGTATAGTTATTTCTATCTAGCACATCCCCTTTATCCTTATAGCAATTGACAATGATGCTGCTGCACCACTCATATGGTATGATGCCATCCAGTATTACTTGGTTTACAATACACATGGTTATAGTGTGTCCTACTGACCCACTAATAGTGCCTAATAATACTGTTTCCTGTATGTTGTGTATACATGTATATAACCAACTATATAGCATTGATGTGTTGCAAAACATTTTATCACTCTGATAAGAACATATTTTGTGAACAATCACAAATTTCCCCAGCTGTTTAACAAGAACAATATAAAGTTTAATTACAGTTGTATACAGAACATTCAATGTACCATAAGGCAAATACATTGCAGATAAACCAAGATTGAAAGGAGCTGACATGCAATTGTTTAAATGTTCAGCTAGTAAAAAAAGAAAGCATTGTACATCTTGCTGATGTTGCCACTAATAACATATCAACAAGATATATAGTACTCACAAGGATTTTCTTCAAAAGATGTCTGCACGATCGCAGCAATTTCTTTTGTCATTGAAATCTGGGGAACAAAACACAAATTTTGAAATATATTCAGAGATTTCAGAGAAACTTCACATTAGTTGCCACCTTATGTCAATCATAAATACAAAAAAAATTAACTCACTTCAACCTACGTACACAGGCTCAAATTAACTTCAAAATAAACCTCCTGATGAATATGTAGTAATTGACATCAAATACCATGTGCTTAACTGAAAGCATAAAAAATGCAATTTAAACCATTATCAGTCATTTCTATTTAAGCTGCTCATCTGCACTGTCAACCAACCGTACACACACACACACACACATATAAATATATAGGAACGTGATCTCCGGCGCTATGCAGTAATACATCTAGTATGCACCACCTTCCCTCCCATACACCTCCCTGTAATTATCCCACCCCTGCATCACATGTCCACACCAATGCAATTATCTCTCCTCCACGCTGCATCTGATCCCTCTTATGCCTAGTTTCTCTCTCAGTTCATTTATGCTTTGCTGTTCATCTATATACATCCATCAAAGCATGCAAGCTTCACTTCTTTCCAATATTCGCAAGTCCTCTCTTCATAGCACCCAGGCCTCACTACCATGTAACATTGCCATTAATATACATGCATCATACAATCATCTCTTCATTTTGAGAGAAAAACCTTTTGTAGCTAACAGCAGTAGTAGCTCCCTGAACGTTTTCCATCCCTATTCTCACTCTGAGTACTTTACTTTTGGAACACCCATCTCCACTGCTAATTTGGCCACCCAGGTAGCAGAAGCTGTCCACTGCTTCTACAGAACCCTCCAAGAATTTGATAGTGTTTGTTTCCTGTAAGCTTTTGCTGATTACTGCAACAGCCACATGTAAAACCTACATTCTTAGCTAACCTACCTGAGATCCCACTACATCTCTTGTGTACCAAAATATTTGCATTTGGGACAGGGGATATAATTTCTACCTACTTCTTTCTTACACACTGTGCGCAGCCATTTCCCTGGGGTGATCTGGGCCCTGTTTTCCATTCTACTTACCAGAACCTTAGTCTTTGTCAAGTTGACTGTTAAGACCCTTTGATTCTAGACCATGTTACTACATTTGGAATGTCTTCTCTAATTCTGCCATAGATTCAGCTATGAAGATTAGATCATCTGCATACAGGAGTTCTCTTGGGTAGCCATTTTAAACTCTGTTATAGCCTGCAATATGATAATAAACAGGAGAGGGCTCTGAACAGAGCCCTGCACACTAAATTCTTTGCTGACTGCTCCCCTATACATGTTTTGTACAGCCTTCACAAATCATTCATCTACTCCTAATTTTCATAGAATCCACCAGATTATGACACGGTGGACTCTGTCAAAAGCTTTCTCCAGATCAACAAATACCAAGTAGAGGTAGCTGCGTACTTCTCCAGTAGTTGCTTCACAAGGAAGAGGGCATCAGTGGTACTTTTACCTGGCACAAATCCAAACTGTATCTCAAGAAGGTTAACCCAGTCCCTAATCAGCTGTGCTATAACTCTTTCTGTGATCTTCATGACCTGGACCATCAACTTGATGCCTCTATAGTTTTCTCTATCTAGTGCATCTCCTTTGCCCTTATAGCAGTTGACAATGATGCTGCTACACCAGTCATTCGGTATGACACCATATAGTATATACATTGTTCAAGTTAAAAAGAAGACATGAAGAACATTGTTAGTGACATGACATAAAACATACCCTTTAACTCTGTACACTATAAAGTGGTTTGGTGATAGGTATGGCATCTAGCTGTAAACATCTTGCCAAACAAAGGGTTGAGAGAACTCTTCAGTTGTGTCAAAGACATAACAACTTCACTAGTGCTGGTGCCATGATAAAATGCAGTCAGTGCATTCTGTTTAGTGTGAGAATGTATGTGAATGGGATATGGTTCCTGGCCTATCTGAGAGGTCAGTAGCTCTGATTAATTACTGACTTTGTCTGTGATGACCTATCCAACTCTTGCTAGCTGGGAAAATAGAAGTTAGATAATGATCAAATTATATAGAGAGTTGTGTGTATCTTCTTGTGAAAGGAAACAAAAAGGGTTGGCATCAAGATAGGCATCTGGCTGTAAAACACTGTCTCAAAAAAATTACATCCAACCCATGCCAGAGTTGAAAAGCAGATGTAAAAATGATAATGATGATGTCTGGTGGTGTAGTATAGTATGGTTATGTGGCTAAGAAGTGGAGAATACCTCAACTATATGGTTTCAAGCTCAATCCAACTACAAGGTGTCTTGGGGCAATGTTTTCTATCATAGTTGCAGGTCAACCAAAAGATTTTGAGCAAAATTTGGTTGACAGAAACTGTGAAAGCAGATATGTGATCATCCTATCATTTTCCAGTATATTTTTCTTTTAGATCTGACTGCTATTTCTAGTGGGTTGAACAATCCCTTTAAACACTCCTTCGTTGGCTTATGATAATATGAGATTTAGTGAGGAGGTGTAGAAGTACACCTATATATGCATAATGTATGAAATAATATGTGAGTAGAAACACACCTGTTTTTGTATACATAATATAGGAAATGGTATTTGTGTGTATGTAGGTGTTTATATAAATGTAAGGTTGCGTGTATGTATTGTGTATATGTATAGAATCAGCTCTATATATACATAATATATGATAATAAATTAAATATATATGTATATGTGTCGTTATATACATGTATGTTTGTGTGTGTTTGTATGTGTGTGTGTATAAATGTAAGATTGTATGTATGAATTGTTTGCAATGGAAACTACTTAACTACTTGACCACATAATCCAACATCTTACCAACTCGTACCTGCTGTTACAGTGGGATGAAACCACGTTGGTTGTAAAGTGAACTTCTTAACAACACAATCACCTAATCCAACATCTCATTGGCTCCTGTCTGTTGTCAATTCTATTGTATCTATATGAAACAGTCATTCATTATTTCTATATATCATCTGCCTGTCACCCACCTCGTGGATTATATCTCTGCCGACCACTGGCCACTGAGGTATTTTTGCCCATAGCTGTCATTGACAGCATTTAGCTGTTTTAACAGCTGTTCTAGCGATGAGTTTTCTTATTTTTCTATGAAGTCATTCATTATTTTATACTATATATAAGGGCGGGGGATTGGCAGTATCAGTAGAGGGTCGGACGCCATGCTTTGCAGCACAGTTACGACCCTTTGCGGATTGAGTTCAAATCCCGCCGAGGTTAACTTTGCCTTTCATCTTTACGGGGTCAATAAAATAAAGTACCAGTAATACACTGGGATAATTGCTGGCCTTGTGCCAAAAGTAGAAACAATTATTTTATACAATATATATATAATTTTGGTGCCACGATAAAAAGCACGCAGCCCACACTGTAAAGTGGTCATGTAGGTGTCATGACAAAAAGCACCCGGTCCACTCTAAAGTGCTCATGTAGTTGTCACGACAAAAAGCACTCGGTCCACTCTAAAGTGGTCATGTAGTTGTCATGACAAAAAGCACCCGGTCCACTCTAAAGTGGTCATGTAGTTGCCATGACAAAAAGCACCTAGTACACACTGTAAAGAGTTCATGTAGGTGTCATGATAAAAACCCAGTAAACACAGTAAATGTGATTGGGATTAGGAAGGGCATCCAGCTGTAGAAACCAAGCTAAAATCAGTTCTGTATGAGTAAAACACTGTCATCTGATCTGGTTTGTCTCACGACGGAATAATTCATCTAACCCATGGAAAATGGTGATGATATATCATAACAATATTAATAGTTTCAAACTACCATTTGCTTTGTTTTTTAACTATTTGTGTCCACATGAAATCACATTAGCAAGACATTTTTGAAAAGTACAGACCAGCACTATGACTGGATTACATAAAAATTGTATGTCTTAACTCTAATACTGCAAATTTTCACAATGATTTGTCTACCAGTAATGATACTATAAATATCATATTTGAATTAATAAATCTATTTTTCAATATTTTCTGCTAAATCATTACAGGATGTTAAAGGTTAGATATCTTAATATCTTTATTTTTTTTTATTTACTAGATTATTTTTGTTGTTTACAGATCATCAAATTTCAAGCATTTTTACCAAAATACCTAGCAAAACTATGATTGCTGTAAAGTGGCAGTTTTGTGAAACAATAGGGTGGAATCCACCCCAGTGCTATGGCTGATATCAGACTATAATCCCGGATTTATTATTGAAAAGTTTATGACTGCACCTCCTCCTCTCTCTTCTTTGCGTTCATCTTCTTCAGAGAAATGTCTTCACAGGTTCAGCAACAGCATGTCATGAGTTCAAGTCTGGTTGATTCTCCAACATCAGACCCAAATTTGAACAGATTACAGCAAGATACTCCAAAGATCATTAGTCAAATAATCATGGATAAAGCTGCTGATTGTAGTAGAATGAAGAACAACAGCACTGCTGCTAACATTAACAGCAACAGCAGCAGCAGTAATGACAGCACCAATAACAACAGCAGCAGCCATCAAGATTTGTGTCAGACAGTGGGAAGTAGTTGTTGGTTAGATAATAACAGCAACAGCACAACTGAGAAGTCCACTCAGACTAACAGACTGTCCCTTTTGAGTCTTCCAGCTGATTTGGGGGCAGAATTACAAAGCAACAATAACAACAACTTTTTACCAGCTGATGCAACAAACAACTGTTTTATTGAATCAACACAAGACTTTGATTTAAAAGCACCCCTGACTTGTGCGACAGTTACAGATAACAACCACATCAAAGAACCAAATGCTAACATTTGGCAGATCCCCAGCCCTGAGTTACAAGTGATGGTGAACACACACACCAATGCTATGGTGAAACGGAAAAATTCTTTAAAACTTATGAAGAGCGATAACAAGGATGAGAATAAAGGGAAACAAAACAAACAGGATTTTCAGAGAAAATTAGTGGCAAGAGCTCTGCAATCATTTGCTATGAGTAATAAAACTAAGAGCAGCAGCAGTAATAACAACAACAAAAATAGTACCTATGAAAACCAAAATAATTTTGATGATAACTCTTTGATTATCAGTAACAAATCAGCAATAAAAAGCCAAGGGGATTTACCTATGATAGATTCACTTAAAAAAAGAGAACGTTCCATGACACAACCTACAATAACTCTGTATAAAAAGAATGGTGGAGTTTGTGATAAACCTAAAGAAGTTTGCAGTGATATTGATGGGAACAAAATTGATCATACAAAGCCCATAACAGATAAAAAATTAGAAATTAGAAATGCTGTTGAGTCGAAGGAATCTATTTCATTTAAAGATGAGAAACCCCAATGTAAAATTGCAATCATAAATAATTTTGAGGATATCACTTGTTGCATAAAAATAATCCCTCCAAATGCTCATTCAAGAAATGTATCTCTCAACTCCCATCTGCCTAGGAATGCTACCTGGAGTGGCACCAAACGTCTTAATATCGAGAAGAGTATTTTGGATTGGATGCATAAAAGGTATTGTGCTGAGCAATATCAGAAGAAACGGTCATCATCAGCAGACACAGTGAATTTCATTAACGGCCAACATTTTGTTCAGGTGCTCAACAAAACAACTGATGGATCTGGCAATCAAACAGAAACACCATCGTTTTCTGTTTATAAACTACCGAAATCTACTATTCACCTAGGCAACTACCAAACAGCACCACCATCATTTCGCAGAGAATTCAAGTATAAACACCAAGGAATTATCACCAATGGAACCCTTGATAAAGTAAGACATTTTCTTTCTCTTTTTCGATTTCTTAAAATCTATTTTCTTGTTTTGTTTTATTTTCATTTTTTTTTTCATCGTTAATTCTTTTATACCACCTGAGGGAGTCTCTGTTTTTTTTTATTCAACATATCTGTTTCAAAATGTTCATCAGTGTCATCATCGTTTTTATGTTATCTTTCCATGCTAACAGGAGTTAAACAACATTTTTTGAAGCAATATTTTACAAGTGGATGTTCTTCCTGATGCTAACTCTTTTAGTCACCTCTTATGACATACATAAGACGGGTTTTGAAAGAGCAGCATAGAAAATAAATCTGTCAAAAAATGTGTGTCAGTAATTAAGAATAACACCACAGAAAAATGTATTACAGCAAATTATGTAATAAAATAAATTGGGGAAATCTAACATACATATTTTTATCAAATATATATATCTTCTTCTTCACCTACTTATTCCTGTGTGGGTTGCAGGAGCAGAGTCCTCAAACACTCCTTCCAGCGGGTCCTGTCAGTAGCAACCATCTCCAACTGATTAGGCTGGATCCCCAAGTGAAACCAGCCAAGCTCATGGATGTTATCCAACCATCTTGCGCAAGGTCACCCCCTGGGCCTCCTGTAAGTTGGTTTTGCCCCAAAATATGTCCAGCGATTCTTTCCTCAGACATTCAAACCACATGCCCATAATACTGGAGCTGTGATCTCTCAATTCAGAGAAGTAGCAGCTCTACTTGGAGTGACACTCTGATCTGAGCTACACACTCTATTGAGTAATGTTACTCCAAAGACCCTTCAGAGGAATCCTATTTCAGCCGCTTGTGTTCATGATCATATTCTTCCAGTCATTACTCAAGATTCATGACCATAGGTAAGGGTTGGCATGAATACCAAATTGAAGATAGCGAGTTTGGATTTTACACCTACCTCCCTTCTGATTGCTGAAGCTGGCGCATTACTGCAGTTCTTGCACTTAATTCAACCTCCTGCCTTCCATCACTTGTGAACAACACCCCGAGATACTTGAACATCTCTACCTGCTTCAGTGGAACTCTATTTATATGTAGAGTGCACTGTGCAGGCTTCCTTGAGAGATGAACATCTCAGTTTTTCCAGCACTGATTTTCATTCCAGGCATGCAGCACTCAGCATCAAACTTATTGAGTACAAGTCAGAGATCACCTTCTGTTGAGTTACGTAACACCATGTCATCTGCAAATTCCAGTTGATTGATTTACACCCGCCAATCATGATCCCACTTCCAACCCCACTGCACATGTCAATCTTGTTCAGGTAAATAACGAACAGGTTGGCAGTGCCCGACTCCCACATCGTATGGTTTCTATTTAGCACCATTTATCTGAACACAAATACTTGGGCATTTGTATAGAGACATCAAGGCACCAAGAAGCTGACCATCAATCCCATACTCTTGCAGAACCTTCCACAACAGATCCCAAGGTTGACAAAACATCTTGGCAATACTGTCACGATTTCTCAAAGACTTGCCGCTGTGTGAATATTTGGTTGGCAGTACTACATCCGGGGTGAAAACCTCACTGTTCATCAGCTAGCTTGGACTCGACAATCTCCTGGCATCTCTTGGCATAGACTTTACTTGGGAGGCTTAACAAGGAGATCTCTCTGTAATTGGAACAATCTCTCTTGTCTCCCTTTTTGTAAACTGGGATTATCACTCCCAATTGCCATTGCTAAGGTGCCTTTCCAGAGATCCAGGCCACCCTGCATACATGAGTCAGCCAGAGAACACCTTCTCTATTTAAGGCTTTTAACATATTGGGTTGTATTTCATCTTTCCCAGCGGCCTTGCCACATTTGAGCTCTTTAACTGCTCTTGTGACCTAAGCCTCAAAGAGATTAGTCACCACTCCTAGAGGCACCTTGTGTACATAAAAAGATGCTGTTGTCATCTGGTTGGGTTTTGATCAGCAAAGTAATTTCTCCACCTTGTGAGGATGCACCTCTCTGAAGAGAGAAGAACCCCTGATGCGATGTTGATAGCAGGTGTGGAAGAGAGCTTCTTATTACGAAGTTGGCGGATGATCTGCCAGAACACTTTATTTGCTGTTCTGAAGTCGGATTCCAGCTTAAACTCAAAGTCCTCTCATGTCTTATTCTGGAAGCCTTTACTGTCTCTGCTGCAATACTTCGTGTCTGCTTGTCCCACAAGTGCAAGGAGGAGGACTTATTTCCAAACCAAGCTTTATAAGCCTCCTTCTTTGCTTGGATGGCATCTTTGACCTCCTGATTGAACTACGGGGTCCTCCTGCCATCCGGTGCCCCACCAAGCTTTTCGCCCACAGCATTTAACAGCTGAAGCAGAAACTGCTGTGCTGAACAATCTCCACTCTGTAACAATGACCTCAGTTTGTTCAGGGAGTTCTCTGAATTTGGATGCAATAGTATCTGCATACCTGGTCCTGCCTTCTTATCCACCAATGCTTCCCACTTAATCCTGTAGGTCGCCCTCGACTTGCCAGTTTTGTAGGCTTCTTTGGCTTTAGTTAGTCTCAAGTTGCAGATAGCTAGATCGTGATCGGTTGACAGCTCAGCTCCTCTCTTAACATGAACATCCAGCACAGAATCAAATATACCCTTATACCATATATATTTATGGATGACTCTGTGCTGGAAGAAGGAGTTTATAACAGAGAGTCCATTGCTAGAACAAGTCTAGTAAGGCTTTTCCATTTGTATTTAGATTGGAGTTGCCATTCCTCCCAATCACTCCTTTCCTCATCAGGTGATCAGTGCCAACATGTACATTGAAGTCTCCTATCAGGATATATGACTCAGTCTTAACTACATCTAGTGCTGCAGTGACTTCATCAAGGACCTGTATTCGGACTACTTGTTTGGGGCATAAATTTGCACCAACCACAGAGACCTATCTTTCAGCCTAAGCTTCAAGAGGTAGATCCTCTCTCTTAATGGGATCCAGTCCATAACACATGCCGGCAGCCAGGATCTTGTGAGTATCCCCCTTCCACCTGTGCATTCATTTCTGGTGCTACACCTGAATAGTGGAGTTTCCATCCTCCATCCGTATCAGAGCCACGGAATTTTGTTGAGAAAACCCTGACTATATCTTGTCAGTAGCTTCTAGCCTCCTCCACTAGTTGCTCCTCCTTACCTATAAGGGTTGTGATGTTCCACATTCCAACTGTTACGATTTGCTCCCTTCTGGACCCTCTTTGGGGTCTCGGGATACACAAACTTTGTGCATCCATCCCATACCTCCCAGGACAGGTCGCAGGCCTATCGCTAGTTTTTGCAGCATGAGATGGAGACTGCAATATATTTATGAAACAGACCCCTCTACCTAAGGCCTGAATGCGTCCCTTGTTATCCCGCATGAAGGACGATGTGGTATGGTTCGTTTTTCCTGATATTGTAGTTTCAGTTTCAGTGGTCTTATTTACACCAGTTACCAATCTTGTACTTTGTAAAACTTGCGAAGACTAGGCTTTTTTAGAGGCAGCCTTTACTCACCTCATCGTAGCTACGTTACTGGGTTCTGAGAGTTTCTTGAGAGTTCATGTGTCATCCATTGCTCCGTCTCCCCTAGTAGTTTACCGCTGTTAGTCTGGGGTTTCTTATTTCTCTGGCAGTTGCCTGTTTATACCGCAACAAGCCATCATATTTGGTGGCTGTATCGCTATCTGCCACCTGCTGAGAATATATATATAGGAAGTACTCTTGTCAATATTTTTGCTACACACACACACAGTTTATTTCAAATATGATGTATGTTTTTTGTTAAGAGTGTTACAAATAAATGATGTAAGTCATGCAGTGTGTTTTAAAGTATTTACTATTATGCATGTATTGTATATATTTGTTTATGTTCTCTCTCTGTCTCTCTCTCAATCACCCTCCCTCTCTCTCCCCTTCTCTCTTTCCGCTAGCAATTTACCAACTTCAGTACTCTTGTTTTGCATTGTTATTGATGTGACTGAGATGTTACTCTAATTAGCATGTTCCTTCACATGGCAATCACCCATAACCTGATTCCTGACAGCCCTGTTTTCAGTCAAAAAGAGGCTAGTGATCATCAGCAACATGACTCATCAAGCCCTTAACGATATCTTCTAGTTCAATAAATTTGTTGCTGACCATTTTTGCACAATCAAACCTAGTAGTTCGTTTATAGCCTGGTCCAGTTTTCTCAGTCACTGCAATAGTGCCAAGTCACTTCAAATCCATCCCATCACAACCAAGATATTGCAACTATCATCTAATGTCATGTAGTAGTTTCAGGCTATACAGTCATATTTTGTTTGGTACTTCAGAGTTACTTTTTCAGTCCAAGGAATTTTCAGTATCCAGTGGTAGCCCCACATTTCAAAAGCTATTTTTCTCATAATATACCTAGTCATGAGCTGTACCTCACAACCATATCGGAATACCAACCACACATAATCTCTGAGTACCTTAATCTTCATAAAAATATTGAGGTTATTCCACATAAGGTGAGAATTCTGCATGATTGCTTGCTTTGCTATACTCAATCTACATCAGATTTCCTTAATATCACGGCTGTCAGCATGGTAATAACAATTATAATTTGAAGTCAGAACTCAAAAACAGAACAGATATGACAAGGTGAGGCAGGAATATATCTCATCTGTTAATCAAACAATTCTACCAATTCCCTGTCCTAGATTGCTAGTTTATTGTATCAACCTGAAAAGAATGAAAGCAAAGTTGACCTTGTTGACCATAGCAGGATTTGAATATTGAATGCAGAGGGCTGGAACAAATACCACAAGGTATTTTATCTACAGCTTTGCAAGTAAACTACCAAGAATAGATGGAGAAATGCTTGCAGTGGATTTCAAGGTTGATAAAGAAATACCAGTCTAGAACTGGGGTCGATTCTTCCTCTGTGTTTCTTTCTCATTACCTCTCTCTCACTTTCTATCATTCTCTGAATTCAGACCTTGAGAGGGATGAGCTCCACCAGGTTTAAAATGCCCCCAGAAAGGCGTATGTCAATGCGGTGCCCCTATGATCCCACCAGGAGTTACGGGGGGGGGGGGGGGGCATATATTTAGAAATTTGAATGTTGAGTAACATAACAACTGTTGCATTTTTATTCTGATGTGTGGGTACAAGAAGAAGATGGGAAAGGTGGTATTGCAATGGAGTGGTTTGGGGTGGGTGGGACCATGAGACAGGGAGCCACTTCTGGTTGTGCATGCTTTAGCACTACTAACAGACAATTACAGAGTCTGTTAGTGTGTTGAAAGTCAGTTGTTTATGACCCGTCAACACATGGAAAAGAAGTTGGCCTCTTTTGCTTGCACACACACACACATACACTCATAACCGGGGGGGGGGGGGATATATTTACATAAGATACAGGTCAAGTATATTTTTTAAAAATCAACATCATCTTGAAACTTCACACACTGACAAATTGTTTCTATCACAAAGAACACTACTGAGTGAGTGAATGAGTGAGTAATTGTGTATGTGTGCTTGCTCTCACATACACACACACAAATATATATATATATATATATATATATATATATATAGAGAGAGAGAGAGAGAGAGAGAGAGAGAGAGAGAGAGAGAGAGAGAGAGAGAGAATGTGTATATATAGCAATGTGTATACATTTTCTCACACAGCTTTCCACACATACAAACAAACACACATACATATATGATAAGATGAGCAATGACAAAGGACATTTATAATTTATTGCTAAATTACTGGGTAATGTTGAAGATAAGGTAAAATATATAGGGAGTATATACAGGAAGTGGAGAGGTGGATGTGTACATGTGTTATGTGTGTGTATGTATGTTGGCTTGTGTTTGTGTGTTGGGTTAATATCTCTATTCTAATGTATTCATATATAGCAAATGATTCATCATCATCATCATTGTTTAACATCCATTTTCTACCCTAGCATGGGTTAGACTGGTTATTCCATTAGAAGCAAGCTGGGTCAGGTGACTGTGTCTTGCTCATATAGAACTGTTTCTGGCTAGGTTTCTATGGCTGGATGCCCTTACTAATGCCAACCATCTAATAACCATCTAATAAACATACACATACACATTGTTGATGGATTCTTATTCACCATTGGTCTGTTTACACACACACACACACATACAAACACTCACAGATACACAAAGGTATGCAGACCTATCAAATAGTCATGTTAGATTTTCAAGCAGAAACATACACCTATATTATGCACACTCAGAAGACTAGAGATAGATATATGTAGGACATGCATGTACACACATACTCATTTCATGCAGATGTGTGTGTGTGTGAGAGAGAGCTGAGAAAAAGTTCAGTATAAGAGGAATCCAATGTAGTGTGCAAGAGACATTTGTAATGGAGAGTGTGAGTTGTATAAAAAAAACGTGCCAAGTGCTTAAGGTGAATGGAAGCTATGGGAAAGGATACTAAAAGAGACATGGTATGAAGTTGTGAAGAATGACCTGAAAGACTGTTGGATGATGATTTACTGTATTAGAAAATAGCCAGCCACTAGTACCAGTACAAGCACAGCATCACTAAAAGTAAATGTGGTGAGAGATTAGGGACTATATAGAGTTGAGAGGTACATTTTAACTTGCAGTGGATGAGACAATCTATCTAGTATTTGTGTCATGTTAGGACACTCAATACCCCACTGAAAAGCAGTAATGAATAAACCAAGACAGAGGGTGTAGAGGACCTTTCTGTCTTATTGAGGATTTGAAAACTTTTCTAGTGTTAGTATCATGATAAAATGCACTGAGTTCACTCTGTCAGGTGGTAGTTCTGGTGCCACAATAAATTGTACTGAGTACACACTGTAAAGTGGTAGTGCTGGTACTGCAACACTTTGTAAAGTGAGTGGCATTTGGAAATAACCAGCCATAAAAACCATGTTCTCATACCCTTTGTAAGATGAGTGGTATTAGGAAGAGTAACCAGTCATAGAAACGTTATTCCCAGTACACTCTGTAAAGTGGGTGGCATTAAGAAGAGCAATCCGCCATAAAAATCTTGCCAAAATGTACAATGCATAAGCAAGATGTAGTTCTTTGATCCATCTAGTCAGAGATTGATGATGATGATGATGAAACATTGACAAATAAAGACATACAAGGACAAACACACATAAACAAACTTTCATACACACATTGACATTGACACATTCACTCACTCACCCCACTCATTCAAATATATATATAATTATTAAGGCCAGTTACTACAACAGCACCATACCAGGTATGTACCTGGTCTGATGCGGTTGTAGTAACTGGCCTTAATAATTATATTCAAACTTGCTCTACAGACTTCTATACCTTGCATTTCGACCTGTTGTATTGTAATTGTACTTTTAGGTGAAACACTGTGTAAGAAGTAAATCTTGTTGTCAAACGTATTGCCTTCTCATCCATATATTTTTGTTTATATACATATATGTAAATATAGAAGTTGTTCCACAACAGTTAATTGAACATTTGAGAACAATTGTTTCACCTTAGTTGGTTCATTAGCTTAGTTTAAATGAGATTATATGGGAAAGGAAAAATAATTATACGAATACGCAGAGAGGAGGGAACTCATGTTAGATCGATTTTGGGAGATAACTGTGAAAACTCAGAATATAGTAGATTATTCACGTTATTCAGTCCAGTGATTATGTTGTGTAGTCAGTCTGGAGCTTTGAAATTACATAATAGGTGTTTTGAAACGTGTGAACAACGCGAGAAAAATTCATTCCTTATAGTTAGACAAGCGCTATTACGTCTTCTCCTCAGGATATTGATTTTTTTTCTTCAATGCACAGCCCACAAGACGGACTCCCATTTCAAATGGCTCAGACTTAGTAATACCTTTCCATTGAATGGAGTAATCCACGCTTACGTCGTCTGTGGCTTGAGAGCTTGTCCGGGTATTTGAATGTCGACAGATGATTCAGGAAGTGTTATTTAAACTGGCCCTCTGCCATATCTACATAGGATTTGACCTCTTGTTTTGGTCACTTAGAAGTGACTACATCGCTGTCTCTCTCTCTCTAAATATACATATATATATATATCATCATCATCATCGTTTAACGTCCATCTTCCATGCTAGCATGGGTTTGGACCGGAATTTTCCCACTTGAGGCAAGATTGGTTGTCTTGCTCGTATAGGACTGTCTGGCGGGTTTTCTACGGCTGGATGCCCTTCCTAACACCAACCACGTTTACAGTGTGGACTGGGAGGTTTTTACCGTGTTACCTACACGGCCACATTACAGCGTGGACTGTGTGTTTTTATATATATATATATATAAAAGAAATAGGATTTCGCTTCAAGCATAGCTTTATACAATATGGAGATACGAAATATTTATACATAAATATATATATATATATATACATACACGCATATATATATATATATATATACATACACACACACACACATATATATATATATATATATATATATATATATATATACATATATATATATATCATCATCATCATTATCATCATCATTTTGCGTCCGCTTTTCCCTGCTTGCAAGGCTTGGGCGGGTCCTATTCAGCACAGCATCTCTCCACTTGTCACGGTCCTTCATACACATATATATATACATTTTTTGTCTCTATATATTTTTTTCATTTTGTCTTTAATAATTTTCGTGTCTGCTATTTTTGCCACTGAACTGTATCGACATTTTATACATGTGTGTGTGGTGTGTTGTGTGTGTGTTCATGTACGTGTGTGAGTATATGTATTCATGTCCATATGTGTGTGTGTACATGTATGCATATATGTATATATGTGTGTGTGTATGTATCCATATGTGTGTGTGTCTGTGTGCATACATGTGTGTAAGCGTGCATGTGTGTGCGTATATGTATGTGTGTATATGTATGTGTATATACATATATATATGTTTGTATATATGTGTGTGTATATATATATATGTACATATATATATATCTGAAGGCCAGGATCACAAGTGCCTTTAGGGGCCTAAGTCAGGGGACAGTGACGAAGGCCTGTAGCGGGTTCCGAGGCCGCCTTCAGGCCATCATCGAAGCCAATGGCGGGTTTATCGAGTGGGATCGAAAGAACAAGTCATGAAGACAAACTGACCCAAGTTTGATAAAAAAAATCTTAAAAAATAAAACTACTGTGTTATTTTTTCATAGACAGTAATCTTGCGAACAAATATCGTCCGCACCCTGTATATATACATATACATATAGGAAACTATTTAACCCCAACTGCAGAGCTAAATTCGTCGAAACGACTTGAGCTCTGCCGTTGGGGTTTAACATTTTCCTATTACCCACTCTACTACCCTAAGTATTGAGTACTCTGGTGCGTTATAGTCCATCTGGTTCCTTACCACACTTCCTTCGTTATATATACATGGACACACTGGAAGAGGAAGATCAAGGTTAACGTATGTTGATGCCCTAAGGACAAGCACTGGTCTGTTGGAGGCGCAGGGCATGACAGCGATAATGAGGTACAGAGACCGCTGGAGAGAACTCGTCCATGCTTCTCGGGAATTTTACCCGCCCTAGATAGATAGATAGATATATGTATATATATATATATATATATATATATATATATATATATATATATATATATATATATATATATATGAAAATATGGGTGAGAAGAGTACTGCTGGTTGCACATGGATAACATGTTATAAAATGAGTCCCTCATCAGTGATTTACCAAACGATCATGGGTATTTCATCGCATTAAAAATCATATACCTCACGTTGGAGCGATAATAACTAAAATAAGTTATTAGGACAATAGAAACGCGTAAAGCGAGTGAGACAAGTAAACAACACAGGGGGGAGCTAACCGAAGATGGAAATAAACACAAGCAACATAGTTATTCTTTCAGCATAAGCTGTGTGAATATATGAGCGAGTTAGAAACAGACCTTTCGCTAGTGAATCCGGTGTTAGAAAGAATGAAAACTGTTTTCCCAGCGAACGGGAGGAAGAAAGAAGGGGAGAAACAGGGACTGTGGGAGTGCGAGGAAGAGGTCAGTAGAGAGAAAGAGTTAACTGACATGGCAGAGGGGACGAAAGAAAGTAAGAGAAACAGAGAGAACGAGGGAGCAGAAAGAGAGAAACACAGAATTGCAGTTTGGGCAAATATATGAAAATATGGGTGAGAAGAATAACAACGAAGAAACTGGTAAGGAACCAGATGGACCATAACGCACCAGAGTACTCAATACTTAGGGTAGTAGAGTGGGTAATAGGAAAAGGTATGACGCCGACGACAGAGCTCAAGCTGTTTCAACGGCTATTTCAGTCTAGAAATAGCCGTCGAAACGGCTTGAGCTCTGCCGTCAGGGTCATACCTTTTCCTATATATATATATATACATATTTATATGTATATAAATATATATATGTATATATATTAATATATATGTATATATATTAATATATATATACATATATGTATATATATATATATATATATATATATATATATATATATATATATATATATATATTGGATTGGACACTATATATATATATATTGGATTGGACACTACCGTTTATTTTGGTAGATTTATCTACATACTCTGCTCCTAATTTTATACAGGTGTTCATATTTTAATATAAATACATATAATTTTACGACTTCTTGTATATATAGTTGAGGTCTCTTTCCTGTCCGTTATCCATGTTACAATGGAAAAACAATACCTGGGAACATCTTTAAAGAATATACCGATACCTTCTAAGGATGAATTCTTACTTCTTATGATACAAAAAAATAACCAATTAATCAAGAGTGTCAGATGGAGGGTCTACCACTTTGATAGAAAAACGAAACGTAATGATAAGAAATACTTGTATTATTTCACCACATATAAGACCCCACCACATAACTCCTTGCTTGAAAACTTCGAGAAAGACCTATTTGACTTGATCAAACACCTCAGATTTAAGAAATATAAATCTAATTTTCAAAAGGATCTTGATTCTACCCTATTGGAGCTAAAAAAATCCACGTCCACTCTGGCAAAACTGGAAATCTATACCACATGGATATTAATAATTATAATGAGTTCATTTCTAAAGAACTCAGGAAAAATTATAAAAAAACAAATAATGCGGCTCTTACCAATATCAACAACAGAACACAACATAGTAAATAAACTCAATATTGAAGACAGAACTGAACCCTTGGCACTGAAAAAACTACACTTTAACCTGAAGGATCACAAATCTAATTTCAACTCTAATCCTTCTATAAGACTTATATGCCCTTCCAAATCAGACATTGGCATCATAAGCAAAACATTTTTAGATAGAATTATCCCACAATTAAGAAAATACATTAATTTACCACTCTGGGAAAACACATCCCAAGTAATTACTTGGTTTACTAATATTGAAAATAAATCCTCTGCTTCATTTCTACAATTCGATATAGATGCATATTATTCCTCTATATCACCCATACTCCTGAACAAAGCCTTGATATTTGCCAAAAATAGATCAGACTTAACTATGGATGACATCAATATTATCACGCACGCTAGACAAACACTACTTGAATTTCAGAAGGAGTATTGGACCAGAAATACATATAGTAATCTCTTCGATATAACTATGGGCTCTTGTGATTACCGATCTTGTAGGCCTTTTTCTTCTATTTAACATTAATTCATCTTTTCCCCACCTTAAAGGTGGTTTATATCGTGATGACTGTCTTCTTCTATCCACTAATCTTAGCCTATCGGAAATTGAAAGAAAAAAACTTAATAGTCAAAGACTATTATAATCTCACTATTACATTTGAAAACACCAGTAAAATAGTCAAACTCCTAGATATAACTATGGACCTATCTACAGGTATCTACCAACCTTACCATAAACCTAACCAAAACTTGCATTACATACACTCACAATCTAATCACTCTAAAATCTATCCTTAAAAACCTAGCATATAATATCTCACTCAGAATCTCTAACCTTTCATCAAATCATGATGTATTCGATAAAAACGTGCCCTTTTATAATGAAGCTTTAGTTAGAAGCGGCCATAAGAACAAATTAGTCTATATACCTTGCACCAATAATATTTCAAACATACAACCTAATATTACCAACAAACACCAAATGAAAAACCCACACCTAAAAACACCAACCCAAAACTTAATTTCTTTACCTCTTCTCACATAAAAGATAATGACTTTCAGAAAACCATTCACCCTAAAGCTCTTACATATGTCAACAACATAATTAACAAAATTTATAGTAATCAGATTAAACCAATTAATCTAGCTAAACCAGATACATCATATAAATATAAGAAACAATGTCGAAACCGTAATAGACGGGTTACTTGGTATAATGCTACATTTAATTTACAGATTAAAGACCATATACCTAAAAAATTCTTTGCTCTCCTAGAGAAAAATTTCCCACCAAACCATAAATACCATCAAATTTTAAATAGATCTACTGTCAAATTTTCATACTCCACTACCAAGAATATACAACAGAATATAAGTGCGTACAACACATATAAGTGTAAAAAAAACATAAATATACAAACAACACATCAAACCAACCATAATAATACTAAAGTAAACCTAAACGAACCACCTTCTTTACCTATAATAGGTCCCGTAAACTCCACTCCAACTTTGACTAATAATCTCCAAAACAAACAGAGTTCTACTAGCTCCACATCCCCTAAACTATTGCCCACAAACAACCTGCCTAACCATACTAATCTAATTACAACCCATTCTAAACCATACATATAGATAACACAATTAACTCTCCTGACACAATATTTACGAATGGCTGTAACTGTAGAATCA